>CM037593.1:44089420-45289420 GCA_021018995.1 Chloranthus sessilifolius | reverse complement strand
TCGTGCTCCTGATAGCTCCTTTCTTATTAGCTTTTGTGAGTTTCCCTTTAACGCAATCTACACAAGTATAGAAATCAGAGAAATCGAGCGCATCGAGTATATCATCTTTAATTAACATCTCTATTCTATCCTTAGATATATGGCCTAAATGTTTATGTCATAAAATGGAGGAGTTGTCGATTGCTCATTTTTGTTTCTTACTAATTTTATCATTCACATGCATAGGAACTAAAGATTGGGCGTAAGATGAATCCAAGTTCAACTGATATAGATTGCTCACTAATGAGCCACCACCGACAATATCGGAATCAAATAATAAAGTAAAAATATTATGTCCAAATTTAAATTCAAAACCTAATGAATCCAATTTAGAAATTGAGATAAGGTTTCTAGTGATACTTGGAATGTAAATAGTATCAACTAAATCCAAAATAAAACTACTATATAAAATGAGACGGAGAGTCCCAATGGCCTCCACGTCTGCTTCTACTATATTTTCGAGTTTGATGGTACATTCGCCTTTACTTAGCTTCCTGCTGGATCGAAATCCCTACATTAAATTACTTATGTGAATAGTTGCACCAGAATCTATCCACCAAGTATTGTGTGGAGCATCAACATAAAGTGATTCAAAACACACAATGGCTAGGTCATTATCTTTGTTAACTAGCCAATCTCTGTATTTCTGATAATTCTTCTTAATGTGTCCCTTCTTCTTACAGAAGTAACACTTGATGCCAGAAGTAGATGTGCTAGCTTCTTCTTGGTTGGTTTCCGATGGAGGAGCTTTCACGTTCTTTCCTTTATATTGTCCCTTCTTTCGCTTGAAAGTTCCTTTCGATGGTCCAAGAGCGGCGTAATGGGCACTTTCAGGTTTTTCAGCCTGAAGTCGTTGTTCTTCTTGGACACAGTGAGCGATTAGCTCGTTCATCTTTCATTTCTCTTTCTGTGTGTTATAATTAATCTTGAATGGGTCAAATTGTGCAGGAAGAAAAGTCAAAATAAAGTGAACAAGATAACTCTTAGAAAAACCCGTGTCCATTTCTTTCAATTTAGTTGTCATGTCACTCATTCTTATAATGTGCTGCCGTACGCCACTATGACCATTATATTTTATGATTCCCATTTTAACAATTAGACTACTGGCAAGTGCTTTAGAAGTCTCTTGAAATTGTTCCTTAATGGCTTGCATGTATTCCTTTACATTGTGCGAGTTAGGAATACCTCCCCGAATCGCATCAGTAATGGAACTCTTTATGATCATGAGGCTCATACGATTTGATCTATCCCATTTTTCCAAATCCGTATTATTCACTGCCAGATCCTCAGCTGAGGCATCAGCGGTGAGCACCTTGGGTTTATCAGATCATATAACATAGTCAAGATCCATACAGCCTAGAACAATGACAACTTGTTCCTTCCATTTGTCATAATTTGAGCTACTCAAAAGTTCAATTCCACTAATCATATTAGTTATAGAAGACGGGTTCAATGCTGCACAATAATTAAGGGCTTTATTATGTCCACATATAATTGAAGTAGCTATCAATTCCACAAGGTTATAATTATAGTGTGTGACGTAAGAGTTAAAATATGTCAAAGAATATAATAAAATTGAAACCAATGTGGTTTTATTGAGAAACAATTTGTGTCATTATAACCCTCCGTTGGGTCGAGTCATAACACACTAGCAGCTTCCTCAATCTATATTAATGAGTGTGGTACTAATTGCGTCGTTATGACCCTCCGTTGGGTCGAGTCATAACACGCTAGCAGTACGCGCATCCCAAATAATGAATATTGAAACACAACCATCATACAACATTAAGTGATTCATCACCGTTGGGCAGAAGAATCCCTTATGTTGTGACGCCAACGTTCACTACAGACTCTTACTGAATTTATAATACGGTTTTGGACAGAATTAAACCTCACTATGAAAACCACGACACTAAGAAGGATCATCACCGTTGGACAGAAGAATCTTTCCAAGCCATGCTGTCAATTTAGGTTTGATAATATTTTAGATAATCACAAAAGTGATATTAAAAAAAATAAGTCAAGTCTAACTCATGTTATGAGTAAGTGTCAAAATTAACAATAATCGAGTATTATAATGTGTAAGTACCAGCCATGGTGGTGGAGCACAATTTTCACTACCCAACTCTAATTAATAGTACTAAAAAAAAAATTGATTACTCAATAAAAAATTGAAAAAATAACATCAGGCCATGAATACATCATAACAGAGAGCTCCTTGTCAAAAATAGACCTCAAAAACATATCCGAAATATCTAAGAAAGTCAAAATTCATATATAATGTCTGAAAATCGAACCTATAAATAGCTCAGAAAAGGCCCGAGAAGAATAAGAAATTCAAAGGGTCATAATTGGGTCGGGTATCGGGCTGGGCCATGGGCCTTAGTGGCCAAGTGGGCCTCTACAAGTGGGCCCTGCTGGTCGGGCCATGGACCAACAGTCGAGTGGGCCTCACCAAGGTCTCATTGGCAGCCATGGGCCAAATGAAGTGGGCTTCACAATGGGTATTGGTCAGGTTAGGCCATGGGCCCAAAAAAGTGAGGGTGTGCCCAAGGTGCCCAGGGTTGGGCTCTTGCCATCGGCCAAAAGGGCCAGTGGGGTGACGGTCGAGCCGGGGGACCAAAAGGGCCAGCGGGTTTGGTGACGGTCGCCAGGCCGAAAGGCCAAAGGTTGGGTGAAGGTCGGGGGCCAAAAGGGCCAAGCGGGTCGGGGACAGACCCGATCCGGTCCGAAAATCCCTAAACCTCCCCCTCTTACACTGTTCATCTTCTTCAGAATTTTTTTTTTTTTTTTTTGAAATAGTTGCAGGATGCAGTACCCATGGGGCTTGACCTCCCCTCATCGGTGTGGCCGACTCGATGCGCCGCCAATCATCGGCCGGCCGTTGGTTGCTAGTCCTGGTGGCTGACTATCCCACTACCGGCCAACAGTAAAGAAACAAATTGTTTTTTTTTTTTTTTTTAATTTTCGTGAATCGCAACAGCCTCCTGGTTATTGGTGACCGCATCTGCCGTGCGTTGTCCGATTAGTGCCGGGCCGGCCGTCTGCTGTGGCAAAAATCTTCATCGCCGACCGTGGCCAACAAGAAAACCAATTTTTTTTTATTTTATTTTTTAATTTGCGTGCCCATCACCAATCAATTAAATAATCATTAAACTTTAACTAATGCATTCTCGTGCACACAATTATGGTTTCATATATGAAGAGGAATCCAATGGGTTTTAGGAAAAGTTAGCACTAGATTTCAAAGTTTCAGTTTTATGGTGCCCTAAAATTCTCTTTGCTATTAGAAAAGAGCAAGGCACCGGCTCAGTTCATGTGATTAGCCGTGAGATCTGGACTTATTACGTACTAAAATAAAACACAATGTTTTGATTGATCATATGCCGACAAAGCTCTTATACCAATTGTTGGAATCTAAATATAGATCCATCGATCCATCCATCCAAATTAAACCGTAGAATCTAGGCGCATGATCAATCAAAACCAATAAACCTATAATCCATCAATTAAATAAATATGCGCACCTTGAGTGTGAGCCATCAATGGTTGGTTGCCGATCTTCAATGATCTTCTCGCCTTCAAAATCTCCTAGCAGAATGGGGATGCTTTCGCTAATAGGGAGGATTGAAACGTGTCGAGCTATAGTTGGGACCAGACACCCCTTATATTTATAGTCAAAGAGTCATTTCTCATTAAGGACTGAAAATACTAATTATATTGTGATTAGAAATCACAATCATACCACAACTAAAAGACTTACTAATTAGTTGCCTATTCTCTTCAAACTCACCGGAATAGCAACTACACATCTCAAGGTTGATCTTATATAATTCATCGGTCAACGGATTGACTATAGTGATGGCCACCAAAATAGAAACTTCTAACATTTGCAGGATCAATATGGGATATAATTCCCTATGATGGCCTCAAGAGGGAGTGGAACTCAAGTCTCCCGCTCATTGAGCTGGGTACCTGGTCATCACACCAAACCCCCCTTGAGGTCCACATGGATTTTTGAAATACGTAGACTTTGAGGTGCATGGAGGTCCATGTACCTCTCAAGATCGTGTTTTCTTCAATGTGCAGTCTGTCCATGGAAGACTAACTTAAAAATTAACCTCACATTATATTCTTAGGCACGTGTACAAGAATCTTCCAAGAGGTGTAGGTAATTAAATTTACACTCCAACCCATGCATCGATAAGCAAAAAGTTAAAAGAATGAGAAAATACAAGGATTCAGATATATTTTCCAAGGACCAACAGCTTTGAACTGTCTAGTGCCCAGGTCCTTTCTTGCTAGGCCCAGAAGCCAGTGTAAAACTCAGGCTCTCAGATAAACGGTCATTCGAAGCGCGAGAGGGAACAAGAATCGGAACTAATCTAACAGACTCGACCGAGTCAACTCCGATACGACCATGGGGTTCCAATATCGTGGACGGAAGTACTCGAGAATGTGCACCATGTGGCCAACTCATAGCCACCAGCCCCACAAGCAGGATAACTATAGAAAAGCTTTTCAATGAAACGCAATTGCTCATCTTCTCCAAGGTCCCTTTACAATTGCGTAATCGTTGTAGTGGCAGAGCAGTAGCAGTAGCAACAACCCCGGGTTAGTTCCATATATATAATGAAGGGTTTGCCGGGGGTCGGCAGCTAGAGAATGTTTGACTTTTGACTTTATTCACCCTTTTGGTTGCAAAGGTTATGTGTGGTGCCAGCTGAACTTCACATTTTGTTGTTTAATTTTGACTTTTGAACGGCAAGGTTGGCAGTGGGCTAAGGTCACAAAAGGAGTTTTTATTAGGTAAGCAGCCCAAGCGACAGGTGACTTGGTACTCGGGTCAATTTTGGAGATGTATATAATGTGGAATCATCACATGTGTCGTTGGATAGGTGTGTCAAGATTAAAAGATCTTTGGTGTAAAATATTGGGATAAAAGATGATCACTATCATCTGAGCCAACAAAATCAAACTCCATATAAAATTAACAACTGCCATAGAGATTAAACGTTTCCTTAATTTAGATGTGATCTTTGACTGCTTTGACCAGACAATTGAGATCATCTTGTGCCACTCAATCTTTTACAACATAGATCTTGAGATCGTGGGAGTAAATCCCAGCTTTCACCAATTTGCTTAAACCTAATTGGTCTTAGGGAGGGTTTCAGATTTATGCTCAAACTTGTATTCGTGGCATGCAGTCAGTTCATTGTCAGCAGTTAGTCCACAGCTACAGCTTCCAAGGGTAGATTGTTTGGTCCGGTACCCTAACAATGAACGCCAAAATCACAAAAAATACGTGTTCAAAATGACACTTATATATCCTAAAGGATGACCAGGTACCGAGAGGCAAGAGCGTGCGTGAGCAATTGGATCCCGTACCCTTCTACCAGAAGGGTCAAGCCCATATGTGCACAACTATTTATGAGCATACCAATTAGTAAATTGATGCTCATCAAAAGATTCAAACCAATTGATCTAGGCATTTTTGTTTTTAATAGGCAAGTTGGACTCAAAACTGTGACCTCGAGGTTACAATATTATTAACCTTCCATTGTGCTACAGGCCCTAACCTTGATCTAGGCATTTTAATATTGATTGTTTCTCATAATTAACATAGGTTTCATATTGAAGTCTAGGCATTTTAATATTGATTGTTTCTCATATTTAACATAGGTTTCACATTGAAGTGTTCAAGATTTGACAATGATCGAGTGTCAACTAATGGGTATATTTTTTGGGATAATAAAAGTTTACATAATATCTAACTACTGAGAGTAGTCTAGAAGTATGTTTGTGAGGGTGTCATCTTATATATTGAGGCTCTTTGCTAGAGGGTGCAGTGTTCCATTGCTACAACAGTCTAACTCTTCTTTAATTCTATGTACCATATGGCCTCATCCCCCTACGAACCTAACAATCACTCCTCCGTAGGGGTTTTTAGAATAAAAAAATAAAACTAAAAAAAAATGTATTTACCGTCAATCTAACAGTTAAAAAAATGAATGCAAAATGATAGAATGTTTGTGTTATGAATCAAAGTTACTTAGTTCGTCGGATCGCTTGGTACAAATTTCGGTTTGCAATTTGTAATTCGCTAATATCAAGAGAACCCGATTCGCTAAGAGTAAGAATGTAGGATGAGTTTTAAAAGTAATTATTAATTTTAATAATATAAATTTATAATTTTCACAAATCATCACTTAATTAGCTATAAATTTAAAAATCCTAAAGTTTTAGGATCGAGGTCCGTCTTTATGCTTACAAAATTTATTGTAAAACAAAATTCTATTGGCTAGGTGAGTAAGTGAATTAAGTATCATATATATTTCTGAATCATTGGTCACTGTTACATTGACAATTCTTAGATTGACAGTAGTCAACGCTTTCTAATTTCTTTTATGGTGACCTTGTGCTTCATCCTCGTGTGCAACGTGTTGACTTTTGGAAGTAGTTTTTGACAAAAAGTTTTAGAGAACAATATGTTACCACTCCAACACGCCTTTAAATGCTTGACTTTTGGACGGACAGCCCTAAACTCGTCCGTCGGCGCATCAGATGCGGTGATCGTGTTCCCACCCGCACTATCGTGTTCGGTCTACCTAATTCAAACTCTTTGCCTATCTTGACACCAAAGGATCAGGTGTCTACCCGCCTCACAGAAGGACTATGCAAAGGTGAAATTAGTAAGAAGTATGACCTCCCTTGTGCAAATGAGCAAGCCATATTGCAACAGGGAAATGATTAGATCCAATTGGTTGAACTTGACTTTGAAACTGATTTGGTGTTGATTTGTAGCTATTAGATTGAGAAAATCTTGACTAAATTGGAAAATCATGGAAGTCAAGATTGTGTCCTATCTGATGGCAAATCGGGTTGAGCATGAAATGTTAGCAGAGTATTGAATTCCTCCCCCTCCCTTCGGTCTAGACATTTTTGAACCCGTCCCAGCATCGAAGACCTTCCTATAACAATGTCAGGTCTGCCCTTCCCCTCCTGACCGTTGCCCATTGCAAACCATATTGCAACAGGGCAACTTTCCATCACCTCTTGGTGGGTTGGCGCAGTTGGGTTTTCAGTATATGTCTGATTCTAACAATTAGAGTGACTTTCCAAGGATCTACCCTGAGTCCTAGGTTTGGCAGCCATTAATGTTGCAATTTGTTGTTCGAGGGCCAAAACTTTCTCACTCATGCCATCCTCCTTCTTTACTTTATCATTGGCGATATCGTAAAGTCCACCCCTTGTGTGGCGAGTAACATCTGGATCGGATCTAAGCAGAGTCTACTTCTGTTTTGAGTTATTGGTCAGCTTCTCCAATAAATTTCAGGACTATTGGCCGTTCTGAGCCATAAAGGCTCTTCCACTCATGACATCGACTATAGCTATTGGATATGAGAGAAACTTGACTACATGTAACCCTAAAAATTGGATCTCTCCTATATGATGGCTGCAAATCAGGTTGAATATGAAATCAGGTTCAACTAGTTGGACCTGACTATTGCCCATTGCAACGAGTACCTAACAAGAATTGGGGCCCATTGGGTGGTCGACAAGATGGGTCAACCCAATACCGGACTCATCCAACTCAATTTTTACTGGACTAGACATAAACTTCACCCATCAAGTTGGTAAAACATGACACCATGTCCAACCAAAATGGTTCCATGTGTACAAAATCGATGACCCGTTTTTTATTGTTATTTATAACAACTCTTTGGGCTAGACAACGTTGTTGTTTAGGCTACCCAGGCGAAATGGAAATCCCCCAAGTTTGAAGCGGAATAAGATTAAAGAACAAAGCATCTCAGGTCGCCTAGAAGAAACCAATTTCGCCCGAGCGACTAGAATAGGTATTTTGTTGAGTTTTGGCCTCGCCCGAGTGAAATTGGTTTCTCCCGAGCGACCAAAATAGGTATTTTGTTGGGTTTTGGCCTCGCCTGAGAGAGTTTCGCGAGTCAAGTCTCATTTTGGGAAGTTAGACTTGAATAGACGTTCTGAATTTTTCTAGAAAAGGGAAACTTGTGGATGTTCCTAGAGTTCCGAAAATGTTAGGAATTCTACCCACTATATCGAACTCCCTTATCGCGATGAATGCGAAAAAATAAGATGCAGAAGAACAATCACATAGAAGATTTAGATAGTTCACCCAATCGAGGGCTGCCTCCACTGGAGTATATGCACAATTTATGAACGTTTACAATGCACACTCTCTTCTCTCTAATGTACTCTCAATCAAGATCAAGCACGATCTTTAACAACTAACCCGTTGTTAAACCAAGGACGATGATCCTTCAAAAAATAGAGAAGAGATCTGCCAGAACATAATAACGATTCCAACACAAAAACGACTTCAATTGGATCTTCAATCCCTAAGCAATTCTTCAATATTTTTTCTCTCAAAGTATTCATCACAAGTTTCCTCTCTTGAAAACACTCACCAATCTCTCTCTGGAATCCTAGAAAAAATTGCTATTAATAAGCACCAGAACCCTTTTGAAAACTTGACCAAGGAAATTTTCTAAACTTGTAAAGTATTCAAAACACTTCTTTTAATAGGCTCCAAAGAACACATTAGGAAACCTTGGCTAAAGCAATCTTTCAAAATAGCGAAGAATTCTAACCTGCAGATTTGGATCCGCCCAGAATTAATCAATTGATTTCTTAAACTCAATCGATTGATTTTCCCAAAGTCAATCAATTGAAACCTGTGGTTGGGATTAAACCTTATTCAACAATCTCCACCAAGGTTTCATCCCCAATCGTACAACTGCCCCAATGGGCATCAACATCTTCGACAAGTGTTTATCAAGTTTAGGCAATGCCCAAACTTCTTCTGTATAATCAGTTTAATCAACATGTTCACTGCATTCTCTTTGATAAGTGCAAGTATTAATGAGATCATATCCTTAAACTTTTCAGGACGTTTCTTCATCCTTTCTGACCTTCTCAAGGTATTCGAAACTCGAACCGATACCTGGGGCTGCAAATCTTGAGAAATTATGGCATCATCTTTCTCATCATGCTCCTGCCTTTCAACATCAACTTATACCTGAGGTTCACCAGATGATTGCGGTTTGTCTTCCTTCTTTTTCATCGAAAACTCGTCTTCGTTAAAAGTAACATCTCTTTCACCTATCACTTTATGAGATTGTGTATCGCACAAACGATAACCCTTGACTCCTTTGTCATAGCCAATCAAGACACACTTTTTGGATTTTAGATCCAACTTAAATAGTTCATTTCCCTGAAGTAATGCATAAGCAGCACGTCAAAACACCCTCAAGTGAGAGTAACTCCTATGTCTTCCATACCAAACCTCATTTGCAGTTTTCGAGTTCAATGCCGCTGAAGGCGACCGATTGATCAAGTAACATGTCGTGTTCACTGCCTTTGCCCATAACCCATAACTCAAATCGAAATGGTTTAACATACACCACGCTTTTTCTAATAGTGTTCTTTTCATCCTCTTTGCTATACTATTTTGCTGAGGATTTTCAGGAACTGTTAAGTATCTAACAATCTCTTGATTTTTACAGTAAGCTTTAAACTTTGATGAAAAATATTCCCATAATTATCTGATCTGAAAATCTTCATATTCCTGTCTGTCTGCTTTTCAACCATACTCTGCCACTGCCTAAATTTTTGAAACACATCTAATTTATTTTTAATCGGATACACCCAAACTTTTCTAGGGTAGTTATCTATAAAAGACACGAAAAAGTTGACGCCATCTATCAATATATAATCGATCTGAACGGTAGTAAAGACCATCCTCTCTGATGGAGAAATCTGATTTATCCCCATTGATTACAAATGACTTTCTTCTGCTTCTTGAAGATGCAATCTTCACATAAATTTAGTGTTATGATTTGAATTTTATGTCTTTGATACACCTAAAATATGTGTATGTGCTTAGTATCGTATTCACCGCGTGTCTTGACTTTTCAAAATATTTTATCTAAAAATACATGTTTTAGTTTTTCAAGCTCTTATATTTATTTTCGTCATTAATAAACACAAGTTAAGTGATAGTCTACTGGTTAAAGGCTTTAAGTTATAGATAAGAGGTCTAGGGATCAAACCCTGCTATGTGTGTTCTAAACCTCTATTTTAGACTTTGAAGTAAAAGCCTATACACTCTTTCTTGGTGTGTTAGCTTAACACCGGATAATCTCTAAAATATGATAAATAAGTGTCTTACGAAGAACCCTAAACTATAAGCTCATTTAGAATTCTTCTTAATAATAGAGACCCTAGAGACCTTAGAGAAGAAATTCTAGATCTATCTTCCTAGAATCCTTCTTTTGGAAGTGCGACGAGACGTTGGCGTGTATTCTCAAGCAGCCTTCGTCTCCTTCTAAAATCATCATCATTGTTGGGATCTTCATCTAATTATGGTGGTACGATCGATCTAGGTATGGAGAAATCATGCTTTCCATTGAACTTAAAATATTAATTTTTAAATAGATTTTTATGTAAATTAGTGAGTTTATTTCATAAATAATGAATGGATGATTAAATGAGATGCATGCTAGGGTTAATAATTATTAATGTGGATTATTCGGATTAAAAAGAAGACGGTTGAAATCCTACCATGTGATTTGATGCATTTTGATATAAATGCACATAATTATGTCAATCGATTGACGATTAGATGTCAATCGATTGAGGATGAATATTAAAGTAGATACTGATAAATGAGTTTATTTTAGAAAAATGCACAGAATTATGTCTATTGATTGATGATTGGATGTCAATCAATTGGGGATTAAATGATATTGCTTTGAAAGAAAATATACAGAATTATGTCAATCGATTGATTCAGAGGAGTCAATCGATTGAATCTGACAGATACTGATAAAGGACATTCTTTTTAGAAAATGTATGGATTTGAGTCAATCGATTGATTTAGGGAAATCGATCGATTGAGCATAAACAGATACTGATAAATAATATTGTTTTGGGAAAAGGCACAGATTTGAGTCAATCTATTGATTTTGAGGGATCAATCGATTGAGCCTGAATGTTTTGAAAAATGCATGGATGCCAGTCAATTGATTGATTCTGGGAAATCAATCGATTGAGTCTGAACTTGAATCAATGGATTTTGTTTGAATAGATAAGTTCTATAATCAGTTCTTCTCATAACAGTGTCATTAAACGCCAACGTTTATGCACTATGATTGTATGATATGTACTGTAATATTTATGCACAATGATTGTGTACACTTTAATATTTATGTACCATGATTAACTGCACTTAAATGCTTATGTATTATGATATTACTCTGATGTACTTTACATGTTCTATGATGATCCATATAATGCACAATCAAGACACATAAAATATGATGAAATGTCAAGTCATGATCAATGAGCATTAGACCCAACATCTTGTACCCGATAGAGTTTAAGAAGGTATTAGACCCAATATTTGGTGCTTGATGGAGTCTAACTAAACACGATTAACGAGTATTAGACCCAACATCTTGTACATGATGGAGTCTAAGAAAGAATTAGATCCAACATCTTGTGTAAGATGGAGTCTAACTGAACAAGAGTATGATGAGTATAATTCAGCCCAACGTCTTGAGCAGGACGGAGTTTAATATGCAATAAATGATATGATTCATTAGACCGAACGTCTTGAGCATGACGGAGTCTAACTAAACAAGTGATAAGCATAATTAAGACCCAACGTCTTGAGCGGGACGAAGTCTAACATGCATTAAATGACAAGAAAGATGAAATTAAAAGATATGATGCATTCATGTAAAATTGATATATATGTTTATATTCAGTTCATTTCAGCTTATTGAGATTATATATACCACATGTACACATACATGAAATATATCGAAATGCTTATATGGTTATGACTGATATTTTATGCTTCAATGGATTGCATGTCTAGTCCATACAAGTGTAAACTTACACCCCTTGTTGATGTGGGTGACTAGATGAGATAGGTGTCACCGACGACAATGTATGGGTCTATGGTGATGAGACAGCACGTGGTGCTCAGGAAACTGGACTGAATGACGATGATGGCTTCGTGACCTAATTAGCTATTTTTCTTTCTAGTTATTAGGGGTTTTAAATAAATGGGACATTGATCAGTTAGTATTTTATCAAAACTGTTTAAGTTTTAATCATGTTAGACTTGTTATTAGAATAAGAACATTATCATTGGTTTTATTTAGATTAATTAATGTTTTAAAGAAATTTTACCTTCCGCTGTTTAAGGTACTTTTATCGCCTTATTATATTTTTATGGTTCAAGATACGAAGGTACGGTCTAAGATCTTATAATTAAGAGGTTGTGAGATCTCGGGTCACTACATTTAGCTTGCAAGTTTGAATGTTAGAAATTGCCTTTTTCTTTATGAGCTCTGTCAGCCCACATTCACTCATGTGACCAAACCTCTTGTGCCACAAATCTGAAAGTTCATTGAAATTTTTTGTAGCTGCTACATCACTGCCGTTGATTGTGTTGCCTACTAAAGTATATAAATTCCTCCCCTTTTAACTTTCATCAAGGTCATAGCATCATGCACAACCTTTAGTTTCTTAGATTTTAGGATGACTCGACATCCTATGTCATATATGCCCCCAATGAGATTAGATTTTTCTTCAGATTCGACACATGCCTAACCTCAGTAAGAGTGTGAACACAACCATTAAACATCTTGATTCTGATAGAACTGATACCCACTGCTTCACATATATTATCATTCCCCATCAAAATCGTCCCACCATTGGTTACCTTGTACTGGTCAAACCAATCTCTGTACAGACACATGTGATACAATGCCCTTGAATCTAAGATTCATCTACCATTAAACTGACTAGAGCTTAACAATGCACACAATAGGTCTTCATCAAAATTAGACTTAGCAACACTAGCCTGTTGCGAACTCCCTTCATCACCCATATTATTATTCAATCTCTGCTTGCAATATTTGCGAATATGTCCAAATTACTTACAGAAGTAACAGATAATATCCTTTCTATCACCCCTAGATTTGGACCTGCTGTTTCCTCTCGTTGATTTATTATTCCCTCTGGATTTGTCTCTTTTGTGATCATGATTTTGACCCCTTTCGCTCAAAAGACCAATCCCTTCGGAGTTAGATTCAGGCTGTTTTCTCAATTTATCGAAAAGAAGTGCAGCAGTGACTTTTTCGACGACAATAGTATCTTTATCATAAATTAATGTGATAATAAGGTGCTCATAAGATGCAGGCAATGAGGTGAGCAAGAAAAGTGTGAGATCTTCTTCAAGTTTCACCTCAATGCTTAATAGTTCACTAACTATTTTATTAAATGAATTTAAATGGTCATGAATATGCGTACCAGCCTTCATACGAAGGGTGT
The DNA here is from genome assembly GCA_021018995.1 of Chloranthus sessilifolius. Classification (NCBI taxonomy): domain Eukaryota; kingdom Viridiplantae; phylum Streptophyta; class Magnoliopsida; order Chloranthales; family Chloranthaceae; genus Chloranthus; species Chloranthus sessilifolius. Next base: position 45,275,995 of record CM037593.1, on the reverse strand, counting down.
AAAGTTACTTCTTCATGAAGAGTCTGTTGGATAATGACTTTGTCATGTAGAGAGATTTCATCTTCTTCCACAAATCCACGGTCTTCTTCTCGTGAAGAACATTATACAAAACTTTATTGGACAAGCACAATCGAATAGTGCTTATGGCTCTCTTATCAATAGAGTTCCACTCTTCATCGGACGTCTCTACCTTCTGCCCCATCTCCTTCTCAAGTAGAGCATCATCAATTCCTTATTGAACGAGGAGATCTGTGACCTTGACTTCCCACAAAGAGAAGTTATTCTTCTCAGAAAATTTCTCCACCTCGAAACGTGCATTCAAGACCTTCATCGTCATTATAACGTAAATTTCGCTTTGATACCACTTGTTAGGAATTCTACCCACTCTATCGAACTCCCTTATCGCAATAAATATAGAAAAATAAAAAGATATAGAAGAATAATCACACATAACACAAAAGATTTATGTGATTCACCCAATCGAGGGCTACGTCCACATGAGTATATGCACTATTTATGAACGTTTAGAACGCACACACTCTCTTCTCTCTAGTATACTCTCGATCAAGATCAAACATGATCTTTAACAACTAACTCATTGTTAAACCAAGGACGATGGTCCTTCAAAAATAGAGAAGAGATTTATCGGAATATAATAACGATTCTGACACAAGAACGGCTTCATTCAAATCTTCAATCTCCAAGCAATTCTTCAATACTTTTTCTCTCAAAGTATTCACCACAAGTTTTCTCTCTTGAAAACTCTCACCAAGCTCTCTCTGGAATCCTAGAAAAAACTGTTGTTAATAGGCACCAAAAACCTTTTGGAAACTTGACCAAAGAAATCTTCTAAACTAGCAAAGTATTCAAAATACGTCTCCTAATAGGCTCCAAAGAACACATTAGGAAACTCTAGCTAAAGCAATCATCCAAAATAGCCAAGGATTCAAACCTGTGGATCTGGATCCACCCAAAATCAATTGATTGATTTCTCAAACTCAATCGATTGATTTTCCCAAAGCCAATCGATTGAACCCTATGGTTGGGATTAAACCTTATTCAACAGAAAAAGCTAGTGAAAACCTATCTAGGGTGTTTTCTAGAGAGCATCGTTAGGTTGAGAGAGTTCTTGTATTCTTATAAATCATCGAAATAGTAAATCATCGTTGGCCGTGGACTTAGGCAAACAGTCTCTTCCCCAACATCAACAGGTATTTGTGCTTGTGATTTATCTTGTAGGCAAGACCTTTCTGAGGGTAGGCCATACCTTGTTCTAGTCCTCGGTTTGATTTACCATAGTTGAGGGGTCTTAATTCTTGACTCAGACACCATTCATATTGTGGTGGTAGTAAATGATGCCTATTCTAGTTCCCATAATGTCTTAATTTAGTAAGAAAATGATGCATATGTCTCATCTAATGTATAAGTATCACTTGATTGAGAACTGTATCTATAGACTATAGTATTTGCCATCTATTGGCTTTAATTAGTATAATATTGTCATATTGCATATGTTACAACACAGATTAGTTTTAATTAGTATCCTAATGTGATGTTGTATATGTTACAGCACAGAAAATCAACTGACAGCATGCTTATAGGATGTAGTTCCCGCAGCCCTACCTTGAAGGACCAATTTCCCCAAAGTATATGGGTAGGCTTTCCCCTGCAATCAACAATTATCTGACTGATGCCTCTCGGCAAGAGGTTAGAGTTTATTTTCCTCTTTGAATTTCTTCTGCTTTGTTCTATTATAGTTTTGATGCTGATTGTGCAACTTATAGAGAAGTAAAATTTCCATTTACTTGTTGATCAGATGATAGGGACGTCCTTGTTTTTCAGTAGATATCAGTTCACATGTAACTTGAATTGATCCTATAAATCAATATGAGGAAATGAAAACGAAAGTTCCTTCATGTTTTCTACTGATGCCAAACTTTGTGTGGCTGCTTACATAATTGGTGCTTAATTCATCTCATTTGCATATGAAATTCCCCAATGTGCAAATGAAATGATTTAAATGTCACTTCATTGGCAAATTCATGGCTAGCCAAACACCTAATTTAATAGTCCCTGGTATAATGTTAGCATAAAAAACCATGATAATTATTTTGCTAAGCAAAAATAAAATAAAATAGAAATAAGGCTTCATATTTTTTTCTTTATCTTTTTCTGCAAAGTATCTAGACCCATTTCACTAAACCAGCTAAAGAAGCTGCGTTCACAAAAATATAAATAATGAGTGATCACATAAACACGGCAACATGAGTTGTAATATATTTGATATGAAAAGAAATGATTTTTTTTTATATGCTTTTGATTTCATGAAGCTTTTGCCAAATTCATGGGGTTGTTATGAAATTCATTGGAACAAGGAATCTTCCAAAGCAACACATAGCAAAGTCCTCATAGCAATCTCCCAGAATTGTGCAATCAACGCTAATTGATGGGTTCACCAACGAAATAAACTACAGTACAGTTAAAACAAACCCATTTATTTAGACGTTAGAGCACATTGTTCACCAAGGGCACAAAAACATAATAGGATTTATGAATCATCACATGTAACTTAAAACATAGCTACCAGCAATGCTTTTGCAGTGATTATTGAAGATATTTGCTTTTTGTTTAAGTGAAATTAAAAGAGTGGGGACCATCATCTTTGTTTCACTGATCAGTGCCATTTCTGATCTATTAGTTGATCAAATGGATGGTCCAGATCATTACACCCAGATGATAGTGGTAAGAATGGGCACTGTTATCTTTGATCAAGTGGATGGTTCATATCATTATACCCAATTGAAAGCTGGCATGACTATAAGGCATCAGGTGGACCTTGTGTTGGCTATTCTTCACCATGATTTGTATTCGTTAGAACCCATTTCTTCTTATAATTTTGTAGGAATTGGCATTGTGGTGGGTCACTTATACTGACTTTCAAATTTCTATCACAAGGTTAATGTTGTTGGCACATTATTAACGTTTTCTTCTATTGATAAAAAAAGAGAGACAATAATAATAACTTCATGAAGGTGGTACCTTTAGGTTGGAGAATTTATGTAAGATTAATTGGGGTAACTCCTTTTTTTCTGTTGCAGAACAATACCCAATTGGTGGTTATTGCTCATGATGTGGACCCAATAGAACTGGTTGTCTGGCTACCAGCCTTGTGCAGGAAGATGGAGATTTCCTATTGCATCATTAAGGGAAATCACGATTGGTATTTGTTAGGACCCATTTCTTCTTATAGTTTTGTAGGAATTGGCATTGTGGTGGGTCACTCATACTTTCAAATTTCTATCACAAGGTTAATGTTGTTGGCACATTGTTAACGTTTTCTTCTATTCATAAAAAAAGAGAGACAATAATAATAACTTCATGAAGGTGGTACCTTTAGGTTGGAGAATTTATATCAGATTAATTGGGGTAACTCCTTTTCCTCTGTTGCAGAACAATGCCCAATTGGTGGTTATTGCTCATGATGTGGACCCAATAGAACTGGTTGTCTGGTTGCCATCCTTGTACAGGAAGATGGAGATTTCCTATTGCATCGTCAAGGGAAATCACGGTTGGTATTTGTTAGGACCCATTTTTTCTTATATTTTTGTAGGAATTGGCATTGTGGTGGGTCACTTATACTGACTTTCAAATTTTTATCACAAGGTTAATGTTGTTGGCACATTGTTAACGTTTTCTTATATTCATAAAAAAAGAAGAGAATAATAATAACTTCATGAAGGTGGTACCTTTAGGTTAGAGAATTTATGTAAGATTAATTGGGGTAACTCCTTTTTTTCTGTTGCAGAACAATGCCCAATTGGTGGTTATTGCTCATGATGTGGACCCAATAGAACTGGTTGTCTGGTTGCCATCCTTGTGCAGGAAGATGGAGATTTCCTATTGCATCGTCAAGGGAAATCACGATTGGTATTTGTTAGGACCTAGTTCTTCTTATATTTTTGTAGGAATTGGCATTGTGGTGGGTCACTTATACTGACTTTCAAATTTTTATCACAAGGTTAATGTTGTTGGCACATTGTTAACGTTTTCTTCTATTCATAAAAAAAAAGAGACAATAATAATAACTTCATGAATAATAACAACTTCATGAAGGTGGTACCTTTAGGTTGGAGAATTTATGTAAGATTAATTGGGGTAACTCCTTTTTTTCTGTTGCAGAACAATGCCCAATTGGTGGTTATTGCTCATGATGTGGGCCCAATAGAACTAGTTGTCTGGCTGCCAGCCTTGTGCAAGAAGATGGAGAAAACTAAAGTCAATCTAAATGGGAAGAGAGAACACTAAAGTCAATCTAAATGGGAAGAATTTTTATTCACTAAAATAAATCCAGATGAGCAGTTAGTTACTGATGCACCAGCATGTACTTGTTTTGAGTACCTATTTATTTTCTCAAATGGTAAACACAATTGTAGATGTTATAATCTCTCCTTTTATGTCATGGTTCTATTTTTTTTTTTTTCTGGTTAGTGTATCAAAAAATTCGTATGGTGGGTTTTTTCACTAGAAAGTGCAATCTAGAAGTGAGCATAAGATTTTGGCGAAGACTAAACTCAATTTTTTCATGAAGGCAGATTCACTGGGACCGTATGCACCTTCATTTATCTATAAGACAAATGAACTATGCGCCTCGGAGAGCCATTTTGAGTATCAATTCGTTCAATGATCATACTGACCTAGGTTAACATGAAATTTACATGTCCTAAGCTCTCTTATCCAAGGGTTTTAGAGCTGGTTGAAAGTGATATAAGTTGGTAGGACCCTAAAACAGTGACCAAATCAACGTCCCTCTCAACCAGGAGCCAAGCCAGGATAGAAGAGTGTCGGGCTGAGGCCCCCATTTAACTCTTGAAGTTGTATAAGATATGCTTCTTATATGGGCTTCTTTTGTGTATAAGCCCCTAAATCTATGATGTACAAGCTCACAAATTGATGATAAAATAATTATTAAAATCTATTGATCATTGCTAGCAGAAAATCCTAGCTACGCCCCTGCATCTTACCATACCCTCTTGAAGTTCATATGGTTGATCTACATGACAATAAAACTATAGTTAACTTTAAATTATTTCCACAACATGATCAAGCAATATCTTAAAAATATCCCAATTATAAAAAAAAAATCTTACAAAGCTCCCTACAGTATCGTAAACCAACCTAATTTACAAATGGAATTAGTTGAAATCCCCAAAACGGGCAAAAAAACTAGAGAAAAATTGGAACTCGTATGAATGACCAAGAGCTTGGAAATGTCTAGTGTCGAGGTCCTTTCTTGCTAGGTGCAGAAGCAAGCTTAAAACCTAACTTCTCTAATGAAGGGCCTTTTCGCGAAGAAGTTACAAACCGAGACTCTCCAATCGGTTTGTCCGAGTCGTCGACTCGCTCACGACCACTGTCCTCCACCACCGCCGATCAAATGGCTTTCGAATGTGTGGCACGTGGCCAACTAATAGCCACCATCATCACTATGATGAGAACCAAAGACAAACGTCTCACTGAAACTGAATTGTTCATCAGAGCCATCATGTTTCCCTCAAGCTTCCTCTACAGAAGTGTACTAATAGCACCTATGGCATAGTTTTATACTTATATTTATAGGGTTTGGAGCAGCTAGCACGAGGATACTTGACTTTGACTTCCATACTTATACATAGGACATTTGACATTTTTAAAAAGGGTTTTACTGTCACAATTGGTCTGCTAATTTTTGACTATGTGATGAGTTAGGTCGGTATTTGGTTGATGAAAAATGAAGGTGCATAAAATGTTGGGCAAGATCACTTGTAAGACACACGCATATGTTACAAATAACATTGTCATTGAAATCGATTCTTATCATTGATCACTAGGCCCATTCAAGGGCACGTGGCATGCATGCGTGGTAAGCATATGATCAATGCACTCTTAAGTTCCATGCGGGGCATGCTGGATGCTCTGTGCCCGTGTATGGGTCATGTACCATATAAAAAGTTCTAGAAAGAATCATCCAAATCTCTCCTCTGATTTCCGCATTCACATGGATGGTGATGAAATACAGATATATGAAAAAGAACATAAATCATTATATGAAAGACTTTTAAAATATATGCGTCTAACACGTATCAATTCAAATTTTGGTTTTAATGTGGTCGCTGCACGTTTCTGTTGAATCCTAGGTAACACGTATCAATGGTCACGTCCTATCAGGTAGAATCAGATTTTCAATTTTATCCTACCAGCTGTCGTTAGAAATAGAGAATCTTGACTGCAAGTCATGTTATAGAAAGTGAAAAAAAAAAAAAATGATAATTCTTTTCAGTCCAGTCTCATCCGCTGCCTTTGGAAAAAAGAGAACTAGCAATCCGATTCTACGTGTAGGACCTGACGATTGCCCTATTTCAGCCGTCTTGCAGAATGGGAATATTGAATGGCTTTGAATTAGGTACGCGGCCACATTAAGTACTAATTTAAGGTTTATGACAAGTGGCAGTAAATTCAATTTTTACCGTCACCTGAATTTTTTAAGCAGGCGGCCCCATTAAGTACCAGTTTAAGGTTCATGACAAGCGGCAGTAAATTCAATTATTACCCTCACCTGCTGTTTTAATGGAGCAGGTAAGACGATTTACGATAGTAGTTGGTAACCTCGGCGGGTATTAATGGTCTGAGAGGGCAAAGACGGCGTGCTCGTGTGGTGGATAATGGAGCAAAGAGAAGGAGAAGACGAAGAGCCTGTGGCAGGATGGGCGTACGACGATGTTTGCGGCTGAACGGAAATAAGGAAGATGACAGGTTCTTGGGTGCAAACGTTTCAAAACGTCAAAAAAGAATAAAAATTCAATAATTTTTGGTGTACCGTTTAAAAAGTTGGGTGCTTTCACATTGGGGTGAGAAAGCAATTTGATCCGGTGTGAATAATGCTACTTTTTCTTGTTAATGAATACAATCACCTGCTTATTAGATCATCAAGAAGAAACTTTTGGACGGTTCGATATTGTAATGTTATCATGATGAATGTCTATCACGACCCAGAATCTTAACCGATCTCAAGAGCTTAGAATTTAATGTTATAATACCGCACGCTGGTTAAGGCAATAAGCGGATATACACATTGTACTAAATCTTATATATAATTGGGCTCTCCAAAATCGTGAATCAATTTTTCTTCTATATTAAAAATTTCCTTTATTATGTTTACATTGAATTTAGAGCCCACGATATAAAAATGATCATAAATAAAAACACGATTAACTACTAAAAAGTTTTTCCAAATATTTAATATATACCTGATATCGTCTAACTGGTCATCCAAGTCGTCACCTTCATAATTCGTATCATCTTTCAATGCATAAAGTTCATCGGGCAGTGTAGTCTATATCTTCAGCTGCTGCTGTTAGCTTTTGGTGAGATGAGTTTACTCAGTCACGTAAACTCAGTGGGCTGCACAACCGATCCACCACAATCTATCCGGGTGATCATGGGTGCAACCTTATTAGTGGAAGTGAATCTATTACAAATATACATATAACTAACATAAAGAAAGATCTCACAAACATTCCATATCAAATAAGCTAAAAAAGTGTAATAGGTTTCATGCATATGATGCTTTTAATGTTTATTACTTTTCTTACTTGTCTTGTCAGCTTAACTTATGTGACATATCGAAAGTCTTATTATTACTTCATACGCCTACACAACATACTTTGCATTTTACTTATCTTACGTATACGACCTGCTGCTCGAGCCTACCATACGAGGTCCACATGTAGATAATCATCTAACCTCCATATCATAATATATATAAACCATCATTTAGCCCGATAAGGTTACGCGCATAAAAATCAGTGTCCATTTACGTAGAGATACTGTCGTATCATATTGTCCTTAAGACTCGTCTTGACTGCAGACGTTGAATCTTGCGGTGGCACGCAAGATATGACACGTGTAGAAACTTAATCCATATTTAGTTAGCCTTCACAACGTATCTTAACATATCATAACATTATTCGGTTTTGGGCTTACGTCCTTGCCCCGATTTCATATTTGTGTGGGCTTAGGTCCCCACTTCCTTAACATCTCGCAGCTTAACATATTCATATTTCATCTTTTATTAAACATAATTTGAATGGGCCACGGTGCGATAGGTTTCACTAATCACGCTTTTCAAGAGATGATTTCCGTAATAATCTGGATGTACTTCCTGTAGCAGCTTATACTCTTAAAGGTGTTGCATCGGTACATGGACGCCAACATTTTAAGTTTCACGTGACCGTGAAAGAAACCTCACCATGATGAAGGCTTAAAAGTCGTGTGTCGTATCTTATTCATTTTTCTTAACATACATATGATCTAACGTACTTCTAAGTGATTAATGTCATATAATGCAAATGAAGCATAAAATAAGAAAACAACTAATCATAAGGAAGCTAATATTTTTCGTAATATTTCGAACGATGATCCAACCAACCAAATCAATCATAAGGAGGGGTTAGTGAACTGATCTCAAGTTAGTCATAAGTTATAACATAAGTCAAACTTTGACTCATGACATTAGATGGAGACCTAAGGTCTTAACTAAGCAAGAAAGTAGTTTACAATCTCCTAGGTACACTCAACTTTCCGCTAAAGGAGAAAGATACTGAGAGGTCATGAGTAAATCAATAGACTATTCTCATTAGATCGACCTGATGAAAAATGACTAGTCATTTACGTGATTCCGATAAGATTTAGTCTCGGTATGACTGAATCATTTATAGACTATCGAATATTCGATACATACATTTTAAAGCAAACGTGATCGAGTTTAGAACATTCAAATCTTACCGATATCATCAGTGTAATGGGTATCCGGATTTCTCATGATTTTCACTATTGATTTGATCATTTAGACCATTAACTGAACGATCACTTATTCTTAATCGAGAGCATCCCATCGTATGATCATCGACGTACCACATTGCTTCATAGCATAGATAGATAATAAATCTGATGAGTCCATTAAGACTTAGAAGATGGGTTGGGCCCATTCTTGATGATTGGCCCGCGATTTCTCAAAACGCGTGTTTGGCTACATTGGATGTACGAGCTCATTAAGGGTCCATAGACTAGGCGGGTCCAAGGTTCGAATCCCATCAATGCTTAACTAAACCGTCGGATTGGAAGTCGGTCAGAATGTACGTGGGGTCTACTCTTTGACCAAAAGCTGATAACATCAAGATCTCTAGATTTATGTGGTGAAAGTGCCCCCCTTATCACATGCATGTATTTTAACAAAAGGAATAAAATTTCTGCAAGTTTTAGAAATCCACTAGTTTTAAGGGTACTGAAAATAATATATTAAACGTGATGAAAGGTAATTTGAACCGTTAAATTGGTAGTACATCAAAGAGTATGGAGGGTCTCCCTACTTATATTTTACCGAGAAGGTTCATGGGTCTGAGATCGGGAAGGTCAAACCTTGACCTTTACCCTGGTCCAAAATAAAAACAGCTTGTGCAGTATTGTGCACTGCTGCGGCTGGGGGGTCTTTGACTCCAGTTTCGAGGCCCATATCGGCTTATTTGCCGAATCACTTTTAAACAAAAAATGAAGGGTACTGGGTACCCTACATCGGGGTCAGAGGGTTTGACCATCGGGCCAGCCCTTTGACTTTTATGATCTCTTGAAGTGTGTCAAAACTCATAAAAACTTGATTTTTAAGGTTTTTATATATTGAACGGGGTTGATTAACATTTATAGAGGCTACAAAATAGATCGGAGTGGAATCGGAAAGAACCCACCTGTTGAAGCGTGATCGCGAAGATTCGAATGATTTGGATGGTTTCGGGTCAGCGGAAATCAGGTTCTACGCGTCGATTTAAGTTGAAGTGGACGGCTCGGCTGTTGACGACTTCATCAACATCTACCTTTATTTTCTTCTTAATCTCAATGCATAAAAGATGACTGGACTATTTAGGCTTGACCATGATTGAGTCATACATGGACTCTGTGTGTAACTTGAGCTCTTGAGAGAGAGAGAGAGAGAGAGAGAGAGCATTAGTGGATACTAGGGGTTGCTATGATTATAAGCGTGGAGAAGTAGAAATAGAAATTTTTGGTGGGGCTATAGGTATTGTGTGATTTTAATGGCTGCTATGGGAGGAAGAAGATAGTGGGCGGCTACTCTATTGCATATGGTTGCTTGGGTTAATGGAGAGAGAGAGAGAGATAAGGGATGGGTGCTTGGGGCTGCACATATATATATATATATATATATATAGAGAGAGAGAGAGAGAGAGAGAGAGAGAAGAGAATGACTGTTGAGCAAGGGGCTGCCGCGTGATTGGTGAGAGAGAAGGAAAGAGAGAGCCTGGCTGGGCAGCCACTAAGATAAAATTAGGTAGAGTCCTATTGGGACTCTCTTACTTACCGCGGAGAAGGGATAATATATATTCTCTCTCTCTCTCTCTCTCTCTCTCTCTCTCTCTATATATATATATATATATATATATATATATATATATATATATATATATATTTTGGGTCGTGTGTTGTATGTCAACACTAAACATCATAGTTCTCACATTTAGTACCGTTCACCTACAAATATATATTATTAATTAAAAATATTTTATTCATTCGATGTGAACTAATTCAAAAGACGTTCGGGCTTGGGTCCATGTGACATCGTAGTTAGACCGGGATTAGAAGCATGGGACATAAGGCGTGAGTGGGTTTGTGCTCAGGATTTGGGTCATGTGCAACAAGCACACACATGCATGTGCCCCATATAGAGATTCAAGCCGAGATTTAGTGTGCCTGGATGGATGCACCAAACTACAATAGGTAGGTCCCAGGCCACGTCAATTGGGTCAAATATTTGACTAAAGTCAAATCAATCAAGTGGTCGCCTTTTTGTCCAAGGTTAACGATTCAACGTTAGCGAAAATCAGAGTCATTACAATGTGAGCCACATAACCACCATATGATTAGGGCTCTCAATGGACTCGACTTTAAAATAACAGGCCTTTTGGGTGTAAACACTGGCCCGGCACCCAACCCTGGCTAAGCATGCTCCGGTTCAAGTTAAACTGGACTCGGCTTAGACTAGGTACACCAACACTTTGGTGAGGCCCGCCCAACCTGATTTTTCATATGTATAAACATATTCACTAGAAGGCTGGCGATATCTATTTGAATGTTTGGTCAACCATTGCGTTCGAATCATGTGGGGTCGACATGGCACCCATCAATGGTATCGGGTGCCACGAAAACTTTCCCTAGGATGATCAGGTCCATCAAAAAAATAATTTGAAAAGGATATTTTTCGACTATGGAAAATATGGTCAAAGGTTCAAATTATCAATCTACCAGGTTAGTCACGCGTTAGGTAAATTTTGACCAACGTTTTAATAGCCTAACAAGTGTTTTCTTTTAATTCTGGGTTTTTTTGCATATAACCTCGGTGTTATGCTAATATTATGAGAAACTCCTGAGTTATGGGCATTTATTCTATAGCCCTTACTTTTATGTTTCTGTTTCATATAATGCCGTTAATTAGCGGTGAGTTTATGGACAAAAGTCTATTTTGCCCTTAATGAAACTAATATTTTAAAAATATTACCATTCTAAAAGGCCCTTCATTCATCCATATTTATAAGTTATGCCATTAAAGTTTATCACCATTCTAAAAGGCTCTTCATTCACCTTTATTTACAAGTCATGCCATTATAATATACCACTATACTCAAAGGAGTACTTTTAAATCCACCCACAAAATCTTTGAGTTCACCCACGCTGAAACACATCGGCTACATTGAATCAAACGATGGAGATTGTTTATCGTCTCAATCTTTCATGAGATCGATCTTTAGATTATGAGTGTACCATCAGACGGTCGATTTTTTATTTCATGTGGTACACACCAATAAAAGTGAACTTAATATCAATTTTAAGTATGCACATGATGTTAAGGTCACTTTTCTGAGATGTGTGCCACGTGAAATAAAACACTGACCGTTTGATGGTACGATCATGATCTCAAGATCCATCGTGTGAAAGATTGGGAGATAAATGATCTCCATCGTTCGATTTAATTCAATCAACGTGTTTTAGCATGAGTGAACTTAAAGATTTAGTGGGTAGATTTAAAGGTACTCTTCTAAAAGGCCCTTCATTCACCCATCAGATTCTAGACTTATCAGATGGGTGATTCCCCTATTAAAGCATGCCAACGTTTGGACGAATACTCAACCAATGGAGGATTTGTGGCAAACAATGTAATTATTCTTGAAAAGAAAACCTTCAATTTACATGTTCCACTCAAAATACCCGTCTCTCTAATTTCTTATATGATTCAAGACCCATCAAATGAAATGTATTGGTCAATACTTACCGATACAATTTTTTTTCTCGGTATTGGCCAATCCTTAGAACCCAGGTTGCTAAACAAGATCGATTTTATCGATTTATCCTCCAGCTTTGTTGTATCCAAGTGGAGTTTACTAAAAGTAACGTCATAACTCATAATGCAGATTGGGTATTTTCATTGTTGGGCCATCGTCGGCATCATCGACATCAAGAGAATATCAAGCTTATGAAAAGCCTATTGTGTCGAAAACTTGCTCCTTCAACTATCAAGACTCTAAAAATCAGTGAAGACTAGGTTGTCAATGGGTCGGGGCTGGCCAAAATTTTGACAGCTGATCGGACTCGAGCCCCTACTTCATCTGACCAGATCCTGTTCAAAACCCCCTTATTTCCTAGATTGTATATAAAATATCGTGTTCATCCAACCTTTTAATTTACCTCACAGAACCCGAGCTTTGAGACCCAATTATGGATTATAAAAATTCTAAATCTGATTGGTTGCTACCATTTGATGAATCACTGGTTGTACAATTAATCGCATTCACTACCATATCATCGTTGGTATAATGGTAACTATTATATAATAATTATGTAGTGCTTCATATTATCATTTTGTACAAAAAATTTATCTTTTTATTTTATTTTAAGAATTGGATTGCCTAATTGCGTCTGCTTCCATCCACCGAATCTTTGAGTTCACCCAAGCTAAAGCACATTGCTTGCACTGAATCTGACGATGAAGATCGTTTAGGCATACCATTAGATGATTAGTATTTTATTTCGTGGCACACATCTCAGAAAAGTGACCTTAACATCATGCGCATGGTTAAAATTAATTTTAAGATCATTTTTTTGGGTGTGCACCATATGAAATAAAAAACTAACCGTCTGATGGTACCACCATGATCTCAAGATCCATCTTGTGAAAGGTTGGGACGATAAACGATCTCCATCGTCTGATTTAATGCAGTCAACTGTCTGATGGTGCCACCATGATCTCAAGGTCCATCGTATGAAAGGTTGGAACGATAAAACGACCTCCATTGTCCAATTCAATGTAGTCAACTGTTTGATGGTGCCACCATGATCTCAAGATACATCGTGTGAAAGGTTGGGAGAATAAATTATCTCCATCGTCCGATTCAATGCAGTCAACCATCTAATGGTGCCACCGTGATCTCAAGATCCATCGTATGAAAGGTTGGGGCGATAAACAATCTCCATCGTCTGATTCCATGCTGTCAATGTTTTTCAGTGTGGGTGAACTCAAAGATTTGGTGGGTGAATTTAAAACTACTCGTTTTTGTAAGTGGAAGGGTGTCAACTCTGACCACGTGTAGAGGGTGACAATTTAGTAATTTAATTTTAAAAAGAATAAATATATTATTTTTGTTATTCTTTAACGGCTGATTAATCATTTAAAGTTGCATCCATTAAAAAGGGTGTTTTATAAACACCAAAATGCTAACTAAGGGTTTTAGAGTAAATAACTATAATTGAAGGGTTATTTATAATATTAGCATAACTCAGAGGGATATTTACAAAAAAACCCTTTAATTTATATTTTAGACCACGTATCACATTACATAACATTTAAAATCAAAATGAATGTTATTTTGGAATCACGGGACACGTGATCCGGATTTCCAATGCGTGAGTTTGAAGTTTGAATCCTCTGGCCCTTTTACCTATTTAGTGCAATAATTATAATAACATGTGAGTAAAAGATATTTTATTAAAGACTAGTAAACATGCATATGCTTTGCACCTTTTGCTCCATAAAATCATAAAAAGTAATAATAAATTTATAAGAAAAATGTGTTCGTCCTTCATTGGAGGATGCTCAACTGTCCTCCAAAATTGGGAAAAATCTCTAATTGACAACATGACACCAAATTAATCACACACAGAATACGGGTGCATTGCTTAGATCGTATTTAGCAAAAAAAAATCGAAAACTAATCTCCATCATGTATTGTTTGAGCCTTAAAATATAAATCATTAAAATTAGTCAAACTTTAACAGAGGCTTTAAAAACTAAATTTTTTAAATCACTTTTGGAAATTGATCTAAGTTGCTCCCTTATGCTCCCCATCACACCCAAATAATGTTTTGGATGCCACATTAATCTTCACGAAATTTTGGAGGACGTTTGAGCGTCCTCCCTCTCATGGAGAGAGGAATCAGCTCCCAATTTATAAAATGGAAAAGGTATGTGGGTTCTAATGTATGGATGAACCTATATGTCATGTGACAACTGATTTCAAGATAGTGCTTTTTTTGAGATCGTGTACAATGTCGCATATCATCTATTAAAATTTTTTTTTTTTTTTTTTTGTCTAAACTCCAGCCAAAGTTTGGGTACATAACGCATTGAATTTTTTATCGTTTGACCGCATTTTGGACTGTGGATGTCCACTCTTTTTCAATAGTTTTTATTCATTGAATATTGTGACTGTAACATAAATAAGTGGTGTGCCAGTAACACCAACCAAAACATTATTAGGCTGATTTGATTTCATTGTTTGACTCAATTTTTTAACCAAGTCGAGCACATGAACGTAACTCCTCGGATCAAGTTTGAGCATGAATCATTTGAAAGTTAGGTTGACAAATTTTTTGTATGCAAAATATAAAGAGATAGGGGGAATTATGGAAATTGATTAACTGAGCTAGGTTTAGTAAAGGCATACACTAGAAAATTTGATGTCAAATGTGTAAACTTAAGGAGCATGATGGGATGAGTTTTAAAAGGATATATTTGTTTAATGGAGTTAGGCTTGTTATTCTCTATTGGTGAAGCTTTGCATATATCATGGCCTTCAAATCAAACGGCTTACATGGAGTTCTACATTGCACACTATTTAAGTCAATTAATGTGAGAGAAATTAGGAAAAATTTCACTAACAATGACTCCACAAGTCAAACGAATATAAGTCAAACAATAGAGGTTATTTTTCGTCAATCTTCAGCACAATAGATCTTGAAAATATGGTGCACCTATCAGACATTGATTCCATGAGGCACAAATCTGGAAAGGTGACCATGGTCATGGGTGTACCATGAGAAAGGGTTCTCAAGTGTCACTTTTGGAGATGTGTGTCCCATGGAATCAAGATCTGACCGTTTCATAGGTGAGCCATGGTCTCAAGATCTATTGTATCGAGGATTGGATGAAAAACATTCTCCATCATCTGATTCAAGACAATCAACAATTTTTATGGTGAAAATGCGTGTGTTCCTCGCAGGAAAAATGACAGTAAATAGTGCCCCCCTATAAGATAATGTGTGGCATTATTTGTTCCCATTTTTTTCTGTGAAGAGCACACATTATTTCACAATAAAAAATCGTTAGTTGCCTTGAATCAGACGATGGAGATCGTTTTTCGTCCCAAATTTTCACGCAATAGATCTTGCTATCGTGGCATACCTATTTGACAGTCACGTGTTGATTCCACGTGGCATACATTCAAAAGTGACAGTCTGATAGGTACACCCACAATCATGATCAATTTTGGGAAAGTGTGTCATGTAGAATTACGATCTGACCGTTTGATAGGGGTGCCATGATATCAAGATCTACTATGTGGAAGGTTGGGAAGAAAAATGATCTCAATCATTAAATATTTATTATGGTGAAAATGCATATGTTCTTCAGAGGTTTAATGGGTGTAAATAAGGCTACCCTAAGAAGGTAAGCCTTTAAAGTCCTAAAAAGGAAGGAGTCCTGGTGAAATTATGTGGCTAGAGATTACATTCTCGACATTCTTGCCTAAATTTCATGAAGAAGTTTGAAGAGTCCTAGTTTAATTTGAAGTCTAGCTAGAGAAAGTTATAAAATATAGATAATATAGGAATCCATAAGGAAGAATATGAGGGTAGATAGAGTAGCTTAGGGGTATTGTGTTCTTAATTTTGTGCTTTAAATCGATAAATTCTAAAATTCCATTAAACTAAAAGGAGATTACAAGAAAAAAAGCACTACAAAAAATAAGACTATTAGCGGCGGGTTTTTGCAGCTAAAAAGTGCCGCTATTAACGAAAAAAACTATTAAGACTATTAGCGGTAATTTTTTTGTTCATTTTTTTGGTAGTGAAGGAGAAACAAAAATCTATGAGGATGGACAAACTTCGGCAATACCATCATCCCCCAATCCCCAAAATAGGCGAAAAGAAAAAAAAAATAATTTAGAAGATGTCATTTTTTCTAATAACGTAATTCAGAAAGAAGAGAAGAATATCTTGAAATGCTTGCACCGAACGACAGAATCTGTGTTCAACCTGTGCGAAGCGAGAAATAAAGCACACGGATGGTAATATAAACCATTCGTGCTTTTATAATAGTAGCAACGATACTGTGAGATTATATAGTTGGAAATTGTAAAGGAACTTTTGATATATAAACTAAAAACAAAATGATTTTATAAAAAGTTTAGCTAGAAAAATTTTAGCTAGAAAATACAAAGCAAAACAGAAAGCCCACAATCAGACCTGAACCCGATCCCGCCTTCTAGGTTAAGGCTTGGGCTGATCACCTATAGACTCAGGTAAGGGCCACGCTGAGAAAAAACCCTAATCCGGCCCATTAAGAACCTTACATACGATACTATGCATTTATACCAACAAATTGAACATGATGTACAAACAACCTCTCTGATGGGACATAACACAGGGTCAAATAGGCCCAATTAATAATAGGACCTAACCCCAGCATAGCACTGCTCCACTCTAGGCTAGGTTCAGGCTAAGGAAATAGATTAACAATCGGGCCTGGCCCGGTCAAATCAAGGATGGGTTCGGGCTAAGGCAATAGACCTCATTAATAATCGATCCTACTAAGCCTGCACTGACCCTATTAGTAAATGGTTGGGCCTGATTTTTTAGCCGGAATAAGCATCGGGCATTTCAAACCCCATCCCGACCTGACATCCAACCTAGCATACACATCGGCAATATACCATCTTTTTGTCCCTTCTTCATAGCCCAACACTCAACAATTTATAGCAACGGTATATAGTTATATTCATAATAAAATATAGACAGTATAATCAAGGTATCAAAATTAATAGCGGCGATACCGATACATATCAGGTATCCAACTCGGTATCAATCTCTGTTTTGATCGATATGGACCTGTAAAGGCCGATAGGTATCAGGTATCATACGATATGGAATGGGTATTAGCCGATGCCTCTTACTCTCTCTCTCTCTCTCTCTCTCTCTCATTTCTTTTTTTCTTAATCTGGTCGGTATTGGCCGATACATATCAACTGATACGTATCAATCCTCCATGGACCGATATCGGATACTGATCCTGCATTGACACCTTGGTATATATACACATGTTCAACAACCCCTCAACTCTCACCACGTGAAAAAGCTAAAAAAATCACGTGTGACAGCCCGGATTTTCCCAATCTGAATTTTGAGACATATATATATTTTTTTTTTAACTTTAGACCTAAACCAAATGGGAAAACTCAGACCGTCGGGTCGTAGAACATGATCCGAATACAGAATGCTTAGTACACCCACACACACATGTGAAAATCAAAACAGATAATGCATATGACCTAAATAAATCTCCAATTCTAATATCCAATATTACAATAACTAACACAACCAACAGTGATGTACCAACATCACCAAACAGTGGTATACAACGAGTATATAATAGCACATTATACCAAGCCATATTCACCAAACTCCACAAAGTACTCAATCTGCACCCCCGAACATCATAGCACTCCTCAATTCCTCAATCTGCAAGTCCGGTGCCCAAATAGAAGCTATACATGTGACGTATAGTCGATGGGTGAGCTACATCCTAGCTCAGCAGAGGAAACTCAGCACAATTTTATATCTTATTATAACGAAACATAGATTCAATGCCATAATCAAACATTTTCTTATTTAAATTTAAAACTCATTTCAAAGGTATTTTTTTTATTAAACAAAGATTGATTTCAGATACTATTTTCTTATCATACAAACTGATTTCCATATCACACAAAACTGATTTCAAAACTGATTTCATTTTTCACACAAAACTGATTTAAAAGCTAATTTCCTTATCATACAAAACTAATTTCAAAACTAATTTCTTTTTTATACACAAAAGTGATTTCAAAATATTTATTTATCATATAAAACTGATTTTCAAATCCGCCCCGACGGCCCACATGGTACTTTACTTTGCTCATAACGGTCCACGACAAGCATAATCCGCCCACAGTGGTCCACATACACATAATCCATCCATAGCGGTCCACTTTAATCTCACGACTTATGATTTGATTCACGAAGTATAATTCGAAGAGTTCGTAAAATCCTGCGAAAGCGGTCTAAGGGCGTACATGAATCCCGCCACAGTGGTCCTAGGGTGTACCGAGTCACAACAAGGTCCAAAGGAGTACGTAAATCCCGTGAAAGTAGTCTAAGGGCGTACATAAGCACAACAAAGTTTAAAGGTGTACGTAAATCTCGTAAAAACGGTCCAAGGGCGTACATAAGCACAACAAAGCCTAAAGGAGTACGTAAAATCCTGCGAAAGTGGTTCAAGGGCATACATGACTCACAAAAGTGTCTAAAGGAGTACGTAAAATCCCGCGAAAGAGGTCCAAGGGCGTATATAAGCACAACAAAGTCCAAAGGTGTACGTAAATCCCATAAAAAGGGTCCAAGGGCGTACATGACTCACAATAGTATTCAAAGGAGTACGTAAAATCCCGCAAAAGCGGTCCAAGGGCGTACATAAGCACAACAAAGTCCAAAGGTATACGTAAATCCAGTAAAAATGGTCTAAGGGCATACATAAATCCCACCACAGCGGTCCAAGGGTGTACATAAAGCCTGCCACATCGGTCCAAGAGTGTACCTTCTCACAAATCTACAAGACTCAATGATTCCAAGTTCACATTCTAGTTCAGATTTCTAAATCATGGTCCAAAGCTCACATTCTTGGTTCCAAGGTTTTAAAACTCACCATTTAAAAATCAAGTTTAAAATCGAATACCACAGTACAAATTCTAGGTTAAATTCACAGTTCAGAATTCACCATTTTCGACTCAAAGATTTCAAATTTTTATTTTACAAGGAGTTCAAGTTATAATTCAAATCACTATCAAACTTACATCAAAATACATCAAGAAAACTTATCATTTTTCATCTAAATACATCAAAGAAACTTATCATTTTTCATATAAATATCTCAAAGAAACTATGAATCGAAGTTAAATATGCAAGTTTGTGTTGAAGTTCCCCTACCTCAAAGCACGCTCAACACAATCCACATTTCACGCATAGTTCAATACTTTACTCCTACATTCAATATACCCAAAAATTTTCTTAGAAATCTTCTAAAGGATCCAACAAAAACATCTCTAAGGAGCTCAAACAAAACTAAACAAAACATATCTCTGTACTTCGCTCGATCGAGCCTTTGGCCTCGCTCGAGCGAGCACACACCTCGCTCGATCGATTATAATCGTGCCCTCTGAAATTCATGCGAGCCCTCGCGCAAGCAATCCTTATTTAACCTAAGGCCTCGCGCGAGCGAGCACAGAACAAATATTCCCATATTTGTCTCTCGCGCGAGCGAAAAACATAAACGTCTCAGATCTACGATTTTTCTTATCTCGATCCTTCTCAACTCTCTACCATCCTTCTCTTATATTCACACATATATTGAGGCATCAAGAGTTAACTCTAATCATTAATAACCTAAACTTCTTTGAGTGTTTTTTCAAAAGAGGCAAAAACGAACAAGTTTATGCTAACTAAGAATTTGATGTAACTTCTTCCTCAATTTTTGACCTTTAATTATATAGATTCTTAAGTTGGTCAAAACACAAAAGTTGTAGCGTTCGTTGTCCTCTTTCCAATACCGTAAGAATTGTGTTAATCGAAATTCGGAGTAAAACGTTATGACCAAAATACTGAGACAGGTTCTGACACTCGCGTGAACGATTATAGCTCGCTCGAGTGACGTCCGGGCGAGCAACTGTGTGCGATTTGCACATTTTTGGACTTTTTAAAACCTATTTTACATCAAAATTCAATTTTTTTTATCCTAATCTTTTGCGCACATCTAAGCAACCTATATTTAGTTAAATACATGAAAGAATTATATTATTTACCTCTTTAAATCGATGATATACCCATAAATCGGATCGTTCTCTTTGTTTCACAAAAGGGTTTCTAAAACCCACATCGATCCTTTTCGAGCTCTACAATCACGACCAAACTAACGAATTCGTCGGTGATCCTTCCCACACACACATACACAAATCCTCGCTACTAAAAGCGGATCAAAACTAGCGATCTCTTCGCAAGAAGAGGGTTTCAAAATCCCAACGGCTCCAAAACCCACTTGACCACTCCAATCGTCAAAACCGATGGTGATCTTCCCCTTACACGATCTCACAAACCTTCTTCACACAAATCTAAGGCTCGGCGCACATGGATTCAACACCTTCATTTCATCTCCTCCTCTTTCTCTCTTCCTTCTCTCCTCAAAAACCCAAAACTCAAAACCCCTTGTGCAAATCGGGCGTTAGCTTCCAAAAGAAGAAATTGCCTTCTTTAGCTAAATGGGATTGGTTCCCATACAAAACACATATACTTGTCATTGGGCATATTAGTTCTCATCTAAGGATCTAGCTCCAGTGTGAAACGAACGTACCTATTTAGGTGTTATCTCATAACAAAATGGTCTTCTTTGATTAGGTGTGGGCCTACACACCCAAACCATCCACTAATCGAACTCGGTGTTGAGCCAATACACCGAAGCTTGGTGCATAAGAAATCATCTAATGCTCAACACACAATCTAAATCGATCTTTTTCCACTTAAGATCCAACCTGAAATACCCACTTAATTAATTTCATAAAATCAGGCACGTGACCAGTTAGGTACGCACACCAAGGCACATTATTCAAAGTCAAAATTTTCAGGATGTTACATTCTTCCCACCTTATAAAATTTTCGTCCTAAAAAATTGTCCTAAGTTACCAGGCCTTACCATGTACTTCAAGTTGAACACTCACGTCCAGATATGAATCGATTTATGCCCAATATAAATTCGGGGTTGTTACACTCTTCCCTCCATAATAATTTTTGTCCTCGAAAATTGATGACGACACATCCGAATGCTAATTCACTAATAACGATTCCGATTGACGAGAACTAACCCATAACGTTGAAACGATGCACGCACCCTAAACAAAGAAATGAATTTCTTATAATCATTCAATTAAATTAATCGACTGGGTACATCCACATTGAGTTCACAATGAAAGACTGAATTTTCTCAACCAAATAATCCATCATCCTGCATGAAAATCCACATATCAATAGATCGGCATACCATCGATTATCTAATAAGGTAATCATTTGTGAAACTATATTTTTACAATATCAACTAGCACGAACATGCCCACCAAGGTAAAAATCATGGCCACAACAAGTACAACTTGTACTATAATAAAGTTTGAACATTTTCATAAAAGAAAAGGAAGACTTTGAAATCGTTAATGTCCAACATTAATTGTATTAACGATTCCCATATACATTAGTCAAAAAGAGGATCTAATAGCATCAATTTGATACCCAAAATACAAAGATTGACATTTTTTTTAAAGATTAAATACACGAGAACAAGATACATACGACACTGTATTAATCGCTAATTTCTCACGCCGAAGGTGTCTTATCCTTCTTCGGTTTCAGACAGTCCCTTACCGGATGCCCCATTTGACCACAATTGAAACATGCACCCGTGGTCCACTTACACTTGGCTACTCGATGTCGTCCCTTGCATCTTTGGCGTGATGTGCCAGCTGTAAATGATGAAATGGGTGGAGCCTATTGTATTTGTGACACTCTAGTTGTAATAAGATTCGAAGGACGAAAGGTCACTGCAAGCTCAGACGTAGGTGGTCCTGCATAAACAGTCTGAGTAGACTGAGGGAGTGCTGGCAATAAGAGTCTTGGTGTAAAGACTCGTATTTTGAACCCGAGTTAGACTGACCCTGTGTGTGTATTCAGCTCGGCAACCGACGTCACCATTTGTTTTGGATTTTTATCTAGATGTGATTGTGCGGAAAGATTTTAATTTAGAGCCCATTTGGACCCTCGTGCGAAAGTTGTGCACCGACCTTGGTGTAGCCGCTCAACACCGGACTTGAGTTTTAAAATTAGAAGTGTATAATACATAAGATGTGTGTGTGTGTTTTACTTTGTGAGCAATCCTATTATAAGAAGGAATTGCATTCCCGTATTATACTAGGTTTTGTTAAGAGAGGATAGTTATCCAACCGTGTGAAACTCCTTCTTCTCTCTTCTTCAATCATCGTAGGAGATCGGTTTAGAAAACCTCCTTCTCTAGAACCCTCTTTGTTGAAATCACTTAAACCTTAGAAAGAACTTGAATCAACCTTGGATTCGTAGTTGGCTATTGGGAGAGGTTGAGATCATTGGGGGCGTGTTGGAGTTGTCTCTGTGAACTCGTGGGATCGATCGCGGCGCGAATCGTTGAGGAAACCCGTCGGTTTTTATCATCGCTCGAGCAAGGTATCACCGAACTCCGATATTGCCTTAGTATTTTAGTCATAACTTTTTATTCCGAACTCTGATTAAGACGATTCTTTTTTGCATTGGAAAGCTAATAGAAAAATCTACAACTTTCATGTTTTGACCAACTCATGAATCAATCGTCTTGATGGTTAAAAAAATATGAGAATATTATGTCAAATCGCTCAAGCGAGCTATTATCATCGCTCGAGCGAGGTATCACCGAACTCCGACATTACCTTAGTATTTTAGTCATAACTTTTTATCCCGAACTCCGATTATGACGATTCGTTTTGCGTTGGAAAGCTAATAGAAACATCTACAACTTTCATGTTTTTACCAACTCATGAATCAATCGTCTTGATAGTCAAAAAAATATGAGAATGTTATGTCAAATCGCTCGAGCGAGCTATTATCATCGCTCGAGCGAGGTATCACCGAACTCCGGTATTGCCTTAGTAGTTTAGTCATAACTTTTTATCTCGAACTCCGATTTAGACGATTCTTTTTGAGTTGGAAAGATAATATAAAAATCTACAACTTTCATGTTTTTACCAACACATGAATCAATCGTCTTGATAGTCAAAAAAATATGAGAATGTTACGTCAAATTCTAGGATTGGCGCAACTTGCCTGTTTTGACTTGTTTTTGAGGAAACGCTTAAATAGGTCTATATTATTAGTAATTAGAGTTTATCTTAATGCATGAACGTATATTGTGATGTAGATTGAGGGCGAGAGGCCATCAATAGGACCTTGCTTAACTTCGCATAACTCCGAGTTTTAGGTAGGAGAATCTCATCTTTACAGTATTTTATTTTAATTCGCATGGATATTTTGAATTAAAATCTTTAAACTTGCATATGCCATTAAAATCACATCTGTAAACTGAAATTGATATGAATGACTGAAAATCTAAATCTACAATCACAAAACACGAATCTGCTTAAGCTCTGAAAATCTGAAATCAAGAACCTGAACTATGTATAAGAGACTTGCATCTGATTTATATTAGTATCTGCATTTGTTTTATGATTGACCTGAACGACTCCTCAAAAATTCATGAACAATTTCCTGGCACAAGTTTCCCTCATTACGTAAGGGCTTGTTGCATCCTGAAAAAGGGTTCATGAACGACGATGGTAGGTAGGAGTTCCCATCGGCTATATTCCTGCTCTCGAGATATAGTTTACTCGGGAGGTATTTTAAGTTGAGGATTAAGTCATAAATTGCTGAACTTTGCATATAGAAGTTAGAGAAACTAAGACACTGAAACACTGCATCTGTTCTTGAAACTGTTTTCACACATTTAAAAATAAATCTTACATATGATTTCTGCACCTAAATTCAGTTTATTATCTGCTTATATGTTTGACAAGCTATATTCTGATATTTGTTTTGAAACCATATTAGTTAAAGTAAAATGCCGTAGATGTCTTTCTTCTACTGAGCTTTGTTGGTTAGCTCACTCCGACTATAAATCGCAGTTCTGCATTGGCGTGGCTATTCGATGTGAGACTAATCACGCCTCGATGCTGAGGAAGAGCTTGAGGTTCCTCCTGAGGAGTTTTCGATAGAACTTACTGATTTTCTTATTTGTGGTGAGAGTTAGACTTGAATTTGTGGGCCCATTTTAGTTGGATACCATAGTTTTATATTTGACGTTGATTTCTGTTATGAGCCATGTTTCGATGATGGTCGGTCATCATCGGTGGTTCTTTACTTTTAATTGCTTCCGTATTTATTTTAGCTATGGATATTTATTACGCTTTACTCTGATATGTGCCCTGTTTGTCCGGCTTATCGTTTATTCGATAGGTTGGCGAACCGGCCTTTTCTATACCTGAGGGATTGAAAAAGTCGGGTCGTCACAGTTGGTATCAGAGCCATGGTTTTTAGATTCTCTAAGGACCCATGAGAACTAACCGTGACCGATGCAGTTAGCATCGAGTCATGTCGTTAGATGCAGAATCACTAATCTTGTTTGTAATTGTCTTTACAATCAATGTTGGTGATGTTGTGGTGTTCACAATATGATCGATATGGCCCCAAGATTTAGAGGCAGAGGTAGGACGGTGCCTTTAGAGGACATTCCTGAAGGTGTCGGTACATCAAGGGGAGTTGCCTTCGCATCCGGTTCTAATGCAGTCCCTATAGGAGCCGGAGTTGATAGAGGTCAGGGTGAAAGAATGGAACAAGTGTTGGAAAGTCTAGCCACCAACATTACTCAGCAGACCGCATTGATGGCTCGAGCTGCAATCGCCACAAGCGAGCTGATTCTCGGACAACAACAACAATCATCGGGATTTGTCGAATTCGGAGGAGGATGAGACCTCCAAATTTTTCGACGGACCACCCGATGGAAGCCGAAGGTTGGTTGGATGAGATGGAAAAAGATCTTGATGTGCTTGATGCCCGATGTCGAGAAGGTTAGATGGGCAACCTTCAAGCTGGATGGATAGGTTTGGACCATGGTGGAAGTCCGTGGCTGAGACAGGAGCGAGTTTCCCAATACTCTTTGGACATGTGAGTTTATTGAGGCGTTCACCGATCAGTACTTTCCCAAGATCGTTAGGAACCAGATGGAAGTTCAGTTCATCGAGCTGAAGCAGGGGACAATGTCAGTGCGTGAGTATGGAGATGAGTTCACACGACTTTCAAGGTTTGCACCTCAACATGTGGCCACCGATATGATGAAGGCGAAAAATTTCAGGTGGGTCTTAGGCGAGTATCTGAGAGAGCGTGGCTATGTGAGAAATGGAAACATATGGAGGATCTTGTCAAAGGCCCTCATAGCGAGAGGAAGAAATTCAAAAGCGGTTTTTGAGAAGCGGTCGGCCGAACAAGGACGGGGTTGTACAAGGCGATCAGTACTTATGAAAATAAGAGGCCAAGTTTACAAAGCCGCCGATGAACCTTACTCAACTGCATTTTCTAGACCAACATTTTCTTACCGATCCCTTATCGAGTTGGCGATCATCACCACTGTGCAATCCGTGCGACCGGTGGTTCTAATGCTAGTGGAGCTTGATTGGGGACAGGATCCTCTCGTGCACTATCTTTTGTTTGGTCACTATGTGCCTAAGGTGCGAAACCACACAAGACCGAGGATTGTAGGAGGAACAACTGGAGCGTGTTTTGGTGTGGCGCAATCGGACACATGGTTAAGGATTGTCCTCAGGAGGACAAGGGAAGAACTAGTTCGGCTTCTACTCAAAGATCGACCCGACCTACTGTTCAAGGTCGAGCTTATGCCGTGATGGCTCAAGAAGCCGAAACGTCGAACGATGTGATCCAAGGTATTATTAAAATTTGAGATGTCTTCTTATTTTATGTGTTATATATAATTGCTTGATATTTAATAAATTTTGTTAATAAGTTATGGATGAATACACATGCTTAGAAACTTTTAATTGAAACGCTTGTCTAAACTAAGGTACCCTTTTTATCCATCGGGGGAACGATGTAAGCAAAACCGAGCAGTGGTTGATAGACCACAGGTCTACACATTCTTTTGTTACTCCATTGTTATTTGAAGTTGGGAATCATTCCCAAGGCCCTTGATTTCATCTTGGTGTCAATTCCTACGGCAACTTCGGTGAGCACCGATACCATGTGTCAATCGGTGATTGTGATGATCGAAGATCACGAGGCGATGGTGATTTGATCATTTTGAGCATGGAAGGGTTCGACGTGATACTAGGGATGGATTGGTTATCTACTTACCATGCGGCGTGGATTGTCTTGAAAGATTGTAACATTCCGCGCAAGAAGAAAATCTTTTCGATTTTGAGTCAAATCTTGTGTGATACCGTTTATCTACGCCATTGAAAGCGGAACCGTATGATAAGGAACGGGTGTTATGGTTATCTAGCCTACTTGCAAGATCATAAGGAGGAGAAGAAAAATATTACAGATATTACGATTGCTTGCGAGTATTCAGATGTTTTTCCTGAAGATCTACCTGGATTACCACACAGCGGGGAGATTGAGTTTGCGATTGAGTTAGTGCGGTCTTGAACGATTATCAAAAACTCCGTGTCGAATGGCGCTGCGAATTGAAAGAGTTGAAGGCGACTTGAGCGCTAGATAAGGGCTTTATTAGACCGAGTGTGTCACCACAGGGAGCACGGTTCTATTTGTAAAGAAGAAAGGTTCAATGCGGCTTTGCATCGATTACCTTGACTAAATAAGTTGACAATTAAGAACCGTTATCCACTTCCAAGAATTGATGATTGTTCGATCAGTTACAAGGAGCAAGGTTCTTCTCGAAGATCGACTTGAGGTCAGGCTACCATCAGTTGAAAGTTAAGTCTGAAGACATTCAGAAGACAGCGTTCAGAACCCGATATGGGCACTACGAGTTCTTGGTCATGCCATTTGGGTTGACAAACGCACCCGCGTCATTTATGGACTTGATGAACCGGATATTCAAGTCACATTTGGACAAGTCTGAAGTAGTTTTTGTAGATGACATCCTCATCTATTCAAAGAGAAGAACATGAGCAACATCTGCGAGTGGCTCTACAAACCCTTAGAGACCATCAGTTATATGCAAAACTTAGTAAGTGTGAGTTTTGGCTTGAGCAGGTCAGTTTCCTAGGCCATGTTATCTCTGAGACCGGTATTACAGTTGACCCAGCCAAGATTGAGTCAGTGATGAATTGGGAGCGAAAAGACCGTTCTGAGGTTCGTAGTTTCCTCGGTTTGGCAGGATACTACAGAAGGTTTGTGGAGGGCTTTTCCAAGATATCAGGTCCTCTTACACAACTTACGAAGAAGAATACTAAATTTGATTGGACATAGCAGTGTGAGCAAAGTTTTCAGGAACTCAAGAAACGATTGACTACTGCGCCAGTACTTGCTATACCATCAGGCAGGGGAGGCTTTGCAATATATAGTGATGCATCATATGGGGGTTTAGGCTGTGTGCTTAACCAGAATGAGAGAGTCATTGCTTATGGGTCTAGACAGCTGAAAGACCATGAGAAGAATTACCCGACGCATGATCTTGAGTTGGCAGCAGTGATTTTTGCTCTGAAGATCTGGAGGCATTACCTTTATGGGGAGACCTTCGATATATTTACCGATCATAAGAGCCTCAAGTATCTCTTCTCACAAAAGGAGTTGAATATGAGACAGCGTCCATGGATAGAGTTCTTGAAAGATTATGATTGTACCATCCAGTACCACCCTGGGAAAGCAAACGTAGTGGCAGATGCGTTAAGTCGAAAGTTCTCTGCTCAGTTATCACATCTCACCACAAGGGTGCGACGATGGCATCTTTTGGAAGATATGGCTCTAAGTAGCATGAGATTTGATGTAAAGGTTGGTGCATTAATGGCTATCTTTGGTGATTCGTTCGACCCTCTATGAGAACATTCGCGAGACTTAGGATGACGGATGATGAACTTATGGCTATCGACGGGATGTGATTGGGGAAGCAAAATAGATTTTTCTATCAAAGATGATGGCACTTTGTTGTTTAGAAACCGAGTATGCGTACCAACTAATCTTGAGCTTGGGACACTATTTTGGAAGAGGCTCATAAGTCTATACGCTATTCACCCTGGCAGTACCAAGATGTACCAAGACTTAAAGAAAAGCTTCTGGTGGAGAGGTTTAAAGAAAGATGTCGCTGTGTATGTCTCGAGATGTCTTGTGTGTCAACAAGTAAAGGTGGATCATCGAAATCCGGCAGGACTGTTGCAACCACTACCGATACCTGAGTGGAAATGGGAGGCTATTTCTATGGACTTTATTTTGGGATTGCCAAGAACATTAAGAAAATACAATGCCATCTGGGTCATTGTGGATCGATTGACTAAGTCCGCACACTTCCTTCCTTATAATACGTCGTATACCGCCAACAAGCTCGCAGAATTATACATCAAGGAGATAGTTAGGTTGCATGGTATACCGGTCAGTATCGTCTCCGATAGAGACCCGATGTACACATCTCAGTTTTGGCAACGATTTCAAGAAGGAATGGGGTCTAGGCTCGATTATAGTACAACATTCCATCCTCGAGACCGATGGGCGACCGAGGGTAAATCAGATTATAGAAGATATGTTACGTGCTTGCATGTTGGATTTTCAGGGGTCATGGGACCAACATTTACCGCTGATCGAGTTCGCCTACAATAACAGTTACCAGGCTAGCATCGGCATGGCACCCTACGAAGCTTTGTATGGACGACGGTGCAGGTCTCCGCTTAATTGGGAAGAAGTGGGTGAGAAACTCATTTTAGGTCCCGAGATCGTGGAGAATACAACCAAGACAGTTCGGTTAATCCGTGAGAGACTACGAATTGCTCAAAGTCGTCAGAAGAGCTACGCTGATCTGAAAAGAAACCATGTTGAGTTTAAGGTGGGAGATAACGTATTTGTCAAAATCTCTCCTACAAAAGGCGTGATGCGTTTTGGGAAGCGTGGGAAGCTGAGTCCGCGCTATGTTGGACCTTTCGAGGTATTGGGCCGAGTCGGCGAGGTTGCCTATCGAGTAGTCTTGCCACCACAGCTATCGGAAATGCACAACGTGTTTCATGTGTCCATGTTACGAAGATATGTTAAGGACCCGACTCATGTATTGGACTACCAGCCCATTGAGCTCCAAGAAGACCTATCCTTGGTTGAGGAACCGATACGAATCTTGGATCGTAAAGAACAAATCTTACAGACAAAGAACATTCCCTTAGTACTCGTGAAGTGGCGGAACCATTCTTCAGAGGAAGCCACATGGGAGCGTGAAGCGGAGATTCGCGAGTAATTTCCACAACTTTTCGAGTGAAGGTATATTGTAAACTATTGTTATGTAAGAAAACCATACGTACCTTTAAATTCTTGAATTTGCTTCAAAAAAAAAAAAAAAAAAAAAAAAAAGGAGAATTTCTTCAAATTCTTCAATGTTAAATTGGTTCATAACATCGATGCTTTACATATATATCTATAACGATCACACAATAAAATCTTAAATGTCATATTTATTCATTCTCGGTTAGAACTGTATATCTGTTGGAACCCGTGTCATCAGTTAGAACATGTTACACGCGTGATCATGCTTTTGAATAAGTGTTCGATTGACATCGAAATTTACGCTCAAATAATTACCAAAAGGGTGAGGTAGGTGTGTGCTAGGTTTGTGTCATGGTGAAGTATATTTCGACACGTGACACTTGGTAAGGTATGCGTCCATATACGGATGCAATCCTCTATGGCAGTATGGGATGCCACACGCAGTACATCCAGGTTACTACGGATCCCGACCCTTGAAAGCGTGCTTGGTGAAGCCTACCGCATCGCGACCAAAGTTCTTTGACTTTAGACTGTTTCAATTTTGCTTTATACTAGTGTTAGGATAAGGACTTACCGCAGTTCGGTTTAGCTATCCGTATATTTTCGAGGACGAAAATTTCTAAGGAGGGTAGAATGTAAAGACCCGTATTTTGAACCCGAGTTAGACTGACCCTGTGTGTGTATTCGGCTCGGCAACCGACGTCACCATTTGTTTTGGATTTTTATCTAGATGTGATTGTGCGGACAGATTTTAATTTAGAGCCCATTTGGACCCTCGTGCGAAAGTTGTGCACCGACCTCGGTGTAGCCGCTCAACACCGGACTTGAGTTTTAAAATTAGAAGTGTATAATACATAAGATGTGTGTGTGTGTTTTACTTTGTGAGCAATCCTATTATAAGAAGGAATTGCATTCCCGTATTATACTAGGTTTTGTTAAGAGAGGATAGTTACCCAACCGTGTGAAACTCCTTCTCTCTTCTTCAATCATCGTAGGAGATCGGTTTAGAAAATCTCCTTCTCTAGAACCCTCTTTGTTGAAAACACTTAAACCTTAGAAAGAACTTGAATCAACCTTGGATTCGTAGTTGGCTATTGGGAGAGGTTGAGATCATTGGGGGCGTGTTGGAGTTGTCTCTGTGAACTCGTGGGATCGATCGCGGCGCGAATCGTTGAGGAAACCCGTCGGTTTTTATCATCGCTCGAGCAAGGTATCACCGAACTCCGACATTGCCTTAGTATTTTAGTCATAACTTTTTATTCCGAACTCTGATTAAGACGATTCTTTTTGTATTGGAAAGCTAATAGAAAAATCTATAACTTTCATGTTTTGACCAACTCATGAATCAATCGTCTTGATGGTTAAACAAATATGAGAATGTTACATCAAATCGCTCGAGCGAGCTATTATCATCGCTCGAGTGAGGTATCACCGAACTCCGACATTACCTTAGTATTTTAGTCATAACGTTTTATCCTGAACTCCAATTAAGACTATTCTTTTTGAGTTGGAAAGCTAATAGAAAAATCTACAACGTTTATGTTTTGACCAACTCATGAATCAATCGTCTTGATGGTCAAAAAAATATGAGAATGTTACGTCAAATCGCTCGAGCGAGCTATTATCATCGCTTGAGCGAGGTATCACCGAACTCCGGCATTGCCTTAGTATTTTAGTCATCACTTTTTATTTCGAACTCCGATTGAAACGATTCTTTTTGCGTTGGAAAGCTAATATAAAAATCTACAACTTTCATGTTTTGACCAACACATGAATCAATCGTCTTGATAGTCAAAAAAATATGAGAATGTTACGTCAAATTCTAGGATTGGCGCAACTTGCCTGTTTTGACTTGTTTTTGAGGAAACGCTTAAATAGGTCTATATTATTAATAATTAGAGTTTATCTTAATGCATGAACGTATATTGTGATGTAGATTGAGGGCGAGAGGCCATCAATAGGACCTTGCTTGACTTCGCATAACTCCGAGTTTTAGGTAGGAGAATCTCATCTTTACAGTATTTTATTTTAATTCGCATGGATATTTTGAATTAAAATCTTTAAACTTGCATATGCCATTGAAATCACATCTCAGAATGAAATTGATATGAATGACTGAAAATCTAAATCTACCTGAATCCTGAAACCTGAATCTGCTTAAGCTCTGAAAATCTGAAATCAAGAACCTGAACTATGTATAAGAGACTTGCATCTGATTTATATTAGTATCTGCATTTGTTTTATGATTGACCTGAACGACTCCTCAAAAATTCTTGAACAATTTCCTGGCACAAGTTTCCCTCATTACGTAGGGGCTTGTTGCATCTGAAAAAGGGTTTATGAGCAGCGATGGTAGGTAGGAGTTCCCCCTATATTCGCTCTCGAGATATAGTTTACTCGGAGGTATTTTAAGTTGAGGATTAAGTCATGAATTCTTGAACTTTGCATATAGAAGTTAGAGAAACTAAGACCGAAATCTTGCATACATTCTTGAAGCTGTTTTCACACATTTAGAAATAAATCTTACATATGATTTACGCACCTAAATTGATTTATTATACGCTTATATGTTTGACAAGCTATATTCGATATTTGTTTTGAAACCATATTAGTTAAAGTAAAATGTCGTAGATGTCTTTCTTCTACTGAGCTTTGTTGGTTAGCTCACTCAGGCTATCTATAAATCGTGTTGAGTCTTGGCTATTCAGTATGTGAGACTAATCACGCCTCGAGGAAGAGCTTGAGGTTCCTCCTGAGGAGTTTTTCCTAGTATAGAACTTACTGATTTTCTTATTTGTGGTGAGAGTTAGACTTGAATTTGTGGGCCCATTTTAGTTGGATACCATAGTTTTATATTTGACGTTGATTTCTGTTATGAGCCATGTTTCGATGATGGTCGGCCATCATCGGTGGTTCTTTACTTTTAATTGCTTCCGCATTTATTTTAGCTATGGATATTTATTACGCTTTACTCTGATATGTGCCCTGTTTGTCCGGCTTATCGTTTATTCGATAGGTTGGCGAACCGGCCTTTTCTATACCTGAGGGATTGAAAAAGTCGGGTCGTCACACTTGGTATCTCGGGTGCTTGCTCATGGGCATATGACTGCATTTGACTTGCTCTTTCTCTACGCTGTTGGTCCCTTCTCTTATACATTTCTTCCACATCTTCTTCTACCACAAGAGCCTTGCTCATTATTGCGTCATAAGTTTTCAACTCAAAAGCAGCGACTTTTCTCTTGATATCCGGCCTTAAGCCACATTGAAATTTCTTGGCCTTCATTAGATCCGAGGCCACAAACTCAGGAGCAAAACGTGAAAGTCGCATGAACTCTACCCCATATTCCCTTACCGTCATCTTCCCTTGCACAAGTTGAAGGAATTGAACCTCCATTTGATTACGAACTACTTCAGGGAAGTACTGCTTGTTAAACTCCTCTACGAACTCATCCCAGGTCCTTAATATACCTGGAGTCTCCTGTGCCCTAGTCCTAAACACAGATTTCCACCACGGACTAGCCTCATCATCCAACATGAAAGTTGTCCATCTGACTCTCTCATCTTCAGTGCATGCAAGAACACTGAATATCTTTTCCATCTCATTGAGCCAGTTCTAAGCTTCCATTGGATCTGCTTGTCTTGAGAAATTAGGAGGACACATCTTCCGAAATTCTATAAATGTTGACGGCTGTGGTTGAGGTGGCTGCTGATGGGTATTGACATTATTAGATGCTAACACTGTCGCTTCTTGAGCCATAGCATTTGTCATGGCTTCCATGGTCTGCATCATCCTTTGTCTTTCTTTTCGTTCACTCTCATTTGCATTTGACTAGGAACCTCGACCATCTCTGGGTCGTCTACCTCTACCAGACATAATGATCTGTTATAACAATAAAATAAAAGTTTTAATTAGCAATCGGTTATTATACTAAAACAGAACTTTCAAAAGCTCACAACTTATACTTTGACAAAATCTAATGTCACATCTCTGGTTCTACAGTCACACTCCGCACACATGGCTAAGACTCACTGTCTCATGGGAGACTTAACGTCTAAAATTCGACAACCGAATGTCATTGAGAGACACGACTCTGAATTTCTAGAAGATTTCAGAATAGGGATTGCGAACCCTTCCTAAGTTTCGACATAATCTAATGCCATCGCGTCTTAGTCCAAATAAGACGTAACGCCTAAGCTCTATACCAACTGTGATAAAGTCACAGTTGGGTCTAGACTTTCGACACAACCTAATGCCATCACGTCTGCGTCCCAATAAGACCTAACACCTAAGCTCTGATACCGACTGTGACAGCCCGAATTTTCCCAACCTGAATTTTGAGACATATTTTTTTTCTTTAACTTTACACCTAAATCAAATGGAAAAACTCAGACCGTCAGGTCGTAGAACATGATCCGAATACAGAATGCTTAGTACACCCACACACACACATGTGGAAATCAAAGCAAATAGTACATAAGACCTAAATAAATCTCCAATTCTAATATCCAATATTACAATAACTAACAACGACCACCAGTGATATACAACGAGTATATAATAGCACATTGTACCAAGCCACATTCACCAAACTCCACGAGATACTCAATCTACGCCCCCGAACATCATAGCACTCCTCAATTCCTTAATCTGCAAGTCCGGTGTCCAAATAAAAGCTATACCTGTGACGTATAGTCAAAGGGTGAGCTACATCCTAGCTCAGCAGAGGAAACTCAACATAATTTTACATCTTATCATAACGAAACATAGATTCAATGTCATAATCAAACATTTTCTTATTTAAATTTAAAACTCATTTCAAAGGTACTTTTCTTATCAAACAAAGATTGATTTCAGATACTATTTTCTTATCACACAAACTGATTTCAAAATTGATTTACATATCACACAAAACTGATTTCAAAATTGATTTTCTTTTTCACACAAAATTGATTTAAAAGTTGATTTCCTTATCATATAAAACTGATTTCAAAATTGATTTCCTTTTTACACACAAAAGTGATTTCAAAACATTTATTTATCACATAAAACTTATTTTCAAATCCGCCCCGACGGCCCACATGGTACTTTACTCCGCCCATAGCAGTCCACGACAAGCATAATCCGCCCACAGCGGTTCACATACACATAATCCGCCCATAACGGTCCACATATATAATATCCGCCCATAGCGGTCCACTCTAATCTCACGACTTATGATTTGATTCACGAAGTATAATTCAAAGAGTACGTAAAATCCTGTAAAAACGGTCCAAGGGCGTACATGAATCCCGCCACAGCGGTCCAAGGGTGTACCGAGGCACAACAAGATCCAAAGGAGTACGTAAAATCCCGCGAAAGCGGTCCAAGGGCATACATAAGCACAACAAAGTCCAAGGTGTACGTAAATCTCGTAAAAAAGGTCCAAGGGCGTACATAAGCACAACAAAGTCTAAAGGAGTAAAGCGGTCTAAGGGCATACATGACTCACAAAAGTGTCCAAAGGAGTACGTAAAATCCAGCGAAAGCGGTCCAAGGGCGTACATAAGCACAACAAAGTCCAAAGGTGTACGTAAATCTCGTAAAAAGGGTCTAAGGGCATACATGACTCATAATAGTGTTCAAAGGAATACGTAAAATCCCGTGAAAGTGGTCCAAGGGCGTACATAAGCATAATAAAGTCCAAAGGTGTACATAAATCCCGTAAAAATGGTCCAAGGGCGTACATAAATCCCGCTACAGCAGTCCAAGGGTGTACGTAAATCCCGCCACAGCGGTCCAAGGGTGTTCCTTCTCACAAATCTACAAGACTCAACGATTCCGAGTTCACATTCTAGTTCAGATTTTTAAATCACGGTCCAAAGCTCACATTCTTGGTTCCAAGGTTTTAAAACTCACCATTTAAAAATCAAGTTTAAAATTGAATACCACAGTACAAATTCTAGGTTAAGTTCACAGTTCAAAATTCACCATTTTCGACTCAAAGATTTCAAATTTCTATTTTGCAAGGAGTTCAAGTTATAATTCAAATCACTATCAAAGTTACATCAAAATACGTCAAGAAAACTTATCATTTTTCATCTAAATACATCAAAGAAACTTATCATTTTTCATATAAATATCTCAAAGAAACTATGAACCAAAGTTAAATATGTAAGTTTGTGTTGAAGTTTCCCTACCTCAAAGCATGCTCAACACAATCCACATTCCACGCATGGTTCAACACTTTACTCCTACATTCAATATAAGCAAAAAATTTCTTAGAAATCGTCTAAAGGATCCAAGGAACACATCTCTAAGGAGCTCAAACAAAACTAAACAAGATATAACTCTGTACCTCGCTTGATCCAGCCTTTGGCCTCGCTTGAGCGAGCGCACCCCTCGCTCGATCAATTATAATCGAGCCCTCTGAAACTCATGCGATCCCTCACGCGAGCAATCCTTATTTAACCTAAGGTCTCTCGTGAGCGAGCATAGAACAAATGTCCTCATGTTTGTCTCTCACGCAAGCGAGCTATAACAGTCGCGCGAGTGAGAAACATGAACATCTAAGAACTACCATTTTTCTTCTCTCAATCCTTCTCAATTCTCTACCATCCTTTTGTCATATTCACACATATATTGAGGCATCAAGGGTTAACTCTAATCACTAATAACCTAGACATATTTGAGTGTTTTCTTAAAAGAGGCGATAATGAACAAGTTCATGCTAACTAAGAATTTGACATAACATCTCCCTCAATTTGTAACCTTTAATTATATGGATTCTTAAGTTGGTCAAAGCACAAAAGTTGTAGAGTTTGTTGTCCTCTTTCCAACGCCGTAATAATGTGTTAATCAAAATTCGGAGTAAATAGTTATGGCCGAAATACTGAGATAGGTTCTGACACTCGCGCGAGCGATTATAGCTCGCTCGAGCGAGGTCCGGGTGAGTGATTGTGCGCGATTTGCACATTTTTGGACTTTTTAAAATCCATTTTATATCAAAATTCAATCTTTTTATCCTAATATTTTGCACACATCTAAGCAACCTATATTTAGTTAAATACATGAAAGAATTGCGTTATTTACCTCTTTGAATTGATGATCTACCCATAGATCAGATCGTTCTCTTTGTTGCACAAAAGGGTTTTAAAACCCACATCGATCATTTTGAGCTCTTTAATCACGACCAAGCTAACAAATTCGTCGGTGATCCTTCCCACACACACATACACAAATCCTCGCCACTAAAAGCGGATCAAAACTGGCGATCTCTTCGCAAAAAGAGGGTTTTAAAATCCCCAACGGCTCCAAAACCCACTTAACCACTCCAAACGTCGAAACCGACGGCGATCTTCCCCTTACACGATCTCACAAACCTTCTTCACACAAATCTAAGGCTTGGCGCACATGGATTCAACACCTTCATTTTATCTCCTCCTCTTTCTCTCTTCCTTCTCTCCTCAAAAATCCAAAACTCAAAACCCCTTGTGCAAATCGGGTGTTAGCTTCCAAAAGAAGAAATTGTCTTCTTTAACTAAATGGGATTGGTTCCCATACAAAACACATATACTTGTCTTTGGGCGTATTAGTTCTCATCTAAGGATCTAGCTCCCATGTGAAACGAACGTACCTATTTAGGTGTTCTCTCATAACAAAATAGTTTTTTTTGAATAAGTGGGGGCCTACACACCCAAACCATCCACTAATCGGACTCGGTGTTGAGCTAATACACCAAAGCTTGGTGCATAAGAAATCATCTAATGCTCAGCACACAATCTTAATCAATCTTTTTCCACTTAAGATCCAACCTGAAATACCCTACTTAATTAATTTTACAAAATCAGGCACGTGACCAGTTAGGCACACACACCAAGGCACACTATTCAAAGTCAAAATTTTCAGGATGTTACACCACTACCTTAAACAATGATTTTTTCAAAAAGTCACTATCTTTGACAGTAATTTTTTTCAAAAAACCACTATCCTAAACAATTGTAAAAAAAGTAGTAATTTTTTTTTATCACTATATAAGACAGTGGTTTATGAACTTCAACAACGACTGCTCTTAACAATCATAGAAAAAATCACTGCTTTTGACAGTGATTTTTTTATGCAAATTTAAAAAGAAAAAAATTACGGTGATGATTTTTTATGCAATTTTTTTTAAAATAATATTTTTTTTAACCTTTTTTAATGCTTTTTCTAATGCTTTAAAAAAAATTATATAAAGAAAAAAAACTATTAATCTCATATTTCATGACATCCATTCAACTCAAATGAAAATCAGTCATTAATAAAAAAAATAGATGCCCAATTTTTTTATTCAAACAAAAGGTTGCATCTCAACCTATGATCCAACCTTTCAAATCAGTCAAACATTTTATACTCTACATGCTCAATCATTTTATTCAAACAAAAAGAGGAAAAAATAAAAAGAGTTAACAATCTAAAGACCCCATGGCCCATTAATTTTCAAAATAAAAGAAAAAAAAATTAATTTGCTTCCCCTCTCCTGCCAAGTATTCCCGTCCCCTAGTGATCCGTTTGAGGTGAACTTGAAATCGGAAAGTTTCGCCTGAAATAAAAAAGAGAGCATCATTAAACTGAGATATTGATGGCCTCCATCTAAGGAGTCCGACCGGGTTGAAAATATATACCTATTATATAAATAGGTTGTATTCAAGTTAGCCCCAAACCCGACCCGAACCCAACTTGGTACCTGTTTGCTACACAATATATACATATATTATTTTTTTAACAGATCCAGGTCAGGTCCAAAAGTGGATAACAGGTCAGGGTCTAAAACTTAAATTGCAATTATGTCAGGTCTAGGTCGGGTTCAAGTTGGGTGTAGGTCTAGGTCTAACTAGTAGGTTGAGTAGAGGTCGAGCTATTTTTAACAAGTCGGGTTCAGGTTCCACTCAAGGTTTATTTAGTTAACAGGTTGGTTTAGGTTAGGGTCAAGAGAACTGATATGATCAAGCGGCTAGGTTCAAGTTGACCATAAACCCTCTCTGAACCCGACCTATTTCCATCCATGTTCAAAGGTAAGCTGTAATCATATAAAGCAATTCAATTGATTCGTGAAAAATTCAGCACTAGTGTAAGATTCAGGAGTGAATGCTGAATTGAACGCTCATTCATTTTGAATCGTAGTATTCGGACTTGAATCGTAAGATTCAGACAACACTTTCAATGAGAGGTTCAGAGCAATCTTGAACAAGCACAAAATTGAATCTTGATATTACTTACGAGATTAATTTCTTTAAAGTAAGAAAGACGAAACTTTCCAAACCATAATAGATCCTCCTTGTATGCAAAACCCAAACATTACATCGCAGCTGTCAACATTTCAAAATGTAGCATTATTAATCAATATATTAAAAGAGCATATCAGTAATAAGAAATAAGTAGGGCAACACTGAAATCTAAAACATACTGCTAATTACATATTTTAGGTACCATACTAAGAGAGGCTTTTCCCATATGCTCTTAGCAGTATAATCCACCACAATCTTAAAACAGAAATTGAAGGCATGCAAAAAAAAAAACCAAGTTAGGAAACATTCCAGTGAATCGGAATTACTCATAGTTACCTAGTTCACACTAACCGAGCATGAAATGAAATATACTTTAATTAATGGTGTAAAGATCCAATACCGATTCTGCACACCATTTAAAACCATGATCACAAAACCATCTTATTCAATTAAATTGCTTTTAGTTAGTGAAATTTTGACTTTGTAAAATGGAAAAATTACACCTGATATAAACACCATAAGATAAACTTGTCTTCATTACTATGAAATTGGAAATTTACATTTATAATCTTACTCAGACCAATATAAAAAGACATAATATAAAACCTGCAAACTAAAAATAAAAGCATTTTAAAACCCTCTCTGTATAATATGGGAGGGTGGTAAAGTCCATGTCTGCCAACTGTCTAAAACAGAAGGGGAGTTTAGAAAACAATGCCTGAAATGGGAACGTTTTAGGCTATTATCCTGAAACGAAAGTTTTTAGCCAAACATGCTTTCACGGTTTTCAGAAGTTCCAAGGGTTGTGAGATAAAAATCTCTCACACGTGCAGCATTAGGGAGTTTACGAAATTGCCCTTCTATATATGCTAGTTTTAGAACAGTTTTCCCTCGTTAAGCCCCTTCTCCTTTGCCCTCTTCTCCTTCATTTCAGATCTATTGCTGACGAAAAAATCCCTTCTTCTCCTTCGTTTCTCTTTGCCCTTTTTTATACCAATGCTGCACTCTCTTCGTCTCTCGTTGTAGCGCCCTCTCTCTCTCTCTCAAACTGTTAAATAAATAAATTAAATGGAGAAACAGTGCTGCAAATTCTAGCTCCCAAAGAAGAGGCGTTTCTATGCAGATACTCCTCTCAATGGATCCCTGTATTTACTCTCTCTCTCTCCACCGCCTCTCTCTCTCTCTCTCTCTCTGAAATCGGTTTTAAGCTTCCACTTACATTTTGCTTCTATGTATAATGCAATTGGATAGGTTCTGTGGTAACCACAAGCCGGACTCGAAGCAACTCAGGATACCTTGCCCAATCGACCCTTCTCAGTAAGTTCTTCAATCAATTTTGCAATTTTGTTCTATATAAATTCAATTTTCGTCTAAGTTCATGGACTTACTTGTTGATTCATTCAATTAGTTCATCTTTTTGTTTCTGCTACTTCATTGATATTCGAAACTATCTTTACCATTTACTACTGTGCTTGCTTTCAATAGCTTCTGTTTTTCGATCATGAAGGCTTCATTTGGATGCACAATGACGAAGAATCTAAAATAAATATTAATTGCAGAAAAGGTTGCATAGATCACAAAATTTTGTGAGATTTCAATTATTTTTCTAAGAAGTATTAAATTAATAGAGTTAACCAAACAGAAAATAAATTAAATATCTTTGTAAGGCTTGCCCACTTTTTATGTTTTTTTCTTCTTTGGAAATGGTTGTGAAATTTTAATTATTTTGCTAAAACATAGTAAATTTTTAGCGTTAAACAAATACACAATAAATTAACTAGGCAGGTATTATGCGGTCGAACCAGCTGGGCGCCATGTGGCACCAACCCAAGGATCAGGTGTCACGACAACTTTCCCAAGTTCCATCAGGTGTTGAAATAAATGGTATTGAAAATGGCTCTGAGGCACGTAGTTCACTACACTGTCTTAAAGACAATAGACGGCCCCACTCCCTCTGATAAACAAAGATGCAATCGGTTCCCAGCGAATCTGCCTTCTAGATACAATAGAGCCTGATTTTGCCAAAAACCGTATGTTCTTTTCTAGATTGCACTTTCTAGAAAAAGAACCTGCTACGTAGATTTTCTGATAATCATTTCCTTCTGATAATCCACTTTAGCAAATTATATGTGAAGTGTGAATCACTCAGAATCATTTCAACCATCCATTCATAGGATCTTGATTCGTCAGAATCATCCGACAGATGCCATTATTGAACTCTAATACACTCACATTGATGGCAAACCATAATCAATCCAAGAACCCATTGATATGAGCGTGATGAAGAAAAATCCATAGAAAACCCTAGATTAAAATCGATAAATTTCTAATAACATACACTACAAACATTTTTATGTCATAAATCTTTAGCCAATTTTGTGTATGCCCTGAGGTTTGAAAACATGAAGTACACTCAGATAATTGAAAGTAAAATTTACGGTCGACCGAAAATTTTTCAACCACTCGAATCAACTTTTTCAGTTCTAGGAAAGATGATATAAAATCTTGTTTCCAAATATCATATTGAGTTTATTTTTGTGAGCTTAATTGTCCACACAACTGAAGTCTTGATTGAGTACAGATGACTAGAAATTTTTTTGATAGTGCTCATTTAACTGATGTAGAAACACAAACCATATAAACATCCAATTTTAGAATTATAAAATTTTAAACAAGAAAAACAATCACTCTCATAAATCAATTTCATTAGAAAAAATCATACCGAAGTAGAACAAATGCAGTCATGCTAATGAAGTACATCAAGGACTGAAAAATTTAAGTGGCGTATTTTTTTTTTCCATATGCTTAGGTCTTAAGACTCTTAACAAAATTTTGAAAACATTATTTACTGGGGTGATTGATGGGAGTCATGTGACATGGCCATCGAACACATTCCATTTCTATAACATAGCACATGATTCTTAGCCACAGAATTGTATGGACATATAAATTGATCAGTTTCAAGATCTGTGGAAGTTAATTGTCATTAGGATCCTATAACAAAACTACATAGTCCAATTTTAAAGTAGAGCAGAATCAAAAGAGTCCTTGACTACTTGATCGAAGGACTTGACAAAAGAGTTCACCTGATTTTTTCCCACCTGATGGTGTTGCAATCTTGCCCTTCTTCTTTGGGGCAGGGGTCTTAATAGCAAATTCTTCAGGCCTTTTCTTGCCAACAGCCTCCACAATAGGGACATTCAAATAGTTACGTTGGCCAAGAAAAACATAGTCACAAAAGGGCTTTCTGCATCTCAAAGTCATCATATATTACCAATGAAAACAATTAATCTAAATAGTTGTAATTACTTTCTTAGGTGTTGCTTCATCTTCCTCATCGGAGCTATCATCATCGTCCTTGTCGTCTTCACTTTCGTCCCCAGTGCCAAGCATTTGTAGGGAAAAAAATGAAAGAAGGTTAGGCAACACAAGTTTCTAGATGAGGCATATCTAGTATCAGTAACTAGATTAGCTTATCTGTAAGATATGATGTGAGAAAATAGGACCTATCAAAATGGAAAAAGAGAAATCATAAGCTCTGAGCGACCATACAAGATGACACCAAGATTGAAAATCTTTATTTTCATCTGATTAAAACTCAAACATTGCATGCAGAGCCTGTGTCATCCTCATCATATGACATTATAGACATAAGGATTAACAGGTAAGGCAAGGAATGCAAGTCACCAAATTTCGCCATACGAAAGTTATATTTTATTTTTCAAAATTGGAAATGTACCACATCATCATCTGATTCATCATCGAGAGAATCTTCACCAAAGTCATCATCATCGTCAACCTCAGCATCTTCTTCCTTAGGTTCACCAGCCTTAACGGGTTCCACTTTTTTCACATTTGGTTTAGCCACTGATGAATCTGGTTTGGTAGCATTTGCTTTCCCTGCAGCAGTCTTTGGCTGCTCATCCTTCACTGCAGGCTTCCCTGATTATTTATTTGAGAAAAGGGATAATAAATACAATGAGAATTGTGAATGGCATACAAATTTCAATTATATTAACAATTGCAGCATCATACCATTCTCATTTAGATGAAGTGGAATATCTTCTCCAGAATCAGAGTCGGTGACTGGAAGATTTAAAACAAATAGCTTACATAGAGGAAGAAGACTAGAAGACAGTATATCTAGTTTACAAATAATAAAATGGGAAACAAATGCCTGGTTTGAAGACATCATATCACTAAACTCATTCACCGTGAGGAGAGAGCAAAAAAACGAAGTCAAGGAGAACAAAAGAGGAAAAAGAACTACAATCAGA
Organism: Chloranthus sessilifolius; assembly: GCA_021018995.1. NCBI lineage: Eukaryota > Viridiplantae > Streptophyta > Magnoliopsida > Chloranthales > Chloranthaceae > Chloranthus > Chloranthus sessilifolius. The sequence goes on along the minus strand of CM037593.1, from coordinate 45,232,763 downwards.
AGGAAAAACAAATAAAATAGATTGAAGGTAAAAAATTCTGCTAGTAAAAGATCACAAGGATATTCGTCTTGAATGATAGTTTTGTAGCCGCAAAAGTAGATGCTCCCATTTTTCCAGTTGTGAGATAGCTCAATTTCTTTTTCAAGTACCAAATCAAAGGTAATTTGGTTACACTTTTCAGGAGAAAGAGTTCTGAGAACTAATTTCTGCCCATCAAAAGTCACAAAGATGGGAATCAATTCATTTCCCTTCTCCTTTTTTGCCTCCCCAAGTGATCCTACATAATGTTAACAACAAATACCATTGCAAAATAATAACTTGAGCAATCAAACAACAGAATGAGAAAAATGATATAACCTGTGAGAGATGCAAATATTTATCAAATCCTGGATCACACTTGAGGGATTGCCCAGCTTTGACTTCAACACTTAGATGTATTGTAACATGTTAAGAGGATAATCAGAGTCCTTAACAATAAAAAAAAAAATAAACAAAAAAAAAGAAACACAAATACTGATAAAAATCCAACTTCCTAGTTCATAAAACATATTACAAGTCTAGATTGTTACCTATATATATATATATATATAGGTTTGACCTCAACACCTAGACATATTGTAACATGTTAGGAGGATAATTAGATTCCACATTCATTAACAACAATAAAAAAAAATGAAAAAGGAAAAAAAATACCACATGTACTGATAAAATAATAGACAGTACTTGTGCCCAGGCTGAAGCCTCAAAACCCTAAAATATAATAAAAAATAAAAATATTATAAAAAATAAGAAATTTATAAAGATGATAAAAAAATAAATTCATATCAATTGAACTCAGTTAAGTGCATCAGGAATCACCAGGAACTCCCTCGTACGCCTTCAGACGAGCGAGCACAGCAGCACCACGCTTAGTCTTGTGAGGAATCATCCTGTAAATAAATCCAAATTCAGAAACCCTAAAAATCATTAAAAAAAGTAAGAAGAAGAAGAGAATCAGAAACCCTAGATGAATGCCAGATAAAGTTCATCAGCAAAGTCAATTAGATATAGAACTGCAAATAACTATATAATATGTCAGTGTATCTGCTCGAAATGGATTGGCTCTATGGAGTGGATCGTCTTGTTCTTCTGTGCAGCAATGAGGAACTAGGATTTGGTAATAGAGAAAGAACGAGGAAGATAGATGGGGTATGAGTTTAGAATTAATTCATACTTATTTTTTCACATTTTAGTATTTATAGGGTATATTTGTTAAAAGGGCAACTTTGCCCTTTTAACAATTATAAAATTACCCGCCTATCCTTTTCTTAAAAAACCACGGTTGTAAGGTGTTAAATGACTGATTTCAGTTGTTGATGTGTTTACCACTGTTTCAGGCAGTGATTTCTTTTACACTATTATTGTTGTTTTTTTCTCATTTTCACGTATTGTATTGCTTACTTACAAAATATATTAGAGGAAATTAGAGAAACGTACCTGGTTTTGAAACGTTTGAGGCTATTATCCCAAAACAAGACTTTTAGGATAAGTGGGTTTTCACAAGTTTCGCCTGTTTTGAAAGCTGTGACATACAAAACTTCGAAGCACATGGAAATTAGGTTGTTGGCATTTGTGACATTCCTATAAAGAGGTAGATTTGCCCCCTAAAATCCCTCATTCGAACGAGATTTGTAGAGAGACGAAGGCAAACCTTCCTTCCAGAGAACGAAGGTCATCGCTGTTTTTCTCTAGCAAAAGGGAAGAGTCATTGCCTAACCTGTCCCTCAAATTTTAGTATGGCTCTATATGAATTTCCAGTATCTCGTTAAATGGGTATAGCATGTTCTCCGCAGGCATTTTCCTTCAATTTTTGGGGTGGTTGCCACATTCAGACTTTTCGTGCAGTTGATTTGGGTACCATGTTTCTTCACTATGTTTACAAAGGGGGAAATTTGCAAAACATCCTCAGTCTTCATTAATTGGATATACGGTGAATCAAATGTACCTCTTATATTTCATGTCATATGTTGGAGGATCAAAATTTTGGTTTCAGGCTTTGCCGAAATGGAAAATTTGAACCGGAATTTTGGCTGAAAACCAAAAATTTGGCTGAAATTTTGGGTACCATACAAATTTGGACCAAAATTTTGGTCCAAATTATCGTTTCGGTGGGGACCGAAATCGAAAATGAAAATTTATGTCGAAATGTTGGTCATTTCGGCCAAAATTTTGATCCTTGAATATGTTTTCTATTTTCCTTTCATTTATGTCAATCTATGTTTAAATCATGTTCGTTATCACTCTTTTATCCTCATTTTCTCTTTCATCATTTCGTTTATTTCACTAGTATGATTCTTTTGTTTGTTTTATATTTGTAGGATATAACATATTATTACCATTTGTCATCCTGAACTGTTTTAAATTACGAGATGGAGAAAATGATACGGTCTCCCTCAATAATCTTTCAATTGCTATGTTTGGTGTAATAATGTTAAAATATAGCATTGTATATTAATAATTCTTTACCCCTTCCAGGATCTCCTGAGTTGCAATATAAAGAAGATGAGTACCTTTGTCGGTGCCTTATCTATCTTAGAGAGGGAAAGCATTAAAACCACAACATTCTCACCACTCCTAGCATTGTTAGAAGTACCTATTTGTCCCAATTTAATTTTTTGGATTATCGAAAACATGGAAATTGGCAGTGGTGTGTTAGTAGTTGGTGATAGAAAAATTAAATTTGAGGAAATTGATATTGAATTAGTTCTAGGACTAAAAGTTGTTGTGGGTTGTAGCGGTGGTGATCAACCAAATTCAAATACAAATGACCCTGAGGTAGAGAAGTTCATTAAAAAACACTTTGCGAAAATGTCCGATATTAGTAGACATGAAATCCAGGGGGTACTTTTTAAATTAGATTCAACGACAGAGTCCAAAGATTTTCTGCGATTGTCGCTCTTGTACTTTATTGTGTGTTTTTTGTTTCCCAACCGTGAGAAGAAAATTGATATTATTTATTTTGAAATGGTGTGCGACATTCAGAAATTCAATAAATTTGCATGGGGAAAGCTAGTTTATGACTTTCGAATGGAGTCTTTGAATAAATGTGCTTTGAACTATAAGTCGACGAACACTCACACCGTTGTCGAAGGGTGCGCATTTGCGCTTTAGGTAATTTTCTCGTGCCGATAATTTCCTCCTTTATAATATTGTAAATTCAACCTTGTAAAATGAGCCTAATATTGTTTTTGACATCATCGCAGATTTGGGCTTATGAGCATTTCCCTAACTTAGCTTCCCCGCAATCTACATTGGTCGTCCCAAGATATTTGTGATATTTAAAGATTGAAAGGCGAAATTACCATTTTTACAAGGTGGCTTTTATAAATCCGAAGGTAGGAGGCGTAGTTCTCCTCATGTTATTTGTATTTTTTATGTGATGCGATAAAAGCTAATGAGAATATTCTTTTTGATAGATCATTTTTGATATCTGACCCATGTCACATGGGGAAGAAGATTACAATAAGCGTAAGAGTGTGGGTGAAAAGTCGGGTAGTAAATGTAACTCGTGCGAAGCTGTAAGTAAATTTATGAAGATTACAAGGAAGTGACAAATCGGGTGAAAGTGTTAGAGCGTGAAGTTGTAAATCTTAAAGTAAGAGCATTGCTTTTTCTAGTTAAATTTCTTCTCAATATATTATACCCTGAATCAATCAATATTTGTAATTTTATTTATCGATTTGTATTCACTAAGGATGTGAAAGAGGGGCATCCCATGTTTAAGAACATGGCAATGAAGAGCACAACAACGAAAGTGGGAGAAGAAAGACTGCATTGCCCTAAGGAGTTTTGTTACGAAAGTGTACACTTTATGATGGAAAACAAAGGAATGAAAGTTCATGAAGAGGGAAAACCACCGATTATTCATTTAGATGAACTTTTAAGAGATAAGGTTTTGGAAGAAGCTATCAAAAGAGAGCCAAAGGTGACAATATTGAAATTTAATTAATAAGTGAATCTCCATCCTGATTTCTAACAATATATTTGATTTTATGTAGGTGACAAATATTGCTGGTAAGGCACATAGAAAGAAATATCCTTCGATGTCCTTGAGGTCGCCTTACACGACTGATTTCAAAGTAAAGAAAAAAACTACTAAGGAGACTAAGTCATGCGAAGGGAAGAAAATTATGGAGTCCGATACAGTAATTTGTAACATTATTTTAATTTATTATATGAGTATAATAAAATATCGCCAATTTCTTACTTGTTTAATGGTTTAAATAGGTGCATGTAAAGGAGGGTAATACGACGGATGCTGACGAGGTATTATTTATCATCCAAAAATTTACCTGTTCAAATGCGCCTGATTTGATAATACTGACAGTTATGAATTTTCTGTTTAGGACCCTAGGGAGATTCATTTTGGGGAAAGTCTTAAGAGGTTATCGAGTCTGTTGAAGTGTCGTAACCCTTCGGCAAAGAAAGTTCAAAAGAACAATAATGGAAAACCCGTTAGCCTGGTAATAGGAAATTCTTCACTCCTTATTCACATTCATAGCTATACTTGCTTAAGCTCTTCATGTGAGTTACAAATACGGAGGTGATTTTGGCATAATGTTTGGGTCTATTGATTAGGCTTGCCATCAAGTTAACCTCCCACTCTCAAAGGAAGACAACAAATTGGTTGACTTGCATTGGGAAGATCCAGACACTAAGTAAGTGATATTTTTTATTGACGTCACATTTAAATCTATCTTGTATATTTCTGTATTAGAAATACCCTCATTGTTTTGGGTTATATATCATAGTAAAACGATCAATGTAGATGGAGTACCTCATTTCTTCCTTGAGCAGTTGCAGTCGTTGAAACCGGGAAACTGGGTTGATGGAGTGGTAATGTGGTCTAAAATCTGATTCATCACTATAAATTTTTGTCACTGGGTTAAACAATTTCAATACCATCTAAATCTATGTGGGCATAGGCGATGACAGCATATTTTCATTTGCTGATGAGACGAGAGGACCGGAATCCAGAAATGTTTCATAGATGTCATTTCTTCCCTGCGCATTATCTGGTAAGTATAATTATTATTCCATTGTTAGTACTTGATAATATGAGTCATGATTCAATTATGTTTTTGATAATTTTTATTGTTCTTACGTTTTAGAAAATATTGACGCAATTATCGAACGCCTACAATAAGTGGAGAGTAAATAGAAAGTACAAAAAATATGATGTTCCAGATGGTCCTCTACCTAACCATTTTAATATTCCAAATGGCGATCTGAAAAAATGGCTTGAGCCTGTACTACATCAAAAAAAGCTTAGTAGTTGTGACAAGGTAGATATTCATCAAATGTTTACTTAGAGGAGCTACGAATAGACTTTTATTGATAATTGTGCAAGGTCCCCAATCCTCTAATTATTAATATCGTGTTTTGTGACAGGAATTTTTACCAATATACAAGGGGGGCCATTGGGCTTTATTTATCGTATATATGCAAGAGAAGAGAGTGGAGATATTGGACTCATTTTACAACGATCACATGGCGAGGTACCACGACGAGATTTTGCTACTGGTATGTTCTCAAAGCCCTCTAATTTTAGAATCAGAAAATGTGAACACCTTAGAAAATACTTTTCCCATGTTTTGAGCTACTACATATTTGAACTATAACTTTTAATACTTTGCAGAGGAATTTTCTCCCTCGAGTACTTGCGCGCTTAAGGGTCAGCATTTTTTATATCGCCAATTGTCCATTACAACAGCGTGAAGATATTCTGAAACAAGTCAATGGTGACGATTGTGGTGTATTTGTGATGAAATATGTTGATCATTCCTCTCGTGGCCTGCCATTTAACTTCACTAAGGAACATCATAAGGCGAAAATTAGATTCCTGCTTGGCTTTTTACACAGTTCTGCAATAATTTTAATCATTTCATGTGTCTTTAGGATGACATGGATTTGTTTAGGAGGACAATAGCGTTGGAAATCATACGTAAGAAGGCCTTACCATAGGTACAATAAAGATCAGTGATCTGTATTTCTTAGTAGTTACTTTTGTTGGAGGGGCACTGACACTAATTTTGTATTGAAAGTTTTTTTTTGTTAAATAAGGCTAATAGGGAAAGGGAACAAAATTATTTCAATAGGGAGCTTCCCTATTGTATTTATTCCAATAAAGCTTCTCGCAATTCGCTTGGTAAGACCGATTGAGAGAAGTTGTGTGAATGGTAGGGCCGATTGAGAGAAGTTGTGTGAATGGTAGGGTGTAAGTGCATGATTTATAAATTCATAATTTTGTAAGTTTAATTATTGCCTGAAAATTTATAATATTTGCATATTCAATTTAATTAATGAAGTTTATAATACATACTATTCAATTCATATATCATAATTTTGTATATTTAATTTTGAAACTCATCCAGTACCATATACTTACATTGATTAACGATGTAACATATCTCATTCGCCTTTTTCGTACTTGACCATTCTTGTCCAACTCGTTTTAAACCCATAGGACAAAGGTAGAGCACGATTTATAAAGTCATTAAAAGTCATTTAATGGAGATTTTCGAATCTCGCTCTAAATACTTTTCATTGTTCATTTTCGGGTATTTGTTTTTCATGGCAATGCATCTAAATTATAAATTCAGTTTGTTCCAGAAGTACCGATGGAATACCCGAAGAGACTAGTGAATCAGCTAGTTATAATGGTGGGAGGAGTATGGGCTCATCATGTCATAGATATCTCAAAGATTATTCTTCCTACGTACTTCTTTGATTACATATGATCTCAAATTATCTCTCTTTGATGCATAACTCATTCGAAGGAGAAATAACCCGAACTTAAAACACTGTAGACTTTTCCTGATGGGATCATAGCTTTTTAATGGTACCCATATAGGGATATCTTTGATCTGAAAGTTGTTGAGGGTACTGATGTAAATTTCCTGAGAAATATTGCATAAAAAATGTAAATATTTCACCAATACTAGATGTGGCATCAAAGTCGTGCATTTGAAATATGAACGCTAGACACAGGCAATTTTAGGCAATTATGCAGGCTTCTCTTTTCCGTTATTTGTTGAGTGAGCCGTCGTGCAGAATTTGTTTTTAGTTAAATGGATTTGCACGCATCTAAATTGTGGTCTAGTATTGATTTGTTCTAGAGCTACTTTGTTGTAGTGTTTCCTTTCCCTTATTTTTATGTCTACTATTTTAGTGGCATCTTTCTAAGACTGATAGAAATCCATGTGTTGCAGATATATGATTCACCAGAGTCTGATTTGAAGCTTAATGATGTTTTTGAGTTCATTGGTGTTTTCACTTTTGATCCCGAGCTTGTCGTACATAAGGAGGATTCTGACAACTTAACAAATGATTTTGGTGATGATGTTTAAGTTCGTCTACCTCCTAGTAAGGTTTGTGCTGCCATTTCCATCTAAGAAGATTTCAACATATGCACCAACAAATAAGCACTGAAGTATATTGTATGTATAAGAATTTAGTTTTCTAGAAGCATCTTTGAACCAATTATCATCTTCGCATTATTTTTGACATTTCAATTCTCACTGGGATCAATTTTTAGTCTAGCGAAAACTTCAATTTTGATTGTATTTGCAGGTACCATGACTCCATTGTATAACATATCGTAACGAATGGCTCAGGATTGCATTTGAAGTTGTCATATTGTTGAGGTGATTATGCTTACTTCTTTTCTCAGATTTTTTACCATACTAATCAGAGAAAAATTCAGGGAATAAAATTTTGCTGCTGATATATTTAGATTCATTGACGTCACTATGTATAGGGACTTTGTAATCTACAGCCAATGCCAAGTTTGGTTAGAGGGATCAGAGGTGGTCTGCTAGGACATGTTACTACTATTCTTCGCAAAGATGGTTTGGCAGCTCAATGCATGTTACTACTATTCTTCGCAAAGATGGTAATGGTTCATTTTATATTTGTGAATTTGTGCTTCTGATTATGGGTGGCAATGGGCCATGGCAGAGTCTGGTTTCGTTGATCAAATAAAACATTCTTTTATGAGTAGGTACATGCTAGAGTTGAAACTGTTGCAGTTGGAAACTGGCACTACACCTCACTGGTTTTAGCAGAGAGAGTGTATCTATGTTTGGACATCAAATCAATGTTGCAATTGAGGGCTTCCTACCTTTCACACAATCTATACCTCTTAATGTGGAATATCGTAACACTGCCTCACTTGCACGAAGAAGAAAAGATTACCACAGATTCTGGTATGTGAAATTCATATCCAAGTGGTTTTAGAAGGATAAGTTAGTCTGCAGTGATGGGAGCCCTTTATAATCTATCATTGGTTTCTTAGGAAATGGTAAACATTTCTCGAGTCTGTTGGTTGGGATTGATTTCTGTTATATATTTTTCATTATAAAATAATATATATCACACAATTTTGCTTATATAAAGGAAAATCTTAGTGTTACATGATTTCAACATGATTTGCACCTTAATCTGCTTTTGTTGATGTATGAATGTTAGAAATTTTCTTTTACCATATCTTGAAAGCTTAGTAATGGAGGAATTCTTTTATGAATTTAGATTAATATTTTCTCATTTGCATGATTTCCCTCATGGTACATGGTAGATTTGACCACGGGCTTGTAGCTAGCACTACGTCAAAATAGTCTATTAAAATTGGTATATTGATATTCTTCTTAATTAACCCCCTTTTAACTCCGCCAATACAATGTTGTTTGTACTGCCGGTCCCAAGCCCAGAAAAAGGAGGGGAAAGGGATTGTTAACCCACAATTCCTAATTTTATTATGAACATGACAGAGGTAGAATGCTGCACTTTGTAACCCCATTAGATTGAAGGCTCCAACATTACATCATCACGAAAGGTTAGATCTCGCGTTTATCTTACGTTCTGATTCGTGATTTCTGTTTTTTAACATTTAATATATTCATAGATTTGACATCTGAATATTTCTAACTTTTTTGGGGAATTTTGTCATTATATTTTAGAGTAATTCATATATTTGAGATCCGTTCAACTTTTTTGGTGAATTTTGTTAATTTTTGGGGAATTTTTCTGAATATGGTGGCCACATCTACATGAATAAGGATCCCCTTGGCTATGGAATATGGTGACCACATCTCAGTGGAATATTGGTGGATCTGCTTCAGTATGGAGGTAGAGGATCCCCTTGGCAGAACCCAGAGCAATACTCAACCTCTTAGAAAACTTAGGGATTCTTTTAGTTTACTTGTAGCATACTCATACAACAGTATCCGTCAATTGTAGAACACTAGTTCATCTTGTAAACATAAAAAATGGTGAATTACATTTCGTTCTATTCATTTTCTTTCTCAATAATGGTTGAAATCAATAACAATCATTCTGGAATATGTGAGTCTTAAAATGTGCAAGTGCATGTTTGTTTTTTTGAATGGTTTTCACCATTACCTTTGTTTCGAATGTCTGAAACTTTTTTCACATTGTCTCATGTTTAGGTTTTGGTTCTTCGTCATCAACTTCAAATTTTTTCTTATGGAGGGACCTTGGCTAATCACCCTCCTCTTCATTTTCTGGAAGAGCTCCCTACAAATTCTCAAGCAAAAACTGTTGGCTTGGATGCTTTAGATCCAAAACCTGGCACTGAACTAAACTAGGTCAGTTTGAAACTTGTTTGTCTTCTTGCTCTTGCATTGGTAATGGTATAAATTACTGCTTCTCAGAATATGGAGATCTAATATAAGCTGATACCTGCTCTTTAACCCTTGTTCATCATGTTCACTATTGCCCACGTGTAGTTTATATGCTCACGTGCAGTCTCTATACTAATGCTAGGTGAAAGTACCAGAGAATTGTGTTTTTTTTTTCGTAACTCAAGGACTCAATTGATGAATTGTGTTAATGAAAGATCTTTTGTTTCATTCATTTTTTTGCTTCATCAGGATGGTGTGTCTTAACCAGATCTGTATCAGGATCTTTTGTTTCATTTGTTTTTTTTCTTCATCAAGATGGTGTTTCTGAACCAAATCTGTATGAGGATATTTTCTTTCATTTGTTTTTTTGCTTCATCAGGATGGTGTTTCTGAACCATATCTGTATCAAGAAACATATCATGCTTTGTCGTCTTCATTTTCACTAAAACGATCATGATAAGTAAATTTACTAGTATTATATCTGGATGCCGAACAAAAAAGTAAAATTGTATGTTGATGGTCAAACGGAGGAAATTGACTTCAACAACTGTGGTAACTTAGTGAACCACTGTCCAAATAGATTTTTGCTATATTTTAACTTTTAAATATGTAGATATTTTCTTCAAATTAGATAACTATTTTGTGTAGATAGTTTGAAAGTTCAGCCAAGTCCCAAAATATCTTGGTTGCACATATCTTTCATACAAGTTTATCTCTTTCATACAAGTTTCATCAAGTTTATCTCTTTCTATTTGGTTGCACATATCTTGAGGTTCACAAGTGGAATGGTATACTTTGTGGGTTCGAGAATCAGAAACCTCCACTTCATGTCCTTTCTTATGATTACAATATTGACTAGTTTGATGCAGCATTTATTACCCACTTCTCTAACGAGATTAGATTAATGGTTCTCTACTTGTTTTAGGTAAATATAATCTAATCGTCCAACAGGACCAGATCGAATTATTGTTTTTTAAAAGATTTATTTTCTTGACTTGTTCTTTTATACTATGCAATTTAAAAATGTTCTTATGGTCACCGCTATGTTCAATTTATGTTGGGTCATAAAATATAGATGGGGCCTATCTACCAACACTCAATTTTCATAATAATATAATAATGCTGACTTTTATCTCTCGCCTCGTGTGCTTGAGGTTAAAAAATGAATTCAATCATTTGGAAGTTAGGAAGCAATTTATTTTTAGATTTTTTCCTTCAAGTTCCTTCTCTCAAAAAAATTCTCATTTCACTGACAAGTCCTACCAAAAGCCCTCTCTTGTGTTGCTTGTCATGGTCTTTAAGCTGGAGAGAGACATATTACCAACCCATCATCGCATACCAACCGTTGGATGAGATGGAAAGTGGGGGCGAGTTACTCCATCTTTCCTTCCCTTGAAGCTGAACCCTTCTCTCCCACCATATCAAGAATTCATCATTATCTTCTTCTTCCTCCACCAACCATATCAATTGCTGATAATCTATCTATTGATGTTGCTGCAGACTTAAAAATTAATTAGTTTTTGGCATTTCCAAATGTCAAATAAACTTCGACACCTGTTTTGTCTAGGGTTACTTTCATTAGTCAAAGTATATATTGGATGTATCAAATTATCAATGTCTCCATGTTATTCCTCGACCAATCTGGTTCAACTAAAATACCAATCTTTCATCTAGGAAACTATGGTGGCATGAGTGCTATTCTGTTTCTTAATATATAGGCTAACTTCTAAAGCTATATATATTGGTTTACATTTTGTTAACTTCAGACATTGAGACATCTAAAATTACTTCATTATGTGTGCAACTAACCAACAGGGGGCTCGTGCAATGGCCAGGACCACCCTCAAGAAGCGGAGGTTCTGAGTTCGCATCCCACCCCTTGTTGGGCACTCATAGGGATTTATCCCTACTGACTGTTACGTGTGATGTGGGGATGTGGCACATACTCGAGGACTTAGTTGGGTGCTCTAAGAGGCCGGATACTCCATTAAAAAAAAAAGATTATGTGTGCAACTCTCTATGACACATGAACTTTTTACATATTTTCCTGCCTGAAATGCAAGTTCCTTCTATGACAGGAAGGCTTTTTCCACATGCAGAAATATTTAAGTGGTTGTCTTATGGAAATGGTAGGTGACATTTGTTGCTATTCTTGTGTGTAACTTTGTTAGTGGTGTGTTGGCCATGGTATCAAAACATGGCTGATACCTATATGTATTGACGATACGTATCTGTTTCACCGGAAACCGATACCACCCTGATACCAGTATTGAGGTCGTCTCGGTATCGGCCCATACGATCCCGTTTTAGTCGATACGTATCAGGTATCAGTCGATACTGATCGGGTATCAGCCGTTACCCTCTTGATTTGTATTTTTTCTGTACGTTGTCTCACTTTTTTTTATAAAAAAATGCTCCGTATCAGTCCTCCATGGACCGATCCCGAGTTAGATACCTTGGTGTTGGCATTTGTTTCTTGTTTAACATTTCTTTTGCTTGTGTGCAGATGGAAAACATCCATCATGTGACTAGTTATACTTTGGCAGAAGAGATTTCTCGTTCACTTTGGATAATGACATATATCTTCGGTTTCAGTGATTCAACAGTGCAGCTGAGATGGAAAATTCAATCAAAGAGAAGTGCCCATTTAAAATTGATTTTTGAGCTGCATACAGCATAGATGTATGATATGGTTAACTTTTTCGTTAGTTTTAAGTTATTCTAAATGGTTGTCAAGAGATTTAATTCCTAGCGCATTGCTTAGGTCCTTCAGAGGGATCCAATATTAGGTCCTTCCCCTACTCAAAACTTTTGAGTAGGGGATTTTGATCCAGAAAGCATGTGCTGAGACTATTTTAGTCTTTGAACACACATATTCGAGCAAATATAGTATACACATTAGAAAACTGATGGCAACTATTACATATCCATGAACACATTAGGTGGTACCTCTAATAACATCCCAGTCTAGATTATTCTGTGTTGATGACTTTCTGGTTATAGTTGCTACCTCTAATAACATCCTAGTCTAGATTATTATATAACTCTTTCTTTATTTTCTGCAGTGATTCACCACGGATCTTTCGTCAAAATTGTGAATGGATCTACAAATGGTTTCCTTCTGGGCCTTGTAGCTATACAATCTTCTACATTGCAACAGACTCTCAACCTATCTATGGATCAAATCCAACCATCCAACAAGCATTCAACCAATATCGCTAATCCTCATTCCAGCAGCTACATCAGCAATCACTTTGAAGGACAAGTTGAAGCTACCCATACTACATGATTGATCATGGTTATAGCCTATAAGATTAAGTACAACTGAAATTCATTTCATAATAAAATCTGGGACGTATATAGGGCTGTGCATGAGTTAGACATTTGTTATGTAAATCATAGATTAAATCTGTCTGTATAGTGATTTTTATGATGAGTAGAGTTGGTTGTTCATTCCCCACTTTTGCGTGATTTTTATGATGAGTAGAGTTGGCTGTTCATTCCCCACTTTTGCCTGCTATGCACCAGAGAGTACTTCCTGAGAAATCAAAGAAATTTAGTGCATCGGCAGGTAATGGGCCAAGTCGGGTCAGTTAAGGGGCCAAGCAGGTAACTACTTGGGAGATCCAGACTCTTACCAGATATCTCCCCACGGCAACTTTGGATGGTTATGTTAATGTTTATGAATGTATTTTACTCTTTTCGCCAGCGATAAGGCTCTTAATTACGGAACTCAATGGGCCAAGTCGGGTCGGGCATTATACAACCCGCTTCTTAGTCAGACATTTGGAGGTAGTTGAGACCCGATTAGGCCTACTACCTCAGCCCATATACGACCTACTTACACATTGGGTCAGGCCGGAATGGTCCGGGCGACGAGGTCGAAATTGTAATTTCTATATAAATTACTTGAAATGAGATGGGCTTTAAACATGCCGATTTTTAAAATTTCATAATGAGGCTTTCATACGCTTAAAAAAGGTGACATTATCTAATCATGGGCTTTGGTGGGGCCCATTGGTTCAAGTAAATATGGTTCAACCAATTTTTTATTTTATTTAATTTTTTTCATTAAATTTTTTTTTTGGGGGTAATTAGAGAAACATGCCTCAAAAACAAAATTTTCAAGAAAAAAAGGCCCGACCTCTAACGTGCGAGCAAACTGTGCTTTCACAGATTTAAGAACTTCAGAAAACCGAGAAAGCACAGTTTTCCTGAAATTTTTAAAAAAATTACGTTGGATCTCACACATCGGTCACAAGAGAAACTTGATCATAGGAGAAACTTGATCACGGTACAACCAACATTAAAAAGCATTCATCACCAACTTCACTCGGAATTGCCCATCGAGCTATATACAACCACCATTTAAAGACAACCGATATTAGTTTCCTCCTGGATATGCTGTGCACCAGCAATCCACAAACCAAAACACCAAGAAGAACAAAGAGAGTAAATCCAAAACAACCAAAAAGATTTTCAGCGAAACATTGGCATAACAGCCAAGAGATCGGAATCCCAGAAAACAAAATACCAAAAACAATCGGGGGCCATCAAGCATCATCATCATTCTCCTTAACGATGGATACGTCTGCGTCGTCGTCAGGGGCTGCAAGACCAGAATCGTCTTCACGAGGAGGGAGGGCAACAGGTGCCACATTTGAACATGCTTCATATACCGCTGCCGAAGGGTCATCATCACGCTCAACTGGAATCGTATTTGGTACGATTTGCACAATACGCCGAGGGACCAGAAAGGGAATATTAACTTCGAGACGACGAGGTGGAATCTGGGGTACTCGATCGGCTAAGACACTCATCATTTGCCCATTAGACCTTGGATGGGTCGCATAGATGATTTGATGGTTACGAAAGAGCCGGCGGTGGACTATCCGCCAGTCTGATAGGAACGAAGGAGTGAAGAGACGCCGACCGCGTTGTCGGAGTCTTCGCCGAATGTCAATATTGGTCCCACCGGAGTTGGTTGGAGAGTTCGGAGGTGTTCTGGCAGGACCGTCATCACCAGCAACTGGTAAAATATACACTATGGTTGAGTCCGGGTTGAGGAAAGGAGGAAGGGGAGTATGCATAGTAGAGGCCAATGGGGTGTTATATATTGGGAACGAGCTTGGAAATTCACCTAGTCAAAGATTTTCTCTTACCCTATTTCTGTAGGAATGGGCAAGAGGATCTCGGAAGTGGTGAACTGGTAGAATAGAGATTGATTTTCTGCTGCGTTTCTGCTTTAGGGTTATCGTTGGGAGAGAAAGTCCGCCTATACCACTCTATGGAGATGAAGTTTGGATATAAAGTCCTACTAGACCACGCTCCACTACAAGCATTAATTGATCAGTCAAACTAGCTACGCCATTACTTTGATTTCGAATAGAGGCTAAGAGAGTTTCACTTCAATATTACATGCTTATTGGAGATCACACTCATTACACCATTTGAACGGTCCGATGGACGATTATCCATATTTTTCAATAGTTGATTTTAAAGTCTTCCGATTGGATGGTTCCCAAGCCCTTAGCTTCATTCTTTTGACAGGTGCCAATGATGAGCTGCACACATGGCCCTAGTCTATGCATGCGGTCAGCAAACTTAGTCTCCATTAGGCGACACCTGTTTTATCTTTTATCTTATTACAAAACTACTTAATATAAATATATATAATCGTATGAAATCAATGATTGCCCCTTAATCCTTACTTAAATAAGTTTTAAATCGGTAATTGCCCCATAATTTTTATTATTAATGTAACTCGTTTAATAATGAATAATTTTATTTCATGATTCAGTGCTTCTCCATCGAGGATTCAATGGTCGGGTCGGGCGAGAGATTAAGTGGTCAAGATTGATATTCTTATCATCTAAAAGATCAATTAAACAAAACCAAGATTTTTGGCGTTACTCATAAACTCATTTTCTTAGGAAAGTCAACATTTTCTTGTGTTCTACACTTTCGTTGTGTACTTCTACGCCCTATAGGCACATATATTTATGACCTACATCAAAGCGATTATATTGATCGGATGATCGTCAAAATTTATATGCTTTAAATCGGTAATGTATTTAACACTTTGGTTGGTAAGATTCTCGAAATGTTGTCTTAAACGTGTACACTGACGGGGACTTACTTGAAAACCGATAGTTATCAGTTTGGTTTCGGTTTGACAAAGTAAAAACCGATAATTATCGGTTCGATTTCGGTTAAGCATGAAAATCGGCCAGAACCGATCCGATAACACTCCTACCTATTTTCCATATTTTGTACATATGAAATATCGGCTTTGGTCGCATTGAACCTGCACGACCTGATTTTGGCCAGACCCAACCCAACCTCTTAGTCGACCTAGGTTGGATGTCTCATTCATGATGCCCGACCCGGTAAAATATCGGGTCGCACTATCGAATGACAGCCCTACCCATAGAATACCGTTTGTGCACGACCATGAACCTTATTATAAAAATTCAATATAAATGAAAGAAATAGAAGTCAATATAGGGTCAGAACATGATTACCAAGTCAGAAATCAAGAAAAAATCGGTGAAGGAAAAAAATTAATAAATAAATCAATAATTTGAGGGATCAACCTGATCCGTTACTGAAACCTTAACCCGATCCTTATCGAGAAAAAATGTGTTTAAAATACAAAAATCACATTTTTCAAGTAATCACTTTTGTTTTAATAAAATGCGTTTGAATCGTGAAAGAACAGTTTTTCATAAAATGACGATTACAATGTTTCTAAAAATGAATCGGCCAATTTCGTAAGTATGACACCACATTTAAACAAAGAAAACAATGTTAACTGGTGTCAATCAGACGATGTTGAGCCTTTACCATCCAAATCATGCATAAAAAGATTTCGGATGTGTCTTGCATCAAACGGTTAAATGTTCATTCCAAGTGACACACTTCTGAAAAATGAAAGTGATCATATAGTACCATCAAAAGTGGTTCACGTTTAGCATTTCGAATGTGTGCCACATGGAACCAAAATATGACTCTTTGATGGTAGGCACGTGATCTAAAGATCTGTTGTGTGAAATCTTGGGATGAAAAATGTTCTACATCATATGATTTAAATCAGTCAACATTGTCTTAATTGTTGAAGTGGCGTGACAGTAACTAAAAAAGTGTGGCAGTAACACTTGTTTAAAGAGGTGTGGCAGTAAAACTTCTCCACTTAATGGTAAGAATGAATATCCTCCTCTTAATGGTAAGAATGAATATCCTGTAAGTGTTTCATTGTGTAGTATATTCAACCACCCCAGAAAATGAGGTCTCCTGAGAGAAAAGCTCAAGAAACCAAATGTCGTTTTCTGTAGAAATTTCTCCGAAAACACACAAACAAAGCAAGAAAACTCTCGAAGACAAACAAAGCTCAGAAAAAGCCCAAAAACTCATTTTCTGCAGAAAATCCTCAGGAAAATACATTTTTTGGCTCTCGAGCGAGGCCTAATAATTTTCGAGCCACTTTCTTCAAACCTACCAGTAGATTATCTATTTGACACTATCCTTCAACAGGTGTTTTTATTAATAGTGGCAGTTATTGGCGTTGGTAATAGCCAAGTTTTTTGTAGTGCCGCCGATACGTATCGGCTATCAACCGATACGTCTCGATTTCAATCGAGATGTAGACCTTCTTTTTTTTTTAAAGGCCGATACGTATCGGTATCGGCTATTACGTATCGCCCAAGTGGTATCAGTGTTGGAAAAACTTATATCAATTTTGATATCTTGAGTGGACACTTCTTAAGGCAATTATCCTGGACACTTTCTCACGTTACCCGAAATAGTCGTGTACCTGGCATCGCCGATCGCACTATGACCGTCAACCATCGCCCGTTGTCGTTGGGCATCCATTATGTTGGAGCTATTAGGAAAGACTAAGAGAGAGGGATGAGGGAGAGAAAGTTGAGACGTGAAGAGTTATAAAGACGTAGTTCTTTATTTTTTTTTCCAGAACAAGACAACTTGAGACTATGTGTTTTTATTAAAGGTACCTCTATTATCGCCCACTCAATCTCTAAAAGCACCCACATTGGAAACCCTTCAAAACATTGATTGTTTCGGATCAGATTATGGAGATCGTATTTCACGCCAATCTTCCACACAATGGATCTTTAGATCATGTCTCACCTATCATACGGTCAATCTGTGATTCCACATGTCACAAATCCCCAAACAATGGCCCTAAAATAATGTTTGACCGTGATGTCTGTCATAGAATTCGAAGGGCATTTTTTGGGGTTAAGTTAAATCGGTGAAATAAAAAACCATTAGTTTGATACGTGCAACATGATATCAAGATCCACTGTGTAGAAAATTGGGGGGAAAAATGATCTCCATCACCTGATTTGAAACAATCAATGTTTTCAAGGGGTTGCATGCGTGGGCACTTTCAAATATCTAGTGGGCGCCATACTGACAAATTCCTCCGAAATTCTCATAAATTTGTTTGAAATTTACCGAAATAGGGGTCGGGCGAAATTTTGATGATTTCTCGAAATGTCATGTTTTTTCTAATTTTTCTCATTTTTTAAATAATAAATAATATTTTTATGAAGTTTAAATATATTTTATATTTAATATAATTTCGTACTCCCCGAAATTTTCGCGAAACTTTGCAAATTTTTCTTGAAATTTATCCGAAATGAATCGAAATGACCCCTACCGAAAACGAAATTTGTCACTATGGTGGTTGCTAATAGAAGTACCCTTTTATTAAACACGTGAGGAGATAGCATTTGGTTTTTGAAGTGCTCGTTTGAATAAAAAATAAGTGTATCGGGGTTTTGTATAATTTTCTTTGCGAGCCATTACTTGCACACATTTTTCAAGTGATTGCACCGAAATTAAAGAAAGACTTGGTATTTAGGGATATGTGATATGTAAAAATGTAATATGGTCAGACTCCCATTGAAGTTCATGATCAATAGTTCTTTGGTAGATAAAATTGGAGCAAAACACTATACTTGTCATATGATCTATTGTAGTCAACCATTGAAGTATATAATAGCCTTTGACTCCATTTAATCAAATGATGAAAATTATATTTTGTTTTAATCTTTCGCAATTGATATCTTTAAATCATGGACTTCAAATCAAGCAGCTTAGATAGTGTTTTCACATAGTAGAGGTCGCCAAATTTGCAAATCTGTCTTTTAAATTCGGTGCACTCCAGTGCAATCACTTGAAAAGCGTGTGCAAGTAATGGCTCCCAATTTATTTTTTTTCATTTCTATAATCACTGTGAGCATCTACCCATGCTGGGCATTAATTGGGTCCACCACTGGATAGTGGTTCCCGTTCATCAGGCATAACCTAATTGTAATGGCCGTCACTTTTAATATCTCCGATATTTGTCTGTAATAGTTCGGGAATTATTATGGGGACCTTAAATACGTGAATAATTCACGGATTGTAGGAAATTTTTGGCGACTTTTGTGATTATGGGCGCAACTGCTACGGTTGGATTCTACGGATTCCCGCCCCATTTAATAAATTTTAAAGTTTCAAATTTGATAGGCTAGGACTAGCGAGATATTTGACTATCAGGTGATCCAGTCCCATACACCATATAAAATGCAAAGCCAAAAGAATACAAAGAAAAAAAAACAGGAAGAAGACGAAGAAGGAGAAGAAAGAAGGACGTGGGAAAACTGAGAAGAAGAAAGACAGGTAAGGAGAGTCTCCCCCTCATTTTTTTTTTAATCCTTTCTTCTTCTACTTCTTCTCTAATCTTTTTTAATTTTTCTGGGATTAAACCTAATCCATTATTCTGTTTATCTTTCTTCTTCTTTTTTTGCAAAAACTGGCTTTTATTAAGCAAATCCGGCGAGAACGAGCCTGATTCCGGTGGGTTTCCTTTAAAACCCGTTCCAACATATGGGTTGCCTTTTAAAAAATAGGTTTTTATACCCTTTAAACAACGAAAACCCCTTTTAAAAAATGGGTTGCCCTTAAAAGAAATTCGATTTTATATCCTTTTAAGCTTAAAGAAACGGAAATCACCATTCGGCCGATAATTTCAAATTATCGGGCGATAATATCAAATTATCCTCTGCAAATTTGAAAAATCAAATTACCGGAAATTATCGGCCAATAATTTGGTATTTCGGGAGAGGGGGTGACAATATACATTTTATCATCTTGGTTTAGGCCGAAACCGAGACGCCTCGGCCGAAATTTTGAAATTTCGGCTGAGATTTTGATCCATGCTCCCGTTCATATTCTCTCCCTCTCTCTCTTGCCTTTTCTCTCTCTATCCTCCTCTCTCCCTCTCTCTCTCTCTCTTATCTGTCATTTTCCTTTTCTTCTTTTTACCAGTTTAATCAATTATCATTACTGAGTCCCTTTAACTCCTTATTAATGCTGGGACTTTATTTGGATTTGAAGAAGATGCCGAACTCTGTTTTAAGAAGAGATGGTCCCTTATGGTTGTGTTCATTTCACAATCGTGATTTCTGTTTTTTCGTTTTTGTTTTTTTAATTTCCGTCTTTTGGAAACAGTGCTACATTGATTAGAAGATTGAAGGGAAACCCGGCCCTAGACTGGGTTTTAGCTAGATTTTAACTCGGCCCAGATAGTATATCGGCATTGGTTCGACCCATAATATAATTACTGTAAATTTCAACTGGGACGCTAAGATACCGGCATTAAGCCCCGTAATGGCCCTTTCCCGTTCTAAGATTTATTGTGAACTAATAATATATAATGTTCTTTTTCATCATATTTCAGGATGGCAAAATGGAAGTATTATGTATTTTCAGGTCGACGGCCGGGAATATATGACCGGTGGCATGACTGCCATCTCCAAGTTAATTGTTTTAAAGGACAATGTTATATAGGATATCACACACTTGCTGGGGTAGAAATGGAGTTCCAGAGGTCGATGACGGGGAGTATTGATGGGGTTAAGGTCAAAGAGACTGCGCAAATATCACTACTAAGTATTCTGCGGAGGTCGATGACGGGGAGTATTGATGGGGTTAAGGTCAAAGAGACGGCGCAAATATCACTACTAAGTATTCTGCGATCGCATCTTGTAGCCATTACCGTTGCAATCGGAATACTCTCGTTCTTTATTTTTATTTTGTTTGTATTTAATAGTTCCAAAAGGCTTGAATTATTACCTTAATGCAGTTACTATATAGTTACTTTGCAATGTCCATCTTAATCCTTTTTATATGCCCCTCTAAAGCCTTAAAACACTTTATTTTTATGGGTTGATGATTACAGCCTACACAAATCGTGCCCTCATCCAACGCAATGAGTCGGGTGACCGAAGTTGAGTTTATTTTGAAATTATGGTTATAGGTGAGTGATTCACTGCACCCAATTGTTTCAGGCAAAACCAACATAACAGGCCGCAATCACACGTTCTCAACATTCTGATAGTTTGGCCCAAAACCAATCTAGAAAGGTCGATTGGGGATCTGGCACCGATAGGTTAGGGCCGCAGTCATCATGTGATGCGTAATATCAGCCTACAAGAATAACTAGCAGAATTTTCTAAATAATTTACTAAAAGGCTGTTACGATAACCTATATCAACCTAAACAGAAATAATTTATAAATTAGTTGCATATAGAGCACCATCAATTTTTAGCAAAATCAGGCAGCACAATAGTAATGATCAACGGATCAGATCTGCACAGTGATGAGTACCTGAAACCATTGAATCACATAAAAAGCAAAAAAAAGCTGACCTTCACTTTCCAGATTTCAAAGGCATGAGGGACAGAAAAAGATGATTTTGAGGATACAACAATTTATAGGGTGACTGACCCTCAAGCATAGGAGTAGGTATTCTATTAATAAAAAAATTTGCAGTAAGCACGACATCACCCTCTGCATGTTTTGGAACATTCATACCAAGCAATAAAGTACGAGCAACTTCAATTCAATGACTACTTTTTCCTTTCAGACACCTCATTTTCTTTTGTGTAGGGACAAGTAGTTTGCCACTCAATTCCATGACTACTAAGGTAGGACTGATGGTGGTGGGAGGCATACTCTCCACCTTTATCAGTTTCAAAACCTCCACACTGGCATGGTATTGAGTTTGGCCCACTTTGTGAAAGACATGAAAGAGCAAAGCAACCTCATTCATTATTTTAATAAATATACCACGGTAACATGGGTACAATCATTAATCGATGACCCAAAATAACGGTGGCCATGTAAAGAAACGATGGGAGATGGCCTCCAAAGTTCAGAATGGACAATGTGAGAGTGTAGTACTCCTATTACCACTAAAAGGATATGATGTTCAACGTTGTTTCGCCATTTGACATACATCACATTGAAATGTGGAAGCATCAAAGGAACTATGATTTTGTGGAACTAAGACGCAAAGTCGCAAACGTTGTGCCCAAACTGCATATGCCACAGCCAATCATCTTCAGTGAACACAACAACAGTAGCAGCAATTGGTCTCTGGATATGAATATAGTTGAACAAATATAATCCCCTCTCCTCACGACCATGACCAATAACCTTTCTCGTGGACAAACCCTGAAAAATACAATGTGATCGAAAGGTCACACACTCACACTGCAATTAAGATATTTTATAATGCTGCAGACTGAAAGAAGATTAACAGACATCTTGAGAACATATAAAGTAGATTCTGAAGATAATTAGCCAACATGGGTAACTTTTTTTTTGGATGATTGACCAACATGGGTAACTCCTTTACCAAGAGCAAGAGACTTGAGATCCACTAACACTACACGGTGTCGGCATAGGAAATAGGGAATGAAATAATGAACATATACTGGTCATGTGGTCGGTTGGTCAAGAATTGATGATCCAGGATGACGAACGAGATACAAAGGCATGAGCTGATCCCACAATACTTGTTTCAGTAGTTAAGTTTTAGGAAATTAGAGTTAGGGTTTAGGAGGAGGAGGATGAGCTCAATCCCCCTTCTATTATTAGTATGTATTTCACTTACAAACTATTATATACACACCCATCAACACAAATGCACCGTTTACACATAACAGTCACATACACCAAGTAATTCCTATTAGTGCACCAACACACACCAACCTCAGCAACATAGGAGTGAGCGACAAAGAGCACTTCACAATCAGTGGCACCAATCTAATAATCATTGGTTACTAACTTCTCTATGGAAAAGAAACACAAATCTCCAGGTTTGTGAACACAGCTTTTAGACAATCTTTCCAACAATGTCATTCGCCAAGAATAGAAGGTGGGAGATTTGGATGATTGGGGAAAACTGCTTTACATTCTCAACAACCGGGCTAAAAAACAGAGCACAAGATTTGTGAAACAGACGATTGGCATATTCACTTCCTTCTTGTCTCCATCTTACCTAAAACAGAATAATACAAATCGACTTCCATGACTACATGCTTTACAAGTTGAAAATCTATTACCACATCATGGCCCTTCAAGGAGTCGTCTAATGAAGCATATTGCCCTCAATCACTATTTACTTATTAAGCCTCCCCTGTACCTCTTCAGATGACAACACTTTTTGGCAGCACAATTTTATATAAATTACCTATAAATCAACTTACACAAGTAAATCAACTATGAGATTTATAACAGAAAAGTAGAGGCAAAAAATTATGTGACGACCCGACTTTTCCAATCCCTAAGGTATAGGAAAGGCTGGTTCATCAACTTATTGATTTCTCAATAAGCCGAAACAAACAGAAGCCGACAGCATAATAAAGATCTAAAAATAGAGGCAAAGCATAGAGTAAGCAAAGACAAAAGCTTTAACAATAAAAAAAATATATCACCCTGAGGAACCAGGAAGAACCACCGGTGATGACCAATCCAACACCTAAAATAGTGGTTCCTAATAATGGTTCCTCGTGTGATATCAAAAAGGACAAAACAAAGGCCTAAGGCCCAATATTCAAAGAATATTCTAACAAAAGTACCAAAAAGTAATTGAGAATCAAGGGAAAAACTCCTCTGCAGGTGTATCCAATTCCTCCTCAGGAATATAATCGGAGTTCCAGATCCTCTGATCCTAGGTCAGTCTCAGCACCTGTGACGTATAGTTGAGGGTGAGCTAACAACAAAGCCCAATAGAGGAAGCATGTCTATTTGCATTTCATTATAAGTAAAGGTTTTCAAAAGACAGAAATCGGATCAAATATGGTTTTCAAATGATGCCTTGCAAACTAAATCTCCAGTTCTAATCATGAGTCAAAACTA
This sequence comes from Chloranthus sessilifolius, assembly GCA_021018995.1. Lineage (NCBI taxonomy): Eukaryota > Viridiplantae > Streptophyta > Magnoliopsida > Chloranthales > Chloranthaceae > Chloranthus > Chloranthus sessilifolius. The sequence continues at coordinate 45,208,865 of CM037593.1, read as the reverse complement.
ATATATTTCATCTGATGTGTTCAAAAACTTCTAAATTAGCATGCTTCTTATCTTAAAATTATAACTTAATTTTATCTCCCAAATTTTCTATAGCATGAGAGCGGACTACGTTACTGATGGGAAACCCTATTGACCATCGCCGTTCATGAACCCATTTTTTGAAGAGCAACAAGCCCCTACGCTATGAGGGAAACTTGCGCCAAAACAAACACCGTCCACACGGTTGGTAGAATCTAGGGATTCGTTTGTTTGTACCTCAAATCGAATGCAAATGCTAACTTATATCAAAGCTTATATTCATAACATATTTACTGATTTTTCGGAGTTCTGATTCGAAATTCTCATTCAAAAAATAACTGAGGTTCTGAGGTTCAAATTTCACAGTTCTTAGTCATAAGAAAGTTTTCCAATTTTTTTATTTGTGTCATAATTCCAGGTTCTTATTCATGCTGTGTTTAAACAAATATTTTTAAAAATTATGCTCCTCATCAGCTCAGTCAAAACAGCCACTACTTATAACAGAATGCAAATAAACTGTAGGGTTCCCCTACCTCAACCAAGACGGTCCTAAAACAAGCAAAAGCAGTCCTCACAAAGGACTCCCAAATTTCAAAACCTACAAAGATTAACACTCTCAGTGTTAATATTGGACCAAAAGTCAAACCAAAAGCTTGCCTATAAAATTTTTAACCAAAAATTTAAAGGCCAAAAATAGAGCAAAAATCAACACTCGAAATTGAATTCAATGGTCGAATTTGAAATTCGATGGTCGAATTCAAATCCGACCCTCGAATTTCAAAAATTGCATCAGGCTTGAAAATCAGAAAATCGACCCTCGAATTCCTTCAGGTCTGTGTTTGTTAAATTTTTTGGATCTTTGGACCCTTCTCATCCTTCAACCACAGCTTGTTTATCTATTTAAACACACCACTTTCTACTCTAAACAAAACATAAATTCAAATAACATAAGTAGGTTTAAAAGCCTACCTCTTGACGTTTAATCTTTTGATCTTGTTGCACCAAATCACGCACCGGAACCAAGCATGAAGGTTTAATTAGACCAGAGCCTCTTAATCAGTCCACTTAAACCTTTCTTTAGTGCACAGATCAGATCCACACAGAGACATCCTCTCCCCTATCCTTCTCTTCCAATAGCTCAAACCGATCAGAATTTTAGTACTGAGCTTATCAACGGTTGAGATGGGGAGAGGGGTTTACTAACTTTCAAGATCTAGGATCAAGATGAGGCAAGGCTTGTAAGCTTCTAAAATTCAACGAGAGAGAGAGAAGTTACACTTCTCTTTCAAACTCTCTCTTATAACATAAAAACAAAGCTAAACAAATATCTAGATTTTTCTAATTACAAACTTATCCACTTAACTTGAACTTAAATCCGACGTGAAACACAAACACTCGACTTATTGTGTAAGTCAACGATAACATAACTTCCACACATCATGAGACAAAAACCTTTGGCCCTTATTCTCATCAAACACTTAGCTAACTAAAAATTCAGAAAAAACCCGTAATAATTTCCGGGCATGCTTATCGAAGTAAACGAAAATAGGCCAAAAATATCAGGGATATTACAAATTATAACAGAAAACTACTGATCGTCGTTCATCTTTTGGTGTTTCGCTGAGATTAAACTTGGCCATTTGAAGAGAAATATGACAGAGAAGGTAGAAATATGGGCCTAAATCTATATTTAGAATAGGATAAACTCCTGAGATGTGACGACTCGACTTTTCCAATCCCTGAGGTATAGGAAAGGCCAGTTCATCAACTTATTGATTTCTGAATAAGCCGTAACAAACAGAAGCCGGCAACATAACAATGATTTAAAGAACAGAGGCAAAGCATAGAATAATCCAAAAACAAAAGCTTTTAATAACAAAAATATATCACTATGAGGAACCAAGAAGAACCATCGCTGATGGCCAATCCAACACCTAAAATAGTGGTTCACAATAATGGTTCCTCGAGTGATATCAAAAGAACAAAACAATGGCCTTGGGTCCAATATTCAAGTAATGTTATAACAAAAGTACTAAAAAAAAAAGGATCTAGAATCAAGAGAAAAACTCCTCAGCAGGTATATCCAATTCCTCCTCAGGAATGTAATCGGAGTCCTCCAGATCCTCTGACCCTAGGTCAGTCTCAGCACCTATGACGTATAGTCGAGGGTAAGCTAACAACAAAGCCCAATAGAGGAAACAGATCTATTTGCATTTCATTATAAGTAAAGGTTTTCAAAAGACAGAAATCGGATCAAATATGGTTTTCAAATGATGTTTTACAAATTAAATCTCCAATTCTAATCATGAGTCAAAACTAGAATATTCATCTAATGTGTTCAAAATCTTCTGAATTAGCATGCTTCTTGTCTTAAATTTATAACTTAATTTTATCTCCCAAATTTCCTATAGCATGAGAGCGGACTACGTGACCGATGGGAAACCCTACTGACCATCGTCATTCATGAACCCATTTTCTGAAGTGCAACAAGCCCCTACGCTATGAGGGAAACTTGCGCCAAAGTAAATACCGTCAACACGGTTGGTAGAATCTAGGGCATCGTTCGTATGTACCTCAAATCGAATGCAAATGCTAACATATATCAAAGCTTATTATTCATAACATATTATTGATTTTTCGAAGTTCTGATTCAAAAATTGACTGAGGTTCTAAGGTTCAAATTACGAAGTTCTTAGTCATAACAAAGTTTCCAAATTTCTTATTTGTATCATATGTTCAGATTTTTATTCATGTTGTGTGCAACAATATTCCAAAATTTATGCTTCTTATTGAAACAGTCAAAAACAGTTTCTACTTATAATCAAATGCAAATGCAGTGTAGGGTTCCCCTACCTCAACAAAGAAGATTCAAAAACAAGCATAAGCAGTCCTCACAAAGGACTCCTAATATTCAAAACCTACAAAGATTAACACTCTCAGTGTTAATATAAGACCAAAAATCAAACCCAAAAGCTTGCCGAGAAAAATCAGACAAAAATTTTAAAGATCTGAAACAGGGCAGAATTCGACCCTCGAATTCAAATTCGTGGGTTGAATTCGAAATTCGATGGTTTAATTCAATTTCGACCCTCGAATTCCAAAAATCTCATCAGGCATAAAAATCACAAAATCGACCCTCGATTTTTAATTCGATGGTCGAATTCCAAATTCGACCCTCGAATTGGAAATCGACCCTCGAATTTTGAAAACTACATCAGGCTTGAAAATTCACTTTTCGGCCTTCGAATTTCAAATCGATGGTCGAATTCCAAATTCGACCCTCGAATTAGAATTTGTTCAGGTCTGTGGCTGTCAAATTTTTCATACCCGGATTCTTTCTTTCTTTCAACCACAGCCATCTGATCTTATTTAAACACACCAGATGCCACTCTAAACAAAACATACATTTAAATGTCACAAGGAGGTTTAAAGGCCTACCTCTTGTAGTTTAAACCGTTGCTTCCGTTGCACCAAAACATGCACCGGAACCAATCTCTAAAGCTTATCGGTTTAGAACTTCAAATCAGTCCATCATATAATGGGGTGGCCACTGCCTCATCAACCAACAAGATCACACAGAATTTATCACTCTCCACATCACTCTTCTCTTTCAATAGTTCAAACTGATCAAAATTCCAATACAATTATAATCAATGGTCGAGATGGGGAGAGGAATTCTCAAGCTCTCAAGATCTTGGATTAAGATGGGGCAAGGCTTAGAGGCTTAAAATTTCCAACGAGAGAGAGAAGTTACACTTCTCTTTTAATCTCTCTTATAACCTAAAACCCAAACAAACAAATATCTAGATTTTTATATTTGTCACTTATCTACTTAAATTGTAAAAATTTCCGGTGCTAAACACAAACACCAACTTTATTGTGTACGTCATCTATTACATGACTTGCACATATCTTCCGACAAAATCCTTTTGCCATTAGTCTTATCATAGGCTTAGCTTTCCAAAAATCCATAAATCCTTTAAAAATTTTGGGACACGCTTACCGAGGTAAACGAAAAAAAAAAGCCAAAAATATCAGGGATATTACATGAGAAAAAAGGCAAAACCAGATTAGGACCATTGGGTCCTCATTAGTGAACGTCTCCACTACCTATTCCACAACCAAAACTACATTTCAAAGGCTAACCTTATTTACAACGAAAATAACTTCGTAATTGGGTCTCCACAAACAAAAAGTCTCATAAACGAACCCTTTGCATTTGATCCTCAATCAGAATAATGGCTCCAAATCGTGGTTTCTAATTTGGCGAGACTGATGTGTACCCGACTCTTTGGATTCAATTGCGATGACCCACACGACGTACTAGCCGAAACCATTGAGAGTCTTCATTGCACCTGTAGTAATAGAAAAAACCTATCTTCAATGAAGAACCCATTAGCGTTTACGAGGATAATAAAAAAAAACAAATTTCTCGAAAAGGAGATATATATATATACACACGCACACACAGACCCAAATAAAAAACTGTATGGGGGAAATGTATGTGCAGGGCCGGCCCTGACATTTTGGGAGCACAAGGCAAGTTCTATTTCGAATGGGGCCGCTGTTTCATATTGCTTTATATGAAACAGGAAATCGGAAAAAAGTTTTTTCTTCCTCTTCATATAAATAAAGTTTTGAAAGGTAAAATGAAGTGTTTTTTAAAATTAAGTCTCTTGGGGAAATGATTACATAAATCCTAGTTTAATTTTTATTGCCCAAATTAACTATAATAAATCCAACTCTAAACTTTCTTTAATTTGGAACTCGCCCTTGTTTTAAATTAAATGTTGAAATTAATGAAGATCTTGTTCTTTTCGCCCCAACTAAGGAGAGACCATTGTCAATTCTTTGTCAATTTTTTAGCTATATAAATATTTCTATTGTAGTATTTTAAGAAAGAAAATGTTTTAAGTTTCAACTAAGTGTCCAAACTGGGCCAGCTGGCCGGGGTGGAAGAAGTTATGAAGATGGGTCTAAAGCCCAGCCTGAGCTGCCAAGCCCGTAAATGATGTAAGAAAAATTTACCCATAATCCAATTGAAGTTCATCGTCATCATCATCATCACCACCGTTGTCGTCCTATCTAGCATGACCAACCCGACATGTTTTTGGTAACTGGGTCAGGTTCGGGTTGAGGGTTTTAACAAATAGTGAATTTCTTTCCCTGGGCCTTGTAATTTATGCACTAAGATCGACTGTTTTTTCCCCCCGGATGAGAAGAATTACCTCATAAATGCAGGGAATATATTCCTTGATAGAAATTAAGTGCTATATTACACAATAAAATTCTTGTTCACCTACCTATTTCCATAATATAAGTACTAAGTATCTTTATTCTCTAAAACAAAAATTTAATTTTAAAACTAAACACTATTTTATTTTTATAAAAGAACAATTATGAATTTCTATGTATCTGGCATACTTGATCCCTCAATTGGAATGTCCAACTGACAGGCCAACATGCCACATATACTTAGGTCAAAAATCATTTTTAATCATCTAGTCAAAGAACTTTTCAGGGAAAATTGCTAATACACGCATGGACAACCCCTATAGGGTGAGAGCTCCAATCGTGCCATGATTATTTCACGGTTTACAGATGCCCACTACACCTGCTTAACAAAAGGGGAGCCGTTTCGAAATAGTGACCTTGGGGAGCAAACCCAAGTCACCAGATCGCTGCCCCACCAACCACCTCAAATTGATATAAAGATTCTTCATGCAATCCTGTGCATAGCTAAGTTCATAAACTTGACCATTGGACCCTTTTTGAAGCATTCTTGTCGCATTTGGTCAAAGGTTGACTCAAACTTCCGTTGAGGAATCTTCCGAATCCAAGCTAGGTTTTTTTTTACCCTAATATTCTCTTTCATATTCAACCATCGGCAGGTTTTGATGCATCAAGGTCAAAACTTAAACCTAAAGTGGGCTGCCTCTATTACAGAGGTTTCCATAAGTGTGGTTTCAGCATTCAAAAATTCAGAGAAAATTCATTAAAACTGGTATGATGGTGATTCCATATGCCAGTGAAAGGTGACTCATTGGACTCATTGGAGCACATCTTAGAAGTGGAATCACTGATCAGGTATAGGTTCGTCAGACCATGTTGTGTAACTTGACCCATATTTCTGCGATTTTGAATCTGAAGATCTCAGGTCAGCCTCAACAATCTAACGATATCTCTCACAGTACTGAGCCAAAAAGTGCATATTATATGTTGTTGGAAAGTTGAGGAAGCCGTCTACAACTTTCATGCCGAGAGTTTTTCTCAATACACTATGGATTTGTCATAATTTTCATTCTCAGTTCAGGTATCAGTCCTGAAATTTAACAATTTGATAACAACTCTGAGACAGTGCTCTATTCCTGAATTAATGTAGAACAAACCATTATGAGTTTTAAGCTCAAATTGTCAAATGGAGACCATTGGATTCATAAACTATGTTGGTGAATTTTGACGGATTCTGATTCTAAGTATTTTATGGTCATACGCTATATAAAAAATACTTCTACATAACGGTTTGCATAATTTGAGATTTGAAGCATTCAAAAGAAAGGGCCTATCAAACAGGGATTATGGGTTTACAACTCATAATTTCTCTATATAAGGATGTAATTGACATCTCTTAAAAAAATCAGTTTGATATTCAGAGAGAGACAATCCCACTTGGTAAATTCAACATCAATCAGATTATCGACAATTAGGGGGCCAAAGGTTGTCTTAGTCAAATCTGGAAATTAAAACTGCAACGAAGATCTCGTTTAGATCAACAAGGAGGCTGCAGTTTTGTTGGATTGGTATTGGCAGTTGTTGAAGGATAATATGAAAGCTTGGTTACCATTAGAGATTAGACTCAATTTAACCAAAAGGGTGAAATGCATCTATAATCTCAAATTTTAACAACATAATGAGTAAAAAACAGTCTCATTTTATTGGCATTTTCAAAATATTATTAACAAAATACAAGGGTTTGAAAGGTAGTATTGTTGGGTAATGATAGCATTGTCAATATAGCCCATTATACCTTCCACCATAGACTTGTGCGCGCGGTTGACGATAATTACTTAAGTGTTCCTCCAACGAACTGCAAATAAATCAATTGAGGGAAATAAATAATCATGGAAGAAAATCTCTTGATATATATTTTTAAATAAACAGTGAGGATTAAATAATCATGCCACAAATACTTTCTTAGGGGTACCTCCTACCTCTAAAAGCATTGCTCTTGTGCAGCTCGACTCCTTTTTTGTGGGCAACCCCTCCGATTGTGTCCTTTGATGCTACACAAGCTGCAACGACCTTTCCTATCAGTCTCATGTGCTGACCTATACCGATTTTTTTTTGGGCGGCCAGAGGGGTTTCTAGGATGTGGCAGTAGAACTTTAGCGCCCTCATATTTACCACCCCACTCACTTACATCACCAGTGGGGTGCATAACTTCCTCGTACATGGTACGATATCTATCAACCTTGAACCAATCTTCGCAATAATTTAACACTTTAGCTTGCCTATATTTTATTACTGCCAATGCATGGGAGCACGGCCAACACGTCAAATCGGCGGCAAGAACATGTTTTCATCTCTAGGTTCACATTGAATTTTTGAGTAGTAGTCCTTACCTTAAACTCATTCAAACTACAGGGAGTAGGCCACATATGCAATGCATAATTAGCTTGTCGGCACAAATAGTTTCTAGCGTACTCTGTCAAACCCGTCCCCATGGCTACACCATCAAACTTCCTTTGGTAGAAAATTTCGGTTACCTTTTCACGAGTCTTTTCAATGATGGATGTGATAGGAAGAGCTCTATCAAACTTCAACACAGAGTTCAAAGATTCAGATATATTTGCTGTTAATAAATGATATCGCTTTCCTGGAAAATAGGCTCTAGACCATAGATGTTTATCAACATCGTTTAACCATTTCCAGCAATCAAGGTTGTTTGCCTTCAACCCATCCATTTCTGCCTCAAATTCGGGTATTGTAAATTCGCGAGCAATTTTCCATAGCCAACCTTCAAGAAACTTGCGCTTGAATTTCTTTTTAAAGTTATCACACAGGTGCCTAAAACAATAACTTTGGACTGCATGTGGAAAAATGACATTCAGAACTTCCATCAAAGCTGTGCTGCGATCACTAATGAACACAAAAGGAGTTTCATCATCAACAATGATCTGTTTACGTAGTATAGTTTTAAACCAACTCCACGCTTCCTTGGTTTCTTTCTCAACCACTGCAAATGCCAAGGGAAACAACCCGTTGTTACCATCAGTTGCTGTCGCAATTAAGAGTTTACCGACATATTTGCCTCTAAGATGAGCCCCACAATTGAAATAATTTGTCGTAAGTTTTTTTTCTGATAGCTGCGGATCGATGGGCCAAATGCCCAAAAAAATTGGAAGAAGGCATTGTCAACATGCCAGAGTAAAATAGTCACAGCACCAGGATCTACTCGCTTTAACTCAATGCAGTAAGATGGTAATAAATTATACGATTCATCCCACCCACCGAAAGCATGTTCGAAAGCGATTTCCTTTCCCTTCCATGCTTTGAAGTAGCTGACTTCTACACCAAATTTTTTCTTCATATCGAATACATTCTCATGGGGTCTCATATTAGGATGTTTGCTCACTCGATTACTAATCTGATTAGTAATCCATTTACTTGATGCCTGTTGATGACCTGAACCAACCCCCGAAAACAAACATGAATGATACGACACATAAGTTTTCACTTCGAATGCCAACACATCTCTTTGCTTCGAAGCATGTATACGCCAGGGGCAAGAGGGATCTGCACACCTTGCTGTAATAGCTGTTTTACTTGTCTTTATGGGCTTCAGTCTAAAATTCTTTCTGATAGCGTATTCCCTAAAGAATGTATGAAAAATATCTTTCGAATGGAAGATCGCCCCAACGCTCAACTTGTTACACTCATCAGCGCTTTCCGTCATCGAAAAAGAATCGAGACTCGGAATTTTCAGATCCCATCGAATCTGTCGGCATACACCGAGAAAAGAAGTCTTGGTTATGAATAGACTCCCCCTTATTATTGCCTTTTGGAGTTACTCTTTCATTCGGCTCCTTATTGGGCTTCGCTCCGCTAGGACATTCACACCTCTTGCATTTTGGGGGTTCCCTTTTGTTCAGACCCTCGTTCGGATTTATCCCATCACCCCCTTCATTCTTCCTCCATTTTGAGGATATTGTTTCATTACACTCCTCTACTGCCTCCGCCCAAATAGAGTCTTTCTTCTTTTGACTTTTACCCTCTTTCGGCTTCACCTCCTCCTTCACCTTACATCTTTCAAACTTACATTCTTTGAATACCTCATCGACCACTATCACATCATCAACACTCTCTGTGCTTGTTTCGTTGTTGTCGAAAGGAATACTTTGACCATCTCTAGAGACATTATCCAATTCATAATTCGACACTTCATCCCTGTGATGAACAATCATTACAATAATATCAAATTTAACCGGATATATACTTTAGGGAATACAATTAAAGAATACATTTGTGAATCATCATTTTAATTTAAACTTGAATAACTTTCATAAGTTCCAAACTTACATCAAATTGGTGTTTATCATAAAACTAAATAATATACGTGTGTCTCCATTTAGTTCTTCTCTACTAAATTTAAGGATAATAAAACTATCATTCCACATAAATACATCTTAAGAATGTAAATTTTGTTGATTTTTCACTAACCTATTTGTTGGATGATTAGTCTCATAGCTACTGTAGCCGGAGTTTATTGGTCCAAATCTATAACAATTTGGCCCCCTACAAACATCATTCTTATTGTTAAAACCATTGCCATATTAATTCCACATGATTTTCAGTTTCGGGCCAATAGCTATTGCGATGTATGAATGAGTGGAATGATTGTGTTTATTGTGTTTTTTACATCACCTGCCAACTTCATTGTTCGTGTCATAGCTACTGTAGCTGGAGTGTATTGGTCCAAATCTATGGGAATTTCTCCCCCTGCAAACATCGTTCTCATTGTTAGTACCATTGACATATTATTTCTACACGATTTTGAGTATCGGTCTGATAGCTATTATGATGTATGAATGAGTATAATAATTATGTGTTTATCGTGGTTTCTACATCACCTGTCAACTTCATTATTCGTATCATAGCTACTGTAGCTGGACTTTATTGGTCTAAATCTATTCTCATTTCCACTGTTGCAAATTATTGTATTTGTTAGGACCTACCACATATCATTACCATGTGAAAGATAGTACAAACACAATCAACAAAAGGTAACAACGTACCTATTACCGGTATCGAAGCGCTGCTCTATTTTAGAATCTACTTTCGATTAACTTCTACCTTCGTGGTTTACACCGCGACCGAATTCGAAGGCGATTTGAGGCTTAATTATATATACCATAATATATTCATATTCGTTTCCTCCTCTAATAAGCATCTCCTCAACATCTTCATCATTCTCTAAGTCGAGGACTAATGACGACTTAGCTACACTGTACTATGAATATTTAAAAGTCAATAGGGACTTATCGCCCATCCAATTGCTCAAGACACACATCTCTTGTAAGAATTTCCCAAACGAGATGTCCTTTCTTATAGTTTTTTCTTTTGTTTCCCCCCGAGATAGTTCGCAACATTATGGCCAATAGTGGGTGTCCCATCATAACAACAAATGACTGATACCATATCAGTTTCCATCCTTTATATTGTACCTACATATTCCATGCCACAAATGAAGAAGCTCAATTAACAAATATAAAGATAACTAGGCCGATTCTTAAAAAAGAGATCACATTGCTGAAAATAAATAAATAATAAAGCATGGAACCTTTTGTAAAAAAATGGCATTCCCAAATAATACTCACAAGCCATGTTATTAGTCGCACGATAATTTACAAAAAGTAATTTGATAAACCGAGCTCCTAAGTCATCCGTATAGTTATGTAATGCATGATTTTCTTATAGAAAAGTAATACTATCAAGCTCAATGCATTTTATTAAGACAACCACATAAAGACAAAAGCAAGTGGACTTTTTTTCACACTGTGTGTGAGATGTCGTTCAAATCCCATGCTTACCTATAAGTAAATTAACTAATAATAGATAAAAAGACATCCAAACAAACCATAAAACAGATCATAACCTAGTATAAGTCTTATAGTTTCTCCTAAAATTTACAATTTATCGTTCCCATACTTTTCAGGCATCACAACTAGTACGTAAAACTTGCAACAAAATACATGACTGGAGTTTTAATAGTTGAAAGCAAAGTTTTAAGATATTAAGGATTGCTTATTTCCTGTGCGATCCATCATAATATACCCAAATAACTAAGAATCACTCTTCAAATGTGCCTCATAAAAGAACTACTCACAGCACCAATTATGCAAACTAAAGAATTTCTAAACAACTTTGGAAAGCTAATGGTACCCATCAAACACAACTATATTCAAAATCTAGTCATTCAAATTTTCAATCCCACCCCTATATCAATCAAAATTCTAAACTAGATTCCAGTCTTTCCCAGCCCCTTTTTATATTTATTTATATAATAATTCAATGCCCATTTCACCACTAAAAAGGATTATTAGTAGCCAATATTTCTTTAGAAAAGCATGCCTCATTTTCAAACGTTAAAAATAGTCAATAGAAGTTAAAAATAAAAAAATGAAAACGCATAATTCAAGAAATCCAAGATATTGTTAGTGTCTACCAATTTCATCAAACAAAGTTTTCCTTTGCGGTCATTAGCAATGCAAGTTTATTGGGAAGGGAGAGTTCATTTGTATTACAAATCATTTGCTTCCATATTAGAAGGTTTCAGTGAATGAGATAAATACAAGAAATTGTTAATTGGAAAATCAGGAAGTAAGTTCTACATCTAGATGTTGTGTCAAAACAATTTAAAGAATCCCCATATGTGAATTTTGGTTCACATTTCAGCTAAATAAGGTTTCAAAACTAATGAAGCGTGAACATACTTTGGGGCATGGTATAAAAAAAACGGCCGATATTGATGCGTATCGGCGATATGTATCGGTTTCTCGGCAAACCGATACGTTTCGGTATCTCAACTCGGAAACCGATACTGTATCGGATGATATGTATCAAGCATCGGCCGATATGGTATCAGTTTTGGCTGCTACCTCTATTTCCTTTAACAAAAATAATGACAGATACGTATCGGCCGAGTCTATCGATCCTCCAAGGACCGATACCCGATACCAAGTCCGATTTGGATACCTTCGTATGGGGGCAATGAGCGTGAATGTATCCAACATAAGGAAAAAAAAATCAAGACATCTTTACTATTTAAATGCAAGAAGGCAGAATATCATCCAATCTAAATTTAAAATTAAATAAATAACTAAATGACCAAGTCATGTGTTGAAAACAGCTCTGGCCTAGGCCCCGCTAGACCCTTCCCCAATGCCAACGTTGCTCCCTGTCTGCGCCAAAGCACGTTACCAAACATGCTCCAGATGCATGCTGCTATCAATATTCTATTGCAGCGTGGAGTGAGTGGGGAGAATTTCAAAAAAAAGCCTACGTCTATGTCCCGTCCACTCCTCCATGCAATTGAACGTATGGGAGCGGCACTGGGTAATTGGCCTTATATTGACCCAATTTTTCTGTCCACTCCTCCAACAAAACTATTGTCATAAGGTATATAGGCGTATTGGAATATCAATATAATATTCATGTTTAATAATGAAATAATCTAAAACTTAAACCCCCATCCCCCCTCCAAAAAAAAGAATAAAATTTTTACCTTCAAATTTGCTAAATTTTTTTTTTTTTTCAATTATATATTTTTAGAGTATGATTCTGTTAGTAACCAAATTCTTCAGTCCACTCTTAAGACCTATTGTGATAAGACTCCCATTGAAGGAAAGGAGGTAAACCTCAGTTCCCCATTCAATTGTCTTGGCAAATTTTGAATGACAAAGACAAATTACTTAGGCCAAGTAAGGCATCCATTTAAATAAAGCCCCCACATATATTTATAATGAAAAACAAAATTCATAAGAAAAATAACACCTCACATTGCAAACTGAATTGAGCAAAAGAAAATAAATAAATAAATAAATGAGATGCAATTTATAAAATTGATAAAAAAATATGTATAGATTAGATAGAGAGATTGGAAAAGAAAAAAAAAAGGGTAATTGGATCTGCTTACCAGCTCTTCATTTGCACTTGTGGACTGTTTGGTTTTAGATTGGATTTAAATTTAAGAAATCCACCAAAATTTACAAATCCACGCGTTCCTCGTAGGCGTCGATTTGTACGAGGGTTTATTGACAGAGAGAAAACAAGGAGAAGAAGCACAGAAAATAAGGGCGAAAGGAGGGATATAGAGAAAGAACTAGGAATGAGTACATGAGAGAAAGTTTGAGGTGTCCCTAATAAATTTCGAAATTAAGGAATTTTGTTTCACATGATTTACACGTGTTCATTGAAGACCTAAAACAGTTCACGAATGAAGGATTGAAACAATTCAGGCACAGTGAGATCAGGGCCAGCCCTGACATTTTGGGGGCCCAAGGCTAGTTCCTAAAATGGGGCCCCTGTTTCATATTACTTTATAATATATAAAAAAATTCACCACAATTTTTTTTTTAACAAATAAGTACATAAATAAATCATACAATACAAGCAAAAATAGTATGCTCTTCTACATGAAGAGTGTAGGAGAGTAGTAGAGTTGTGTTTAGGTGGACTTCCGCATGTGATTATTGCCAAGAGTTTTAATTTACAATTAAAACTTGTTTATAAGGCAATGAGAGAAAAAAAATTGGTGCACAAGATATTCGAGACAAAAAAAGTAAAAAAAAATAAAATTCTCTCAAACATTTATTCAAGCATATGAAAGGCAAGATTTTACTCATAATGAAATCCATTTAGAGTAATTTATCCAAAACATAATGCAAGTATAAGCCAACAACAAACAAGAACAATAAAATTATGAACAACATATTATATAAAAATAAATAAATAAATTATTTTAGAAAGCAAAATCTAGAAAAAATATATATTCAATAGACACTAAACCTTCATTGGTTTATTTTGCACGACAACCACTTGTTCCTAAAAACTGAAGGTTAAATGTGTCAAGCTTAAAAATGCGGGTTCAATTTTCCATGAACTCAAAATTCATTTTGGGGAAGATTGGACAAAAACTATCTCCATCGGCTTAAAATTATTGGTTTCTATATAAATCTCTAAAATCAATTTTAGCCATTTATTTTAAAGGTGCTTGCCAGATTTGAATAAACTAATATAAATATTTTTTAATCTTTGACACCCCAAATCTTTAAATGACTCAAGTGGTGGCCATGATGAAAAAACAGTTCAGTTTCTAAGATCAGTGACCCCTTCCAAATCTAGATTGGGAACTGATCGGTTATGATATGCCAACTCAAAAAAAAAAAAAAGACAGACTTCATTGTGTTATATACTCTTTGAAAAATGTGTTTAACACCTCTGATAGATTATATATGATGAGAAGATTAATATTTTATAAGGATCATAGAAAATTAGATAAGGACATAAGAGTCCTTTCATGTCAATATGCATATATTGATTAATTACTCTTAGCTAGTGCACTTGTTTTTTGTATGCTTCAACACCATAAACTAGAAAACAAGGAGTCTGAACTTCTAAAAATCGATTATAATTCATCCAATCCATCTAAATCGATCCAACCTACTAAACAAGTTGATGCCCTTAGCTTTTCCCAATATAATTAAATGCACTAACAATCCTTCTACCCTATTACTTAGTTAAACCAGCTAGAGGGAGTCACTAACCTTACTCCTCAATTTTCATATATACACGCAAGACCAAATAGGAGACTCACTTGTCTAGTTTGACTCTTTAAATATAACGACCCACTTGGGTATATAATCAAACACATCCCGTGCTTATTTTAGAAGCAACCACCAACCTGCCTTGAAGCCAACTTACCCTCATTGGGACCACTTCAAGGTCAAGCAACATACCCTATGAAGAAATAAGTCAAACAGTTGATAGGCAATGCAAAAATTCAGCAACACAACAAAATATTTCATTGAATATAATATCAAACACAAATCATACCAGCCCACTAAGGTGTATCATCAAGAGCATCCTAAACATTGAACAACGATCATCAAAACCAGCCACCATTAACAGTTACACCATTAGTTGATTATCAAACCATCACACTAACAAATAACTAACCAATTTAAGTTGACAATCCTATATATTATCGTAAAATCAGATCGTAACACCATACAAAATCTAGCTATACAACTCATCAATTTCTCATATGAACATTCAACAAAATCACCTTGTTTCCCTTCGTCTTCTACCATAGCTCCGAGGTGTCTCGAGTTGGAGAGAGGAGAGGCTTTGGAAGACTAAGATCAGTGACCCCTTCCATTCTCCAATGATTTCTTCTTTCGGCGCTTTAGAAAACAATGCTCGAAATGAAAACGGCTTTAGCAAACGAAGGAGAAGAAGGGCAAAGGGAAACGAAGGAGAAGAAGGGGTTTTCAGGATAATACCCTAAAATGTTTCCATTTTAGGCATTATTTTCGTGAGCTATAAATCTGAAACGATGGAGAAGAATGGCGAAGGAGAAGGGGCTTAACGAGGAGAATGGAAGGAGCTATAGATCTGAAACGAAGGGGCTATAGATCCGAAACGAAGGAGAAGAAGGAGAAGAAGGGTTTTTTCGTGACCTATAGATCTGAAACGAAGGAGAAGAAGGGCAAAGAGAAACGAAGGAGAAGAAGGGGTTTTTTCGTGAGCTGTAGATCTGAAACGAAGGAGAAGAAGGGCGAAGGAGAACGGGCTTAACAGGGAAAACTGTTTCATCTTAAATTAGCATATATAGAAGGGCTATTTCGTAAACTCCCAAATGCTGCAGGTGTGAGAGATTTGTATCTCACAGCCCTTGAAACTTCTGGAAACCGTGAAAGCATGTTTGGCTAAAAACTTTCGTTTTAGGATAATAGCCGAAAACGTTTTCATTTCAGGCATGTTCTTCTAATTATCCCAAAACAGAACATATCAGCCTACAATAGTAGACCTCTATCAAATTAAAATGGCAATATTATCAAGAACATGTACAAAAATGGATTTAAAAAAAGAAGATAGCAGTGGTTAGAGTACCTGGGGGTTACAGTAAGTGGTATCGAGGATGACTGCATGTATGCGACAAGACTGCAACACAAAGCTGCTCAACATTTCTTCACTAAATCGGAAATCTCCAGCCTAAATTCATTGCACAGGCCCCAGGATCAATTCAAGGAGCCAAACACAATACGCTAAACACCATAAATAAATGAGAAGTCATATTGGCATATCTTAAGGAATCATATGAGAGCAAATAATGGATCAAGGGCAGTGATTTGCATCTAAGCATGTCACATCAATACCTGCAATGTTAACCTTTTTGTTGAGGAGTAAGACTTGCAATCTATCCATTGGAACCCCTATCTTCATATGTGCATATACAATAAATGTTTAAAATGTCACATTGGAACCCCTATCTTGAAAAGGAGAGGACAAAGGAATCGGGCATTCAAGAATACAGCTGACTCAGATGTATTCGAGGTAGAAATGATTACTTAGTGCTCAAAGGATGGGTGCTTCTGTCTATCTATAAATATTCTTCTCAGTCTCTCACTCCAATCCACCTCTCTAAGCGTTCATTTGAATGCCCAATCACAGAACACCTAAAGTGATATTACTATGTTTGTAAAATGTTAAATGTTAATTTTTGTGTTAAAAACTACTCAATCAATATAGCTAATCAAATATATAATATATTAAATGAAAAATCTTTACGAAACCATTTCCATTTTGTGTTGGTATAGGGTAACGAAGGTGTTATATATGGCAATTTGAAATACGTGTGCTCGATACGGAGTCATATGTGATGTTATATACATGTGCTCGATACGGAGTCATGTGTGATGTTTGATGGTACTCCCCTGATCTAAAGATCTTCAGTGTTCAAGGATTGAGATGAAAACACATGTTTGTCATGTGATTTAAAGCAATCGACGTCCTTTAAACTGAACATCTATATTGACTTCACAGATTTACACGGCAGCCCTTCACTTTGAAGGGCATTGACGGCTTTGATTCAGACACAGTTCTTCCTCACAACAACTTCAACACCACAAATCTTTAAAGTTCAGATCACTGCCTACCATCAAACAGCACAGATGACAACTCTACATCACACGCATCCCAGAGTGACCCATTCAAATCACCATCTGAAACTGAAACGGATCGATTACCCTATATCAACTCTTTGAGTTGGTGAACAAGTACAATTTTGTTGCAGTTTTTTTTTTCTTTTTTGTTGAAAGGGTCGGTTACCCTATACCACCTCTTTTCACCCTTTTTTTTTTGTTAAAATTTTCAAAAGTGGATTTCGAATTCACCAGCTCGCCGCTCTATATGCTCGACTTTCGAACGAGACAACATTGATTGATCATGGGAAACTGCACTATCATTGATTAGATTCAGGCATGATAGTATAAGCACCAGATTATTAAAAGAATGATGCTATTGCCACACCAAATTTTGTTATGCTTGTTAAAATGGAAACAACAGTTGTGAAACCAACCTTTGTAACAAACAAATAGTCACAGGAAAAATTACTAAAATGAAGATCATATCGCCTAGTTCCTCTTTTCAAGAGCAACAAATGGCATTTACTTGTCAATTTGTAATATAAAACATGGATCTAGAGGCCAGTTATGTCGCCGTAATCTCCAAAGGCTGACAAGTTAACAAACACAAGCATCAACATACAGATTTTCCTAAATGGGTAACTTTTCATAAAGGAGGTGATGATGATACAAGAACGGGGTAAAGTATTCAACAATGTGTTGTTTTAACTAGTAACACAGGCTATATACTACATGAACTCAAACTAGAGGCAAATAAAATTGCAACAAGTCCTAAGGGGGAAAAATAAAAAGGGTGAAAAGAGGGCAATAAACAAACCTGAAAGAGAGTTCTCTAACAACTGAAATAGATGAAAGACATCACATAGAACTCAACAGGAGATCCAAAGAGCCCAATTGCAGCCAAGATCCTACCTGTAAAAGAGCATTTTATAATCACATCATAAAGAAATTCCATAGTTTCTTCCCTATCAACTTTTGATGGTTTTCAGATTCCTCGTCGCCCGCAGAAACATCCTCACCACCTTCACTCCCGCAACCCTCCTCAATGTAGACGGCATCATCTTTGACTTCCTCCCCATCCTAGTTGATATGCTCATGAGGCTAAGGCTCAAATCAGGATTCTCAACAAACTTTAACATTGGCATTGCTATCTGTCTCCACGCAGAGTTCTTCACCTGCACTACAAAAAATGTGTTTATTGGAGACGGCTTTTGGCCGTCTCCAAAGGTGTCTAAGTCGTCTCCAATAGTATTGGAGACGGCTTCCATGTAGTCTCAAATAGTCCCGTCTCCATTGTCTTTGGAGACCAAATGGAAGCCGTCCCTAATAGTCAAGGTTATTGGAGACGGCATATGGCCGTCTCCAAAGATATGTTAGAGATGTCTCTAATAAGTCATCTAGCCATTTCCAATACTTATTGGAGACGGCTTTAAGCCGTCTCCAATAAGTGACCTCCTGTTATTAGAGACGGCTAAAAGCCGTCTCCAACATTTTTTTTTTCTTTCAATATATTTTAAAATATATATATATTTGACAGTGATTTTTTTATGAAAATTTTTTTGCAGTGATTTTTTTATGAAATTAAAAAGAAAAAAAAAAAAAAAATTTTAAATAATAAATTTACGTCGACAATTTTTATGCAAATTTTATTGAAAGCAAATTTAATACACATCAATCCTTTTCTACTTGTACATTTGAAAGCAAATTTAATTCCTACATGAGAAGTCCTATGAACAAAAGAACTGCTGTGTTGGACATTATCCCAACCCTGCCTCGCTCGCTGTAAGGCTCGTGTTCACTGGCTTCATCTCCGAAGCATTTTTGAAAATTTCCACCCTGTTTCTCTTGTTCATCTCGGCTAGCCTCACAGCTTTGGAATCTTTTGTTTTCACCTGCCTAGATGTCGCCTCCAGCTCCTACAGCTTGATACGGATTCTTGTCGCCTCAGCCTCATCCCGACGGCTCTCTGCCACCTCTATCTCTAGATGAGACGCCTTTCAGTTTCAGCAATCGCCGGAGAAAGTTAGAGCTTTGATAGGCAATCTGGGAGGAACACAATCAGCCGTAGAGAGCTACAGTCAGTACTGATGTAACTCCTAGTACATGAAATGAATGAAAAAAAAGAAGAAGCGAAAGATGGTTGGCTCAGCATGAGTGCCAGCCAAGTAATGGCTTAGGGGTTTCATTATTTACAACCTGTAAATCTATTACCTCACCCGTCACCACCAGACGGCATGTATTGAATCAGATTCTTCCCAATATTCCTCAATGATCTTAAGATAATAATAGTACCCATCAGCCGGTCAATTTTCCATTCCATGTGGCATACCTTCCAAAAGGTTACCCTAAACTCGTATTTGAGTGTGATGTGTTACACGTGAAACCAAAAAAATAGCCGTTTGATGGTACACCCATGATCTAAATCAATTGTGTGAAAAATTAAAATGAAAGACCATCTCCATCGTTTGATTCAAAGCAATTGCCATTTGATGGTATGCCCATGATCTCAAAACATCGTGTAGTTCTCTTTAACGTGAGTTTAGTCTCCTGAGAGAAGAATATTTTAATAGCATACCTTGTGAAATTCTAGGGTATCGCCTCCTGATTTTCGAAGCTCAACCATGTACACAGAGGGGCTACCTCGAAAATCTGTATTTAAATTCATTGGTCACATTAAGAGATGAACAATTTGATTGCATCCCATCTCTGATTACTTGTCCTTTTGGTCATATGCAGCAGGTAGTCTCCCTGAAGGGATAAAAACACATTACAATGCAACAAATACATGGTAGAAGAGTAGGTGAATGTTTTTATCAAATGGGGATCCTCAAGGACAACAGCAATTCAAAGAATAACAACACAGAGAGAGAGAGACTGAACAAATTACAGCATGATAAGGACAACAAATAAAAAATTTTGCACCTTGTAATTATTTTTCTTTACACTAAATCCCAGGGGTGTGGCAGTTTTCTCAATTTTTGAAATTATCTCACTAGCTAGCAGGGCATTTTGATGCAAATCTCGTTTCTCGTTTAATAAGACCCTGCCCATCATCACAAGAAACAATCGTTATGTTAGAACTTAGAACTTGGAAAAAGATCTCTACAGAAGAAAGAAAAAAAGAATAACAAAAAAACCCCGAAGGGATAAATATGGGCCCAACTAGTGTATTACAGTTAAACAAAATAGCACTCTACATATTTACATTGTTCTGAATGAGTTTGGCATGACGAACTTATGTGCTTAGTGTTTCGATTCTTATGCAAGGAAGCAATGAACAAAAAATCAGAATACAAGCCACACTTCAATAATACCTCACACATAGTTACACTTTTTCCATCCCGATCCCAACCCATTCTCAGATGTACTCAATACTAGCCCTGCCGGATTTTATTAGCCAATTTTTTTCATATAAATCAATTAATGTATGTGTACATAAAACGCTCCCTAATATATATATATATATATATATATATATATATATATATATATATATATAAAATAAAATATCCAGGCTGTTCGGGCTGGGTGCCTGGCTTCAGTTAACTCAGATCGGAGCATACTCGACGCAATGTCCCTAACCGGCCTTGCACCCTCAAAAAGCCCGATATTGCTTAGGTCAGGTGCGGGCCAAAAAATTTAGGCCAGCATGGTCCATTGAGAACCCTATTTGGGTGCTCATAAACTTTTCTTAATTTTTTTACTCTTTTGATAAAATAAAATATATAATTTTAAGTCAGGACCAAATTTTGCTACCTGTACACCACTTTTGATGATACTAGATCTCTATAATTATTGGAGTGCAATATAACGCAAAGCAAGTTGTAATCAGAAAACTCCATATATCATCCATTGATTCCCTTTATGTAAAGGTTTTTCAAGCGATTGGCACTGAGAATTCAAAGAGAACAAGGGGCAGTTTGAGCTTCTAATAGAGTCAAAACTTAATTGTTACAAGCATTATGTGACACTCGTAACATTGCTAAAAAGAAAAGAAGTGATATTGATTCTATGAAGAATAAGCACTTCATAGTAGGTTTTTAATCTTATCTAGAAAACTGTAAGTAAAAGGACATATGCTTTCATCTAATTTTCATGCTACAGAAAAAATATGCCATGAATAAAAGGAGATTGACAAAGGTGCCACCTCTGGCACTCAAGTACCTAAATACACCAAGCTATCCAATGCTATGCAAATTAGTGAAAGTAAAAGTTTGACCATTTTAGTATAAGGAGATTGAACATTTCACACCCGAAGGTAAATAGGCCAGTTACTTCCGTGTATAGCAGATCCTATATACATACATTTTAAATGATTAAGTAGAGGTGTGCTTGATCATGTAAAATCAAGCTTGAGTAGAAACTGTATTAATCAACCATTTATGTCTTGATGGTATAAGATTTATGTGTATTGCAATTGATGACACTCCAGTGTAGAGCATCACACTTCTATGGCATTATCATATAATAGGGAAAATGAATACCGGAAATGACTGGTGGCAGACTATTAAGCACCATTGTCACGCCAAGAATGCTCGCAAGTTGGGCGACAGCCTGTTGCAGCTCTTTGCTGTTAGTAACAATGACCGCAAAATAGTTTTTGGTTACAAGGATGATGGCCATGAAAACAAGCCCAATAAACAACGAAGTGAGGATCACGACGATGACAGAATATTTGGCAGCTCTTGGGTGGCCAGACCTAAGCTCATTTGATACTCGAATGCAGTAGTAAAGACAACAGCCAAGCACCTTCACTTCCAGCAATCTAGTAAGCATCCAACATAGCGCCCGTGGCCACACCATAGTGCACTCCAAATAGGGGTGCAAGTTTCACACCAAAAAACAATCCCACCGAAAACCACAGACTGATTCCCAATCGTTTCGGTGGCTGAAACCAAAAAATAGTTAAGAGTAAGTTAGGAAAACTGACCCAAAATCTAAAAATAACCAAAAAAAACCCAGGAAAAAAAATTATAAAAAAAATATTCGAAATCAAAATCAAATAAACTGATTTTTTTTTGTTTGGAGTTTTCGACCGAAACTGAACCAATTTGTTTCAGTTCTAATGCAGCCCAGGCAACAAAATTTTGGTTTCGGTTTTGTTTGGTTAACAATTTGCACACCTAAAATTAATAGCTAGCATGTAAATCAAACATACCATTAAATTTTAGATAGCACCTATAATTGTTCTCACATGTTGAATGGGGCCAGCCCACCACTCTCTCCTTACTGACTCCCTCCACTCTCCCCTTAATGGCTCCGCCCCTGCACACAAGATTAGCCATGTTCGACTATGTAAGAACAATAGAACAGCATATGGAAAAATCCATGGCTCTCCATTCACCAATACCAGCCACCAGAGTAACACTTGTTCCTCAACAACCTCTCCCAAAAACCAAACATAAGAAACAAGCACTCGAACCTGTTGAAAGCCTCTGCAATGCAATTTTGTAACGATTCACACAATTTCACTTCTAAGCTAGACAAATCACACCCCAACAAAGTAGTAAAACCATTCTCATACTAGGTAGTAAAACCATTCTCATACTAGGTAGTATGCATGCAGCCACCAGACAAGTCAGAGATTTGAAACCCTATGCTCAAGACTAAACCTCTACCATATTCCGGTCTTGCTATGTATCCATTTGCCGAAATCATTGTTATATTCTACGGGAAGATTCAGAGCCCCAGGGACTGAGGACCCAAACAATAGGTGGTTTTACTTTTAGATTTTTTTAACTTTGCGCGAAACTTTTTTCATTTTTGAAGTCTTCACAGCATCAAAATAAATAGATTTTTTTAACTTTGCGCGAGATGTTGGCCCGATGAGGTCGCATTTGCAATCTCTTTGAGACGGCTTAACCCGTCTCTATTGGTGTGAAAAAGGACTTTTAGAGACGGTTTTGTATCTGGTCTCAAAAGTTTTGACCCACAGATGGATTACTAAAACTTATGGAGACAGCTCCATGGGTCAAAGTCGTCTCCAATAGTCTCCAATAATAACAATAGAGACCATTTTCAGAAAGGCCGTCTCCAATAACCTCATTATTGGAGACGACATCTAAAGCCGTCTCTAAAATCCGTATCCAAAAGTCTTCCAATTAGGTGACTCCCGTGCTAACTAGCACCATTTTAGTACCAAATAGTTCTATGTAGCCTCAATACTACATTGAAAAGCACTTCTACCATATAATTAAAATCCAGCAATCACCAAAAAATCAATGGCTAATACTGTTTCAAACTTTGAACCATCAGTTGGTAGCCGTTGATTTTATCTCAATCAACGGCAGATTGACACAAAGTTGATCTCAAAGACAATTGATAAATTCAAAAAGAAAAAAACTGCCAAGTCTCTCATCAATTTAAAAAACTGAATTCAAAGACAGTTGGTCAGTTTAAACGATATTTTGGAAGTTGAGACTTGGAAACCCAGAGCACCAAACCGAGTTGTCTTCCCAAGTTACTTACTAAAATGTTTATCAAAAAAATCACAAAGCGACAATATCAATAATAAGAAGTGAAATTGGGAAAGTGGCTGAACCTTGGGTGCTCCGCTTACTGTTGCAACAGGTAAAGCAGAACGTAGAGCAACACACCATGTGAGACTATCAAATAAGTCTCCTATAACTTGCAAAAAAATTAAAAGTAGAATGTCATAAACTGCCTTCAACCACCGTTGGTAAGATGAAATGATCATCAAGACACATTATTATGCTTGTAGTAAATTAAAATAATAACAGCCAAGATTAAAATACTAACAGCCAGGATTTACTGTTCTAAATTTTAGGGTCTTGAAATCTTGCGGAAGATTTAAAAAGCTTAAGATAAGATTTCCTACAATGAAACTCTCAATCCCCTCTTGTCATGTGATCACATTTAGATAACTATACGTGACCCAAGATCTTGAGAAATTTCTCATTTTATTTTTTCTACTTCATGTGGCCACTTAAAGTGTTCACATCACTCTCAATGCCCACTTGGCCTTCTTCATTAAGGCCCATTGGGATTTTAAATAAAAACCCCTGTTAGCTTTAATCTCTGGGCTCTCATGAGGCTGATTTTTGGGGTGACTTTTCCCTTTGTCCCTTTTTAACCTCTGCTATGGCCTTCAAACAGTTCAAAATCTACCCTCTGTATGTGGGCTGCATCGGTTTATTATTGGTTTTTAGATTAGGATTAGATTGCATACGAATTTCTATTGGTCCCAAATCTACCCTCTGTTTCGGTTACCATCATTGAAGGCCTCATGT
This sequence comes from Chloranthus sessilifolius, assembly GCA_021018995.1. Taxonomy (NCBI): domain Eukaryota; kingdom Viridiplantae; phylum Streptophyta; class Magnoliopsida; order Chloranthales; family Chloranthaceae; genus Chloranthus; species Chloranthus sessilifolius. Next base: position 45,184,390 of record CM037593.1, on the reverse strand, counting down.
ACTCTTCTTCTTCCTTTGGTGGATGGATTGTGACCAGGTCAGGAAGAGGTGTGGTAGGACCCTGCTTGGCCTTTGGATCCCAATCCAACATGATCTTTACCTTAATCCCAAGAACACCCTACCCAATGTAAAGTAGGAATTTCAATATCAAATTTATTTTATATGCTACACAGTGCTTTCTACTACACACCACTCAAGAATTTTGTATACAAAATACGAGAAAAAAGTAAAGGGCCTTATTCTTATTGGCTATCACTGTCATTAGTGTTCTGGACTGGTGAGAACTAAGAAGTAGAAGTATTTCACCTAGTAGCCCAAACTGGGTGTGGGTTCACCGCTTGCTACTGATCCTTCATATTTTTCAAAGTGTTTAAACTATTTACATGATTAACTGTGTCATTCAAAAGTTTATAGACCAAGAAAGCCATTCTATTGGCATCTTTACTACATAAAAACAACAAAATCTCAACCATTAAACACTGTAACACACATCATACTCTCAAACAACTCATTTAAATTGAAAAATCAAAACTCCAAGCTTCAATGGAGGAGACTAATCCCAAAGGCAACCGTGAAACTGATATGCCCCAATATAGCGATGAAATAGAATCCTCTGCACAGATCAAAAGAACTCATTGACATAAAAATAAACAAATCAATAAATCAGAAGACGAGCGACAAGCTGTAGAAGTGAAGTAAATTTGTTAGCGTTGCCTATTTATAAGGCCAGGCTGAATTAGTTTATTTGCAGCCACAAAAGATATAACGACTTAGTAAGACCAACTTAGATCATTTAGAGACGGGAGACGGGAGACGGCTCTACGGCTTGAAGCGCTCTCTATTGGTGTTATTGAGACTTTTTTAGACTGCTTTTCACATAGTCTCTAAAGATTCCACCTGCCTATACATGCAGTGAACCTTAAGGAGACCGACTCTATATGTTATTTTATTTAGGGAGACGGCTATAGCCGTCTCTAATAAAAGGATTCGAGACGGCCTTTAAAATGGTAGTCTCTAATAAATGGTTATTGGAGATGACTTCAAAAAGCCGTCTCTAATAACGGTCTCCAAAGGTCCTTCTTTTTGTAGGAATAGACCCTAAAGGGACAACACCATTAATAATCTAATCTAATTAGATTTTGTTTCTGAACTTACCCTAAACCTTTGATTTAGTATCCTTTACATTTTACAAACTTAAAAAGATCTAATTTCCTAAGAAAAGAATATATGAAAAGGAAATAAAATATGGAGAGATTTACAGTACCTTTACTATTCAACCAGCTACTCTGACTTTCTTTAAAGCTATGGACGGATCCAACATAGGCTTTAAGGCATCTTCTTGGGTTTAGTTGAGGACACTTGCTCTCTCATGGGATGATACAGTCCACTTTAATGGTACATCACTCTTACCGTACATCACTGTTATGGTACCTCACTACATCATACCCTTAGTCAGATTCAACAAATTATACATGAATAATAACACACATTACTACATTACATGATCTATGCGTCATCGTGTTGGTGAGCCAGATTAGTGGACTGAATCGTAGATTGGGATGGTCGATCTAGGTTCTAACTCTTGACACTTCAAAACAAGTGGTTTCCAATACACAACATGTCATGATCAATTGAAGAGATGTGTGACGAGTCCAAATTCAAGTGGGGTTTGGGAAGAATTTGTTCCAAGAGTAGGCTCCACATCCACATCCTGACTATCATATGGCTATGCGTTTTCTTTTTTCTCTTTTTTTCTACTTTTCAAAAAAATTTCCATTGCTTTTCTTGGTGTCTGCATCAAAATAAGGCAATTTCATTCACATCCACCACCCTTTTCTTTAGGAGTTATTTATCTCTAATTATTAATATTATTTTCATATTTTTTTTTATACCTTAGAGTATCCCAAGCTTACGCTTGGACTCTGTGTCACAAGTATTTCAGGGATTACACATATCACAGAAGAGTAGTCACTACTCGAACTCACTACTTTGGTGAGCCTACCCAAGTCGTCAACTGCTACAACAACCCCTAATAACAAATATATATATATATATATATATATATATATATATATATATTTGGGGAGCCTACCCAAGTCGTCAACTGCTACAACAACCCCTAATAACAAATATGTATATATATATATATATATATATATATATATATAAAATTTTCATTTTCTAATGTGATGAATGATTTAAACTATTAACTTTACATTTAGCATTCTCAGATTGCAAAGACTTTACTATTTCGCATATTTTGTGACGCTTTATCATAAAATGACGCCAATAATTATTTTTCGCGGCGTTTTTTGTCAAATGCCTCAAAAAGTGTCGCTAAATGTCTATTTTTTTGTAGTGCTAGGACCACCTCACTGCCTTATGTTACCCAAACACATGTTTGGGTGCCACATGGACGTGTGCATTTTCAATCCATCCATAATAAATAGTAAATTAATAAAACAAGGTAATCACTGTTGACTGCTGTTAAATCTTTAATTTTATTATAACAGATCCATCCTTACCGCATAAAATCAGCACGACTAATCTGAATCATCACAGATCCATCTTAGTGTATGGAACAAATGGAAGAATTTCGAGTGACATAAGAAAGAGTGAGGGAAATTCTAAAAAGAAAAGGAGATAAATAAATCTGCAGAAAAAACATCCAGAGCTATGAAAGAAAATGCCAGAGTTTGCTGTGACTCATACTAGATAATTAAGATCATATACAAGCAGCCTGATGATTAAACATATCCAACTCTGAAGTATACGTCTCATTAAGAGCTAGCACATGGACAGAGTCGTGGAAAAAAAAATTAAAAACACATAAACCAACGGAATCTAAAACCCTAATCTTCAAATACAAATACACTTAAATCCAAAACTTCTCATTACAAAAAATGCAGAAAATACCCTAAAATACACATGAAACGAACAAAAGATCTTAAAAAACAGCTTCAATAAAGCTTCAAATCAAAAAAATTCAAAGATCTACCTTTTTAATATGCAGTTTTGATTCTGAAGACGCCTAAATCATAACTCCAACTGAGAAATCTGGAGATTGGGAGCCAGTTCACGATCTGTGATTGAGAAATCTAGAGATTGGAGCTTGGAGTTCACCAATCTGAGATTGGGAATCAGTTCGTCGATCTGCAATTGGTGATCGGCGATTTGATTTCAGCCAAGTTTAGGGTTGAGGAAAGCGAGAAAATAAAATGGCTCTCCGAGAGTGGGAGAATGAGAGGGTAAAAAAAAAAAAAACAAAAATGGGCGTCGCGATGGAATAATTGTGTGAAATCTATTATTATACAGGCATTGGGTAAGCAGGTTGCAAGCTATTATATTGGCATTGGTTAAGGGGCTTAATCACTAAAATTAGAAGTAACTAATGCTTGGACACTAAAATAATGACGGAGACGGCATGAAGTAGTCTCTATTAGCATTAATGGGACTTTTAGAGACTAATTTTCATATAGTCTCTAAAGATTCCACCTACTTATATATAAAGTGAATCTTATAGAGACGGTCATGATCGTCTCTATATGTTATTTTATATAGGGAGACCGCTTTAGTCGTCTCTAATAAAAGCATCCAAGACGGCTTTTGAATGGTTGTCTTTAATAAATGATTATTGGAGACGGCTTCGAAAAGTCGTCTCTAATAATCGTCTCCAAAAGTCATTTTTTTTGTAGTGCTGGTTCAAGTGGTCGAGAGAAAAATAACCCATGACTAATCACAAGAAAGCTTAATGCTCGGACAGCGTTCAGACCACTTCTAAGTTTAAGGTAGTGAGGATGTTAAACATATGGAACAGATTTACAAAGAATGTACCAACATATCATCCATGCGCCCGCACACACAGTATCCTCTCAGGAGATTCAAAACGATTTTCCTATTTGAAACTCCAAAATGAATTGAGGCAAAGAGTTCAATATATTAAATGCTAAAACGCTATTTAAAAGACCTACCGAGGATTATGCTATAATTTCACCCCCGGAACCATGACTTACAGTGCTTAGGCTATGTTTGGGATAGCTCTTTGGAAGCAAAGAGCAGCCCACTTAAAAAAGTAGGTTTAAATTGCTCCTTTAAAGAGACCCAAATTCAGCTCTTTCACTCTCCGAAATAGCTGAGAGTACTTACAACCAAACACAATCCCACACTAAAGTGCTCTGCGCCAGAGCAGAAAGCTGCTCTTTGCCTCTTAAGAGCAATCCCAGACATAGCCTATATGTAACAACCCCTAAAAGGTGAATTTAGCCTCATAATTTAAATTTTGGATGGGGAAAATGCAATGTGAATAAGATTATTTCTGAATGAGATGCGGGTAGTTTACTCACAAGGACGTAAATTCCCCACTATATGCAAAATGTCAATCAGTTTTGTGCATTTAGAGTTGTGAATGTGTCCAACAGATCAGAATTGAAAGGAAAAAATGAACATCATCAAATTATTAAAGTTCAAGAAATAATAATTTGACTCATGCTCACAAAATTACCCCTTGTCCCATAGTATGTCTAAAGTGCCCTGAATTTATTAAAGATCTATGTTAAAAGGGAATATGAGTAGCATTCATTATTTTGGAGCCTTGACACTGGATCATCCCATCTATAAATAAGCCTCAATTTATAAAAAAAATTCATAGCATTGAGCACTTGCCCAACAAAAGATAAAATATCATAGAAAATGCAATATAATCTTCACTTCCACATTAGTACAACATTGGGAATTATACCTGATTTCGACCAGGAATGTGTATATATACACAGCTTGGATCAGTTTGTACTTCTTTATTCAGTTCTCATGCTTTATCGAATTATGGGAATGAACTTAAGTCATTGGTGTTGATTTTCTTCAAATGAAACTTCTAGATGAATTGCTCGATAGAGGGTGACGAATATGATCACTTTACATTATATAATATGAGTTTCTAGTAATGGTATGAGTACTACATGTCAATTGTTTTCCGTTCAAACAAAAAGTTGACAAAAATTGCTTAGTAGATGTTTACAAAGATGATTGTAGGAGGAAAGACTTTTGTTATCCCTTAGAAAAATTTGAGTTTCTCAGAGAGTTGGTATGAATATTACATGTCGGTTGATGAAGAAGGTGTTGCTGCCTTTTTTATTTGCTACCAATAAGACATGCAAATTGGGTTTTGTGTGATCTTCAACATCTTCAATCTCGGTTTTAAAACGAAAGATGAGGCTCATTCACTAATAGACATTGTGTCAGTGTTACAACTTACAAAGCTTTTAACCTCTGATCTTAGAGCTGATTAGAATATTAATATTCTGAAAAATAGAGAATTGGTAGGATTCCAATATTAATATTCTGAAAAACAGAGAATTGGTAGGATTCCAATATTAATATTCTGAAAAACATAGAATTGGTAGGATTCCAATATTAATATCTCTGGTCCCAATAACATACCAGAGATATCATCCGGTATAAATGATGTAACCCTTAAAAGGGTTAATACTGGGCAGTATTAACCCTTCTATACTAGGTCTGTCTGGTGTCGTTATATACCAGCTGTTTTCTTCGTGAACTTAATCACAAGATTCTGATTATTTATTTATGAGATGGTTGGGGTATTTTGGTAATACTAAAAAAATGGATGGATAAATCTATGGTTGGCAGGTGACCTTGTTTACTAGGGGGAAAGCACCCATCACACAACAAATGCCTGGGGAAATAGACCAAGACTTCGCTGAGTTTTCTTCTAAGGTTTTATTTTTATCAAATGGCGATTTCCAAAGACTTGTCCGGATATCATTGTGGTATGTTATGGTGTAGATTTAGTGGGCACGGAGAAGCATTTTTGGAGTGTGGCAGAAATGGTGGTGTTTTGGGCTATATGGATTCAAAGGAACGATCTCATTTTTCTCTGGTGTTTGAAGACCAACACGTATAGTCATTAAGTATGCAAGGGATAACATCGTAAAGTGGGAAGCTTTGATTATGAGGATGGGATCTATGCAATGGAAAGAAATCAAGAAGTTGAGCGGCTAGATGGTAACAAATTCTCTCTCTACTTGATTATCTGGTCACCCGTCCTTGAGCCTCAAGGATGACATTGATTTACAAGGATGTGGCATACATAAAAAGGGTGTCTAGTGTTTTTTATCTCCACACTGATGGAGATTTTCAAATAATGTTTGAATGTGAGTCAAAGATGAATCGTTGAAGTTGTAGCAGGCCTCCAAGACTTGTTTCATCTTAGAATCTGATAACAACTTTCTATCAATAAGCACTTAGTTTTGCTCAATTAAATAGCGTTGTTGGGTCGTACGAGAACATGATATTCCCTTCCCGGGAAGACATCATATATTTTCTAGTAAAATGTATTGCCAAGGCTATAGGAATATCAAGAAGGAAAAATAGAGAAACTAGCTTGTGATCAGGGTTACTTGGCCCCACTAGCTTACAAAGTATCCCTAGTTTAGGGTGTCTAGAATTGCTTTCATGAATAAATTTTATGCAAAATTGGGATTTTGGCATGTAATAATGGAAAAAAAAAAAAAAGACATCTCTAAAAGGTAACAAAATTTTTAAATAAAAATAAAAAGTTAACAAAATCAAATTTCCCTGTTGGTTTCTGTCCAGAACTTCCTATGGTTTCAAACCTACTCGGCAAAGCAGCTCTACTGATCAAGTGGTTAGTGGAATGGAGTCCTTTTATCATCAAACTTCACTTGTTGTCTAAAGCTGTAACTCCAAAATTTGCTCTCCTCTCTGAGCTGCAATTCCAATGGAAATCTGACTGAATTTAAACAAATTCAATTTGATATTTCATCTTGTGATTTCTGTTGACAGCAGTAGTACAAATGTTCAGTGTTCAATTAGCTAGATTTTAATGCTTGATCACTCTGAAGTAGCAGGAATATATAATATTATGTAGTTGATCGTATATTTATCTAACATATATATCATATAAAATTTATATAAATTATATGATGTGTATACTATATGTGATATAATGTAATTTAATCCTAATCATCGTTATAAATAAGGACTGAAACCCTGAACAGAAAATGCCAACTATATGATTTAATTAAATGTGTATCAGTAGATTTTTTATCCTATTTTGCAATACATCGGAATCAGCTTTTCATTATGTAAAACAAATGATTTATGTTAAATTCATATAACTAATATGGCATCACCAATATCAAGAGTATAGGCTTGGAAGAGATTTTTGTGATAGAATCCAATACTTTAAAGAGAATTTACAGTATCAATCATTGCCCCTATATTATCTACCCATTAGTTAATTTCTTTTAATCCTATGGCATTGTATGCATACCCTATATTAGAGACCTAGACATATGCAGAATACTGATCACTTTAATTCAGTTTGGAGACTGCATCTGAAGCAGATTTTTTGTTTTTTTTTTTTTTTAAGTTAATCACTTTGTATGGAGATTTGAATTCTCATTTTATCTGCTTATTTCGAGATAGTGTAAATAAAATCTTATGCATCCCATTTCATATAAGTATATTGCTCTATGCATTGTGTTTTCTCTTGGAAACTGGTTTATCAGTACGGAGTGGTTGCTAATGGTTTTGTTTTTTGGCACAGAAGTATCTATGGGCTAATTTAAACTTATTTTTAGGTGTTCTCGGCCTTTGATTTTGTCCACAAAATTGCGACCTTTGAGAAAGCTGCAGGTTTTCAGGTCTAAAATTTGTCTTCCTAATGATTATGCATGATCTTTATATTGTGCTGGTATTGGGTGTAAGAGCCTATGTGAAACTTCTTGTGCACGGGTCATCTATTTTGGTACAATGTGGCAATCCTTGTCATCAATTAAGATGTCCAGGTGCAATACATCATGTAGACGAGATTCATCCCAAAATTTGTTATTATGGAGTTTTCTAATCATCTGATCAGAGAGCACTTTTGGACTATTGCCCTTACTTTTTTACTGCTATTTGAAGGCTCTTATTTGCTCTCGATTAGACTGCTTTTGTAATAGCCGAAAAATTACGCTAAATTGTGACCTCGAGATCCGTGCCCGATCGGTCATAGGTTTGACCAAATAGAAGTCTAATAGTTAGCATGGGGTGTGATGAACGGATGAGATGTGATAAATTGTGTGGCTATGTGGTGTGTGTTGTAAATCTAAGGTCACATACACCTATCGAGGTGCATGTGCTCAACACACAAGCTAAAGGGGAGATAAAAGGGTTTAATAACCCTAAAATCAATAGTTTGGTTGTTGAGAGAGAAGTAAAGAAGAGAGAGAGAGGAGTAAAGAGAGTGATCAAGCAAGGAGTTATTGTGGGTGATTGGAAGGGGAATTCAAGTATTAAAGAGGCCGATTCTGCGCAAAGAATCCGTTCAAGCCAAAGCTGGAACCCTAGCCTTCCAACCACTTGATTTGAAATCAATTTGAGATTGATTAAAGGTAAATTTTTGTGAATAAAATGCATAGATTGTAGAGGTTAATTGTAGTTGAAAAATGGTTTAGATTGTAGGATGATGGTTTAGAAAAATAGAGGAAAAAGAGTGGAAAAAGGTTGGGAAGAACAACTCGAAAGGGCTGAATCTGGCAATTTCGATTAATCGAAATTGGGTTTCGATTAATCGAAATTGGCCAAGAAGTTGAAAAGTCAGAGGACCCCGATCTCGATTAATCGAATTGAATTTCGATTAATCGACTTTAGATTTCGATTAATCGAATTGGAAATCGATTGATCGACTGGGAGCCTACAGTGAACTCCAGTGGAGGAAAGAAAATAGCTTGGAGAAATCGATTAATCGAAATGGGAATTCGATTAATCGATTTAGAAATTCGATTAATCGATTTGGGATCGATTAATCGATTTTGGAAATTCGATTACTCGAATTGAGAATCGACAGATAGAGTGGAGAATTTCGATTAATCGAATTGGGTTTCGATTAATCGAATGGGAATCTCGATTAATCGATTTGAGAATCGATTAATCGATATTGACTTTCGATTAATCGATTTTGGAGTTCGATTAATCGACTGTGCTAAATTTTGTTGACTTTTGAGTTTGACTTTAAGCTTCATGGAGGGTCTTGGACCTCCTTTATTGCATCTTTAGTGATGTGTTTCACCTGTTATGTGGTACCATAGGTGGTACGTGTGAGCTAGTGCACAAGGAGCCACGTGGGACCTTGATGCGTTGAGCAAACAAAGACTTGAGGTAGGGAACACCTTGAACATGTACTTTATTTTACAAGAGCATGTATGTAGTGATATAGAATTCAAATTTAAAATGTTTTATTGCTTAAGAATTGTGAAAAGTGTGTGTGTGTGACATCCATAAGAGTAATTATAATGAGCCATCCCCAGGGGATGAAGAAGTAAAGAGAAAAGAGCATCAGGTGTGATGCAAGTGAATGGATACATCCCAGGGAGGTATCCAGGAGTGAATCATGTTTGATAGGGCCTAACTGATATAAGATAGCACACTTACACGGTGAATAACTATATGTAAGGCACCGATATTTTTGTTATTTGAGGTTTGATAGGGTACCCCACCGACGTGACGGGATATCTACGACTGACACGGCAGGATAACCGTGACCGATACGGCGGCGAAACCATAGGCCAGTGCGGAGGCTTATCCGTACACAGTAAGCACACCCCAAGGGTGTTGATTTGAGACAAGTGAAACCCCGCTACCAATCCCCAGGGGAAAGGGGCTTGGGTACTATATTGTATTCCCAGGGAATACGTTAAAAGTGTCTATATAGATGACGATGATGGGTATCTCATCGGGGCTCGATGCTATATTGCTCGGGGATTACTTAAGTTGAAGGTTTAAGTTTTGCTTTAGGCCTTTTCAGCATCATTCATGAGTAAATAAAAGACACGAGTAAACTACCAGTAAAATGTAATACTTTTTAACTGTTTTATCGGTAATTGCATAGACACATCATGCATGTCATATCATGGAATATATGTGAGTAATAATTTATATGTTCAACTGTGTTTTATTCCCTATTGAGCTAGGATGTAGCTCACCCTATAGACTATACATCGCAGGTCCACTACTAGCAGCTGCCGAGGCTTCAGGGGACGCTGACCCCGGTGAGTCGGACCTTGCGGCCGGCGAAGAGTTGGAGCCACCTCCTAAGGACTTCTTCTAGAGGAGTCCGTTGTGCCGCTTTGAGGGCTTTTTGAGAGAGATTGGTACGACTTGGTATGTCAAGCCTTGTTTTGGTTAAACCATGTATATATTGAGTTTGGGATTATTCTTTTGGGGCGAACCATCCGTGATGATTGCTATCATCGATGGTTCGGATCGGTTCTCCATTCATGCAGAGGCATGAGAGTAGATCTGTCTTTTAGAGAATTGCTTTAATATAGATTTAAATTTCGTAGTTTCATTTATTATTTCATTTTATGCTTGATATGCCAATGTTTCGTGCTAAGCTAAGGGGCACGGTCAAGATGATCGTGCTGATGGCACGAGTTTCGGAGTGCCGAAATTCGGGCTGTCACAGTTGGTATCAAAGCCATTTTCTTTTAGCAATTCTGACAATCGTCCTTTTGGTCAGAACATAGGGGCTTCTGCTAACGAAACTTTAGTTTCAAATGCAGCTGCAAATGTCATCAAAAGGAAGAGGCCGACCAAGGGGAGGCCAACAGAGGAGTCTACGTAGTGGAGATGATTACATCTCTCCTACTAATAGAGTGCCTTTAGAGGTAATCGAGGCCCCGAGGCGAGTAGTAGACAAAGATGATGAAGAGGATCGAGATCGGATCAAGATCTAAGAGAGCAGGAGAGAGGGAGAGAAAGACAAGAAGAAAGAGAGGAGCGACAAAGGATGATGCACACTATGGAGACTATGGCAGCTGCCATGGCACAACAAGCCGCATCCTTTGCAGCTCATGCGACAAGAGAACAGCAGCCACCTACACCACCTGTAGGACCTGTGCTGCCTGTGCCCTCATCTTTTACAGAGTTTAAGAGGATGAGACCTCCTTCATTTTCTCAAGGCGTGACAATGGCCGAGAACCGGCCGATGGAGATGGAGAAAGTCTTTAAGCGTCTTGACATGCACTAAGATGGGAGTGTGAGATGGGCAGCGTGTATGTTGGATGGGGAGGGTGGGCGTTGGTGGGAGGCGGTGATACGGACTGGGGCGCAGGAGACCCCAGAGTTGCCTTGGACTTGGGAGGAGTTTGTTGAGGAGTTCAACAAACAATATTTTCCAGAAGTGGTGAGGAACCAACTTGAGATACAATTCCTACAGTTAGTACAAGGGAGGATGACAGTGAGAGAGTATGGGGTGGAGTTTCTACGACTTGCTCGTTTTGCTCCGGATTACGTCGCTACCGATGTGATGAAATCCAAGAGGTTTCAGCAAGGTTTGAAGCCTGAGGTTAGGGGAGGCGTAGCTCCATTTCAGCTGAGGACCTATGAAGAGGTCATGAGTAAGGCATTGGTTGTGGAAGAAGAAAATACAAATAGATATAGACAGAGAGAGTAGCAGCGGGGAGGAAATGAACAAGGAAGGACGGGGACCTATGAACCGGTGAAAAAAAAGCTGAGGTTCATGGCCCAAAATCAGAGACCACAGTTTCAGGGAGGTTTCGGAAGGCCGGCTGATGAGTAGTGAAATATGATGATATTTCACCCCTAAATACCTATATTTAGCCGTCCGATGAAGGCTATCTGATGAGATTTGCTAGATTTGAAGTGTTTCAGGTAAATACAGTCCAAGTTTCTAAAACAGCCCAAGAATCCCGAAAATAATGTCAAAACACTGCTATTTTGGGTCATTGAGAACTTAGTGCGACTTGCAGCTCAATTTGGACCTTCAAGACGTCAGATTCAGGAAATTGCTAAAACATAAAAGTTGTAGAGCTCGTCGTCAGCTTTCCAACGCCTCAAGAATCACCTCAATCCGAGTTCGGTACAGAAAGTTATGAGCAAAATACCGAGGCAGTATCTGATGCAAAGCTAGGCGGGAATTCACGAAAATTACTCTTAGATGTCAATCGAGAGAGGTATTAGGGTTAGGCTATTATAAAAAGGGAAGCCACGAGTTTCTTAGGATCATTATTATTTTTCAATTAGAATATTATTCATTCTTTTCTTTTAGTTTTTAGGGCTCTTCACTTTGGGGAATATTTTCTTCATCTTTTCAAGTCTTCTTCTCCTTCTTCTCTAGGTTTATTCAGTAGATTGTACCTAGATTTGCATTATTTTTCTCGAGAAATTCATAGATTGTATTTAGGAAAAACAATTGCAAATATCTTTTGGAAGAAATAAAGAGGAATGACTTTGAAAGAAAAGGAGATCAAACACCAAAGATGAGCTGCTAAATCAAGAGATCGGGAAGATGCGATCCCCTGATAAGTACCCATGTTTATGATTAATACCGCAATTATTATTGTTATCATGGAATCGCTTTTGCTCAAAGTTTGTGTGATTGAAAATATTTTAAATGCTTTGTTATGACCGTTGATTGCGCCAGATCAACGGTCGTAATCGCTAGATCCGACCCGCAGTCGATCGATCTAGGTCAGATTTATGTATGATTGTCGGATCTAAATATCATGAGATACGCTTATGCTTTTTACATGACTCATACCGCAATGTTAGGCCGAGTCATTGTTTTAGATAGGTATGCCGATTGATGATCATATTTTATTTCAAGTCATTTTCTAGATGAATGATGGTGTGAATGATGATTTAATGAAACGTGGGTTTTAATGATAGAAAAGGGTACGAACTGGGTAGCATATTCCTTGATCTCATTTTAATATTGTTCGTAGATTTATCAAGAATTAATTGTTTAGATTAATTTATTTTTCTCGCATTTAGGAAAAGTGCGTTAAGTTTTGGTAAAATTGAATCTTTCTTTGGTACTTCCTTAGGGACGCTTTTAAAATCTCTAAAAGAATTAATTAAAATTCGTTTCTTGCCATAACGTAATAGATCTTGTGCCCTTGCAAGGGTTACATTCTAAATCGATAAAGTTTTTGGCGCCGTTGCCGGGGAAATCGGTGAAATTTTGATTAATTCGGATAGGAATTTTTTTGTTTTGAGTGTTTAAAAAAAAAAAAAAAATAAAAAAAAATTTATTTCCTTATTTTTCTCTCTTTGATAAGATTTTGTGAGTCTTTTAGGAAGTTTAGATTTTAGGATACCTTCCTTAGGAAATTTAGGAAGTAGAGATTTTTAGGACTTCTTATTTTAGATTTGGTAGGACTCTTTTTCCTTATTTTCCTCTTTTAGATATTTTTAGGATTTTCTAAATTTAGTCATTAACTTTTGTGGGACTTTTGTTTTAGGATTTTTAGGAATCTTTCATTCTTCTCCTTATTTTTCTCTTTTAGGAAAGATTTTATAGGATTTTCAATTTTAATTTTTAATTTTCGAATTTAATTTAAAAAAAAAAAAAAAATTAAAAAATTAAAAAATTAAAAAAAAAAATTTAATTCGAATTTAAAAAAAAAAAAAAAAAAAAAAAAAAAATTTAATTAATTTAAATTCGAATTTAAATTTTAATTTGAATTTAAAAAAAAAAAAAAAAAAAAAAAAATATTTAATTAATTTAAATTCGAATTTTAATTTTAATTTGAATTTAAAAAAAAAAAAAATTTAATTAATTAATTAATTAATTTTAATTTGAATTTGAATTTTAATTTGAATATAAAAAAAAAAAAAAAATTAATTAATTTAAATTCGAATTTTAATTAAAAAAAAAAAAAACAAAAAAAGAAGAAATCTTTCCTAGCGATATTGGCTCGTTATCATCTTTGTTTAAATCGTTTCAAGCGAATTTTGTGGGTTTGTTGTGGATTCTTCAACCCTGTTTGTGAGTGTTGGTGTATGAGCTTTACTCGTTCTCATCACCCACATCTACTGCTTAATCTTGAGATCGAAAGAGCTTGTAGAGAGAATCAAGAGTCCAGAGGAATCAATATCAACATCGAGACCATGGCGCATCAAAGGCAAGAGAGAGATGAGAATAACAACAATGGGAATGTCAATAATGGAAATAATAGGAACAATAATTTTGATGAGGGCCCTAGAACATCGAGTATTATAACGATCCCGGTTTTACGAGGATCGTGAATGTATTATGCATGCTCCCATTCCGTGGAACCACTATGAATTCAAATCAAGAATGATTCAAATGCTACCAATTTTCCATGGGTTAGCAAATGAAAATCCGACGCTCACTTAAATGAATTCAGGGTATGCAAAATGTTGAGTCCACAATGTCATGATGAGATAGAAGCTCACTCTCTTCCGTTCTCTTTAAGAGATAAGGCAAAACATGGTTCTATTCCTTAGAACCACAATCCAGAGTCGCATCGCCTTAAAAATATTTTCCCATGACTAAGGCCATTGAATTGCGTCCGAAGATCCGGTTCTTTTCCCAACAACCTCTGAAACATTCCATGAATGTTGGGAACGCTTTAAGGAATTGATCAAGTTGCCCAAATCATCAAGTTCCAAGGTGGCAACAAGTCCAAAGTTTTTACAATGGATGATTCTCAAGAGAGACGATGGTTGATGCATCTTGTGGTGGATCTTGTGCCACGAAAGAAGCCGATTTAATTGTGGGCATTGTTTGAAAAGTTATATCAAACTTCGATACAAAGTGAGACACTGGGCGAACCAACTTGAACTCGCACCTAAATCTCATGTGTTGAGACAAAGACGGATTGTACGATGTCAACAATAATGCCTCAGATCTCTCAACAAAGTTTGACATGTCCCCAAACAGATGAACATGTTGTTAGTGCTACCAAGCAAGCTAAAGCTCTGTCACCCCCACAAGTGTGTTCAATTTGTGACCACCTGTGTCATATATGGCTAATGAGTGCCCTACTACCTTGTCATTCTTCCCCGATGAACCTAATCCTCAAGAAGCGTGTAAATGTGACTCAATCTTATCAGTGGTAGAAACATGTACTCCAATACCTACAATCCGGAATGGAAAATCACCCCAACTTAGGATGGGGTGAATCGAACCAAACCGCTGTAAACCAAAGAACATAGAGCCAACACAATGGGTGGACAACAACCTTTTCAACCAAATTTTCAACAAAATTTTCGTCCAATGAATTTCCAGAAATTCTAATTTCCAATGAATTCCAATTTCCAGAATGCTACTCAGTATTATCATCCAAATTCGACTCAGAAAAATCAATTTCAATCGTAATCTTAATCAATCTCATGCCAAGATTAAAGATTACGATGCCGGAAGAAAAGCTTATGCTGAAGCATGCAATCTTTTCACAGATGATAATGGACCAAGTCACCAATTGGCCAATCAACCGAGTCAACGAGAGGAAGGTAGGCCTCACCAACCCATCAATAATCCTCGAGGCCAAGCACCATCCAAGCAGACCATCGAATAGTCAACAGTTGAAAGCTGTTACGGTGCTGAGAAGTGGACGAGAGGTTGATAATCAAGTGAAAATGCCTGTAGAAGCTGATGAAGAAAGAGAAGCAGTAGAGGAAAAAGAATCAGAGAAAAGAAAGGAGAAAGGAAAAGGAAAAGAGAAAGAAAGAGACAAAGAGCCAGAGATAAGAAAAGTGCAAGAGCAAGGAAGAGAGAAAGGAAAAGAAAAAGTAATAGAGGAAGAGTTTCCTTCAACCGTCCAACAAGGACGTGAAAAAGAATCGGAAATGGAATCTGCACCTTATGTCCCAAAGGCACCATTCCCTCAATGCCTAACTCCTCCATCTAGAATGGGAAAGGGACCGACAAAATGGAAGAAATTTTCAAACATTCAAGCAAGTAAAGATAAATCTTCCATTACTTGAAACAATCAAACAAGTCCACACGCCAAGTTTTTCAAAGATTTGTGCACTCGGAAGAGAAAGGCACGTACTCACGTTTCAAAGAAAGTGTTCCTAACAAATCAAGTCAGTTCGATATTGCGATTGGAAACCCCACAGAAACTGAAAGACCCTGGAGTCCCAACTGTTCCATGTGTCATTGGTGGGCAACCAATTGGAAAGGCGTTATTGGATTTGGGAGCAAGTGTTAATCTGATCCCATACTCAATGTACGAGAAACTCGGATTGGGTGAATTGAAACCCACGACGGTCACACTCCAACTGGCAGATAGATCAGAAAGAAGACCGAGGGGTGTTATCGAGGATGTTTTGGTTGGGATAGACAAGTTTGTCTTTCCAGTGGACTTCGTTGTCTTAGACATGGAACCACCTACGAAATCAATCAATCAAGTCCCAATTATTCTTGGACGTCCGTTTCTCGCCACTGCCAACGCTTGCATTAATTGTCGCACGGGAGTCATGGACGTTTCTTTGGAAACATGAAAGTCGCTTAACATATTCCATGCGATGAACCATTTCCTAATGAGGATGAGGTCGAATGTTTTTACATCGATCGATGGAAGTGGTGGATGAAGCATTACCATCAATGCTCACCAAAGAGGAATTTGAAACTGCTTTGTTAGCCATCTATGAGGACAAAGGGCTTGAAAGGAAGCAGTCAGAAGAGAAAAAGTCAAATTCATCATGTCAAGATGATAACTTATGTGAAGTTGTGACTAAGGTAGAACCACTACCTACTGAGGTAAAGGATGTGCTGACTCCATCAATTGAGCAACCACCAACTGTGGAATTGAAACAATTGCCTGAGTCCCTCAAATATGCTTTTACGGGACCTCGAAAACACTTCGGTGATAATTTCATCCACATTATCGGAAGAACAAGAGAATGATTTGTTGAAGGTGCCGAAGAGCACAAGGAGGCCATCGGATGGACCTTAGGCCGATCTCAAGGATTGACCCATCGGTATGTATGCATAAAATACATCCGGAGGATGAGAGTAAACCATCGAGGGAACCACAGAGGCGACTTAATCCGAACATGCAAGAAGTCGTTTAAAGGAAATCATTAAACTCCTCGATCGGAATCATCTATCCGATCTCTCGATAGTGAATGGGTTAGTCCGACAAATCGTTCCGAAAAAGTCTGGTATTACAGTGAAAGAAACTACGGAGGGAGAATTGGTGCCCACTCGTGAAACTACTGGATGGCGTGTGTGCATTGATTATCGAAAATTGAACACAGCCACCAGAAAAGATCATTTTCCTTCCGCTCATTGTACAAATTCTTGAGAAGGTAGCTGGACAAGAGTTTTATTGCTTTCTTGATGGTTATTCGGGATACAATCAAGTGCCCGTTTTTCCAGCTGATCAAGAGAAGACAACATTCACGTGTCCATATGGTACGTTTGCATATCGAAGGATGCCATTCGGCTTATGTAATGCTCCGGCCACGTTTCAACGATGTATGTTGGCCATATTCTGACATGATCGACAAATTCATGAAGTCTTCATGGGCGACTTCTCGGTTTTGGAAAAACATTTAATTCTTGTTTGAATCATCTTTCATGTGTGTTGCAACGTTGTGTAGATTCCAAACTTGTTCTCACCGAAAAGAGCCATTTTATGGTTCAACAAGGAATTGTGTTGGGGCATATTGTTTCAACGAAAGGAATTGAAGTTGATAAGGCGAAGGTCGACTTAATTGCAAATTTTCCACCTCCTAAAAGTGTTCACAAATTCGATCATTTTGGGGCATGCCGGATTTTATAGAAGATTCATTAAGGATTTTAGCAAGGTGGCTAAACCATTGTGCACTTTGCTTGGCAAAAGATGTTCCTTTGATTTTGATGAGGATTGCATAAAGGCATTCCTAAAATTGCGTGAACTCTTATCAAATGCACCAATAATCCAACCACCGGATTATTCTTTACCATTCGAACTCATGTGTGATGCATCTGATTATGCGATCGGAGCTGTCTTAGGGCAAAGGGTGAATAAATTACCTCACGTAATTTATTATGCTAGCAAGACATTAATTGATGCCCAATCAATTACACCACCACCGAGAAGGAATTATTAGTGTGGTGTATGCTCGGACAAATTCCGTTCCTATTTGCTTGGATCGAAAATAGTGGTCTTTTCGCACCACTCGCTTTGAAATATCTTTGTAGCAAAGAAGGATGCGAAACCAAGGCTGATCCGTTGGATCCTGCTTCACCAGGAATTCAACTTTGAGATTAAAGATAAAAAGGGGGTTGAGAACGTTGTGGCTGATCATCTGTCTAGAATTCTGCCTGAAGAATCATCTATACCTGAGACCATCCGTGACACATTTCCGGATGAACATTTGATGGCAATTGATGTAGCTGGTGCAAAAGTTCCGTGGTTTGCTAACATCGTGAATTATCTGGTCACTGGCAGAATTCCCACTGAGTGGGGTAAGAATGATAAGAATCTCTTTTTCTCCCAAATAAAATACTATTTCTGGGATGAACCATATTTGTTTAAATTGCTTCGGATCGGATCATTAGGGAGATGCGTGCAAGACGAGCAACTAAGCGTCCTAAATTTTTGCCATCTTTGGGGCTGTGGAGGCCATTTCGAGGACGTAAGACCGCATGTAAAATTCTTCAAAGCGGATTCTATCGGCCCTCAATCTTTCGTGACGTTTGCTCAATCTCGCAAGGAATGCCAACGGTGTCTACAGCTTGGCAATATTTCACGACGAAATATGATGCCCCTTAATCCAATTCTGATTGTTGAAATTTTCGATGTTTGGGGATTGACTTTATGGGTCCTTTTCCACCATCCTTTGGGTATTCATATATTCGTGGTCTGACTATGTCTCCAAATGGATTGAAGTGTGGCAACCCGATCAAATGATCACAAGGTTGTGGTCAAATTTCGAGAGAACATGTGTTTAACCGATTCGGATCCCAAGAGCAATCATCGTTGATGGCGGTTCGCATTTTTGCAATAGCCATTTTGCCACTTTAATGAAGAAGCACGACGTCACTCACAAAGTCGCTACTGCATTCATCCACGACTAGTGGTCGTGGAAAAATCAAGCGAATTCTAGAAAAGAGACGCAACGGATAGAAGAGATTGGTCAAACCGGCTATCCGATGCTTTGTGGGCCTATCAGATCGCATTCAAGACACCGATCTAATGTCTCCCTTCGTAATTGTTCTACGGAAGGCATGTCATCTTCTGAATTGGAGCATAAGGCATTCGGCGATCAAACGATTTAATTTCGATATGCAAGCGCAGGGTCGAATCAAGGTTACTGATTGAGTGAATTAGAAGAGTTACGCCACGATGCGTATGAAAATTCAAAGATGTACAAGGAAAGGTACAAAAGTTGCACGATCAATTAATTTCTAAGGAGTTTCATGTTGGCCAAAAGTTTGGTTATTCAATTCGACTTAAGCTTCATCCTCGAAATTGAAATCTAGATGGGAAGGCCCGTTTGTGTTGTTTCCATTAGTGAGCACTGCAATTGAAATTCAAAGCCTTCGGGACAATCGAGTTTTCAAAGTGAATGGGCAAAGACTCAAACCAATGTTTGAGCCGATGACCCGATTTAAGATTGAGGCGATGCACCTTAGTGATCCGATTCTTGATCAATGAAGAGGTCGAAATTTCGACACTTAAACTCGCTTTCGGGAGGCAACCTGTGTGTTTTATTTAGGAGTTGGACACAGTTTAGTTTAGGATTTAGGATTTATCTTTCTTTTCGTATGTTTAGTTCTAGAATATTAGTTTTAGTTTAGTTTAGGTTATTTTAATTTCCAAATTAGTGTAGCCACATTACCTTCAATATATTTTTGGTCATGTTCTAATTTGATGCCCATATTCTCTGACCGATCTTTGTGTTGAGGTACTTTTCAACAGTTTGGGGGTGCCTACTTATTTCAAACAATGAGGACATTGTCATTTTAGGTTTGGGGTATGTATGATTATCTATCTTTCATCACTTATTTTGATTTTCTTTGAAAAAAAAAAATAAATTTATTTATTTGGAACCATCATACATGATTTACTTTGCAATAGTTTTCAAACTTTAGTTGATGATGCATGTGAATTTAATTTTGAGAATATTGATGTCATATTTTGAATACTTGTATCTAGGATGATGAAGCTTAATGTGATAATTTGTGGATGACTCAAATTGTGCTTAGAATTTTGCACTTATACCAAGCTAAGACTTAGAAATCGATGAACTATTTTGAAGGTTGAATCTTAGGTTCTTAGTGGAGACTAAACCCAGAAAGCTTTAGAGCTAATTTCCCGTCATTGATGAGTGAATATATAAACTCGGAGTTTTCTTTGAATACGAATTATTTTGCATAATCTCATACATTTTATTTTGGCTTGTGACTTTGCATGATATCAAATTCATATTATTGTGTTAGAACGTACTGTATATCTACTCAAGACAAATAGGCAAGGTTACCATCTTTTAAGGAAATGATTGAAGGCCATCTTTGGCTCGTTTGTGCTTAAAATGCCCCACCTCATATAAATTTATCCTTTTAGTACCCCTTTGAGCCTATAGAAAAATTTACCCTTATACATTCTTTGATAAGCCACGTTAACCTTTAACCCTTCACAATTTCTAAAAATTTAGCTTTACCCTTCTTATTTCTGAGAAATTAGGAACGAGGGATGAAAATGAGCGAAAAGAGAGTAAGTGGAGAGATAATGAGTTATGGTGTTTACTGAGAGTGTATGGCAAATATAAAAAGAAAAAAAGGGGAGAGAAAAAGAAAAAAAGAAAAAAAAAAAAAAAAAAAAAAAAAAAAGGAATGAAAAATGAGGTGCTTCAAGAAAAGGAAATTCAAAAGAGAAGAAAGAATGAGAAAAGAAAAATATTGAAAAAAAAAAATGGTGAGAAATTAGAAAAGAAAAAAAAAAGAAAAGAAGAGAAATAAAATAAAAAAAAAATCAGAAGTTAGTTCCTTTTCCAATTTCTCAGAAATTTTGAATCACAATTCCCTTTCTTTCTTACCCTTACCTGAGCCCCATTACAACCCTACAAAAGACCTTCATGATCCGATCTTGCATTGGTAACTGTCTTGTGGAGAGTCAATATATAATACTTATGACACTTGATATGACATGCTTAGGATATACAAGTATCTGTTCTTATGAGATTTATTTTTGTTCATTGATTGCATCGTGTTTCATTTATCATGTGAGACCTTTTTATTTGCTTTGTATTGATCTCTCACATGTGTGCGAAAACTTACCAATCATCGGAGTGATTTTATTTTGAGAGTATACCTAAAGTGAGGATTGAGTCAAGACAACAGATCCGATGATTTCCGCTTGGACTAGTTACGAGATGGATGAATCTTGGTTTTGGTATGCACACACTACACCTTTAAGCATGAATGGATGAGTTATCTAACGATTTGGAGCATTAGACTAATTTGAATGGATATTGGTATGATTAGTGTAACATTGTTATTTAAAATTGAGAATTTGCATGTTGAATTGATTATTGATTTTGAGCTTTGAAGTTAAATATATGTTATAAAAATCAGATTTTGAAAACTCAATTTTACCGATGGTTTGAAATTTTGGAAGTTTGTGGGTAACTTCACTGCAAACCCTCAGGAGACACAACTCCTCCACTAGGGATCACCTAGGGGTTTAAAGGCTTGTTGCACATGCTAAGTGCAATCGTGTTCCCTACGAAAGTGGCATTTAAATTTTAGGATGTTAGTTTGATTTGCTTTATATTTCTATCATTCTCTTTGCTCGAGGACTAGCAAAGTGTAGGTTTGGGGGTGTGATGAGTAGTGAAATATGATGATATTTCACCCCTAAATACCTATATTTAGCCGTCCGATGAAGGCTATCTGATGAGATTTGCTAGATTTGAAGTGTTTCAGGTAAATACAGTCCAAGTTTCTAAAACAGCCCAAGAATCCCGAAAATAATGTCAAAACACTGCTATTTTGGGTCATTGAGAACTTAGTGCGACTTGCAGCTCAATTTGGACCTTCAAGACGTCAGATTCAGGAAATTGCTAAAACATAAAAGTTGTAGAGCTCGTCGTCAGCTTTCCAACGCCTCAAGAATCACCTTAATCCGAGTTCGGTACAGAAAGTTATGAGCAAAATACCGAGGCAGTATCTGATGCAAAGCTAGGCGGGAATTCACGAAAATTACTCTTAGATGTCAATCGAGAGGTATTAGGTTTAGGCTATTATAAAAAGGGAAGCCACGAGTTTCTTAGGATCATTATTATTTTTTGCAATTAGAATATTATTCATTCTTTCTTTTTAGTTTTTAGGGCTCTTCACTTTGGGGGAATATTTTCTTCATCTTTTCAAGTCTTCTTCTCTCCTTCTTCTAGGGTTTATTCAGGGTAGATTGTACCTAGGATTTGCATTATTTTTCTCTGAGAAATTCATAGATTGTATTTAGGAAAAACAATTGCAAATATCTTTTGGAAGAAATAAAAGAGGAATGACTTTGAAAGAAAAAGGAGATCAAACACCAAAGATGAGCAATCGATGATCGGGAAGATGCGATCCCCAGATAAGTACCTATGTTTATGATTAATACCACAGTCTATTATTGTTATCATAGAATCGTTTTGCTCAAAGTTTGTGTGATTGAAAATATTTTAAATGCTTTGTTATGACGATCAACGTTGATCCGTAATCGCTAGATCTCGGACTCGCAGTGATCTAGGTAGAGCGATTATGTGCCGATTGTCGTGATCTAAATATCATGAGATACGCTTATGCTTTTTACATGACTCATACCGCAATGTTAGGCTGAGTCATTGTTTTTAGATAGGGTATGCCGGATTGATGATCATATTTTATTTCAAGTCATTTTTCTAGATGAATGATGGTGTGAATGATGATTTAATGAAACTGTGGGTTTTAATGATAGAAAAGGGGTACGAATCTGGGGTAGCATATTCCTTGATCTCATTTTAATATTGTTCGTAGATTTATCAGTAATTAATTGTTTAGATTAATTTATTTTTCTGCATTTAGGAAAAGTGCGTTAAGTTTTTGGTAAAATTGAATCTGCCCTTTGGTACTTCCTTAGGGACGTTTTTAAAATCTCTAAAAGAATTAATTAAAAATTCACGTTTCCCTGTGGGTTCGACACCCCTGTTCTTGCCATACTGCAATAGATCTTGTGCACTTGCAAGGGTTACATTCTAAATCGATCACCGGCGCAGCAACAACACCAACAGAGGTTTCCATTACTTGCGTCGGGGAGACCTTTACGCTATGAGAGCCCTGCCATGTCTACTGGCGGCACTATCACACAGGGTTCTCGTACTGTTTCTTTCGCGCCTCGAGAGACTTGTGCCAAGTGTGGCAAGCCTCATAGAACAATGGATTGCAGAGCGGGAACTAGGGGTTGTTTCCGATGTGGCAAGGTGGGCCACTTGATCAAGGATTGCCCCGAGACGGATAAAAGAAAGACGGTTTCAGTTGCAGCACCACGACCCATTCAAGTAAGGAAGCCGGTCGTTCAGGGGAGAGCTTATGCAGTCACTGCTCAGGAAGCAGGGAACGTGCATGACATCATCCAAGGTGAGACCCTTTTAAATTAAAGAAAATCTTCATTTTATTAAAATTTTAGATAGAGAAGGAGCATGCATTAGAAATTGTATAGATTCTTTTTCTCAATATTAAATCTATATGTGAATTAAGGGTGTATTTTGATGTGTAAATTATTGTATGTATGTATGTATACTATAGGTACTTTAACTATATATGAAAAAGGATGCTTTGTTGGATATGACACTAGAGTGTTGATAGACCCAGGGTCTACCACTCATTCGTCACTCCACGTTTCGCCAAGAAGATGAAGATTGTTCCAGAGGCGTTGGACTTCGTCCTATCTCTGTCTATTCCGACTGGAGAGTTAGTAGACACGGAGTTAGTTTGCAAATCCATCATTATAGCAGTTTGAGACCTAGAGGTCCATGAATTGGAAGCAAAGTTGATACTGTTAGACATGCAAGGGTTTGATGTGATCCTTGGCATGGACTGGTTGGCGCAGCATTGTGCAACCGTCGATTGCAAGGACAAGGTAGTCATTTTTAGACCCAACACAAGAAGATCATTTCGGTTTCAAGGAGTGAGGTCGTCATCTGTGCCACTGATCTCAGCAGTAAGGGCCGAGAAAATGATCAGAAAGGGCTGCAGTGGATACTTGGCTTTCTTAAAGGAGGACAAGGAAGAAAAGAATGTCATTTCTGAGATAGCAGTTGTGCGAGACTTCGCCGACGTGTTTCCAGAAGAATTGCCTGGATTACCTCCAGAAAGAGAAGTAGAATTCTCCATTGACTTAGCACCAGGAACGGAGCCTATTTCGAAAGCGCCTTATAGAATGGCTCCTGCTGAGTTAAAGGAGTTAAAGGAACAACTGCAAGAACTTATGGACAAGGGGTTTGTTAGACCGAGCGTGTCTCCATGGGGAGCACTGGTCTTGTTTGTCAAGAAGAAGGATGGGTAAATGCGACTATGCATTAACTATCGACAATTGAACAAACTCACTGTGAAGAACCGCTACCCTTTGCCTAGAATTGATGATCTATTCGACCAACTACAAGGATTGATGATCTATTCGACCAACTACAAGGAGCAAGGTATTTTTCCAAGATCGACCTGAGATCGGGATATCATCAGTTGCGAGTCAAGGCAGAGGACATCCAGAAGACAGCTTTCCGGACACGGTATGGACACTATGAATTCCTTGTGATGCCGTTTGGATTGACGAATTCTCCGGTGTCGTTTATGGATCTGATGAACCGAGTGTTTAAACCGCACTTGGACTCCTGCGTCGTAGTGTTTGTTGATGATATTTTGATATACTCCAAATCCAAGACGGAACACGAAGAACATTTGAGGATTTCTCTACAGACGCTACGTGAACACCAATTGTACGCCAAACTCAGCAAATGTGAGTTTTAGTTGGAAGAGGTTAGCTTTTTGGGACATGTCGTCTCAAAGCATGGTGTCACTGTAGATCCAGCAAAGATAGAAGCAGTGGTTAAATGGGAGCAACCAAAGACAGTGATCGATGTCCGAAGTTTTCTGGGCTTAGTAGGCTATTATCGACATTTCGTCGAGGGGTTTTCAAAGATATCGGGACCTCTCACAAAGCTGACACGAAAAGATTCAAGATTTGAGTGGAGTGAGGCATGCGAGACGAGTTTTCAAGAACTCAAAATGAGACTCACTTCGGCTCCAGTGCTAGCGATTCCTTTAGGCAGTGGAGGATACACCGTGTACAGCGACGCGTCATACAATGGCCTTGGTTGTGTACTCAACCAACACAAGAAGGTGATAGCTTACGGATCAAGGCAAAATTTGAAAGAACGAGAAAAATTACGACTCATGACTTGGAACTAGCGGCGGTCATTTTTTATTTGAAGATTTGGAACATTACTTGTATGGTGAGACTTTTGAAATTTTCACCGATCATAAGAGCCTCGATACTGTTTACACGAAGAGCTCAACATGAGGCAGTAGTGGATGGAATTCCTCAAGGATTATGATTGCTCCATACAATACCATCGAGCAAAGCGAATGTAGTAGCCGACGCATTGAGTCGGAAAGGTTATTTCGATTAGCTTGTTTGGTTTTGGGTATGCAGATGGAAATTATTGGAAGACACGGCATTCTCGATCGAACATTGAGTCAAAAGCCACGGATCCTTTTTGGCTAACATATCGATAAAGCGGTGATATTTGAGCATATCCACGATCTCGGATGAAAGATCGGCATTAACAAAGATTCATCAAGACGTGAGTGAAGGCATCAGGTCGGACTTCTCGGTTAAAGAAGATGGTTCTTTATTGTTTAAGGGTCGTCTATGCATTCCGGATAATGCCGATCTAAGACGAACGATTCTTGATGAGGCCCATAAGTCAAATTATGCTATCCACCCTGGTAGCACCAAAATGTACCAAGATTTGAAAAGAACTACTGGTGGAGAGGACTGAAGCAAGACGTGGCCGAATACGTGTCACGGTGTTTGACTTGTCAGCAAGTGAAGATTGATCATAGACATCCTGCTGAACTATTGCAGCCTTTACCAATCCCAGAATGGAAATGGGAATCAATCTCGATGGATTTCATTGTTGGATTGCCCTGTACTGCCAAGAGACACAATGCCATTTGGGTCGTCGTGGACCGATTGACCAAATCAGCGCACTTTTTGCCGTACAATACTATGTATACGGCAGGAAGACTGGCAGACTAATACATGAAGGAGATCGTAAAGTTACATGGGATTCCAAGCAGCATAGTTCAGATCGTGATCCACTATATACGTCCAAGTTTTGGAAGAAATTTCAAGAAGGAATGGGAACACGACTAGACTTTAGTTCAGCTTTCCATCCTCAAACTGATGGGCAGACAGAACGAGTGAACCAAGTGATAGAAGACATGCTCAGAGCGTGCATGCTAGATATGCAGGGATACTGGGACGAGTATCTACCGTTGCTCGAATTCGCATACAACAACAGTTTCCAAACGAGCATTGGCATGGCACCGTATGAAGCTCTGTATGGACGACGATGCAAATCACCCCTCAATTGGGAGGAAACAGGTGAGAAATTTGTGTTAGGGCCAAAACTACTTGAAGACAACGCCACCATTGTTCGAATTATCAGAGAAAATTTGAAATCGGCCGAGTAGCGGAAAATTAGACATGAAGCAGACTAGTGTCGACTATAAAGTGGGTGAGCACGTGTTTGTGAAAGTGTCACCTATGAAAGGCATAATGAGATTTGGTAAGAGAGGGAAGTTAAGCCCACGTTATGTTGGACCATTTGAAATTTTAGGACGCATAGGTGAAGTTGCGTATCGCATTGGTTTACCACCGCTGTTTGATCGAGTACATAACGTTTTCCACATATCGATGCTCAGAAAGTATGTGAATGATCCGTCTCATGTGTTAGGAAAACAACCTATGGAGATGTGTGAGGACATGAGCACGATAGAGGAACCTGTGGAAATCTTGGATCGAAAGGAACAAGTACTGCTCACTAAAGTGATTCCCTTAGTGCTTGTTCGGTGGAACAATCATCCAAAAGAAGAGGCTACTTGGGAACAAGAGGTCGATGTGAAGGAACAATATCCAGCCTTGTTTCCAACGACGTGAGAATCCAATGTAAACCACAAGCATGTTTGTGGAATCTCTACAATACTTGTAATTCAATGGAAGTTTTGATCAAAGTATGATTTAACGAACAGATTTTTATGCATATGACCAAGTGTATGTGTTTTTATGGAAATATGAACCACTTGATGTCATAAACTACCAAAAGAAATCAAAGAACCAAAGAACTTAAAAATCTGCAGAAATTGGGCAAAACCGATTAATCGAATTTCAAATCGATTAATCGATTTGGAATTTCGATTAATCGATTTTGTTCGATTAGTCGACTGGCACCTGCCAGTGACTGGAAATTTGAATAAGAGTTAGAACAGACATAGAATGCAATTTCGATTGATCGAGTTATAATTTTGATTAATCGATTTGGGATCGATTAATCGATTTTGGAAATTTGATTAATCGATTTGGGATTTCGATTAATCGAACTGGAAGTTCGATTGATCGAATTACTAAAGGGACTTGGAAGAAATATGAAGTCAGGGGAACGATTTCGATTAATCGAAGTGAAATTCGATTAATCGATTTGAAAATTCGATTAATCGAAGTGGAATTCGATTAATCGAATAACTTAAAGAATCCTGAAAATTTTGGAAGTTACTGCACGATTTCGATTAATCGAAGTGAATTTCGATTAATCGATTTTGAAATTTCGATTAATCGAAATGGATTTCGATTAATCGACTGGCTCGCGCCAGTGAGCTCAAAAACTTAAAATTTTAAACAGATACGATTTCGATTAATCGAATTTGACTTTCGATTAATCGATTTGGGAAATCGATTAATCGATTTTACGAGGCTTAACCTAGTTTGAAATCTCGATTAATCGATTCTGGATTTCGATTAATCGAGCCGAGGCCTATATATTGAAAATTGGGGATTTTAATTCCCATTCGAAATCATTTGGGCTTCCGGCTATTTGGGCGTTTCTTCTCCTCCTTCTTCTCCAACCAACCGAGTGGTCTAGGGTTTGGATTTCCATCGATTCGCATCCGCATTCGCCTCCGAAACCTAAGGTAAACCCTAGGCTCGCGTATTTCTTCAATTTCAAGTCGAAAACCCTAGTTTTACCGGAACCTTCATCAAAAATGCCACCCAAGACTAAGTTGTCTTCAAAGAAGGCGACCTCTAAACTACCGGTCTGGCGTAAGAACACCGCACCACCTCCACCTACCCCATCGCCGGTGAGGACTCCATCACCGTCGGCATCGGAGACCACCTCCGGTTCGACGAGCCCATCTATGCGCGAGTCTTCCCGCGAATCGACCCCAATGCCCCCACCACCCACTAATATGGTACAACCAAATGAATGGTGGGCGGCCAAGACCTTCGAGGTCGAATACGTCATTGACCCAACCCTATTCACAAATCCCGATGTACTGGGCGAGACCCAATGGGCTCGAAACTACCTCAATAACGCCGGTCTCGGCAACCTTCTCAAACCAATCCGGGGTTCTTACTACCCTAGATTGGTGAGATTATTCTACCAAGGGCTTGTGGACGGCCCGACCGACGATGTGATCAAGACCACCATAGAGGGTCGAGACTACACGATCACTCGTCGTCACATACAGGAGGTGCTTGAGTGCTACCTCGACTTTACCCCTGAGACCACCCTATTCCCACCCTTCGAGGAGGAACCTCGCTTCGAGGAGGTCATGGCCCGCATGACAAATGGTAAAAAGGGGTCGAGCTCCTCCATAAAGAGGGTTGACCTTCCCCACTATATGTGGATGCTTGACTCGGTGGTCAAGTGTAATCTATACCCGATGCGCCACGACACTGAGCGCTTGAAAAAGGTGCAACAAGCACTTTACTCGGCCTTCTGTGGCCGGTGGTTTGATGCCACCATGCTCATCCTAGAGGGGATGAGGTATATATCGAGCATGTTGGAGTGCTACTCCAACGACCCATCCTACGCCGTCTCTCCTCACGAGGTGAGGGCTACGGACTGCGTGAAGACATTCTCCATGTCTTCATGGGCCAGTAGCTATAACCTACTTAAGCGGACCCTACCGGCTCCGGGTCCCGCTCCGATCGCGTGGCAGTGCACCACCGCCACCCCACCACCACACAGCGGGACCCACCCGTGGGTGAGTACACCCTGCCACAGTGAGCCTTGATGGAAGGCCACCTCTCACAAGCAGCCTCACCAACACCTGCTGCCACCCACTCACGCTACACCCACCTCATCCTACGTGGCCGCCGTTTAATGAGCCGACCATCGAGGAGGTGTTGGCCCGTATGGAGGCCAATAATGAAAGGATGAACCGAAGGATGGACTTCCTTCTATTCCATACCCTCCGCCACATCTACCCCACAGACTACCGCCGCTACCTCGCCCAGGAGGAGGAGTGGACAGTCGGACGCACAGCCTTCCACCGAGGACTCGTCTTCCATCCTACCACAGCCACTACAGGCGTGGCTCCTTCCACATCCGCTCCGCCGACTGAGACGCTTCCACCAAAGCCACAGCCCGCTCCTGCAGACCTGTCAGCACCCATAGTTGCGCCAGCTCAGAGGGAGCAGCCCGCCCCAGCACCAGACCAGCCTGGCGAGGGGATGGCATGAGCCATACTTTACTTTCTATTTTGATTGTATAGAAAACATTTGTTGTACTGTCATTTAAATTAATGTAACCAGTTGTATAAATTTTCTGTTGATTAATATATATCTTTTGTTACTCCTACGACTGTTATCTTTTATACCAAGTATGTGTTTTTGTTATAATTCGTGTAACTTCACTGGGCCACCTCACCGAGAGTGTGGGGGGAGAGACCTAGACCGCCGCACCTTTAGGTTATTTTCGAGGACGAAAATTCCCAAGGTGGGGAGGATATAATAGCTGAAAAATCATGCTAAACTGTGACCTCGGGATCCGTGCCCGATCGGTCATAGGTTTGACCAAATAGAAGTCTAATAGTTAGCATGGGGTGTGATGAACGGATGAGATGTGATAAATTGTGTGGCTATGTGGTGTGTGTTGTAAATCTAAGGTCACATACACCTATCGAGGTGCATGTGCTCAACACACAAGCTAAGGGAGAGATAAAAGGGTTTAATAACCCTAAAATCAATAGTTTGGTTGTTGAGAGAGAAGTAAAGAAGAGAGAGAGAGGAGTAAAGAGAGTGATCAAGCAAGGAGTTATTGTGGGTGATTGGAAGGGGGATTCAAGTATTAAAGAGGCCGATTCTGCGCAAAGAATCCGTTCAAGCCAAAGCTGGAACCCTAGCCTTCCAACCACTTGATTTGAAATCAATTTGAGATTGATTAAAGGTAAATTTTTGTGAATAAAATGCATAGATTGTAGAGGTTAATTGTAGTTGAAAAATGGTTTAGATTGTAGGATGATGGTTTAGAAAAATAGAGGAAAAAGAGTGGAAAAAGGTTGGGAAGAACAGCTCGAAAGGGGCTGAATCTGGCAATTTCGATTAATCGAAATTGGGTTTCGATTAATCGAAATTGGCCAAGAAGTTGAAAAGTCAGAGGACCCCGATCTCGATTAATCGAATTGAATTTCGATTAATTGACTTTAGATTTCGATTAATCGAATTGGAAATCGATTGATCATTTGAGCCTCTGATGAACTCCGAAGGAGGAAAGAAAATAGCTTGGAGAAATCAATTAATCGAAATAGGAATTCGATTAATCGATTTAGAAATTCGATTAATCGATTTGGGATCGATTAATCAATTTTGGAAATTTGATTACTCGAATTGAGAATCGACAGATAGAGTGGAGAATTTCGATTAATCGAATTGGGTTTCGATTAATCGAATGGGAATCTCGATTAATCGATTTGAGAATCAATTAATCGATATTGACTTTCTATTAATCGATTTTAGAAATCGATTAATCGAATCAGATTCAATTAATCAATTTTGGAGTTCGATTAATCGACTGTGCTAAATTTTGTTGACTTTTGAGTTTGACTTTAAGCTTCATGGAGGGTCTTGGACCTCCTTTATTGCATCTTTAGTGATGTGTTTCACCTGTTATGTGGTACCATAGGTGGTACGTGTGAGCTAGTGCACAAGGAGTCACGTGGGACCTTGATGCGTTGAGCAAACAAAGACTTGAGGTAGGGAACACCTTGAACATGTACTTTATTTTACAAGAGCATGTATGTAGTGATATAAAATTCAAATTTAAAATGTTTTATTGCTTAAGAATTGTGAAAAGTGTGTGTGTGTGACATCCATAAGAGTAATTATAATGAGCCATCCCCAGGGGATGAAGAAGTAAAGAGAAAAGAGCATCAGGTGTGATGCAAGTGAATGGATACATCTCAGGGAGGTATCCAGGAGTGAATCATGTTTGATAGGGCCTAACTGATATAAGATAGCACACTTACACGGTGAATAACTATATGTAAGGCACCGATATTTTTGTTATTTGAGGTTTGATAGGGTACCCCACCGACGTGGCGGGATATCCACGGACATCGACGACAGATAACCGTGGACTGTCGGCGAAACCGTAGGTCAGTGCGGAGGCTTATCCGTACACAGTAAGCACACCCCAGGGGTGTTGATTTGAGACAAGTGAAACCCCGCCACCAATCCCCAGGGGAAAGGGGCTTGGGTATTATATTGTATTCCCAGGGAATACGTTAAAAGTGTCTATATAGATGACGATGATGGGTATCTCATCGGGGCTCGATGCTATATTGCTCGGGGATTACTTAAGTTGAAGGTTTAAGTTTTGCTTTAGGCCTTTTCAGCATCATTCATGAGTAAATAAAAGACACGAGTAAACTATCAGTAAAATGTAATACTTTTTAACTATTTTATCAGTAATTGCATAGACACATCATGCATGTCATATCATGGAATATATATGAGTAATAATTTATATGTTCAACTGTGTTTTGTTCCCTATTGAGCTAGGATGTAGCTCACCCTATAGACTATACGTCGCAGGTCCACTACTAGCAGCTGCCGAGGCTTCAGGGGACGCTGACCCCGGTGAGTCGGACCTTGCGGCCGGCGAAGAGTTGGAGCCACCTCCTGAGGACTTCTTCTAGAGGACTCCGTTGTGCCGCTTTTAGGGCTTTTTGAGAGAGATTGGTACGGCTTGGTATGTCAAGCCTTGTTTTGGTTAAACCATGTATATATTGAGTTTGGGATTATTCTTTTGGGGCGAACCATCCGTGATGATTGCTATCATCGATGGTTCGGATCGATTCTCCATTCATGCAGAGGCATGAGGGTAGAACTGTCTTTTAGAGAATTGCTTTAATATAGATTTAAATTTCGCGGTTTCATTTATTATTTCATTTTATGCTTGATATGCCAATGTTCTGTGCTAAGCTAAGGGGCACGGTCAAGATAATCGTGCTGATGGCACGGGTTTCGGAGTGCCGAAATCCGGGCTGTCACAGCTTTACATTGACACAAGTTTTGAGCTCAATCCAATCCAAAATCTAGCCATGTATAGAATTGTTGGAGTGTTCCACATGTATAGAATTATGACCTGTGCACCACAGGTGTTGTATAGTCCACCCATCTAATACCAACTCCTTCGTAGTCGCCTTTTTTCTCATAGGGAAGAGATATTTTTTTGCAGGCTTTAATTCAGTTCAGTGATTCTGAGACTACTTTTGCAGCACGGAATGCATTGGATGGAAGAAGTATTCCCAGGTATGCAGTTGACATAATTTATGGAACTTCTAAGTGTCGATGATTTTGATACAATTTTATTTGAGATGCTGTAAGTCAAAATTTTAGGTACTTACTTCCGGAGCACGTTAGTTCATGCCATTTGCGCATTTCATTTTCCGCATACAATGATTTGAATATCAAGTTTCAGTCACATCGCAGCAGGTATTAACGACTGACAGATCTATTTTATGAACATTGTTAATTTCTCAGCATTAGATCTTTGTCATTGTCTTGAAACTAGCAATATATTTGGGTGTTTTTGTGTGTGTGTGTGTGTGTGTGTGTATTTGCATGTGTTTTTACCAAACGTAGAGTGTACTGATGTGTTTCTCTTGGTAATTCCCTTCATCCCATGATATTGACCAAATATCTCCATTGGATGATAAAACATCAGAAAATTTTCAGAAATACTACTGGTTACTGTGAATCAATTACTTTTGTACATATATTTTCCTGCCACCTGTCACCCCTACTCCAAGACATCCTCATTAGACGGTAGGGCGTACCTCAAGGTTGCAAATTCATATGGGAATTTTGCTTCTTTACTTGATTGGAAATTGCATGGCTGGGCAAACTACAGTTGGTTTTGTGCTTTTCATTATATTTCATTCATTCAAGCACCACGCTTAATAATAATAAATATGCATGTTCTTTTTAGGTTGTTTCGATATCACCATCTCCTCGCCGTGCCTGAAGCAGAAGCCAAAGTTACAGCCACTGCCACAGTTATAGGTCTGTTAAAACATTATCATTCTCTCGTAGTTTAGCAAATATCATTGGGTAATTCACGAATCTCAGCTTATTATCCCTTGCTGATAGCAGTCCACTAGAGCGAGTTGCGGCGTTCACCATTTACAGATGTCTTCTTCACTAGAAATCATTCGAAGCTGAAAGAACCAGTGTTTTTAACCGTCTTATCCAGATGATTGGTTCTGCAATTGAGGAAATTTGGCTCTCTTAATGCAAAATAATTATCTATTTGACATACAAATCATAGAAATGTCGTTGGCAAAGAGAACCTCATAAGGTTGCTCCACTCTTTAAATAAAGGATGAGGATCATTGAAAATAATGCTTCATCATCATCATAGCCTTATCACTTCTGTTGGGGGTTAGCTTCGCCACTCACAAATAATTCCTATTTCTTTTGCATTGTAGACTATTAATTTGCAATGTCCATCAGGCAAAATCTAAGTGGATTTTATCTTTTGCTAATAACCAACCTTCTTAAAGTCTAATATCATAGTTGAACAATTTTTAACACTAATAACCAACCTTCTTAAAGTCCACTATCATAGTTGAACAATTTTAGGGCCATCGGCTACTACAAGATCCTCTGTAAATGAATGGATTACCATACAAAAGCTACATATCAAACTAAAACATAGCCAAGAAATCAAAGAAGACGAGCACACATTTCAGTTTTCTCCATTACAGATAATTAGGTGTTCGATTTACGTTCTTTTTTTCTTTTTTCATGAAAGTGGCTGAAGTAATCTTCTTTATTTCTTTACGGATTAAATCTGGTAGCTCTTCAACTTGTAGGAATGTGAGACGTAATGATCTTATGAGGTCCATTCCCGAATCCTTGACTCTTCTTCCACAATTAACAAAATTGTAAGTATTCTACTTTTTCTTTGCAGCTTGATTTTGAATGTCTCCAAGTTGTTGATGCTCATGTCTATTTCTGCAAATATAAAAGATAAGATCATGTAAATGAGTCTCTATATTATATAAATTTTTGTTAAAAATCAGTTGAGCTGAGGTTTTTAATTAAATCTGGTGTATTTTAGGGATTTTGGATGCAACCCTCATTTTGATAATCAACTTCCTCCAGGCTTATCAAACCGGTCAAATCTTACCACAAAGTATGAATGCTATAGACGCCCATGTCAAGATCAATAGAATATCATTGGGATTTGATTTATAGATTTAATTATTTATTTTGTATAGGGTGAGTGACCTATTCACATTCTAGATTGTGAATGGGTCACTGATTTTGGATAGGTGATGGCACTATTTTTGTTCTGAGTGTGCCACATGATTTAGAGTACTAATGTGAAGATTTGATGGCGGTTTTCTGAAGTCAATTGACGGTTTAAATCACACTATGGAGATTTTTTTCAATGCAATCGTCGACCCCAAAGATCCTTAGACGTGGTCTTTGCATCACATGCACTATAAAAATACGGTGTTTCAGTGGCACTTGTTATTAAGGCTGTCTTTGGTAGCATTTGATATCATGTATATGGCATGCCTACCGAACATGATTGTAATGGCCTCGATGAAGCTGAGCTGATGAACATGTTTGCTACCGTAGCAGCCAATGGAGTTGGTGCAATTCTGCCTCCTAACGGCAAAAGCACCCCTCTTGAGGTTATTATCTCAATCTCTCTAACAAATTCTTTCGAAAAATATTGCAATAATGATAAAATAAAACAACTGATTTGTCAAATGATTTGTTGTTTTAACAGATTGGAAAGGGAAGAATTCTGATGGAAGGCAATAGAATTGCTATTCTCAGATTTGAGTACCTAGACATGTATTGAAGTTGCAAACAATCTTAAATCTAATGGCATCGATGAGATCCTAATTACGGTGGAGGAAGGTTCAATAGGAGAATTTGGGTCTCATGTGTCTCATTTCTTAGCATTTGATAGTCTCTTAGATATATTGTATATATTATGTGTTTTAGATGTATATTTTATAGTTTTCACATTGTAATTCTTAAGAGTGTTCTCTTTTATGACAGAAGACTTTATAAATCCCTTGAAACTTGAAAGTGTTTTGCCTTTTAAGTGGTAGTGGTTATGGCCGTAGCTAAAATCTTGATTTTCCGATATGTATGCTTAATACCAATACCTTGTACAAACTTGCACAAAAAAAAAGCAATAAAAAATTTGCCTTAAATAAAGTATTAAAAAAAACGCATTAAAAAAAATTGCATTAAAGCAATTGCATTAAAAAAAAAAAGCATTAAAAAAAAATAATAATTAAAAAAAAAAAATTGCATAAAAATTGTCGACATAAATTTTTTTTTTTTTTTAATTTCATAAAAAAATCATTACCAAAAAATTTTCATAAAAAAATCACTACCAAATATATATTTTTTTTTAAATATATATATTGGAGACGGCTAAAAGCTGTCTCCAATAACAGGAGGTCACTTATTGGAGGTGGCTTAAAGTCGTCTCCAATAAGTATTGCAAATTGCTAGATGACTTATTAGAGACGTCTCTAACATATCTTTGGAAAAGGCCATAAGCCGTCTCCAATAACCTTGACTATTAGGGACGGCCTCCATTTAGTCTTCAAAGACAATGGAGACGGGACTATTTGAGATTACATAGAAGTTGTCTCTAATACTATTGGAGACGACTTAGACACTTTTGGAGACGGTCAAAAGCCAACTCCAATAAACACATTTTTTATAGTGCTTGTACATCTAAACTCACAGTACATAGATTTACTTGTACACCTATGCTCGCTGAAAACTGTTGTGCCGCTCTGTGACCTATTTACCCATGTATCTCTAAACAACCAAAACTATAGTGTAGCTTAGAATCCAAAGAAGCCAAGTTCCCTGGCTCTCTCCTTCTCAAATGTCTCGAAGTAGTAACATATAATGGTCGCGGCAAGCAGTATACCAGTACCCGAACCAATAGCCCCCATGAAATCTGCCAACA
This sequence comes from Chloranthus sessilifolius, assembly GCA_021018995.1. Classification (NCBI taxonomy): domain Eukaryota; kingdom Viridiplantae; phylum Streptophyta; class Magnoliopsida; order Chloranthales; family Chloranthaceae; genus Chloranthus; species Chloranthus sessilifolius. The sequence goes on along the minus strand of CM037593.1, from coordinate 45,148,057 downwards.
CTGTCAAGGCACCGATGCACATTCCTCTGAAGGCTGCTGCAGTGGGAATGTAAGCGTTGGGGGCTATCTCGAATTTTCAGTCCAGATAAACGAATATACACCAGTAGAGCTGACAGAGAGGGACTGGTAGAACACCAACCAAAGACGAAATAAAGAAAGATAATAAAAAAAAAAGCAAGCAGAAAATACGAGGAAGAAATAAATATTGCCTATCCCGGATCAATTGAATCCAGCCAGATTTGCAGCAGCTGAAACCTGGAGAGGTCATTGAAGGCTGGCAGCATCAGTGCCCACTTCCGCCACATTCTGATGCACGATATCAGTTCGTCTTCTTTGACGCTGAAAAATTCAAAAGTTCCGCTCTTTCCAAATTGCATGAAGAACAGCCAACAGGGATAGCTGTCAGAGAATTAGGCCCCAATCACGAGACAATTGATAAAACCAGCCCTCAAGTTACTCTATGATGGAATTAGGAAGGCACAAAAACGTCCCGAACTCATTCTACACCGCAACCTGCCAATAATATGCAAAAGTGACAAACCAAGTAGAGTGAAACATGTCCAAAATAAATTACATAGTGCAATAAAAAGCCAAAAAATTGACTGCCCTAACCAGCCAATTTTCAAAAAAATGTCTTTCACAGTAGTTTTTCAAAAAAATCTGTCTTAATTAGTTGTAAAAAAACAGTGATTTTTTTTACTACTATACACGGCAGTCGTTTATGAACTTCAACGACTGCTCTTAACAGTCATAGAAAAAATGACTAATTTGGGCAGTCATTTTTTATGCAATTTTTTTTTAAATACTACTTTTTTATGCAACTTTTTTTTTAAATACTGTTTTTTTATGCTTTTTTTTAATCCTTTTTTTAATGTTTTTTTTTTTTAATATTTTTTTTAATCAGTTTGAACCATTTTATAGGTGTGATATTGTAGCTGAGATGCATTATGAGATGTGCTCTAAATGAAGAAGCTATGCCCAAGGTGGTGCTGTAAGCCCATTTATACCAAACGATCACATACACTTACCATTTACTCCAAACCATTTGAGCAGACTAGGGTCAGGCCCCGAACTGAAGCAAACAGACCCCATTAGCTACGCTCTCTTTTTTTAATGAGTACTTGGGGTTACAGGGTCCCACTATTATTAATTATAATTTATGTCAAATACAAATCAAAGGACGAGACTCGATAGTCCCCACTATATTAATCACATATTCACATGTTAAAGAGCAAATCAAATATTTTCTAATGAGAGAACATAAATATAACATAGTTGGCACCCATGTACATTTGCCATAAGTTTTTTAATCTCTTCAATTAACGCGCTTTGACTGGATGTACAGCTACAAGTGCGTGTAGTAACTCCACTGATGTATCTCACACACCCTGTTGCTTTAATTATTTTACTTTGACGGCAGGGAGCACCTCCCAACTGAACTCCAGCATCCAGAAGATAATTTACAGCAGCACATCTGATCAAGTTTGCCTGGTGAAAAACCATAAGCCTAAATTAAAAACCACATGAAAAATGCTCTCTGCAAGATACCACAAAAGATACCATAAACAAGTGTGTAACTTTGAATCAAGCTCAGTTGATCAAGACATCAATTATGATAAATGACCATATACCATTCATGAATTATGATAAAAAAAACATCAATATTCCTAAATCAAGCTCAGTCGATCATAGTTCATTAGCTTACTTGTATCAATTATGGAACTTTAATTGCTTCACTTTCTAGGCCGATGTTAAGCCATGGCCTGTTGGATACCCATAGTTTTTGAAAATTTTAAATAAACAAAAAAAAAACGATAAAATCATGAGAGTTTACAAAGATAACTTAATTTTCAGGGCAGGCCGCCACTTATTGAACAGGCATACAAGCAAGATGTCTGCTCCAGTCCAGTGCTCCAACCATGAGGCAACTTTCTCTTCCTTTACTCTGTAGAGGGAAAATAACACCATTTCCCCCTATTGAAGGGCATAACGAGGTTGGAGCACGAACAAAATGTCAAGGGCATCGATCGAGAAGGGAATTTACATAGACATTAATCCAAAAAAAACAAAAACAAAACTCAATCAAGGATCAAAGTAGCTGATACCTCATTGGAGTTGAGAGATGAGCATTGAAGTGAATCCTCTGGAAGTGGGAAGCAACAGCACAAAAGAGAGCTCCTGCAAGCTCCTTAAAAATCGTATGAAGAATTAAGTTCTCAAAAAAGAAGGGAAAATAGAATATATTATATCTGAATGCATTAATCATATTGAATTAACAGATCTAATATGCATGACAAACAATTATATCTAAAATGGAAGTAAATGAATCCATTAGTTTACTAGGCAAGATTTAAAGAAAACTCCTGAAAATTTGTTATTTTTATTTTACTTTGGTCAGGATAAAATATATAAAATAAGTGAAGTTTTATTTACCCAAAATCTTTGAACAAACCTCAGTCCTCCAATCTTAATTCATCACGGTGGATCATAACGAAAACTGGTGAACCCATATTTTTACAATTTAACGGGTTTCTAATGGCATGGTTTTTTTTTAAGTAGGGATCATCCATCCAACTGCTCCTTGTATCTCTCTTTCTACTAAGCATATCAGAAACATAAAAAATAAAATAAAAAATCCTTCCGACCGAATTAGCAAAACACAAACCACTAAAAAGCAAAGATTATTAGGACGGGTGGAACAGTCTTTCTCAAAAAAACTTAAAACAGAGTAAATTGGCACCACCAAGAGTGGCTTTTGCACAAACCATGACTTACTGAACTTTAATTCTAAACATCATGACGCAAAATCATCTAGACTCACACGAACAGCTTACATGATTCTGTGTTGTTTGTTTGTTTGTTTCACTAGTGTCCCTCGCATGTAAGCTGTTTTATTGCATATTGAAGAGCTAAAACTTTAATCCTTCATGTCCGATATAATGCATGATGAAAGTATGATCAAACAGGAAGAATGGCCTTAAGAACTCAAATTTGAAAACAAGATTAATTGCATCTACACATTCCCGGAAAGAATGGAGACAAGTCATTAGGTTATTTAAAGATACAGTTGAGTAATCAGTCATCCGAGCATGTAAACACAGAAGTTGACTTATCAATTGCTTTAATTTGAACCAACAGTTTAAGTAGATGCATTGTAGTGAAGACAAGCCATTGAAAATGGAGCATGCTAATCAGTGGTCTGAGAAATGACCTGAAGTGGTCTAAACTACTGATCTGAAGTACTCAATAAATTGTTATGCAACAAACCCAATTCAACTTCATTTAATGGCTTTAATAAATCCACTTAAATAAAGATGTATCAATATGTTCTGTTTAGCTGACTTAGGAAGCTACAATAAACCATGCAAATCTGATTACTTGGTTACCATATGTTAATATATTAAAAACAATTGGCTAATTTATCTTCCCGAAACACATCATTTTCTATCAAATCTGTAAAGCTTAAGTAGAATACATCCTTACTTTCATCGCCTGCAGCATGAAGAGCATTTCAATAAGAAGACCGAACAGCTCACCTGCCACACGAGTAAACCTATTAACAATGGAGCAAGCCCCTAGAATCAACAGTAAGAAAAGCAAGAACGCTGTCCACACGCATACCCAAAAAACACGTAAGTTCCAAAAAACACGTAAGTTCCAACAAAATGAGGCTAAAAATCTCAAATTAGCGTTAAAAGTTCAACGCCTAATTCCATACAAGACTGAAATTTGAAAATAGATTTAAAAAACCAACACCCTAAATCTATACAAGTGTAATTAGCAATTAGCATACCATCCTGTCCCTGCTAGAAACAGCTTTGGCCGCAAGTCAGCTCTATCTTTAGCAAAGTTAAATATGAATGTGTACATAAGTACGGTGGGCTCGGCAACTCCTAGAATTAGAAGAGGTTGGCCGGCAATTATCGAATGTATGATACCACAAAGTGCGGAAGACACCAACGTCTGAACCGCAGTTATAATCCCATCTGAAAAAACCAGGTCCAGGTTATGCTATCAAACGAGAAAGAATTTGGCGTTGTACATAATATTTCCTACATGTTTATTTACTTCAGCAAACAAATTCAATGGCATAGGATTAAATACCATTGGGATTCATCCAATAAAATGTAATTCAATGCTTAAATTATTAAGAGGCATAAATTGGAAATTAAACCTCAAGGGGTTTGGTGAGCTGGCCAGTTACCAGCCTCAGGAAGCGGGAGACCTGAGTTCGAATCCCCCCCTTGAGGCCACCTTAGGGATTTATATCCCATGCTCATCCTGCATGTGCTAATTTGGGGTGCAGACTTTTCCCCCTGGGATTATTCGGGTGCTCTAAGAGGCCCGGACACCCAGGTTATTTATATTCAAGGTGCTAGAATCAAAAGACTAGATTATGGGTCAGTTGAATCGACAAATATTTATTAATAAAATCGCTCAATTTACTATTAAAAAATATTCAAGGTGTTACAATCAAAAGAAAATCTGAAAAAAAGAGATATCCAGAAGACAAATGATTACATTTTTTATTAAAAACACAATCAAACATCCAAACCCAGAACCAAAACACTGAAATGAACTAGAAACACAGTCACATTACTTGATTTGAAACCACAGAGAGACCAAAACAATTGCTTAAAGGGGCAAAAGGTCAAACAGATAGATACCCGGATAAAGAAAGATTAGATTTTTGCTTTAGAACACAAGCAAACTTAAAGATTCATTTTTTATATGCTGCCATAGAAACTGAATTAAAAATCAAATGCAACTAAGCATATATAGCTACAATTAAAAAAACAAACACACATTGCAGAGACTGAATCTTTGGCATAAGAAATCAAGCAAGGAAAAAAAAGAGCATGCAGAAGCGCAAATTCAATTACTCCTTAAAAGCAGAGTAAGCTGGAGAACTATCAAAAATTTTTTATGAATTATAAAAAAATTTAAGTTATATGATCATAAGGAACACATTACCACCAAGTAATTGGTCTCTTTATATAAACCAAGATGGACAAGTTCCACTAAGTTGAAAAAGTAGATTGGAATCAAGTCCAATTTACATGAGCATCATGAACTGGGCAGTACACCACAAAGTAACTTAATACCTGCTGGTAATTAGTCACATTACCATCAGGTAACTAGTTCCATAGTGACAAAAAAAAAAAAATTCTGAGAAATATGCATTGATATAAATTTTAGAGACATGATATACTTTATTTTTGTAGTATTGAGGACAGAGTTTCAAATCCCATGCTTACTTATATACTTTAAAAAAAAGATATACTTCACTTTTATTAGCTAAATTTATACATCCTAACCTTAAACTTTTTCTCATGTATTTTTATAAAAAATTTAAATAATTTCTGATTTTTCTATGTATTCTTTTTCTCGTGTATTCTTTTTTCTGGGTTATCTTGATTGATAGTTTATGCCAGGTTCAACCTCTCATGACCGTCTTTTAAACACAATTTTGGTGTTAAAATATCTTAGACAATTAATTAAGGAGATAAAATGTGAGTAATCTAAGCCATCAAGTGATAGTTCATATATTAAATGGCAGTGGGGTCTGAAAAGCACATATTTTGGGAGATGTGAATCTTTTGATTTGTGCACTCTGATATCAACCTATGTTCTTACTTTTTAATGCCAGTATTTAAGTTCACTGTCTTGATCATCCACATCCCATTTGTAGGAACTGCGACTTGGACAATGTAGATTGGTCACAAATGTGTGCCACATGGTAGAACAGTGAAGAGTGGTATGGGTACCCATTCAGAAAATGATTTTTTCTCTTTCAAAAGCATAAACTTTCCAAGATCTCATATACAGTTTAGAACAACATGGTCAAATAGATCAATTTCTTCCCATTGCTACTAAACAAAATACCATGTGAAACAGGTACAAATATGGAAAATAAAAAGTAGAGCCAAACTAATGACCAGAAGCCTAATTGAAATGCACAAACAGTCTAGTAACAAGCCGAGATTCGAGAAAGAAGGTGTCCGACAATGAAAATGTTAACCAAATAGCTGAAATGACAATTTGTTCTCCTATTCATTGAAATAACAACATTTTCGTTACATGTCAAAAGTGTACTTTATAAGAACTTGTGTCAGCTTGCTATTCCAATGAAAACAATGGAAATTTTAACACTAATTTTTTGTTACACGTCTCAAGGAGAACTCAATTCACTAAACAGAGACTATTCTTACCATACATCCCTTAGTAATCCCAATAACTTTTGGGTAAAAAAGATTTAAAAGTCTTTTGACGGTTTAAATAACTTATAGAGTAGAACGAAAAATTAAAATCTGTTCTTACACTAGTTACCTATATGGTACAGGAGATCATTTCCTTTGGAGTTCACATATGACATCCCCAAGGGAGAGTGATAGATTTATGGCCTTCCCTTCTTCAAGCCTTCTTCCTTTTGCCTCTGTCTTTACCAAGCGCTCACTTCCACCTAGATCAACCATTCACATTTTGTTGGTTTTTCCTTCGTCTCTCAGGGGCATCAGAACAAATTATGGATATGCAGATCAAGCTGTTTTAAAGCAGAGAAAACCCAACAAATTTCTGACCCAAAAATGACTTTTATCAGTTATGTGGAAAACTGTTGAAATCAAACTACAACAGCAGACTTTAAATTTGGGCCTTTGATTTCCAACGCCAAGCTGGAGCCTGGCCTAACTGAATCGACTAAGCCAAGCCACAAGTCAGTCTGCAATTTTTGGAACACCTTATATAAATTTTAGGAGAGAAAATTACCAGTGAGATCTGCTTGAGGTTGCGTTGGAATTGGTAGAAGCAGTTGATCTGAGTCGACTGCATAACCTACAGAGTCTTTTTGCTTGGTTAAAGTCATTCAATCAGATTGAAACAAGGTTGTCGATCTCAATTCCTCCCATAGGATCCCTTTGAATAGAAAGACTGCATATGGACCTTCAATTTATATCAGCTACCGATCCCCCAAAAGAACCAAGAAAAAAATCTTAAGTAGTGAAAGTGATACTTTTTTTTATTGGCAAGCTGGGCTCGAATCTGCGACCTTGATTGGTTACTAGGAAAACTTAGTTTCATCTTTCCTCTTGCTTTTTGTAATCATCTAATCCAGTTCTATTTATCTATTTATATTTTTCTACATTTTTAATTATACGAATGACCTAATCTAGTAATATTTATAAAATAATACATTTCACATTAAAATACCATCCTGTAGATGTGTTACGGGTTTGGAAGTCAATGTCTGACTTACATAGTTAAGGGGTACACTCACCATTGGTAGAAAAATTAGAACAATTTTCTGTGTAAAAGAAGTTGTCATGACCAAAAAAATTATTTCAGTGTAAAAGAACTGCAATTTACTTTTTATAGCTTCAGAAACCATCATTGAAACTTCTAGCAAAACAACCTTTTGCATCTATCCCAAAAAAAATCAGAAGAGAATGCATCAGAAGAAATATATATATATATATATATATATATATATATATATATATATATATATATATATTTGTGAATCAACACCTACATTTGACTCCAATTGTAGGTCCTTCGTCCAGTAGATTATGGATCTTAGAAAGCATCTTTAATAATGGCATCCACTTCTGCAAATATTTTGAATTTAGACTTTACTAAAAGGGAAATTATAGAACAAGATAAGACAAAATTTTGATCAAGTGAGTCGTGAATTGCCCTGTCACGTACCCCTGTCCACGAATCGATACGCTATGACAAGATAGATGATCTGGTGTACGAGTCACGGACTGCGGGTCTTGACAATGTCAACTTAGAATTACCGAGACCCCCTGTTTTGCTAGACTGAGATTTCAGATAAAATTCATAAAAGTCTAAATCACAAAGAGCCTCCAAAATCTCAACTTTCTAATGGACCGTGAAATTCTATTTTATAGGATTTGAGATCTCAGAAATATGGACTCCCATGACACAATTAAAACCCAGAAATAAAGGACCAGCTTGGTCCCTATTTGGGCCCTAATTAGATCTCAGGCCCTGCCTTTTTAATCTAGACTTCTATGCTTTAGGTCCAGCCCCCAACTTTTGTGAATTATGGGTAATTTCTCCACCCTTTAAGCTCAATTTCTGCCATTGAAACAGCTTCGAAACCTACTTTGTTTCACATGCTACATCACTTAATATGAACATCCAAAGCACTAACTTATGCAGTTTTGTAAGACTCACACCTAGAATGACATTTCAATCAGCGGAGATTGCCAACTCTGTGCTAATACCAGTAATCTATTTGCGTCCCATCAGATTCTGCACTTTCAATTTAAGTCTCCACCAATGAATATGCTTTTGATGGGCATACATGTACTATCATCCATCAAGGGTCAAAATTCCTTTTTCAAGATTTCGTTATCACTGTTGTAGGTGCATACATTTAAATTTTATTTATCCAATACAATTCTTACCATTGTAATCCTGTCATTCTTTTTCTTGACCTCTGCAATCTTCTTTTCAAAAATCCCATGAATCACAGTGTCAACCCCATTTTTAGAATTACTCTTTTCTTACGGAGTAAGTGTAAGTATTCTTACATGGTCAGATTAATGTGCACGTGATCTGATATGGTTATATAGGTTTAGGACAGGTAAGTGAAGATTGAGATATAGCACTAAACACTCTTTCGAGAAGGTGAAAAGAACATGGAGGTTTCACATCTCTGATCTTAATCATTACGAGAAAACTTTCTAATTTGAAATTAATGGTTATATTGAAACTTCACCTTTAATTATGAATATAGTATTCTCTTGTGGAGAAAGCTCACAGCATGCACTAAACTGTAGGCTTTAAGGGCTTATCTCTCATCCAAAATCCTAAGAGTTCAATTTGGAGACCATAGGGGTACCATCATGATCAATTTTTTTATTCGACGGGACACACATCTCAAAAAGTGATTTGAAAACCAAATTCTGATCAATTTTTTATTAATTATAAGGCCCCCTTATAATTAATACTATATCCAAATTCTGTCAACCTTTATATCAAATGGATGTAAAACTGGTGGAACCTATACTGGTTCAACCAGTTGGACCTGATCATTCCCACCTTATAATTAATGGACAATTGCAGGTCCAACCGATTGAACATGATTTTGTGTTCAACTGATTTTAGAATCTTGACTTCAAAAATAAAAATTGTGAAAGTCGAGATTCCCTTCTATTCAATGATTCAAAAATTACTTGAATCATATTGTAAACATCATGTTTCGTTCCAATCAGAGGGTCTAGATGGTATTTTCACACGGCATAAGTTTCCAAAATACCAAGTTTTTTTATCAAACCATGTGCTAAGACTAACTTCTCACATGACTTGATATTTTGAGGGTATATGCCATGTGAAAACGCAATCTTAGGCGGTCTTATTTGAAGTCTATTCACAATCTCTATCATATGATTAAATTCAATCAACTTAAGGCTTTTACTAGAGCTTAACCAATGAGCCATTCAAAATGGTCATCAGAAAGAAATCAACTCAGTTGGAAACTGAAAATATATAAATAAATAAATAACAGCAATTCTATGATCAATTTAACCTAATAAAATAGTATCTGGAGAGCAATGACCAGTTATGTGACGACCCGATTTTCCCCTTAGACAAAAACTTGGATTTCGGGGAAGACCGGACGGTCCGGTGTTCGAAAATCAGAACAAATTTTTCTTTTCTTCTTACACGGATGGGCGGGAATCAAAAATCAAATATCATGTGCACAGCGGAATATGAAAACAACATATTTAGTATGGTATTAAACAAAGATAGATTTCAATATGTACAGAATAGAAATTAAAATAAAAGTATACCACCGGTGAAGGCCGACCGTCACCTAAACAGTGGTTTAAATTACTACTAACTATACAAAGGCTAACTCTACAAATTTCATAACCCACCAGTTATAGACGAAGATCCTAGGGTGAAAGTTTTCCTACTACTTCCGGAACGTAATTGGGTCCGTTCCCAAGCTCAAAGACCTGTCTACTGTCAGTCCCTGCGACATAAATGTTAGGATGAGCTAACAGTCTACGCTCAGTAGGAAAATATCAATATCAACTGACATCTAATCAAATCAATGCATCAATGATTATAATCAAAAGAGCATTTTCAAATCAAAAGAGAAGACTAAGTTTCAGAAGTATTTTTCATATTAAACAGGGACAAATTTTCAAAGACATTTTCGTGAAAACGAAATCCGCACAGTCTTGAGTTCAAAATCGTAGGCAAATCCAAGTTCTCAATTCAAAATTTCAATATCTGAGTTCTAATTCAGATTTCAATGTCATGGTTCACGTTCAGTGTCGGGGTTCAAATTCTAGAGTTCGATGTCAAAATCGATGTTCACATTAGATCGATTTTCAGATTCGGATTCAGAGTTTAAGATTCAGATTCGGAATCAGAGTTTGGATTCAAGGTTCCAATTCAGATTTAGAGTTTGAAACTCAGAATTAAATTTCGGAGTTTAAGCTTCGAATTTCAGATTTCACATATTCCTGATCCACTTGTTCATTTATTCGTTCTCATTTATCTCCAACTTATTACTGCATTCAGAGTTTCATATACAAAGTTCTTATTCAAAGTTTTTATTTAGAGTTTCAAAGTTCATATCAATGTTCATAATTCATATCAGAGTTCAGAAAGAAACTGAGCCGGATTCACTGTCGTACCGGTTCAAATCACGGATTCACCGCCGTGCCAGTCCAAATCATGGATTCACCGCCATGCTGGTTCAAATCATGGATTCACCGCCATGCCGGTCCAAATCACGGATCCACTCATCTCATCACACAGTTCAAAATTTCAAATTCAGAGTTCAAAGTCAATGCAATGTATAAGTTCATATTCAATGGTCATGTTTAGAGCTCATGTTCGAAGTTCATATCAAAAGTGACTATTCAGAGTTCAAAGCTTCAAGGTCGAATTCAATGTTCATATTTACATTTTCATTCAAAGTTCACGTTCATACTCATATTCAGATTCAATTTCGGAGTTTGTATTCAAAAGGCAAAGTTCTAAGTTCACATTCAAAGATTCGATGCAAGGATCACTTTTCAGTTCAAGTCCCATTCAATTTCAAAGAGTATAAATTCAATTCAATTTCAAAATTCAGGTTCAAAATTCAAATTCATATTCCAATTATCAAATCAATGAATCAAAATCAAATGCAACTGGGTTGTGAAATTCAAATTAGATTCAAAATCAGAGTTCGTATTCGGAGTTCAAAAATCAAAGTGTTCAATATAATGCTCACTTGTCGGTTCAAAGTTCAATTTTTCTAAATTCAAATCAGATTCATTGCTCATATCAATTCATATCAGATTCTAACAGATTCCATATTCATATCAATTCATATTAGTCCATATCAGTTTCAATCAGTTCGTATCAGATTCATATCAGAATCTGAGTTCCTATCAGTTCTTATCAGTCCAATTCTATCATAAGATTTATGAATCGAAATAAAAAATAATATTGAGAATCGAATTTTCCTTACTATTCCAAATTCAAATCCATGGTTCATATAGGAATTCGATACTTGAAAACTCAAATTTATTTTCAATGTGTCAGATTTCAAACACAAGACATTAAGGTTCACATTCCATTACATCCTAGAGTCTATGATTCGAAGATCAAATGTAATTGAGTAGTGAAATTTTCCTACCTCGGGTTCGGGGTCGTGCAAAAGTAACACATGGCCCTTATTAACGTCCTCCCATTCCCAATCTACATCATATGTATAATGAGGTATTAAGGATTGATTCTAATTACTAATAACTTTGACGTATTTATGTGTTTTCTCAAATCCGATGCACAAATAGGCAAGTTTGTGCTAACTCAGAGCTTGACCCAACTTCATACTTAATTTTGACCTTTAAAACATTTGATTCATACATTTATTATTTCATACAAGTTATGGACCTCACTTTCCTCTTTCCAACGCCATGAAAATCGTATCAATCTGAGTTCAGGGTCAAAAGTTATGACTGAAATACCGAGCTAGTGTCGGCACCCAGCTCTAACTCGCTGCAGCGAGGTGTTCAGAATTCTAGAACCTCGCTACAGCGAGTTTTACCCAAATTTTTTTGCCTAAAAACTACTTGGGGCACTCTCTGTAGAAAGGTGCTCAGAAGCAAACTCGCTGTAGCGACTGTGTTTTCAGAATTCATCTTTTTCCTTCCTTGAATTTTCGAAAAACTCCAATTCTTGCAAGATCAACTCCTTATGAATCTAAACTAATTATAAAACGAATTTCACACTATTAAACCACCAATCTTACCTTCTTTAACGATGCATGCGGGGTCTATGACGTAGAAATCGACGGAAATCATCGCCGAAGCTCTCGCTCATCTCCTCGATGATTTGATTCTCCTAAATCTATGCATGCAAATCCCACATACACACTAATCAAGCCTAGATTCCACCAATTGGAAATCATACGAATATTCTACGGCACTCACCTTTGTAAGTTGCACATGCAGAGGTTTCGATGGCTGAAATTGTGGGAAATCGGCTCCGAAGCTCGCCGTTCATCCAATGGCTCAAATTCCACCTCTCCTTGATCGTACAGTGTCGAAGTCGATGGTTTCCCGCGGCACATCCAGTGGCACAAAACAGGGCGGAAGGGGTTTGGGAGGAGATCGATGGTCGGGTTTCACAAAGGGAAACAAATGAGGAGATGATGGGGGTTTTCTTCCTCTCGGCCCTCTTGCGATTCTCCCACAGCCGAGCTCCTCTCTCCTCTCAACTCTCTCTTTTCTCAAATGGGCTCTCAACGAAAATCTCAAAGGGCTTCTTTTATATTTGTTGGGGTCAATTCAGTATAAGGCCGGTACACCGAGTGTACGGTTCTTGTCTAATGGTCCAAAAATGAAACCTAAATGCACTGAACACGTTTTGATCCCAAAACCTCTTATTTGCTATAACTCGGTTCTTGACCACATTGCCATCACGTGGCTTGCGAAATGGCTCACAAGAATGTATATATATATATTGCCTATTATACCTAGACAATATACACCTACACATAGACACACATTGCTTTGGTTTATTGGGCTTGGGTTAGGTTCGTGCCTAGTGTGCACATGATCGTCCATGGTCACGCATAGGCCATCCGTCTCATTCTAATTTATTTATTAACTAAGCCCATACGTCATAACTATGGTGCTTGAAAAGGTGGGATCGAACCTAGTCCGATCCCGGTTTTGAGTCGAATTCCACCCAGGGGTTCGAGTATCAATTTAGTGCTCGAATTAGGAATTGGTCTTCGGATTTGTGTTTGGGTGAATTTATCCAATTAAGATAGGTGGGTCAAAGGTCGCGTCACTGGCATCAGAGGTTTGACCAAAGGCAAACTGGTCTAAATAGTCATGTTATCGTCGAAGGTCAATGATTCAACGTTAGCAAAAAAATTAGCTTTGTTAAATTCTACCCTCCTTAAAAGAATTTTCGTCCTCGAAAATTGACGTATGTCATTCGAAGAGATGAGGACACTTGACAAACCCGGACAAGAGTAATCCTACTCTCCTCAAGAGTCGACGATTCAACATCAACGGAATTCAGGGTCATTACATCCTCCCCTCCTTATAGGAATTTTCGTCCTAAAAAATTCATTACGTATCCTTCGGTATATTTATCGCAGCAGATGCTGGATATCAAGATCAATATATTGGGATAATGATCCTTCCCTCTTAGTTCACACTCTGTCTAGTGTGAATTGGGCGTAGGAACCCTGAAGATCTTCTATCCAAAAGATCTTCTCTACAAGGCGTCCTATGGAACGGAAGCTTAGGTTACCCTCCAGCAACTATATTGAAGGGAGTGACTTACAAATCTACCGATGTATGCGGCAAGCTAGCTTGCCTCCTATGGATTATAAAATAGATTAGTGAATATGTCTGAACCGAAGGTCAGCTTATGACCACGATGCGTGTGATGGGTTCGTAGGAATGCCATTTGATCAAAGGGAAAGTGATGTGTTGTGTCAATTCCTAACGTGGATTTGGATGCAACAATCGCTCCGTACCGAAATGTCAATTTCCAACTTGGTCACTACATCCAAATTCTTCCAATTCTAATGTGCGTAATACCACATTCAATGTAACAACTGTAAGTTCTCCTAAACTTCCTTTTGGAAGGGCGGAATGTGACCATTTGCTGGAGTGATACTCAATTCGATCGCGAATTGAGGAGTTACAATTGAATGTGTGGATCCTAGGTCTATCAAGACACGTGTCCTGAGTGAACAGATGTCACTACTGTGATGCATGTACAGTTTACCTAAGATTCATGCATGTGATTTAGTTGAGGGTATTTATGATGGTGTTGTGGCGTTCATGAAGTGTCAAAATTGAAAGTAAATTCCCAAGGATATTCATTAACTGAGAATAAAATGATAATTTGACAATCAATAATGAATTTGTACCTTGGATAAATTTGTTTGACGTTAGGGTGTCATTTGCCGCTTCTTTGCCTTGGGGCAATCCCTTATCAAATGTCCTCCCCAGCCACACCTAAAGCATGCACTGGTGGCCCACCTACGCTCCTCCGTCTTGTGATATTTTTCGCATCTTGAGCATGACTCAACTTGCGCAAACGGAGAGGTGCATGAAGTTTGTCGAACCCCTGACTGGAGCGTTGTAGTGGGGTTCAAAGGACGGAAATATCTGGTAGGAGTAGGCGCAGAAAATTCTGGGCAGGTAATCTGAGCCGATTGACGGGGTGCTGGCATCAATAGCATCGATTTCTCACTTGCTTGTTCTCGGGTTGTAACAGTCTGATTCTTATTCTGTTGCTCCCTCCTCTTATGCATATTCTCGATATCTTACTCGGTGATAAGGGTCAGGCTCATGACTTGAGCATAGGTCTCTGCCTGGAACAGAGAGATTCTCTCCTTGATGGTTGGCCTCAGAATACGCTCAAACTTTTTGGCCTTCATAAGTTATGTGGCCACATGTTGAGGAGTGAATCTAGACAGCCTCGTGAATTCAGCTTCATATTCTCGCACGGACATTCTGCCTTTCTCTAGTGAAACAAACTTGACTTCCCACTGATCTCGGATTACTTTGGAGAAGTATTTCTCGTTGAATGTTTCCACGAATTGTGCCCAGGTCCATGGCGCATTTGGTGTCCCTTGTATCCTAGTCTTCTCCACAGATTTCCACTAGGGGTCGGTTTCTCCCTCTAGCTGGAAGGAAGCCCAACTGACCTTCTCTTCTTCGATACACGGAATTCGCCGAAAAACTTTCTCTATCTAGTTGAGCCATTTTTCTGCTTCGAGCAGATCGGCTTGACCGTAGAAGCTAGGAGGCTTCATCCTCCTGAACTCCTGAAATCCGGAGCGCGGAGGTCTTGATGCTAGCTGAGCCATCGTGTTGACCATTGTCTCTAACAGTTGGCCCACCTGCCCATTGTTGCTTTTCTCCTCCTAGGGGAACGTCATTTGCATCAGTGGCGACTCCTGCACCACCTGATGTTCCCTCACCAGTTGAGGTCCCTTTGCCGCAGACAGTCCTTGATCTACCCCGAGGGGCCAATAATGACCTGTCACGATCGAACAAGTGTTTTAGTCATAATGGTCATGAAAATTCAGCCCATAGATCATCTCTAACTCATGGGTTCACAACCTAAAGTTACCTATGAACCTAAAGCCTAAGTTCTGTAGGAATCTCATGCCATAGTTGTGACATCAACTGTGACACATGGTGGCACAGACCCGCACTGATATTGCATACAGGATCTACTCCCATAGCCTTGATACCATCTATGACACAAGGCGTCACAGATGATCCACTCATATGGTGTTCTTCAGGACCTAACACCATATCTTTAATACCACCTGTGACAACTCGATTTTCCCCCTAGACAAAAACACGGATTTCGGGGAAGATCGAACCATCCGGTATTTGAAAATCAGAACAAATTTTTTCTTTTCTTCTTACACAGATGGGCGGGAATCAAAGATTAGATATCATGTGCACTGCGGAATATGAAAACAAAAGATTTCGTATCGCATTAAACAAAGATAAATTCCAATATGTACTGAACAGAAATTAAAACAAAAGTATACCATCAGTGACGGCCGACTGTCACCTAAACAGTGGTTTAAATTACTACTAACTATACAAAGGCTAACTCTACAAATTCCATAATTCACCAGTTATGGACGAAGATCCTGGGGCGGAAGTTTTCCTGCTACTTCCGACACGTAATCGAGTTCGTTCCCAAGCTCAAAGACCTGTCTACTATCAACACTTGTGACATAAATGTCGGGATGAGCTAACAGTCTAAGCTCAGTAGAAAAATATCAATACCAATTCACATCTAATCAGATCAATGCATAGGTTCAATGATTATAATCAAAAGGGCATTTTCAAATCAAAAGAGAAGGCTAAGTTCCAGAAGTATTTTTCATATCAAACAGGGAAAAAAATTTCAAAGACATTTTCGTGAAAACGAAATCCGCACAGTCTTAAGTTCAAAATCATAGGCAAAATCCAAGTTCTCAATTCAGAATTTCGATATCTGAGTTCTAATTCAGATTTCAATGTCATGGTTCAAGTTCAATTTTGGGTTCAAATTCTAGAGTTCGATGCCAAAATCGATGTTCACATAAGTTCAATTTTCAGATTCGGATTCAGAGTTTAAGATTCAAATTCAGAATCAGAGTTTGGATTCAAGATTCATATACAGATTCAGAGTTCGAAACTCAGAGTTCAATTTCGGAGTTTAAGCTTCGAATTTCAGATTTCACATAATTCTTTATCCACTTATTCATTTATTCGTTTTCTCATTTATCTCCAACTTCTTACTGAATTCAGAGTTTCATATTCAAAGTTCTTATTCAGAGTTTTAGAGTTCAGAATTCATATCAGAGTTCAGAAAGAGACTGAGTCGTGCCAGTCCAAATCACAGATTCACTGTCGTACTAGTCCAAATCATGGATTCAGCGCCATGCCGGTCAAAATCATGGATTCACCGTCATGCCTGTCCAAATCACGGATCCGCTCATCTCATCATACAATTCAGAATTCCAAACTCAAAGTTCAAAGTTGATGCAATGTGCAAGTTCATATTCAATGGTCATGTTCAGAGCTCATGTTTGAAGTTCATATCAAAAGTGTCTATCCAGAGTTTCAAGGATTTAAGGTCGGATTCAATGTTCAAATTTACATTTTCATTCAAAGTTCAAAGTTCACGTTCATACTCATATTCAGATTTGATTTCGGAGTTTGTATTCAAAAGGCAAAGTTCTAAGTTCACATTCGAAGATTTGATGCAAGGTTCACTTTTCAGTTCAAGTCCCATTCAATTTCGAAGAGTATAAATTCAATTCAATTTCAAATTCATGTTCCAATCGTCAAATCGATGAATCGAAATCAAATGGAACTGGGTTGTGAAATTCAAATCAGATTTAAAAATAGAGTTCATATTCGGAGTTCAAAAATCAGAGTGTTTAATACAATGCTCACTTGTCGGTTCAAAGTTCAATTTTTCTAAATTCAAATTAGATTCAATGCTCAAATCAATTCATATCAGATTCTAACAGATTCCATATTCATATTAATTCATATCAGTTCATATCAGTTTGTATCAGTTCGTATCAGTTCATATCATATTCATATCAGAATCTAAGTTCCTATCAGTTCTTATCAGTTCAATTCTACCATAAGATCTATGAATCTAAATAAAAAATGATATTGAGCATCGAATTTCCCTAACTATTCCAAATTCAAATCCATGGTTTATATAAGAATTCGATACTTGAAAACTCAAATTCATTTTCAACGTGTCAGATTTCAAACACAAGATATTAAGGTTCACATTCCATTACATCCTAGAGTCTATGAATCGAAGATCAAATTTTCCTACCTCGGGTTCGGAGTCGTGCAAAAGCAACGCAAGGTCCTTATTAACGGCCTCTCGTTCCCAATCTACATCATATGTACAATGAGGTATTAAGGATTGAATCTAATTACTAATAACTTTGACGTATTTAAATGTTTTCTCAAAATCAAAGTGGAAATGGTCAAGTTCATGCTAACTCAGAACTTGACCCAACTTCCCGCTCAATTTTTACCTTTAAAACTTTTGATTCATGCATTTGTAATTTCATACAAGTTATGGGTCTCGTTGTCCTCTTTCCAACGTCGTACAAATCGCATCAATCCAACTTCCCACTCAAAAGTTATGACCAAAATACCGAGCTGGTGTCGACACCAAGCCCTAGCTCGCTGTAGCGAGTTTGTAGCTCGCTACAGCGAGGTGTTCAAAATTCCATAACCTTGCTGCAACAAGTTTTGCCCAAATTTTTTTGCCTAAAAACTAGTTGGGGCACTCGTTGTAGCGAGGTACTCAGAAGCAAACTCACTGTAGCGACTTTCTACTTGTTGTAGGGACTGTGTTTTCAGATTTCTTCTTCCTTCCCCAATTTTCCGAAAAACTCCAATTCTTGGAAGATCAACTCCTTATGAATCTAAACTAATTATAAAACAAATTCCACACTATTAAACCATCAATCTTACCTTCTTTAACCATGCATGCGGGGTCTATGACGTAAAAATCGACGGAAATCACTGTTGTGCATGCGGAGATTCCACCAATCGGAATTCATATGATGATCCTACGACACTTACTTTCATAAGTTGTGCATGCGGAGATTTCGATGGCCAAAATTGAGGGAAATCGGCTCCGTAGCTCGTCGTTCATCCAATGGCTCAAATTCCACCTCTCTCTTTGATCGTCCGGTGTTTGGGAGGAGATCGATGGTTGGGTTTCACAAAGGGAAACAAATGAGGAGAAGATGATGGGGGTTTTCTTCCTCTCGCCCCTTTTTCCTTCTCTCCCTCTTTCGGTTCTCCCACAGCCGAGCTCCTCTCCTCTCTCCTCTCTCCTCTCGGCTCTCTCTCTCTCTCTTTTCTCAAATGGGCTCTCAAAAAAAATCTGAAAGGGCCTCTTTTATATTTGTTGGGGTCGATTTAGCATAAGGCCGCTACACTAAGAATCGATGTAAGGGTTCTTGTCTAATTGTCCAAAAATGAAACCTAAATGCATTAAACACATTTTGATTCCTAAACCTCTTATTTGCTAACATAGTTCTTGACCATGGTGCCATCACGTGGCTTGCGAAATGGCTCACATGAATACACATACATACATATACATACCTAGACAATGTACACCTACACATATAGACACACATTAGTTTGGGTTATTGGGCTCGGGTTAGGTTCATGCCTAGCATGCACATGATCGTCCTTGATCACGTGTACATCATCCATCTCGTTCTAATTTATTTATTAACTAATGTCATATGTCATAACTATGGTACTTGAAAAGGGTGGGATCGAACCTGGTCCAATCCCGGTTCGAGTCGCATGCCACACACACACTCCACCAAAGAGTTCGAGTACCAATTTAGTGCTCGAATTAGGAATTGGTCTTCAGATTTGTGTTTGAGTGAATTTACCCAATTAAGATAGGTGGGTCAGAGGCCGCATCATTGGCATC
Source organism: Chloranthus sessilifolius (assembly GCA_021018995.1). Classification (NCBI taxonomy): domain Eukaryota; kingdom Viridiplantae; phylum Streptophyta; class Magnoliopsida; order Chloranthales; family Chloranthaceae; genus Chloranthus; species Chloranthus sessilifolius. Next base: position 45,128,539 of record CM037593.1, on the reverse strand, counting down.
AGAGGTTTGACCAAAGTCAAACCGGTCTAAACAGTCGCATTATCATTGAAGGTCAATGATTCAACATTATCGAAAAAAGTCGGGGTTGTTACAAGTTAGTAACCACAGTATGTAGTCATTTACATTTCAATATTTGCAAGAGCAGCAAAATTCTTTTAAATTTGGGGAAAAGCATATAGAAAAAACCAAGGAACAAAGCCAAGAATAAGGTAAAATTTGCCTTATGCAAATCCTTTCTCTGCTAAGGAGCTCCAAATATAGTTAACCTGTGCATAGCCTGATTGTATAACCCTAATCAATCCGAACCCTAAGACTCAGAACCCTAAATTGCATAATCGATCGCAAGAAATATAGGAATTGAAAGAAAAAGTTTAAATTAAAAATAAAAATGTCTAAAAAATCTCTCCAGATCTACCAACAAGCTACAAACCAAATTTATTCAAACAACGAACTAGCAAAATAACCAAATCAATCGAAGAACAAAAAAAAAAAAGAAAAAAAATCAAATCCACCTCTAATTAGCAGCAATGCAGCTAGTCCAATGGTATAGAAACCCTAGCAGGATGCTAGAGCCAAGGCCCTAAAATTATTAAAAGATCTCAAAATTATCTCCAAACTCTCATCAGTCACCAACATCCTCTTCAACCTAAGCTCCTCTAACAACGGATACGCTTCCACCATCGCCGAAATCCATGGATACACATTACCTCTATTATAACCCTAGAAACATACAAAGAAATTAAAAACAATAACAACAAAAAAGAAAAGAAACACTAATAATAAATGATATATTTGATGTCGAGTTTGATAAAATCCTCAAACCTTAAGAATTTGAACTGGCTTTAAGAAAAACAAGGCCTAAATCTAAGGCTTCATTCGACTATAAAAGATAAAGAGATAGAGATAGAAAATACCATTTTTGCTGGAAAGGTTTGCTGCTCCAATTCGGGTTAGGGCTTGAACGAGAGGGATTTGAGCGAGAGCGAGAGCGAGAGGGATTTGAACGCTGAGCCAGAGGGATTTGAGGGAGAACCAGAGGAATTTAGGGTTTGAGCCAGCAAGAAGATGGGTTGCAGAGGGATAAGAAATATATATAGTGGGCAGTTGTCGTGGGTTAAGTAAAAAAATGAATGCTTAATATAGACATCGACAGTAGTTCTTTTAAAAGTCCTAGAGTCATTTATTGCCCTTTTTCACGTAGTGGTCCTAACCTTAAACTCATTCAAACTGGACGGACGCGGCCAGTTTGAATGAGTTTTGTGCATATTCTCTAAAACCTGTCTTACACCATCAAGCTTCCTTTAATAGAAATATTCGATTATCTTTTCACGAGTCTTTTTAATGATGGGCGTAATACGCAGAGCTCTATCAAATTTTAACACAGAGTTCCGAGATTCAGATATATTTATTGTCAACATATGATATCTCTTTCCGAAAAAATAAGCTCTAGACCTGAGATGTTTATCAACACCATGTAACCTTTCCCAATTGTCATGGTTGCTTGCCTTTAACACATTCATTCTCGTCTCAAATTTGAGTATTGTAAATTTGCGAGTAATTTCCCATAACCAACCTTCAATAAACTTTTTCTTGCATTTCTTACGAAAGTTATCACACAAGTGCCTAAAACAATAACTTTGGACTGCATGCGAGAAAACCACCTTCAGAACTTCCATTAAAGTTGCCTTGCAATCACTAATAATCACAAGCATCTTTCATCATCGGCAATGATCTGTTTCCATAGTATAGTTAAAAACCAAGTCCACGCTTCCTTTGTTTCTTCATCAACCGCTGCAAATGCCAAGGGGAACAACCCATTGTTACCATCAGATGTTGTTGCTATTAGGAGTTTCCTAATATATTTGCCCCTAAGATGTGTCCCATCAATTGAGATAATGGGTCGTAAGTTTTTCCTATAGTTGCGAATCGATGGCTCAAATGCCCAAAAAAATCGAAAGAATGCATAGTCAACATGGCGGAGTAAAATAGTCACGACACCCGGATCTACTCGCTTTAACTCGATACAGTAAGATGGCATTAAATTATATGATTCCTCTCATCCACCGAAAGCATCTTCGAAAGCAATTTCCTTTCCCTTCCGTGCTTTGAAGTAATTGACTTCTATACAAAATTTTTCCTTCATATTGAATGCAATCTCATGGGGTCTCATATTATAATGGTTGCTCATGAGATCACTAATCTTATTAGCAATCCATTTAGTTGTTGTCTGGTGATGACCTGAACCAACCCTCGAAAATAAACATGAATGATACGACACATAAATTTTCACTTCGAATGCCAACACGTCACATTGCTTCGAAGCATGTACATGCCAAGGGCAAGAGGGACCTGCACACCCTACTATAATAATTGTTTTACAAGTCTTTATGGGCTTTAATATAATTTTTTTTATAGCATATTCCCTCAAAAAAACATGAAAAACTTCTTTTGAGTGGAAGATCGCCCCAACGCTCAACTCATTAGAGCTACCACTGCTCTCATCTCCGAAATAGAATCAAGATTCAGAATTTTTCGAACCCATCGACTCGATCGGCGTATGTCGGAAAAAGAAGCCTTGATTATGATTAGACTCCCCATTCTTGTTTCCTTTTGGAGGTACTCTTTCATTTGGCTCCTTATTTAACTTCGCCCCACTAGGACATTCACCATTCTTGCATTTTGGGGATACCCTTTCAACCAGACCCTCATTTGGCTTTATCCCATTAGGCCCTTCATTCTTGCTACGTTTTGAGGATATCCTTTCATTCAACACCTTCATCGGCTCTGCCCGATTAGCCTATTTATTCTTTTGACTTTTAAATGATGACTTCTCATTTAGCCCTTCACCCCCTCCTTGACCTTACATCTTTCAAAGTTCCATTCTTCGAATCCCTCATCAACCCCTATCACATCATCAATATCATCCATGCTTGTTTGATTGTCGTCGAAAGAAATACTTTGACCATCTTTCGATACATAATCTGATTTATAATTCGGCATTTCGCCCTTGCATGACGAATCATTTCTAACATTATTGTGATAGCTTGTATTTCTCCTTACACGGATCTCTGAGAAAATCAGACCGCCAGATCATAGAACACAATCTAAATACAGAATAATTGATACATCCACACTAAACGCGGAAATCAAAGCAAAGATACATATTGAAGAGCTAACTTTTTCTATTTCTATATAAAGCATATAAATAATTGAGGAAAAATAAATCACCGGTGATGGTCGACCATCACTTAAACAGTGGTACACAAAATATATACATAAAACTAATTCTACCATTGTACCCAAAACCTTATGAACTTACCAAGTTCTAAACTCAAAAGTTACAATACCAAATCTGAATCAACAACACTATTGTGCTTCTTTCTCCGGTACGTAAAGCCGGATTCTCAAGTCCAGGGTCCTAATTAAGAGCTACACCTATGACGTATAGTCGGGGTGAGCTAACAGTCTAAGCTCAGTAGAAGAAAATCAAATATAATTTCACATCTTATCATATCAATGCATAGATTCAATGACAGAGTTCAAAAGACGATAACATCAAAACCGATTTGCATATATCCTTGAATCGAATCACTAGTTCAAAGTTTCACACAAAATTCGATGATACAATTTTTTTGAAATTTCTTTTTGTGTTCCCAAATTCATCTTAAAAGTCAAATTCAGAATTTCTATTTGGACTTAGAGACTTACAAAGTTCAATGTTCAAATTCAATGACTTACAGTGTTTAGTGTTCCAATTCAATGGCTTACAGTGTCTAGATTTCCATTATTCTCATCTTACAGTGGTCAGATTTCCAGTTCACATCTTACAGTGTGTACGGATGACCTGTCGTACCGGTCCAGTTAGTGTATACAGTGGTTCAGTCAGTATATGTAGTGTACAGTGTGCACGGATAACCCGTCGTACCAGTCCAGTCAGTGTATGCAGTATGCAGTGTGTACGGATAACCCGCTGTACCGGTCCAGTATGTATGCAGTGTGTACGGATAACTCGTTGTACCGATCCAATATGTATGTAGTGTGTACGGATAACCCGCCGTACCGATCCAGTCAATGTATACAGTATGTAGTGTGTACGGATAATTCGTCGTATCGATCTAGTCAGTGTATGCAGTGGTACAGTCAGTGTCCAATCAAGGTGTACAGATTCAAGTTCACAATTCATGTTCAGAATTCATATCAGGTTCGAAGATTTTAAATTCACATCATATTCAATATTCATATTCAAGTTCATAGTTTAGGTTCAAAACTCAATTTCAAAGGATTAGTTCAAGCTCAGATTCACACTTCAGAATTCGGATTCAAATATCAGTAGATTCTTATTCAAAGTTCAGACTCAAATATCAAATGATTCCTAGGCAACTGAACTTCCCAAGTTCTTATTCAATTTTGAATTATCATATTTCCATTCAATTACATCATTGCTCACATCAGAATTTATGGTATCAGAATTTAAAGGATCCAGACTCAAATGTCAGATTCAAGGTTTAGAAGACTCGATGACATTTCTATACACTCAGATTCAAGTTCACATATTCATATTTTCAAATTTGAAAGAGTTCAATGTGATTCAATATTTGAAAGATCTCTATATGATCACAATTTCTAACTCAATTTCCAAAACTCACATTCAATTCAAATTCGTATTCAAAGCTTATGATCATTGGTTCACGGTCAGGGTTCAAAGATCATACTCAAAAGTAAAAAATCAAATTTCAATTTCAAAGAGTCCAAACGCTAATTCAAATACAATCAGGCTTATCATATACCATTCACTCATATCACGATATCCATAAAAATCAATTCAAAGTTTAAATTTTAAAAAGTTCAAATATTAGTTCAATTGCGGTTAGACTTACCACATTCCATTGATCATATCATGACATCTATGAAATCAAGTCAAAATGCAAATAGGTATCGAGTTTCCCCTACCTTAACCTCGAAGTTGCACGAAACAAAGCAAAGTCCTATCGATAGCTTCAATCCTCAATCTATATGACAATAGTTCACAAGCTATGTGTCAATAACTAAAGAATCACACATATCGAAGTTTCTTTAAGCTTTTCTCAAAACTAAGGTGGAATGGACAAGTTCGTGCTAACCTCGGATCATGTGAAACTTATACCAACTTGCCGCTCAATTTTGACCTTTAAAATATTTGATTCGTAATAATTGTTAATTTACAAAAGTTATAGATTTCATTGTCTTCTTTCCAACGTCGTGAGAATAGTATAATTCCGAGTTCAGAGCAGAAATTTAAGGCCAAAATACAGAGGTTGTGTCGGCCCTTCAATCACAGTCGCGCGAGCGACTTTCCAAACTCGCGCGAGCGATTGTTTTTAGGACTTTTTAGCCTATTTTCTGAAGGCATTTCGCTTGCGCGAGTTTCCAACTCGCGCGCGACTGTGCACGATTCTGCGCGATTTTCCTTTCTAAAACTCAATTTTCTTAATACCATCTAAGCATTTTTCTTTGATCGTAGCTAACGTAGATCGAACCTCCTCAATCTCCTCGATGTACCTAAGAATCCCACGGCTCTCTCGAGTGAAATAGAACGATCTAGAATGAGGTCCACAGGGTTTGGGGTTTCTAATCACCGAGAACAGAAGGGGGTTCGGGGAAATGTCTCAAACTCACGATCGTAGCCGCGTCAATGTCGACGCTCTCTTTCTCTTGCAGTAAATCTCCAAAGATAAACGGGTTGAGAGGGAGATCAATCTACACAATGGCGAATGGAGCTTTCTCCTTCAAAGCTCTTCTCTCCTCTTTCTCTTCTTTCTTCTTTGTCTCCTCTCTCAAATTGCAAGCAAGTAAGAAAACCCACATGAGGGCCTCACTTATAACTTAGGGGTTGGTTCGGTGTGAAGCGCACACGCCCAAAAGAATGTATGAATTCTTACCACTAATGGCTCGGATTTCGTGTGAAGTCAATACACCCCATTAATGTGTTAGCACTTATATTCAAGGGCTCAAATTAAATTCTCATGGTCCACACACACTTAGTCGGTGTATGGGTATCCAAAATTTCGGGATGTTATACAAGCTCTCCTCCTCTCGACTCTTGTAAAAGAATGAAACTTCCAAAGGAAGTTTCACTTAAGTACTTGGGTCATGGTTTGGTGTGAAATTCATACACCCAAGTCGGTAATTGTTATATATCTAAAGGTCCTAATTTAGGCTCAAAATCGGTCCAAATAGTCAGCCCAACTAGTCCAATAAGTTTTAATCATTAACAAACTTTTATTTTCTATAGAAAATTTGCCTCCTAGATTGCACACGTGCACAGTGTCGTATGTCTTGCGAAATACGTATATTTGGTTGGGTGCCACGTGACAGGTTGGATTATTGGGCTCGGGTCCACTCTCGGTTCGAGTTAAAATTCGAGTTGGGGCCCAAATTCAAGCATTGGGCCCGGGTTCGTGTGCAACCTGCACAAACACGCATATGTTCCTCACAGGGTAAGAGTTGGGATTTAATGTGCTTGGCGCGTAACTCTAATTATAATCAGTGGGGTTTCGAGACCACGTTACATAGGTCAAATGTTTGACTTGGGTCAAATTAGTCAAAAGGTCGCATTCTCTTCAAAGGTCAACGATTCAACGTTTTCAAAATTTTGGATTATTACAATTACAGTAATATGAAGTTTAACAGGATATATACTTTAATAACAAAAATTAAAGAATACATTTGTGAAACATGATTTGAAATATGACTTAAATAACTTTCATCAATTCTGAACCTGCATCCATGTGCATATGTGTGTCCATCTATTTCTTCTCTACTAAATTTAAGGTACATAAAACTATTATTACACATAAATAAATTTCAGGATTGTAAATTTTCAAGATTTTCTTCTCACCTGTCTACTAGAAGTTGGGTGCCCTACTATAGTTGGAATAGATTGATCCGAATTTAGGGCGATTTAGCCCCCTGCAACCATTATTCTCATTGTTAGTACCTACGCCATATGAATTCCCTACAGTATTGAGTATCAACCGAATAGCCATTATCATGTATGAATAAATAGAATGATTATGTGTTTATCGTGGTTTTTAGGTCACCTATCAACTTCATTATTCTTATCATAGCTGCTATAACCGAAGTAGGTTGTTTCAAATCTATTATCATTTCACCTCCTGTAAATAATTCTAATTGTTAAGACCTACCACATATCATGACCTTATCAAAGACGATAGTGACGCAATCAACAAACATGACGTACCTATTACTAGTAGTTAAGGGTTCCTTCATTTTATAATCTACGTTTGATGAACTTGTGCCTTCGTGGTTTACATCACAACCGAATTGAAGGTTTAATGATATATACGATACTATACTCATATTCGTTTGCGAAACTAATAAGCATCTCACGAAGATCTCTTTCGTTCACTAAGTCGAGGACTAATGAGGACTTAGGTACATTGTAGTATGAATATTTGAGGATTATAAGAGACTTATTACCCATCCAATTGCTCATGACACACATCTCTTATAAGAATTCTTCAAACTAGATGTCCCTTATAGTTTTCATCTTTTGTTTCCCCCAGTGATAGTTCACCATATTATGATCAATAGTGAGTGTCATGTCATAACAATAAATAAATGATACTATATCAATATCCATCATTTATATTGTACCTACACATTCCATGTGATCAATAAAGAGGCTTATATAAAAATATGATAATAAGTGGAGTTACTTATAAGCTATGCCCTAAAAGAAATTGACTTATAAGTTAATGAAGCTATGATTTAAATTTCTTAGATGTACTATCATTAATAATTAAAAAAATAGCTTTGTGGGAGAGTAGAAGGCCTAGAAGCTGCTGCTGGTTATTGCAGAGAAATGTGGGAGAAAGAAAAGGATTGGGGGAAGAAAAGAGGGGAGGCTGCTCTTTGATACATGAAAAATAACGCTCTTTAAAAGATGGTTGTTTTCCTCTTTGAAAGACCGGACTTCCCTTTCTTCTTCCTCGAATCCTTCTTCTCTCCCCCATACTCCTTTGCAAAAACAAAGAGCAGCAACTGCTCTTTTCTACACTTAAAAAGAGCAATGCCAAAAATAACCTTATAAAAATTGTAACCATGGAAGTATCCAGTGGCTGCAAAATTGGTTGAACCCGAATTAAGGTTCATCCTGTTTGACCTGAGCATTTCCCTTGTTAGTATAACTGTGCTTCAGTCTTGCTGAAACATATATGGCATTTCTTATGTTTCTTACCAAAATCTAGCCAGGGCAGATTCAGAACACCAAATTTCAATGGTTGCTGAGCACTATTTAATTGGGCAGATTCATATAGGGGATTCAATGCGTAAAAATCAAGTTTTTATTGGTGCATGTAGAACACCATTTTATTTGGGGGACTTCAGGAAAGTGGGATAAAAAACCAACCTGCATCCTTTTATTTGGAGTTCAAATGCATCCCTAAAAAACCAACTTGCATCCATTTTATTTGAGGGACTTTAGGAAAGTGGGATAAAAAACCAACTTGCATCCTTTCATGAAATAAAAGAACTCCCTACAAAAATAATATTTCCAAACAAAAGGTATGTCAGAAACCACACCCTAACAAACTTCAAAGACAATCTAGAGAAACTGAGAGGATATTACTAAAATTAAAAGGCCCAATTCACAATCCTCGCCATTAGAAAAAATGTCTATCGAAGCGATAGCGAAACGCAATAAATGATAGGAAAACAAACAAAAAAATAGTAAATGGAAACATACCTCAATGATGACCTCGCCATCAGACAAAATGTCTATTGAGGCAAGAGCGAAACGCAATAAACGATAGGAAAACAAACATAAAAATAACAAATGGAAACATACCTAAATGATTATCCACCCTCGAAGAAATAATGTTCAAAGAGATACAGAGACCAGATCTAAGTTGTAAGCAATCCACACCAACTTTTTGGCCTACGATTTTCTCAGGCTGCGTGGAGGAGGAGCTGCATACCAAAGAGGACTTAAACAACGTTATTGGGTTTCTTGATCGCATGGCACTGCAATTGAATTATGGAGGGTGGTAGTGCCCCTGCAAGGTTGAGGACGTTGTAGCAGTCCCAAAGCCTCGGACGAGGGGCTGCGTGGGGAAGAAGAGAGGAAGAAGAGGTTAAGTGAGAACCTTCGACAGATAGGAGTTCCCAACAAGGGATAGATTGGTGAAGAGATGTCTATCTCACCAAAGTTTTGATAAAACTGCCAATCTCGCGAAGAATTTACTGAGATTGCGATCGATTTTCGGCAGAAAAATAGTTGTATTTGATGTTTGACGAATCAATCGACGCTTTTTCGAGGTTTGGAGAAATCTGCGTTGATCTGGAGAAGAGATCTGAAAAACAATTGCATTGGAGAAATCAATCGATTTCACAGAGAAAAGGGTACCCAGAGGTGTGTGGGGAAGAAGAAGAGAACCTTTATTTCCACCTAAATATTCTTTCTATCCACCCATTTAGAAAAAGAAGATTCAAAACGGAAAGTATATGTGGCATATAGGTTTTGTGATTTAGGGATTCTCATAAAATTCGGAGCCCATATTTTTTATTGGGAAATATGCACTTTCGGCCCTATAATTTTTCTTATTTGCAAAAACGGCCCTCTAATTTCAAATCTTGCGCAAAAGGCCAGCTCCAAGCCAAGCCCTTTCCACGTCAGCACCAACATTGAAATGTCTCAAGTACCCTTGTGTTTTAAAATTCCTTATATTTTAAAACAATTAAAAACTTTTCACTTTTCACTATTCGCAATTACTGCTGTAATTACTGAGAGAGCGGCAAAGGCAACGAAGTGGTGACGAAGCGGTGACAAAGAGGTAATTTTTTTTCAAGTAATTTTTTTTACTTTTTAGGAAAATTTTATTCCCCACTTTCATTCTATCCTAGTACGCTACGTTACCACTATCTTAGTGTAGCGGACCGTCATCTTAGGGTAGCGGAATACTACTCTAAGATGGCGGTCCGCTATGCTAAGAAAGCGGAACGCTACTCTAAGATAGCGGTCCGCTACGTTAAGAAAGTGGAACACTACTCTAAGATGGCGGTTCGCTACATTAAGAAAGCGGAATGCTACTCTAAGATGACATTCCGCTACGCTAAGATAGCAGAACGCTACTCTAAGATGGCGAAACGCTACTCTAAGAGGGTGTTCCGCTATGCTAAGATAGCGGTAACGTAGCGGAACGTTACTCTAAGATAGCGGTAAGAAGTGATAAATTTTTAAAATTATTTTAAAAATTACTTAGTTATTTTTATGATCTATACAGTTACCACTCTCTGATTCTAAGATGTCTATACAATTAAAGGCCTACGAGAAATGTTTAAGGGTTAGTGTTAAAAAATTTTACATGCATTGTAACGAAGAGAGGAAGAAGATATTAGATGAATCAATTTTTGATTATCTATTTAATATTACAGAGAATTTAGTTTTTATTGGAGACTTCGTTGACGCGATATTGAGCTCTGGGTTAAAGATAACATATTCAAGGTAAAGAATACCAAAGTAGTTCTGGAAGAAGCCAATATATCATTGATTTTAGGCCTTAATATGTTAAAAGGTTCTGAGACTGAGCATGTGGCTATAAGAGTGGCGGAAACTATTTGATATAAATTCTTTTGGGGACAGTCAACTAAAAGGTCTCTTATTGAACAAATTGTTAATAGTGCCGATCTTTCCAACGATGAATTTTTGAAATTATCGTTGTTCTTTCTCGTATACTCGTTCTTACTTTCAGATACATACCAGGTAGTGGATAGTAAATACTTGGATTTAGTCGATAACCTTGAAAAATCCAACGAATATTTGTGGGGGATTGATAGTATATAAAAATTTAGTTGACTGCATATGTAAAGCGATAGACAGAAGAGAAGCGGCAAAACTGAATCTAAAAAGGCAATATAATATCTATGGGTACATTATCGCCTTACAGATTTGGGCGTTAGAGCACTTTTCAGAAGTCCACCCCGCTCATAGTCAGCTGAAAAGTCCCTTTCCGAGGCTGTTGAAATGGGAAGCAATGAAATTTGGCCGTAATCTAAATTATTACCGAGAAAAAATTCTTAACTCTCCGGTCATCGTCAACCTCAATGTTGAAAAATACGAATCACAATATCGATCAATTCGGCTATTCTTCAGGCAAAGAGATATGGAAAGAGAATGGAAAAAAGAACAAGAACACTTGACCCAAAAAAGAGCAAAAGAGATACGCAATAAGGATGAGGATGATGACGATGACGATAACGATAACGATGATAACAGTGACGATATTGATGATTATAAGGTTGTTCTACGTCACCAAGTAAAATCAAAGGGGAAAGAATCGGAAAGTATGAAGCAGCCAACAAGAGAACACCCTACTAGGCATCCCCAACTTATAAACGAAGTAACGGAGCTTCGTAAAGAGTGTTTGTCTCTCTGAATGTAAGTTAGAGAAATGAAAGACGATTTCAATCACGCCTTTGCTATTTTAAAAGGACATGCGATAACTATTGAGCAACTCAGAAGAGAAAAGAAAATATTAGAAGTGAAAGTAGGGTCTTTAAAAAATCAAGTAGCTTACTTGAATGGCGAAAATGTTGCTATGAAGAACGATCTTGAAGTAGTAAAATCTCATTTATCAAAGGTATATAATTTTTTTTTACATCATTTTTTTAGATTATTAACACTAATAACCGTAAAGCTATCTTAAAAATATAAAAATAGCTATCATTTTATATTATTATTTTTTACTTAAAATAGCTATCTTAAAAAATAAAATATATAATTTTTTTTTATATCATTTTTAGTTATTTAAGGTAGCCATCCGCTATCTTAAAATAGTTATCCGCTAATTTTAGTTAGCGTTCCGCGATCTTAAGATAGCGGATCGCTATTTTAAATTAGCATTCTGCTATCTTAGGATAGCATTCCGCTAACTAAGGTAGTGAAACGCTATCATAAGATAGTGAAACGCTATTTAAAATAGCGATCCGCTATCTTAAGATCGCAGAACACTATCCTAAGATAACGGAACACTATCCAAAGATAGCGAAACGCTATCCTAAGATAGTAGATATGATGAATGAACTAATTTAACTTCTTTTTTTGTAACTTTATAGGATGATGTGCTATCTTCAGTACTCTTTGATACTTTTGTTACCCCCAAGTCCCCTCTCTCTCAACCTCGTGAGCCCTCTTTACCTAAGCCTTTTACCACTCAAGCCTCCGCACCCAAATCTTCTAAACCCTCTTTACCTAAGCCTTCTACCACTCAACCATCTGCACCACAACCTTCTTCCTCTGAACCCATTTACTCTCAATCGTCTCCACCCAAGACTTCCTCTCATCCCACTACACTCCAACCACTGATTGACAATATAGTTGAGCCTCCAGTAACCCAGCCTACTTACGAGTCGCAGTCGGCATCACTTAAATCACTACTAGTGAAGCTGTCTGCTTAAAAGAATAAAGTCGACTTAGAAAAGAAGGGCACGGGGTACGAGTTGCAAGCACGGAAGAAAAGAAAGATGCCAACTAAAAAAGGTGTAAAACGACAAAGATTGGTCATCGTTGAAAGTGAAGAAGAAGAGCCACAGTCTATGGAGTATAAATTTATGCGCAGTATGTGGAACCAGCCTGCGGAAGATGATCCTGCGCTTGTCAATACTATCTTTGGTGTCGACATCACTGTAGAGAATTTAAGGGTCCTCAAAGGAAGGGAGTGGCTTGACAATGAAGTGATGGATGCATACTTCAAAATCTTAGAGAGTAAAAACGACTCTATCTTTACGGAAATGGCAGACAAGAGCTTCTTTGTATCGGCCTCGGCCCTGGTATGTATCAATTATTTTATTTATTTATTTATCTGCGTTTATTTATTTACGTAACTCGTGCCTTTCAATTAATGAATTATTCTAATAATTAATTACAGACTCTGATTATAGCGGATCACTCAAAATTTAGTAAATATCTGGCTGATGAAAATCTAGAGCCACTCAACTACTTTGATAAATGGGAGGTGTACTGTGACAGGTGGAATGTTCATTACCAGTGCAAACCGCTTGAGGTCTTGTTTAAGAGTACGACACGCGGTATTAAGGCTGTCGATTGTGGGACGATAAGTTTTTTTTTAGATTATATTAACACTTTTCATATTTCTTAATAAACACAGTACTAATTAGATCTCTAGTTACACACAAATTTATTTTTCAATGCATAGCCAGAGATATCAACATTGGGCATTGGCTATTGTGTCTCTAGTAAACCGCGATGTCAAGCTGATAGACCCGACCAACCCAGAGTGTTCAAGGAAGTTCGAATTGCACAAAGAAAGTTTGTTGCATCACTTGCCACGACTTCTTTACATTGTCGGATTGAGTTCTGCTCTCGATCAATCGTGGTAGCTAACGGTGATGGACAGTGTCGATCTTCCCCGCCAACACAATGGTTGAGACTGTGGTGTTTTTGTATTAAAGTATTTGAGTACTTTTTCGAACGGTGGGGAATAGATTTTGAAGAGAAAAATATACAGCAATTACGAGCCGAAATCGGACATTCCTTGTGCACATTTGGAAAGGTGGCCGAGTAGTTATTTTTCTTTCACTTAAATGTTTTTGTGTAAATTCTATATAAATTTTTATTGTTTAAATTCTGTGTAAATTTTTGTTTAGAGATTAATTTTTTCTATAGTTTTTTTTTTGTTTCGATCTAACTCAGTAAACACAATAAAAAAATTACTGAATTTTTTTACCCTTGCAACTGATGCCTACCTTACACCTGATGCCACAATGCTTAATAATAAATAACACTTCAATTAATGGTGTGAGATAAAAATTTAATTGAAGGAATACCATATGGATGATCCAAATTAAGGAATAACATGGTAAGTATGCTATGTATGGATGACCCGTACATCTAGCTTGTTGATACCATTAAAGTTAGGTTAACCTATCACCGTAGGGGTCTTAATGGGTTGGGTTGCGTCGAGCCGGGCCATTTTGGGTCGGGTCTTAAAAGGGCGAGCTATAATCGGGACTCTTGAAACTAGCCCATACTTAGCCCGAATATTAATACGCTTCACCCGGCATGACCCTATTTTTTAATCGGATCAACTTAACTCAATCATACTCGATGCATTTTTACCCTTGCACCTGATGCCACAACACATAATAATAAATCACGCTTCAATGGTGTGAGATAAAAATTCTAAGTTTAATGGTGGAAGATCATTTAAACACCATTTTGAGCACCATCCTAATTTAAATTGGGAACTGAACTCTCCTAACCGTTTAAATGATCTTACACCTCTAATTATCGGCATGTTTCATTGGGCTGAGATAAGTTCAATGATAGATTGCAAGTTCATAGTCACCAATTTGGGTTTTAATAATAATTCGGCAAGATTAAAAATAAAAAAAATTTTGAAAAATTTGACAAGTTCAAGAAATATTCGATCTAATCTCATTTTTATAAATTACACTATGAAATAAGTTTCATATTCTAACAAATTTACATGAGCAACGGTTATATCCGTATTCGTCATAATTTTTATATCGTAGTGGTTGAACTTCGCCTTTAGATCTTATCCTTATTTTCTTTAGGCCACTGGCGTGATGTATCCTATGGGGAGGCAAAACTTCGATGTCTTCCCTTAAAACAGTCCATTGGTGCTTATCAACGATTGAAACAAAGTGTTCTTTGTAAGTTTTTTTAAATAAGGTACTGATAAACCGATGCTCACAAAACTGAGGAATCTCTTTGTCTCTATTCTTGCGTGATAATGCAGCGATCGCATGCGAATATGGTAATCCAAGGATAACCCAACGTCTATATGTGCACGTTCATTTCTCTAGATCGATACTGTGAGTGTATTGCCCCCGTTTAACTTGAAATGTATCGCGACTATAGGGAACAACATTCTTTCGACGGGCCCACCATGAGTTTCGTGTTAGGTGGTCTTCCGCCATCGGTGTCAACACGTGTGTCATTTTATTTCCTTCCTCCTAACACCGAAGGTAGAATTCGGCTACCTTCGTGTGAATGGTTTCTAGCATTATTACGATCGGTTCCTCTCTTGCTATCTTCAATACACTATTAATATTTTCTGCTATATTTATTATTAGCATATCATAACTCTTTCCTGGAAAATATGCACGCGCCCAGAAATGGTCACCGACTTCTTTAATCCATATTGTACATTTCGAGGGGGCCTCGTCTTCTATTTTTCATAAAATTCTTTTAAATTTTGCCTTCGAGAATGCACGAGCAGCAACCCAGAACAGCGGTCGGGAGATTGTATCCTTATATGTATTAAAAAGATTCAAAGCTAGGTGTCGCATACAATAGCTGTGAAAGGTGTTAGGAAAAACATTATGCACAGCTTCCATCAATCCCTTCTGCCGGTCTGATATCAATACAAACTGCTCTTAAAAGTTTTTGATTATGCGTCTCTCTAATAGATCAAGGAAGCATGTCTAATGATCTTCATTTTCTTTGGGTACAATGCTGAACGCTATAGGGAATAAATATCTATTCCCGTCCATCCCTGTAGCTATTAATGACACTCCCTTGTAAAGACCGCGCAAATGTGTCCCATCTACCGCAATTATTTTTGGTAAAGTATTACGGAAGCTCCTAATGCAAAGTCTAAATGCTACGAAGAACCTTTGAAAGACATTATCAGGCTCGCGACACAATTCAGTCTGTACGTCTGGATCAACCCTCTGTACTTCGGCTACATAGGACGGTAACATCCTAAATTGCTCCTTCTAGCTACCTCGAATATCATTCAACGTTATTTCTTTCCCTCTCAATGCTTTCTAGTAGCTTACTGTTACACCATATTTTTTCTCAATATAAAAAATTATTGAAGCAGAGCTCTCGTCAAGTCCTTTTAATAATTTATCTCTCACGAAGGAAGCTATCCACGATGTCGTACACTGCCGATGTCCTCTTTCGAAAGTTGACATTTCACACGTATGTTTCTGGCGGAAAGTCTTCACAACAAACGTGTCCACACCGACCAATTTTTATGCATGTATTCGCCAAACACACCCTACTTCAACACACTTCACCGTAACTCGAAGATGACTAATTTTTATTAGTTTAATTTAAAAATTATTTGCCATTGCAAACTCTTTAAGAGTTTTTTGAAAGAATTTTTTATTTCTGAATGCCTGACTAACAGTTAATGGCCCCCTTTATAAAGTTCTTTATTATCTGAATCCATATACTTGCTCTCTGAATCATTAAGATTATAGTCATCGTCCACCAGAGGTTCATCAATTCTCCTATTAGTATCAACACGGGAAGTGGGCGACGACGGTGCTTCATTATTTTCAGGATCACTATCACCATCATCGACTAGATGATTATTACATGATTGAAATTGAGTCCGTCGAGGTATGTTTGGTTGAAATACAATTGTTTCGGTTGAGGTTGGCCGAGGTGGGAATGTTTGAGGTGCGAGAGGTTGTTCTGTTGAAGGCTCGATTATCGTTTGCTCTGAAGCTATTGGTTCAGAAGGCCATTAATATGGACTAAGGGGTCTTAAAAATGTTTCTCACTGATTCCAGTCATATATATTGTTTAGCGATTTGAAGTTAAGCTGAGATGCATCATGCATCGGATTTATTTGAGGATAATATCTTTCATCTTCATTGCCTTTTCTTATTCGAATGTCTGAAAAAGGTTGCTCCAAAGGTCTACGATAGGGGTAAAATCCTATATTTATATTTCTATCATCGTCGACTATCATCGGTGCATCGAAGTTCTCCTCTTCAAACCGTATTTCTTGATTTTCAATCGAATGTTCTGGTTTTACACTATCATCATATCCTAATCTGACGCTTTCTTCAATTTCTTTATCATCTTCGTTTGTTTCCTGCTAGAACGGTTGAAATACTTCAACAGATGATAAAATTTCGGTCATAAGAGTTGCTAATAATTTTTCGATATAAACATTTATCACACCATCACTAATACGATATGCTTTAAATAAGTTCGCAAGATCATCAAAGTCGGACAATTCGGCAAACACTAACTCCTTTTCCATGCACAAAGAAATAGATAGTGTAATTGAATGTTCTTCCGGTCGAGTCCTACTGACATTGTATATTTTCTGCTTAAATTGATCAAATGATATCTTCTCTTTAACAACGACAATCTTTCGATGTCCACTGTTGTAAGTATTATCACCGACCCGAACACCATCAAAATGACAAAGTACGGGAACATCCATTTCATCCTAAAATATAAAAAATAATGAAATATTAAATTGTCAAACTAACTTCTTCATATTATTTAATTATACAGCGCGACGCTGACTTAAGGTAGAGTATCGCTACCTTAAGATAGCGTCGCTAACATAAGGTAGCGGGACATTATCTTAAGGTAGCGCCGCTATCCTAAATTAGCGACCGCTACCATAAGGTAGCGTATCGCTATCTTAAGTTAGCTGCGCTAACTTAAGGCAGCGTATCGCTACTTTATGTTAGCGCCGCTATCTTAAGGTAGCGATAGCGATAGGGTTTAGGGTTATAATTTTTTATAACTACTAAAAAAAGTACTATCTTGTCAGTACTCTTGTGTTGCAGCTTACAGTGTAGTCTGTACTGATACAAAGAAAATAAAATATATGAAATTTTAATATTGGAGGAGAAATCTCATATCTCATATCAAAAGGAATTCACATCTATATATAAAGAAGAGGATATATGATTGCTGACGTGGAAAGGGCTTGGCTTGGAGCTGGCCTTTTGCGCAAAGTTTGAAACTACAAGGTCATTTTTGCAAATAAGCAAAATTATAGGGCCGAAAGTGTAAATTTCCTTTTTTATTTGTTAATGTAAGTTTACCTTGCTACCCTCCAATAAAGAAAGAATTTAAGATTTGTAAAATGATCAAACTACCCACCTTCAACTTCCTTTAAATTTTGGAGCTTTCCATTAACTTTAATGGAGACGACCCTAGACCCTTCCAGAAATCCCTAGAGAAAAGCATTTATTATGGTCCTTAAGGGGAAGCACCTCTCTTCAACTTTATTAAGCTCTGGCCGCTAAACCCCATTAATGGTGCAAAGCCAAGCTAATGTTGCATCTGGTTATGATTGTTTTTGACGTCTGACTTCTGGTTATGATCGTTTTTGACGTTGGATCTGATCGGCTATGATCGTTTTTGGTGCAGAGCCAAGCTAATGTTGCACCATACATCCCTGTTTTCTAAACCTCATTAATGGTGCAGAGCCAAGCTAAGAATTTAATCTTGCTCAAAAGATAGAGATTTGAATGAGTTTTTTAATGGTTTTTTAATAGTATCAGAGCTAATCTTGTTCAAAAAATAGGAATCTTGAATGAGTTTTTGAAGAGCTCCATCTTCATCTTCTTCATCTAGCTGAGAACCCCAACCCTAACCAGAGACTCCCCGACTAACGTTGAATCTGGTCGGAGATTGGCTGGTTATGATCGTTTTGGCTTCTGGTCAATTTTTTCTCTTGGGTCAAAGTCTATTGGGGGCTAAAACCTGGTGATCTGAGGAGCTCCATCTTCATCTTCTTCATCTAGCCAACCTTAACCAGGGACTCTCTTGCAGGGACGAGACAGTAATTTTGCCTTTTGAGTTTAGGGTAGTAACGTCTTTTCGTCAACTTACTAAAAGGGCTTAAATGTAATTTGAAATCCCTCATCATAATTTCCGTGAAAATCTATCCCAAATATCGTGCCAGTGCCCTTTTCCCAAACTTTTAAGACTAGTATATTAGCCCAAAACAATTATAAACCAGTCATTTTTTTCTAAATTTGCCTTGAAATGGCATAAAGGGCACTTTGGATAAAAGGGATCGACATTGGCAGCATATACTCGTGCCAAAAGTTTTGGGGGATAGGAATTGTGACGATGATCAACTTGCCAGTTAGAGGGAAAACGGGGGGTGAAATGGCGGTGGAGACGATTCGACAACCGTGGCGGGTTAGACAGCGAAGTCCCCGCTGGTGAGCTAGGCAGAGTGCCCGTCGGCGAGTTCGGCGGAGTTGGGGTGGGACCTTCCCCATTACATTCAGAGTAATTCACCATCGATACCGTGTGTTGCAGGGGTTGGTAATGACGGATTTTATAGGAAATGGGCCCTCAGATTGGCGGTCGAGGCCATGATAAGACCTCTCCCAGTGTAAGTGGCCATTCTTAGTACGACTGAACGCGGGGGTGGGGTGGGGCGGGAGTGATTTTGGCAGCTGTAGATCTTCTCTCATTAATGAAGGCAACAGGTGTTGCAATGAGAGTAAAAGAGCAGCTGACCCCATCATTGGGGACTAATGATTAAGATGGATTTATACAGGTGTTGGAACGCGATTAGAGGAGGCCTGGTTTTGATTAAACAGATGGCGCGAATGATTAAGCCAGATCTTTTTATATAGATCGATAATATCTCCATAAAATAAATTATTATTATGTATTAATATATTCCCCATTTCCCTATCGATATGCCGCCACTTACACGGAACCGTCAGCACACTATAGACCAAATCCATTTGGAGATTTGACGTGTCAGAAGACTAGTGGTGTAGTGGAGAACTACCTTGAGGGTCACTTCTCTTCAACTAGTGTATGGATATTACCTATCTATAAAGCATACAATAAAGTTTCTCCATACATCTCCTGCCACACACAATATCGCATCAATTTTTACGTTATGTTTCATATATATATATATATATATATATAGGAGTACGGTGGCGATAAATTTATGGGCACTGATATGATCGACGATACGCGACATGATTGTAACTCGGTATGTATCGAGTCATATGTATCCTTTATTGAGCACACACGCCCGACATTTGTATATGACCACCGACAAACCGGTTGTTATTATATATCGGCCTTTAACTTGCACATTGGATATCAACTCATATCTATCGATGCTATTCTTGTGTTGACACCCCAAGTGCAAGGGACGAACCAAATATAGCTTCCCATACAGAAATTACTTTCTTAAGAATGGAGGGTTTGATTACGGTGACGCCAATCCAAACTGAAAAGGGAAGAGACAACCAATATGAAGCACATACATATTAAAATTTATAAGTGTAAACAAAAACATGGAAATAAAAGGCATTTATTAGGCACTTACCTTTTCTACCACTATGTTCTTATATTCAAGACTCTGATGCAATAGTCATTCTTGTCGGTGACCTTTAATGGCGGCGATAATAACGGGAATAGCGAGGAAGAGTGAGTTGGGGTAAGGGAGGCGATAATAACAAGAATACAGAGGAAGGGGGAGTTGGGAGTGTGGAACGGGAGAGGAGAGAGGAGAGAGGAGAGAGGAGAGAGGGGGAGGTGTTGGGATATTTTAGGATGCTTGTTGCTGACTTTGTTGGAAACAGTGATAAGAATAGACAGGGAAAGTTGATCTAAAGTTCCAAGAGAGCTATCTTTAGTAGGCCCTCCAGATTTGGCTATAGATCTGGCAATCCTAAATGGAAGGGGATTTAAGGTCACTATTGTTTAAATCCTAAGGTAACCTAATGCCTAAACTACAGAAATGATTGAGAAGAATGATGGAGTGTGAGAAAATAAATATAAAAGGGTGAGAAGTAAGCTATTAGGTACAGATCTGAAGGGTCTTATAACTCATACTCAGATCTGTTGCTATAGAAATCCTGTCCAATTACTACATTATCACCAAAGAGGAGAAAAGATCCAACTCACCCTTGTGCCATAATCCAATCCCTTATGGCTATAACCTGTCCACTTAAATGGTCACAGACTATCCAATAGGGGAACCACAGTCCAGAGATGGGTCAGAACAAGTTTATCATCGTAGGCACTACTTCTTCCAGGCTACCAGCTCAAGAATCCATAGGTACCTCAACCTCTAAAGTTCTGTGTGTGGGGCTAGGCCTGCAATGTGCACTAACTTGGACACACAGAACCAGCAAGAGTTTGAGTACTAACTTTTAAGCCTAGCTGTTCACTGCTTTAGAAAGACAACAATGATCCAGTCACAAGCCTACAATCTCTACAGTCAGATCAGATCTGCCATCTGATGGTGGGTCAATACAAATACAGGGGAGTTTATCTCTGCACAATCTCTCACAAGGCTACAAGCACAAGTGCAGAGAAGAAGAATCTGTCTTAGATCTGTGGATTGGCCTCACCCTAGGGCTATAACCTGTCCACTTGAATGGTCACAGACTATCCACAGAGGCTATCCTCCTCACAGAGGTCTGAGACAGAACAAGAAGATTACTGCCACCACCATGTTCACAAGGCTACCAGCTCAAGCTCCTATGGGGATTCAGATTTAGTGGATCCTGTGGTGGGGCATAGGCCTGCAATGTGCCTAG
Organism: Chloranthus sessilifolius; assembly: GCA_021018995.1. Taxonomy (NCBI): domain Eukaryota; kingdom Viridiplantae; phylum Streptophyta; class Magnoliopsida; order Chloranthales; family Chloranthaceae; genus Chloranthus; species Chloranthus sessilifolius. The sequence continues at coordinate 45,107,200 of CM037593.1, read as the reverse complement.
CACACACACATCTAAATAAATCTTTAAAAATAATCCTCCATTGCTTACAATGCAACATAGCAATGGATGATCTCAAGGCAGCAGCCTTGTACATAACAACCCTCAAAACACCAATCCCATATAAGTATAACATCCTATTATAAAACCCCATCAAAATTGTTCCAAATAAACATACAAAGGCATAGCCAGCAAGTGCTGAACTATGAAGAGAAAAAAAAGGGAAAAAGAAGCTGCATAAACCCTAACCTTAGCCTACTGCAATTCTATGGTTGATTCAAGAAGGAGTACAAAAGTCTCTTAAACCTAAACTAGGCTTAGGCTTATATAGTAGTTAGCTGTGGGAGCATTCGGGTTAGGAAAATCATAATTTTATCAATGCAATCGTGGCCAATTTCTATTCCTTAGATGCCTCGGGACGTGTGCACGAAGATTGGAGCATTGGAGTGCGTGTCCTAGTTGCTGAAAGTTCCCAGATTGCCCCTACAGAAGTGGGGAGAAGTTAAGATCCCGAGCCTCGCTAGGTAGCAAGAATTTCCAGGTCTTGTCCCGTGATAGAATTGGCGTCGCGGGATTGAATTGACTTGAAGCTCTTGCAGTCGCGGGATTGAGACTTTGGTCATCGCGGGAACGCTCTGGTCGTCGCAGGATTGAGCTTTCTATTTGAATGGCACGAGAATTGTGCGTGCGATTCGTTCCTTGGTGAATATCGCGGAGATCCTTGCGAAGAAGCCATGTGCATGGGCTTCTGGATCGCGCAAGCAGTTCCCTGAAGGTTTGTATCCCGCGGCCACTATGCGACAGCTGCGCGCAGGAATGCCTGGAGCTCTCTCTCCTCAGTGAATCGCGCGAAGATTAAAGGCGCCTTTCTTGAGCTGCACAAGACTGCGCGAGAGCTTATGACTGAGCCTCGCGAGAACTGTGCGAAGTCTACTTTCTGGGCTCTTCTGTCATTCATCTGCGCGAGAACAGCGCGAGCAGTTGGTGTGTTGCCTTTAGAAACCCGCGACAACTACGCGAAACCTTTTTCTCTGAAACAATTGAACCCTGTGACATCTGCGCGAGGCTCACTTCTTGACATTTTTCTGCTTTGCTGTGCCTATGCTGCAGCCAATTCTTTGTCTGGGTCCAACCTCCTTTCTTCTGAGAAACTTCTGGGGCAACAGTAGGCTTCTTAGTATGATTAGGGCCTTATCTGCAGCTGCTGCTTATTACCTACTAGATGGGCTTAACACACATTTATTAAATGACTAAGGGTCTAGCAGAGAGTAAGTTAAGGGGTGAAAAGTGGTACTTTTCAGGTCTTAGCAGGAGGCAAGCATTTATTTAAAGAGGTAGGTGCCTGCGTAATTTTGAGAATTCAAATTTTGAAAAAGTGATGGTTTAGTTAATTGGGTAAATTTGAAAAAGTGGCGATTTGTTTAATTGGGTATGAGAAAGCTAGGTCGGAGTTGGGTGTATGAATATTTGAGAATAATTTAGGTAGCAGAGTCCTAGCATCGTATAGCATACGTAGGTCCATCCAATTAAAACCCAATGTGGAAATGGAAATGTAGCTCGAAACAGCCCAAAACCAGACAGAAACCAATCCGGACCCAATAGAACTTCGACACAATCGGTTTCGGTCGCTTCGTTCCGAAATCTGAGGGAATCAGATGAGTACACCCAACTATTAAAGAAATAAACCCAAAAAAAAGAGAATAATAAATGGAAGGAAAAATAGGACAAACCGAACTATTAAAGCTTTCAAAACCATTAGGTACGATTTTGACCGAACTTAATTGAATAGAGCAAAATCGGTTTTGATTTCGATTATGATGGAATGAAATTTAACCGAATCGAACCATACTTAACTGTTGGTTTCGATTATGTTCGGGTTTGAACCCAACCGAACCGAACACCCATCAATTATGCTTAGCATCGGTATTGTACTCCTAACATGCATCCCCAATAGTGCCGGACCTAATTAGAGGGACAAAACACGAGCATCTGCTCATGGTCACTTGAAAAAAAGTAATATTATAAGAGCATCTCCAACAAGGAGAGCTAAATTTGGGCAGCTAAACACCACTTTAGCTACTGCTACAGGACTTTAGCTATTACTAAAGTAAAAATCACTCCAGCAGACACTCTATTTTAGCTACTCCTTTAAAATATTATTTTTCATTCTGGTTTTATTATATTTTACGACACACACTTAGGGATGCAAGTTCGGTATACCGAACCAAACAGAACCCAAAATTTTTTTAGTTTGGTACACCCCAAACCGAAACCGAATTGGTTCGATTCTATTTTTTTTTTATGAAATCAAAATCGATTTGGTTCGGTTCGGTGTAGGTAAAATACCTACTTTTTATTTTTGAGGGCATCTTTTCATTTGTTCAGGTTTTTTTTGGCTTCAAGCCACCCAAACCAAAACTGAACCGAATTGGGGTTCGGTTCAGTTTGATTTGTGTCGGGTTTTGGTTCGGTTAAATTTTTTTTCTGGAACCGAAACCGATTTGGTTCAGTTTGGTGTAAGTAACATACCTACTTTTTTTTAGGGTAATTTTTTGGTTTTTTCTGGTTTTTTTCACTTTCAAGCCACCCAAACCGAACCAAATTGGGGTTCGGTTCGGTTTGTGTCCGATTTCGGTCCAGCTCGGGACCCTCAATTTTCGGTGTATTCTTATTATATTGTTTTACTACTAGATAAGAGAGAAGAGTGAGAAAGAGAGTTGTCCTTTAAAAAAGACTATTTTAATGTTTAGCTACTGCTACACATTAAAAGCTAAATTTACCTATTACTGTAGCAATATCTATATTTAGCATGTGGGATGGTGCGTCTATTGGAGCTGCGTTTTTTTATATTTGGATTGCTATATGCCTTTAGAGAGTGAGATAGCTCTGCTGTGGGAGATGCTCTAAGTTTCAATTGTGACGATACATGGTTGCACATTAAAATATTTTTAATGGGTTGAACCTGTTTTACAATTTCTCTATTTTAATTATTGTTGCAATCGATTGATTGTTGCCAAAACTTTACTTTACTAACTTTACTTTTCAGGTGTTAGACCCTTACACGAGTGTAGACACCCCCATTTTGCCCTCTTGGAATATACAAATTCGTTTGGTCAACCTTTGACCTTGTCCGTGACTTTTCGGAAAGGGTTTACCTTCTCTGGAAGTTTTCACAATCCTAATGTGGGGACCATGCACTGAAATAATAGTACATGGCTGAACATAGGCTGAAACAATAGCTCTGTGGCTCAGACCCCCTAACCCTAATATGAGAATCATGCACTGAAACAATAATACATGGCTGAACACAGGCTGAAACAATAACTCTGTGGCTCAGACCCCTTAACCCTAACGTGGGAACTATATACTGAAATAATAGTATATGGCTGAACACAGTCTGAAATAATAGCTCCAAGTTTCAATTGTGACGATACATGGTTGCACATTAAAATATTTTTAATGGGCTTAACCTGTTTTTCAATATCTCTATTTTAATTATTGTAGCAATCATTTGATTGTTGCCAAAACTTTACTTTACTAACTTTACTTTTCAGGTGTTAGACCCTTACACGAGTGTAGACACCCCCATTTTGCTCTCTTGGAATATACAAATTCGTTTGGTCAATATTTGACCTTACCCGTGACTTTTCAGAAAGGACTTACCTTTTCTGAAAGTTTTCACAATCCTAATGTGGGGATCATGCACTGAAATAATAATATATAACTGAACACAGGCTGAAACAATAGCTCTGTGGCTCAGACCCCCTAACCCTAATGTGAGAATCATGCACTGAAATAATAGTACATGGCTGAACACAGGCTGAAACGATAGCTCTGTGGCTCAGACCCCTTAACCCTAACATGGGAACCATGCACTGAAACAATAGTACATGACTGAACACAGGCTGAAATAATAGCTCTGTGGCTCAGATTCTCAATGTGGGAGACTATATATTAATTGAAATAATAGTATGTAGTCGAAATGCAAATTGAAACAATAGTCTCACATTTCAGACCCAGGCTCAGTACATACCCCGAATTATGCACCAAAAATCACGTGCGCAATCTTATTACACGCCACATCACCGACGCACAATAAGTCCCTTCTAGACCAAACTTCCTGTCTTTAGACCATCTCGAGACTCAATCGCATGCGCTAACCAGTACGCGCAATCGGATTAAACACCACATCACAAGCGCGCAATCGATCTATCCCCGACCAAGTCTCCCAATCCTTGATCGCCAGAGCTCTATGATTAAGCGCTTGAAACTAGGCGTGTAATCTGGTTGCGCGCACCCACTTTAGCGCGCAATTAAATTCTAATACAATTAGAACTAGGGCACCCGACTGAACCAGTCAGCCTGTCGCTCACTGAGTCAGTAACCGACCAAAAGCGATTAAGCGCCAGATAACCGACGCGCAATTCAATTAAACGCCTAAAATAGGGCGCGCAATTGAAGTTGACCGCCTAATTAAGCGCACCACACAGGGTGCGTAATTAGGAAAATACCTACAAATAGACCCCTTTACCACGACCTACAACACACAACTTAGAGATTCGAGTTTCGAGTTCTTCGCCCCCAGGCCCAGGACTTTGAGATTTCTAATTCTCCGGTGCTTAGGTTCAGGTAATCCCCCTCTAGTTTTAGTTTCCAATTTCTAGTTCTAGATTTTAGAGGATAGTCTTCAATTTTTTTTTAGCCTTTAGTTTTTTGGTCTAGATTTTAAATCTTAATTATTAGTTTCGATTTTCAGTCTTAGACCGTAATGCCTCCTTTTTAATCTGTACTTTAATCCCTGGTTCCAGTTCTTAGTTCTAGAATTAGTCTTTAATTTTTTTATCTAATTTTTTGTCTTAAATCTTAGTTTTTATCTCGATACCTTAATTTTCAGTCCTAATATTAATCTCTTGTTCCAATCCTTAGTTTTCTGGGACTAGTCTTTAATCCTACGGTCTGATTTTTCTGATTTCGACTCCGATTTCAGTCCTTAGATTTTTGTAGCCTTTAGTTTTAATTTATAGTTTCTTATAGTTTTAATATTTATATTCTAATTCTTAATTCTTAAGTTTTAGTATTCAGCCCTTAGGAAATCCCTGCCCAAATCCTTAGTCTAGAGCCAATTAGGTATCCCCAACCTTTTCTCAATTGTCAATCCCGTCACTTTATATTTGGCTTATTTTGAAGTATCAAATAAAGTTTTATTAGTACAAAATTAGTCATGTTTGAAAGCTTATCGAAGTAGCTTTCCAACAAGCCAAAAAATGCACAATTCTTACAAGTATCGAAGAAGTTATGACCAGTTTTCGATCGCTACGCAAAAATTGACGTATTTCAAAACTCCTAGTTGAATTAGGATTAGTCCCTTTATTATTTTATTTTAGAAAATAGGATTCTTTTCTTTTATTAGAAATAGGACTTTACTTTATAACTTTAGAAGAACTAGGAATTAGAGGTACACTAGGATTTTTAGTGAAAGCCTATAAATAAAACCTTTACCCCCTAGCCATCCCTCCACCAATTTTCCTCTATACAATTTTCCTTTACACAATTATCCTCTATACAATTTCCTTCTGCACGATTTACATGATTCTTTAGGTAATTCTTTAGTTCTTAATCTCTGGTTCTAGTTCTTAAGTTCTAGAACCAGTTACTTTTTTTTTTAAGTCGTAGTTCTTAGGCTCTAGAACTGGTCTTTAATCTCATGATCTAAATTTTCCTAATTTCGATCCTGATTTTAGTCCTTAGATTTTAGCTTTAGTCTTCATTCTAAATCCTAAAGTCCGCTTCATAGCTTTAGTTCTCAATTCCTATTTTTTTTTAGCCCTCAAATACCAATCATCAATCTCTCGATCTATAAAAAATATTACTTTATAATTCAAATTTAGTCTCTCTCAATTTTAGCCACCTAATTTGCCCAATGGAGCTTACGGAGGGTACCCGGGAACGGGGCCGATTCTCCTTAGCATAGCAGGCAAAACTCCTTTTAGATTTTTAGTAAAAATTAGTATATTTACTTTAATTAGAATTTTAACAGAATTAGCATATTTTTAATTAATTAGAGTTTTAGTAAAATTAACATATTTGCATTCCTAGTACAATTAGGAGACTAATATTAATTATACTTCTAGTGAGATTATGAAAGTTAATTAGTTGTTAGTGAAAGTTAAGTACTTAAATTAATTAAATTCCTAGTATAATTAGGACATCAAATTAGTTAAACTTCTAGTAGGATTAGGAGACTTAATTAGACCTCTAATAAAATTAAAATATTTAAATTAATTAGACTCCTAGTAGGATTAGGAGGCTTAATTAATTAGATTTCTAATAGGATTAAGATATTTAAATTAATTAGACCCTTAATAGGATTAAGAGATTTAATTAATTCCTGGTAAGATTAAGATATTTAAATTAATTAGAATCCCAGTAGGACTAGGAGACCAAGTTAATTAAAATCCCAGCAGGAATAGGAAAATCAAACCAGTTAGACTAAAGGCAACCCACAGCTGCTGACGTTCGCCGGCGGACGATCCAGTAAAGGATTTCAACCCACAAGCCCCTGCTTCCCTTTAAAGTGTGATCAGTGACTTGTTGTAGCGTCGATAAATATCTACAGTTGGCGATCGCATCTTCTCAGGTATTCTCTATTTAATATTTGCTTTTTACTTTCAACAATTTAATATTTCCTAATTTATTTCTCCATCATCGCCTTTGCCAGAGTCCACTTGGACCAAATTGAGCCACTCCTTCCAGGGACCGAAAGGAATCCAGAAAAAGCGCGCACCAACAGACTGGTGATCGTGATGAGACACTTTTTCGCTAAGGTTGCCCTGATTTAATTTATTTAGTTTTCTATTTTCCTTATTTTATTTATTTTAGTTTTATATTTTTCGCTCTTTATTTTGATTTCTATTTTGTTCCACTTTATCACTTTTCTACACACACTTGCACGTGGGTAAACTTTTTTTTTTCTCAAATTTTTTTTTTTTTTTTTTAAATGGCTGACATCAGAAAATTAAAATTTAATAATATCGACCCACCGGTGTGTGGCTCCCCTAGTGATCCCAAGTATAGCATTAGGCCGTCTTGCAGGACAGCCCAGCGTCATGCCCGAGTAAATACGATCAATGAGAGTGAAAATACCCCTTCGCTCCACGAAACTCAAATCACAGCAATAGCACTGAAGAAAGTAGTACTGAGCGAAGCTACCCCGATAGTCAAGTTATGGACCACACTCCTAGTGCACTCACTAAAAGGGGAAAAGAAGTCGACGCATTGCTCCAGTCCCAAAGACAAGTTACTTCGAGGAACAGACAAAAGGAAAGGACGCCGACTCCTCCACATGCTTCGACTCCCCCGACACATAACACATATACCTCTCACACCTTCTACAACAACAACTACCGAGGACAACCCTCTCCCAAGGCACCTAGAAAAGATACCGCCATAAACATAAACAATCTCCACCAATTTCTAGATGATTACAGGGCTAACAAAGAATGCTCTAGTCACACTTTTGGATTCGACAAATTTTACCGAGACATCGACTTCACTATACTCGTTGGTTTTAAACCTCCAAAATTCAACAAATATAATGGTACGGGAAACCCAAAGCACCACTTGGCCCTATTCTGTAATGACTGTCGACCAATCCGCACTAATCATGGGCTCCTGATCCATTACTTTCCGAGATCACTAGAGAGAGAAGCCTTTGACTAGTTTGTGGCCTTACTTTTAGCCGAAATCGAGACATTCGAAGACTTAGCTGACAGATTTCGAGATCAATACCAGCACCTGACTCATGAAGAAATCAGTCTCGCTGACTTGATACACACAAGATTAGAGGACAATGAAGACTTCTCGACATTCACCAACCATTGGAGAAGACTTGTCGCTCGAACGGGGAATCAAATAAAAGAAAGCGATGCGATAGAAATCGTGATTAGCAATACCCGAAAGCCTCTTCGGAGTGTTCTCATCCTAAGCGACTATCATGACCTTGCTAGCCTTTATCAATGCGCCTCACGCATAGAACATTGACTGAAGAATGGAGGCCTCAGTCTTCCTACCTTAACATCCAACGGACCCTCATCCGACAACCCCGAGACAAGCACCCTAAATGAAGCCATAGACTCCGAACAAATCAATGCGAACCGTTAACAAAACCAAACTAACCCTCAACCATACCACCTATATGACCAAGCTTAAGACCTCTACACAAACCTGTACCCTGACTATAACCAACCTCTATACCTTGACCAAGACCAACCACTATACACCAACCAATACATGAACCCGTACTATGACCAAAACTAGTGCCCCAACGACAAGCAAACTAACATCACCTATTACAACCCATTGTTCGATCAAACTCAACTCGCATTCGAGATTATACACTCATTCACCCCCGCCCTATTCCACCCAGCTAGCCTGATTCGAAGAATTGAACCTCCCTTAGTGCAAGACCATAGTATTCATTTACAACCAACAAACCCTATCCTACATACCTATAAATGTGAAGTTACCTTCCGCCCTAAACCGGTCACCAACATCACTAAAATCCAAACTATCACCGAATCTACCCCTAAACTAACTCAACCTATCACCAAACTCATCGCCAGGCTCAATGCACTTATCTCCAAACCAACTTAGCCTCTTGAACCCCACAACCTACCAACAAACAAATCAACCCCCACACTTTCTGAGCAGACGCCTAAACCAATGACGCATACTACCCCCAAACAAACTCACGTGCCGACTCTAGAAGCAATTTTCGAACCAATCAATCGGTATTATATGACGCCATTCATACTTAAACCAATCACAAAACTACACTCTGAACCCAAACCCATATTCCAATGTACCCCTAAAATCACTACCCCTCTCACTTCCAAATCAACTCCAAAACTAACCCTTAAAATTGAACTCATTGTCAAATACATTGACCCACCAATCTCAAAACAAGTCCCTGAATCAATCCCTGCACGTGCTTTAAAACTTGAACTCAACAACAAACACGTCACCCCACTAACCTCAGAATCAACTCTTGAATTAACTTCTACGCCTACTTCGGAACCTAAACTCACTACCACCTCATCAACTTCAAAATAAAATCTCGAACCCGAATCTATTACCAAGCATACCTCCGAACCACCCATTTCAGTCACTTCAGAATCAACCATTGAACCAACCTCAAAACCAACTCATGAATCAACCCCTACAGAACTCGCCACCGAACTTATCATCCCCTCAACTCTGAAATAAGAACTTAAACCCACTATTGAACTTACCATTCCACCAACCACGAAACTGAACTACAAACTCAAACCTAGTATAAAACCTAAACTTATCATCAAACCTAAACCTCAACTTATCATCAAACCTAAACCTAAACCTACTATCAAACCTAAACCTACTATTAAAACTAAACCTATTATCGAATCTAAACCTATTATCGAACCTAAACCTATCCTCAAACATGAACCTATCACCAAACCTAAACCCATGATCGAACTTAAACTTGTCATCGAACACGAAACCAAACCTATCATTGAACTTAAACCAATCGTCGAACCTAGACCCGAACCTATCATCGACCCTGCACCCATCCACAAGCTCAAACCTACCATCAAAGGTGAACCCACCAACAAACTCAAACCTATTATCAAACTTGAACCTATCATCAAACCCGAGCATGTTATCGAACACGAACCTATCACTAAAACCGAGCCTATCCTTACAATGCCAACCCCACTCCCCTTTGAGCCAACCACCGAACCTATCAAGGAGTCGATCATCGCTCCCACTCTCGAAACTAAACCAAGCTTAAATCTCATGACCCCGATCAACATCCAAATCAATATATCACCAAATCCTCAAATCTTGCCACAACATGAAATCAATGTCATAACTAAAATCGCTTCTGATCGCCAGATCAAATTCTCCATAAACTTCACGATCAAAACCTTCATGAAATTCCAACCAACTAAACTACTACACCAAACTCTCAATACTAAACCTCCTCCAAAAATTATAAATAAAACTTTAAAATAACCTCACGATAAACCCAAAGTGTGAATTAAACAAAACATGCATAATCAAACAAACCACATCGCCCCACACGAAAGAAAGGTCAACCTTGGCCTACGCCCTTGCGTCTCCTCCTACTCTACCTTTGCCTTATCCTCTCACTACCTTTACAACACCACGTTCCCTCTCAACCCATCCCGCTCCAACTTCACCTGCAGACAACTTTCCGACAACTCAAAAAATACTTTAACAACTCTATGCCCCAACTCTATGAGTTGCCTTATCCCATCGAAAAACAAAAGGAGGTCCCTCCCGACAAGGAGGCCCCGGCCATAAAAGACTCATCAAAAGAAGAAGTTAATAGACACCACACCTATTTAGACAAATCTCACATCGTACAAAACACAAACCTAAATATAACACCTCTCTCATCCCAGATCAATTAGATCGAAAGGGATCGAGGACCCCGAAATAATATTATCGAACAGTCACTTCGACCATCCAACATGTCCCACCAAGAGGACTTCTTGAGTTAGTCCCCTACTTAAGGAATTGACACTATACTCTAACACAAAAATAATAACAGTAAAATAAAAAAAAATATAAAAATATATAGAAAAGTCACAAAAAAACTAAAAGTATAAATGCTCAAAACGTAAATACACTTTTATGCCCCAAACCCTTCGAACTTATACCCGACTGAGAACTCACAGTCAGGGAGCTAGTAATAAGAAACCATGCTTGTACAACCACCTCGCCTGGAGGAAATCAAAGCCCACATAGGAAATACTTATATTATCTCAGCAACATGCCTAGGAAGCAGCCACAGGGGAAGGACTTTCTAACCCTAGGAATCATAAGTCAATGACCATCATGTCTCGTAGCCTAAACATGCATACTTATATATTTATCATCCTTGCAGTCATCACAAGGAATTATATACAAAATCATTTTGGGTATCATCTGACTCATTGATCACCCTCCTATTCAGGAAAGTTGATCGAAAGGACTAGTGGATCATGAAACTCTCTTTCTGAAATATAGGAAACTTTGGATTCTCATACACCCCCTTCAGCAATTGGAGTCGATGTTAGAGCACAAAAAATGAAAATATAAGGTTCCATTAAACCTCACAATTCTTGCGTTAACAGGTTATTTTAAAAAAATATATAGAAAGGAAGCACAATCGAGCGAGAGCAATACGATGAATGAACAGTCAATGAATTCAGGGAAGCATAAGCAAATTGTGAGGGCATTCCTGGTAATTTTATTAGGAAAGCATAAGCAAACCGCGAGGACATCCCTGACACAACTAGATGTCGTCGTACGATGGCGGGAGGAGGACAAAACTCCTACTAACCATAGAATTTGATGATTTGATGGTGTTGGACCATGACAGAGAGCTCAATTATGGTACCACATTATCCACCCGAGAAGAAAGTAGTTGACTATTATTTCAAAATTTGGTTGAATAAGAAGCTACCCTCAGATCAATAAACCTTACCTCCTCTTCACCCTTTATTTTCTTTTCAGGCAATGAGTTAGTTGATTTTCAAAATCTCTTTGGAATAAAATCGAAAACTCTCGAATGACAAGTGATGCGATCACTTATTACCTACCATTCACCTCAATTTTTGTAGAAAGCTATGATACATGATGATCGTTCAACACTTATAAAATCAAGCCCGGCATGTTGTCGAAATAATCAAACTACTTCCTTGTTGGTGCATGATTTTTCAGGATTCCTCTCGGCCCCCGTTGAATTAGTAGCTCCAATTCTGTTCAAGTGGACTCTAGCGATGCGGTGTTTGGAATGTTGAAGGTAAAATAGAAAAGGGTGTTTTCTAGAAAGATTCCTAGTTGGTTGCGATCGCTAGTTGCAGATATTTAACGACGCTGCAACACGTCAACGATCATGCTTTAGAACCGGTGTGGGTTACTTCTTTACTAAATCATCCGCCTGCGACCGTCAGCAGCTATAGCTCTTCTTTATAATTTAGATAATTTAGTTTTCCTTTTCTTTCCCTGTAATTGTTGTAGTTCTAATCATTTTAGATTTTCCAATTTTGTTGTGAGTTTAATCGTGTGAGTTTATTATAGTTGATTTAATCTAGTATTCTAATTCTATCAGGAGTCCAATTAATCTTAGGTGTTGCAGTCCTATTAGAAGTCTAATTAATATTAGTTTCCTAATCTTATTACAATTCCAATTAATTTAGTGTCCTAATACTACTAAAAGTCTAATTGATATCAGCCTCCTAATTGTACTAGGAATGCAAGTATATTAATTCTTAATGAAACACTAATTAAATCAAGCATGCTAATTATACTGAAATTTTAAGTAAAGCAAGTATACTAATTGTATTGAAATTCTGATTGGAATAGAAGACTGATTTTACTAAAACTTTGATTTAAGCAATGAATTAATTATATATAAAAAAAATCTAATTAAAGGAAACAAGCTAATTTTATTACAATTCTGATTAAAGCAATAAATTAACTATATTTGAAATCTAATTACAACAATGAATTAATCATACTAAAATTTTAATTAAAATAAAGGAACTAATTTGACTGGAATTATGATAAGAGTAATAAATTAATTATACTAATATTCTAATTAAAAAAAAAGAAAAAGGAATTAATGATATTGAGATCTAATAAAGCGAGGAATTAACTATGCTAGAATTATTTAATTAAAATAAAGGAATTAATTTTATTGGAGTTATAATCGAAGCAACTATTCTAAGGATCTAATAAAGCATGTAAATTAATTATACTAAAATTCTAAGAAGAAATTATGGAACTGATTTTCTAATCCTAATTAAAGTAACTAAATAATTCTAAAAAAAGGGGTTTGGCCCCGCTATGCTAAGGAGGATTAGCTTCATTACCGAGTACCCTCCGTAAGCTCCCTTGGGCAAATCGGGTGGCTGATATTAAAGATAAATTGGATTTCAGATTATAAAGATGGTACTTTTAGATTTTCAGAGTCAATTTCGGGATTATAATTGTGAATTGAATTGAGAAACTAGAATTATAGAAAACTGAATTAATATTTGGGATTTTTAAAATATTGAACTAAAAAATCAAAACTAAAATTTAAAATTCTAGGACTGAATTTGGGTTTGAAATCAGAAAATTAGACTGTATGATTAATGACTGGTTCTAGAACCTAAGAACTAGAATCAGAGATTAATGATAGGACTAGAAATTAAGATTTTAGAACAGAATTAAAGCCTAGGATCGGTAAATTAGACCGTCAGATTAAGGATTGGTTCTAGAAACGAAGAACTAGAACTAGATATTAAAAATTACGGTCTAAAAAAGAGGGGTGCTACGGTCTAAAACTACGAGCTAATATTAATAATTAAAACTAAGAGAAATCCTAAGTATAAAACTAAGATTTTTACCTAAGATCGGGGTTGCGGAGAGAAACCTCGAAGATTCGAAGCTTGAATTTCGAAATCATGGCTAGGTTGCTCTATGTGTTCGTTCTCAGAGTTCTCTGATTTTGAAACCCTAAAAAAAAATTTGTTCTCTCTCAAAATTGCCAGCCGCCCTGGGTGAATTAAGAAAAAAATAATTTATAGGTTTTTCTCCAATTAAACGCCCTATTTCAAGCGTTTAACTGAATTACGTGCCGGTCTCTTGGTGCTTAATCGCTTTGAGTTGGTCTCCGACTTAGTGAGCGACCGACTGACTTGCTTAGCGAGTTCCCTAGTTCTAACAATGTTAGGACTAATTGCGCACCCATTGTGAGGTGCGCAATTCAATTAAGCGCCTCTTTCAAAGCGTTTAATCGAGGAAACTTGGGGGTTAAGGACTGTAAGACTCGGTCGGGCGTAGGCCAATTATGCGCCGGTGGTGGGGCGCTCAATCCGATCGCGCATTTCATATGAGGCGTGTGATTGAGTCTCGAGATGGTCTGGGGAAAGGGAGTTTGGTCTGGAAGGGGGACTGATTGCACGAGAGTGATTTGGCGTGCGATCGAATTGCGCGTGTGATTTTAGGCATGTAGTTCGGGGTTGTCTGGGTTGAGTCTGAAATGCCAGACTATTGTTTCAGTATGTATTTCGACTATATACTATTGTTTCAGTATATAGTCTCCCTTCGTTGGGATCTGAGCCATAGAGCTATTATTTCAGCCTGTGTTCAGTCATGTACTGTTGTTTCAGTGTATGGTCCCCGCGTTAGGGTTATGAGACCTGAGTCATAGAGCTATTGTTTCAGCCTGTGTCCAGTCATGTACTATTATTTCAGTATATGGTCCCCGCGTTAGGGTTATGGGACCTGAGCCATAAAGCTATTATTTCAGCCTGTGTCCAGCCATATATTATTGTTTCAGTATATGGTCCCACATTAGGACAAAGGGGTTTGAAATGCAAGACTATTGTTTCAGTCTGTATTTCGACTATATACTATTGTTTTAGTATATAGCCTTGGGATCTGAGCCACAAAGCTATTGTTTCAACTTGCGTTTAGTCATGTACTATTGTTTCAGTATATGGTCCCTATGTTAGGGTCATGGGTCCTAAGCCACAAAGCTATTGTTTCAGTCCGTGTTCAATCATATATTATTGTTTCAGCATATGGTCCCAATTAGGGTTATGAGGTCAAAGATTGATCTAACAGATTTGTACATTCTGAGAGGGCAAAATGGGGGTGTCTACATTCCCGATATGGGATCATTACCAATGTACTCCACGACATCTGTGACGCAGATAAAAGTCCCACCGTCACTTGACACTGGGGCATTTATTTTTAAAGAGCGCTAGCACCTTGGTAGTGATACTCAGGTCACAAGACCGATACCCCAAACTGGGGCATTATTTTTAATTTTTTTTTTTTAATTTAGATCCTCCTTCCCCACTTTGAATACTCCAAATTGGGGCATTTAAAAAAATAAATAAATTTCAATTCAGTTCTTGATTTTCCACCTCGGACACCCCAAACAGGGGCATTCATTTTTTAGTTTAGTTCTTACTTTTCCGCCATAGGTCCCGCAAAATGAACACCTGAAACAGAACAACAGAGATACACTCAAAAAATAAATATCATACTCTAATACTACTCATTTCCCCTCCAACGTAACCCAACAATCACACAACACTTACCCCCCAAAGAAACACAAATCCACCACAGAATAAATAAACCAATAGAATTAAAACACTTAACACCCATCTAGAAACTTTAAATTAAACCCTAAATTCACACATTTCTAACAAGTGTCACCTCAAGTCAAACATAAGACCAAAACAAAGTACCTTAAACTTTAAACATGGGATTCACCCCCCACCTTAAACAAAACAAACATAAAAATCCCTTGAAACTCCCTAAAATGAAACCCTAACTCATCTGGACCATGAGATCATCTCAAGAAAAATCTAATAAAATAAATACCCTAACAAACTCAATAAAACCAAGTGGAATCTTAAATAAAACCCAATATACGAAGAAAAATCCTAGTAGAACTATAAATCAATTTTGAAAAATAAATCCTAGCATTCCAAGTTAAGACCTAACTAAACAGAATCCTGATAAATTAAGTAATTCAAAATAAAATTTTTGAATGTCTGCACAGGTCCCATTGAATAATAAAATATAAACAAACACAACAAATAAAACACCTTTAATAAACTTTTTTACACAATATCACTAGAGGCATACCTCCTGAATTTACAACCTGAAATGAAAACCTACAACCCAAAATGAAGACCGAATCCGTAATGGAGACAAAGCAAGGAGCAGATCCCAACTCGGAGCGTCCAATCGGAGGCTTCAGAGAGGATTGGTTGGGGAACACATCCCTCCACTTGTAATTCCTTCTCTTCCGCCATCTTCACCTCCTCCGCTGCTGCCTGCTCAACGCTGCCTTCACTGCTCCCTAAAAGGGATTGATGTAAAGACTGGTATTCTCTTTCCCAATACTGCCCATTCTCAAATTCATATCATCCACAGACAACACTTCAGGTTGAAGATCATGTGAAACAATGAACACCGGAAGAAACGACATCACGATCGGATGGTCGAATCTCATAATATCATAAGAACACGGATGTCCGAATACCAGAAATCAGAAAAAGTCAAGGTAAAACTCGAAAGCTGAAGAGAATAAAGAATTCTCCTCCTTATATAGAACTCAGCCCAATCATGTGCCAGGAAGCCAACGCACAAATTAATCAAGCACGTGAAAGAACACGCATAATCCCAATCCCGCGCCGAGCCACGCTTGCATAATCGAACTTCCGCCCGCCCAGTGGGCACGACATCCTAATCCCACGCTCATTCCTAATTGCGCAATCAAATTATACGCCATTCATGAGGCACGCAATGCGAAAGGTCGCCCGCACAATGACCTAGTGGTGCTTCAATCACGCGCACTTTTCTAAGCGCGCAATTGGATTACACGCACAGAATCTAACGTGTAATCAGCTTCTCTAAACCCCCAATCACACTCCATCACACAAGCATGCAATTAGAATAAACGCCCTGAAACAGGTGCGCAATACCCAACTTCACGCGTTACCACACCCTTTGCCCCCATCTCAGTCAGGATCCTTCCCCCATCTCCCATCGCAAAGGAAGCATTGACCGCAACCCCCGTCCCATCGCGACAGGACACACATATCAGCAACACAAATTAACATACCCAATCGCGACACAGTTAAAGCAAAGAGCACACTACTTATCCCATCATGATCCTTCTCCCACGTCCCATCACATAACCTCATCACACATCTCATCGCGAAAAGCCAAAAGCAAGCCTCCCAAAAACCTGGACAAACGACCAAAGTCAAAGATGAATCTCGCCACGACGCAACCACAACGTGATCTCATATAACCCATGATCAGCCAAAGAAAGAAATATGACACACCTATCACACAAATATCTCATCAACGTCCCATTGCAAACATCACTACCCGAAACATCCAGACACAACCACGCCACACATTCATGAATATGACCTCTCGTGATGCAACTACAACTCGATCTCATAACGAACGTGTCCTGTCGCGACATAGCAACTTTATTTTGTCATATAGCCTATTACCAATCTACCATCGCAATAGAGTCAAACCTTCAAAAAGTCCCATCGCTAACTATGCTCAACCAATGTCCCCTCATAGAAGCAGAGAGCCTACCTCCCAAATCCCTCGCTATGCAGTAGTCGCTAGACTCCAACAGAAGAAGGACTCCTCCCACGTCCCATAGCATCTCAAACACAAAAAATCCTACCAGGATCCAAATGCCCCTATCAGACCTACGACCAGTAATCCCCAAGCATCTTAACACAGACCCCCAATGTCCCATCATGTCTATGATCCGCTATGACGGGAAGGAAGAGAAAAGACTTTCTCGCGTCTCATCTCAGTCTGCAACCACCGGGATCATCCTAGCATGAAACCGTAACGGGAAAGATCACAATGTTCCATTGTGAACCTCACTTCCCCAAGACATTGCATCACAGTAAGGGCCACCAAGTCTCTGCTACAACAGAAGTAAAGGGAAGAGAAGGAAACCCCTCAATGTTCCATTGCGACATCACCACGACAACCGATCAGTCCCATTGCGGGCTACACAGGTAAGCATCACCACTTTCGGTAAGTATCACCCTCTCTTTTACTCGATATTGCTTCTGATATATATAGTTAGCTATGATTAAGTTAACATATTTTTAAAACTCATCTCTCTCGACTCGCGAACCACTGTAGTCTTCCCATAAGAGACAATCATCAGTATTCATCGAGAATGTTAGATGGAGTATCTGACATGCCAAGTGTCTTCTTGACAATCACATAAACAGTCGGATCCACAAATCTCGTACCAATGGATCTGCTGAGCGAAGTCTCAGAAGCCACGTTCTTCAAAGATTTACCATCGAATTGATCTTAAGTTAAAATTTCTGAATTTTCAAAATCCCTTACTTTTAAAACTAAAAAAAATAAAATAACAAAAAAGAAACCAAAATAATAATAAACAAAAAGACCTCTTACCTACCAAAATTCATCTCATTCACCACTTACCCAAACCAGCCATTCCCCTTGGAAAATCGAACAATGAGTATATTTAATCTAAGAACTTACAAATGCCTATTGGAAAATGAACGCCTGACGCGCATTGGTGTAAGCAATGATACGCCCAGTCTGGCATGACTTGCGAAAGCCTTCGACATTACATGATATTGTATCTTATTATCAGTCTCTGGACCTTATTTATGGACATTTGTATGAAGCCCCCGGTACCTTGACTGCATCATATCCCTCTGTTTGACTACCCCTTACAGCAGGTCACGACATGCGACGGGATGCCCCTTGCACCCACAGATTAGGATATGGTGATTCTCCTTTTCGTTTGACTGTCCCTTGTAGCAGGTCGCGATACATGACGGGATGCCCCTTGCACCCGCGGATTATGATATACTGACTCCCCCTGTCGACTATCTATGACATCGTTTCGCGATATGTGAAGGGATCACTTGCATCCACGACATGAAATACGCCTTTCGACAGCTATCATTGGGACCTCGAATGCTTCATTTTAGCTTGCACTGATAGATAAGAAAGTCAAGCATGTCATGTCGGCATCCCCAGTTCACATTTATGATTTTCCAAGAGTAACGAGAAGACACATTCAATGAGGGGTGTCTACTTCTTCGATGCGTTCTTACTTCGCAAGAGCGCGCCGAAGAGGGGTATCTGTAGACACCCCCATTTTACTCTCTTAGAATATATAAATTCATTTAGTCAACCTTTGACCTTGCCCATGACTTTTCAAAAAGGATTTACCTTCTTTAGAAGTTTTAACAACCCTAATGTGGGGACCATGCACTAAAATAATAATACATGGCTGAACACAGGTTGAAACAATAGCTTTGTGGCTCAGACCCCCTAACCCTAATGTGGGAGCCATGTACTGAAATAATAGTACATGGCTGAACACAGGTTGAAACAATAGCTCTATGGCTCAGACCCCCTAATCCTAACATGGGAACCATGAACTGAAATAATAGTATATGGCTGAACACAGGCTGAAATAATAGCTCTATGCTCAGATTTCTAACGTGGGAGACTATATACTGAAATAATAGTATGTAGTCGAAATACAGACTGAAACAATAGTCTCGCGTTTCAGAACCAGACTCGGGACATACCCCGAATTACACACCAAAAACCATGCACGCAATCCTATTACATGCTACATCATCAACACACAATAAGTCCCTTCTATACCAAACTCCCTTTCTTTAGACCGTCTCGAGATTCGATCGCACACCCTAACCAGTATGCGTAATCAGATTAAGCGCCACATCACATGCGCACAATCGGTCTATCCTTGACCAAGTCTCCCAACCCTTAACCACCAGAGCTCTATGATTAAGCGCTTGAAACTAGGCGTTTAATTTGGTTGTGCGCACCCACTTCGACACGCAATTAAGTTTTAATACATAATTAGAACTAGGGCACCCGGTTGAACCAGTCAGCTGGTCGCTAACTGAGTTGGTAACCGACCCCAAAGCGATTAAGCGTCGGATAATCGGCTTGTAATTCAAATAAACATCTAAAATAGGGCGCGCAATTGAAGTTGACCGCCTAATTAAGCACACCCCACAGGGCACAAAATTAGGAAAATACATATAAATAGACCCCTTTACCATGACCTACAACACACAACTTAGAGATTCGAGTTTTGAGTTCTTCACCCCAGGCCTAGGACTTTGAGATTTCTAATCCTCTGGTGCTTAGGTTAAGGTAATCCCCCTCTAATTTTAGTTTCCAATTTCTAGTTCTAGATTTTAGAGGTTAGTCTTCGATTTTTTTTTATAGCCTTTAGTTCTTAGGTCTAGATTTTAGATCTTAATTATTAATTCCGATTTTCAATCTTAGACCGTAATGCCTCCTTTTTAATTCATACTTTAATCCCTAGTTCTAATTCTTAGTTTCTAGAATCAGTCTTTAATTTAATTATCTAATTTTCGATCTTAAATCTTAGTTTTTATCCCGTTACCTTAATTTTCAATCATAATATTAATCTCTGGTTTCAGTCTTTAGTTTTCTAGGACCAGTCCTTAATCCTACGATCTGATTTTTCGGATTTCAACTTCGATTTTTGTCCTTAGATTTTTATAGCCTTTAGTTTTAATTTATAGTTTCTTATAGTTCTAATCTTTAGATTCTAATTCTTAATTCTTAAGTTTTAGAATTCAGCCCTTAGGAAATTCCTGCCCAAATCCTTAGTCTAGAGCCAACTAGGTCTCCCCAACCTTTTCTCAATTGTCAATCCCGTCACTTTTATGTTTGGCTTATTTTAAGGTATCAAACGAAGTCGGATTAGTACAAAATTGGTGATGTTTGAAAGATAATCGAAGTAGCTTTCCAACAAGCCAAAAAATGTATAATTCTGACAAGTTTCGAAGAAGTTATGGTCAGTTTTCAACCGCTTGACAAACAGTGACGTTTTTCAAAACTCCTAGTTGAATTAGGATTAGTCCTTTTATCATTTTATTTTAGAAAATAAGATTCTTTTCTTTTATTAGAAATACGACTTTACTTTATCACTTTAAAAGAACTAGGAATTAGAGGTACACTAGGATTTCTAGTAAAAGCCTATAAATAAGACCTTTACCCCCTAGCCATCCATCTACATAATTTTTCTCTATACAATTTTCCTTTACACAATTTTCCTCTATACAATTTCCTTCTACACGATTCTTCAAGTAATTCCTTAGTTCTTAATCTCTGGTTTTAGTTCTTAGGTTTTAGAACCAGTCTCTTTTTTTTAGCTTGTAGTTCTTAGGCTCTAGAACTGGTCTTTAATCTCACGATCTAAATTTTCCTAATTTCGATCTTGATTTTAGTCCTTAGATTTTAGCTTTAGTCTTAATTCTAAATCCTAAAGTCTGCTTTATAGCTTTAGTTCTCAATTCCTTTTTTTTTAGCCCTCAAATACCAATCATCAATCTCTCAATCTATAAAAAATATTATTTTATAATTCAAATTCAGACTCTCTAAATTTTAGCCACCCGATTTGCCCAAGGGAGCTTACGGAGGGTACCCAGGAATGGGGCTGATTCTCCTTAGCATAGCGGGCCAAAACCCCTTTTAGATTTTTAGTAAAAATTAGTATATTTACTTTAATTAGAATTTTAATAGAATTAGCATATTTTTAATTAATTAGAGTTTTAGTAAAATTAATATATTTGCATTCCTAGTACAATTAGGAGACTAATATTAATTATACTTCTAGTGGGATTATGAAAGTTAATTAGTTGTTAGTGAAAGTTAAGTACTTAAATTAATTAAATTCCAAGTATAATTAGGACATCAAATTAGTTAGACTTCTAGTAGGATTAGGAGACTTAATTAATTAGACCTCTAATAAAATTAAGAAATTTAAATTAATTAGACTCCTAGTAGGATTAGGAGGCTTAATTAATTAGATTTCTAATAGGATTAAGATATTTAAATTAATTAGACCCCTAATAGGATTAGGAGATTTAATTAATTCCTGGTAAGATTAAGATATTTAAATTAATTAGACTCCCAGTAGGATTAGGAGACCAAGTTAATTAAAATCCCAGCAGGAATAGGAAAATCAAACCAGTTAGACTAAAGGTAACCCACAACTGCTGACATTCGCCAGCGGACGATTCAGTAAAGGAGTTCAACCCGCAAGCCCCCACTTCCCTTTAAAGCGTGATCAATGATGTGTTGCAGCGTCGATAAATATCTGCAGCTGGCAATCGCATCTTCTCAGGTATTCTCTATTTAATATTCGCCTTTTACTTTCAGCAATTTAATATTTTCTAATTTATTACTCTATCATCGCCTTTGCCAGAGTCCACTCATTCCGGAGACCAAAAGGAACCCAGAAAAAATGCGCACCAACAACGAGTGACCTAAAATTTATAAGTTTGGAATTAACGTCTTCCATGTCATTTTGAGATGATAGAAGCAACATCATGCGGTAATGTTATCAGATGTCTGTGGCGTGATATCAAAACTAATCATATGATCGTTACGTCGACACTTTACATAGGGCGGTTCGTAAATATTTACAGTATTTTATTTTTTAGAGCATTTTAATAATTTATATTTCAAAGGAGTTCTCCTCCATCTCTCTATGGGGTTCGTAATTTTTTTTTTAATATGGCGAGAGAAAAGCTCGCTCTATACTCACCATGCGGCTACGTGGATAGTGCCTTGTTTAAGGGAGTGCATGATATATTATAGTTCCAACAAAAATTGTCGAGTTTTTTGTTTTCACTGATGTGGGACTAAGGGCACATTCACTTCGCTATAATCCCATTGTGTGTAATATTCACTTTACATGTAATAAAGTAAACTTTTTTTATTTGTTAAAAGGTATGCCTACATTGTAATATGGTTGTTTAGTTAACTATAAGATGAAGGTGTAAAGACGAAGATGCATCTGTCTTGTCAGGTAAATACGCCTTTAACCTTGGACCAATTACATGGTGCGCTGCATTTATTTTTATCGTTGGTCTTAGCTGCAATATATTGATATTACGAGCCTCAACCTTGTAAGTCAAATTTATTACAGGTAAATTTAGTGGCACATAACCCAAAAAAATAACAGTGAATTGAGCAACCAAAGTTGTACTTTTTACGGTACAATATAAGGATTGTAGTGAAATAGAAGATTACTTATGGAGGATGCGTGCTATGTATACTAGAAAAATGACCCTCTAATTATTCGAACTTCGTCTATAGATCAATTGCGCCAAATATGGGGACGAAAATCAATCTCCACCGGATTTTCAAAGTCGGTCAAGTCACACCGAAAAGAGAGGGGGTGGGGTCAGAAGACACATTGACTACATTTAATAGGATGATGAAGATTGTTTAACACCGCAAACTTCCAGACGTTGGATGTTGAGATGATGGGTGTACCATTCAAGGGTCGTTATTTTCCTATTTCATGTCGTACTCACATAAGACTTGGACCTTGTAGTGAATCCCACTCTTTTCACATGATGTCAAGCCATTAAGGTGACTTTTTTGGACATGTCGGCTATGTGTAATTAATTAGTTACCATTTGATGGAACGCCTATGATCTCAAGATCCATCATGTGAAAGATTGGTATGATAAACAATCTCTATAATTTGATCCCAAAACAAGTCAATGTGTTTTAGCATCGATGAACTCAAAACCGAACTGAACCAAACCATACCGAATCGAGAGACCCACTGAATTATCTTGCTAATCCAGAACAAACCAAACTAATCTCTACTACCGCATCAGGACAGCTTCAGTTTTTCTCTGAATCGAGAGATCGCCCCTATAGAGTGTTAGACGGAGTTTGCATTTATTGCAACTCGATTTTAAAAGTGTTAGGCGGCAGACGGGACAAGATGATATAGGAACACGGTAGAGTTGCTTGAAGGGAAATTTACCTGATCGACCCTGTCAGATACACCTTTTACGTCAGAGGCCCTGTAGTTTCACCTTTACCCAAACCGACCAGCTCCAAGCCTAGTCGACCCTAAGGAGAGTAAAAAGTCCAAATTACTCCCTTCTATGACTTTCTTTAACCCACAAAGCATCCTCTTCTTCCTCATTTTAATCTGCTAAAAAGTTAGAGGTGGGCCAGGTGACGACGTCTTCTTCCTTAGTCTGATTTGCTATTTCGAAGAAGAAAACAGAGGCTTGGGAGAAGAAGCCCCTGCATTTCTCCATTGTGACAAGAAGACCCTGTAGTTTGCCCTTGCGACGCGAGGTATCTTACTTAAACCCCATTTTCAGTTTATTAGGGTCTCTTAATGGCGCAATATAAGAAAGTTTTTGTTTCCTTCGATCATTTTTTTTCAAAGTTAATATCGATTGCAAATATAATCGATATTGACTCTATATACAGTTGATATCGATTGTATTTAGAGTCGTTACCGACTCTATATATATTCGATATCGACTGTCTTTAGAGTCGTTACCAACTCTATGTACAGTCGATATCGACTATATATAGTCAATAACGACTTTAAATACAGTCGATATCAATTGTATATAGAGTCGATGTCGATTGTATTTAGAGTCGATATGTGTTAAGAATCGTCTTTTCTCTTTTATGTTATCAGTCTTATGATCCCTTCCTTCTCATTCTTAAACATGCGATGACGGAGGTGAGGATTCCTCTTCTTTGTCACTATGATGGCCTTCTTGTAAACGATGATGGCTTGTATGAAGGTGGCCGACGGATGGTTATTAATATTTTGACTAGTATTTCTTATGAATAATTCATGAGGCGAATGCCTGCTGTCAGTTTTACGAGGGCAGATGAAACAGTTTCCATAAAGTTTCATATGAAGATAGTGAATACCCCTGTGGTTGCCGACATTTTGGATGCTGATGATTTGGCCACCCTATTTACGTTTCATAGATCCGGGGTGGACGCCATAAAGGTATTTATCATTAAGGCACCGTCATCCTTCCGAGTCAAAGCTGAACAAGTAGATCTTGGCGGGATTGATTTTGTGAGTAGTCATTCATTTCAACCATGTAAGTTTGAGGAGGATGAAACTAGATATGATACCGTCCCGTTAGGCGATGACAATGATATTACGGCAAACACGACTGCTAGGAAAGCAACGTTTGATTTAAATGATGCTCCGGTTGAATTATATGACCCACTAAAATATATGCATGGGTCACAACAATGTTGTCAATAGTTAGACTACACTTCAGAAAGGGTGGTCGATACCGACGATTTCAGTCATATCTTCCCCGGTGGATGGACAACTTGGTTAACGCATGAATTATGTTCTACCATGCCATCGATGGGAATTACCAGAGAAACTCAGCCTCATGTCCATACACATAAGAACCTCTTTGGTGAAGGACCTAGTTAACCATGCCATTATCGATTCAGTGAAGGATCTAGTCAATCCGTCAGAACCCCTTCGGTGAAGGATCTAGTCAACCACCTGAGAACACCACTAGTGAATGGCGTAGTCATCCTCAACCCACTAATGAAGATACCTTAGAAGAAGATTATGAAAGTGAACTAGATGGGTTTATAAAAGAGGATCCGAAAATTTTTATGAGAGACATTGATAATCCCCTAGTAGAGGGAGATTACGAAGTGTCAGAGACATCGGACGACTTCTCCGATGAAGAGGTGGAAACTGAATATCAGAATTAGACATTTAAAGTTGGAGAGATCTTCAGAGGCAAACAAATATTTCAAAGAGCATTGAAAGAGCACGCGGTGGAGAAAAACTTCTAAATTCGTCCTTTGAAAACTGCTAGTTATCGAGTGACAGCTGGATGCTACAAACCTGATTGTTCGTGGCGAATACATGTGTCTAAATTGACTGGGCTCGACTCTTTCCAAATTAAGACATTCAATAGTACTCACACATGTGGGGCCGCTAAGATCGGACTGCACGATCACCGTAATACAACAATCTCCTTTGTAGCCAACTATGTATGGGATAAACTTATAGAAGGATTCGACTATACACCGACATCGATAATATTTGATATTGTAAAAGCTTATAATGTGCAAATCTCATATGTAAAGGCTTGGAGGGAAAAAAAAACTTATCCTTAATGATATTAGAGGTAGTTGGGAAGGACAATTTATGGACCTACCGCCCTACGTGAAGGAGATGGAGAGGGTAGATCCTAATATACAAATATCCTTTCAACTTACACTTGACGATAAGTTCCAAAGATTTTTTTAGAGTTTTAGCCCGTGCATCAGAAGCTACCGCAATACACTTCGTCGCATATTGCTTGTAGACGGCACACACCTACGAGGACGTTTTAAAGGGATCTTACTTATTGCCTCGCCGCAAGACGGTATTGTTCATATATTATCATTAGCATTTGCCATCGTCGATTTAGAAGAAGAGGATACATGGATGTGGTTTCTTGAACAGGTAGGTGCATTAGTGATTGGTGGGTTTAACGAAGATTTTATTTTTATCACCGATAGATCGAAGGGTTTAATAAAGGCGGTGAAACATATCTTCCCTAACGCATATCACAACTACTGCATGTGACATATGACACAAAATTTGGCACACAAGTATCCCAAGAACAATGTGAAGGGTCTATGGTGGAAAGCTGCGCGTCCATATTCAGTAGAGAGATTTGATTATTTTATAAACGAAATAAAGAAAGATCTTATTGGTCCTCGGGCCATAGAGTAAATTTCGAAAATAAACCCGAAGCATTGGTCAAGCGCATATATGGAAGGAAGGCAGTACGATTCTCTGACTACGAATAATACTGAAAGCTTAAACAGTGTATTAAAGATAGCTTGAGAGAGACCAATTATCGACTTAATCAGAACTACTAGAGAGAAAGTTGTCGATCATTTTCAAAAGTACCGACAAATATATGAGAAATGGACCACCCTTCTCTGCCCGAAAGTAGATGAGCATATGAAGAAGGTGTTGCAATGGGCCGATAGAAAGAGTGCTCAACCATATGAGCGCAATCAATTCCAAGTCAACTCCGAAAATTTTATTCGTCACGTCGACTTGAAACACAAGATGTGTACTTGCCGTCGTTGGCACATTCATGGCTTGCCTTGCTCCCATGTCGTGGCAACCATCAATCGGAGAAGTTACGATTACTATAACTTTTGTGAGAAGTGGTTTTTCACCGCTTGCTTTAGACAAACATACGACGAGCAATGACTTCCCACCCTTGATAAAAGCCAATGGGAGTTCCAAACAGAGCAACTCCCTGAAAATATGAAAGTGAGACCACCCTATAATTGTCGAAAGTAAGCTGGTCGACTGAGGAAGAGAAGGATACGGTCTAAGGGTGAGGTTACGGCCCTACAGTGTAGCAGGTGTAGTGAGTATGGTCACAATCGCAGAAGTTGCACGACAGTGGGACCGATGGGTTGATAGTGTATATTTTTAATAATGATAGATGAATGTAAATGAGACAATATATATTTGCTAAGAAACTCAGAATCCTAATTTTTTTGTTTCGTAATAGTTATAATTTTAGACTATACAGTTACTCAGCAACATGCAACATGGAATATACAAATGAGCCGTCAGCAACTGTATATATAGTTGTGATGATTGTATATTGACTCATTGACAATTGGATATAGAACCGTCATCGAGTATATAAATAATCGATAATGACTTTATATAAAGTCGCCATCGACTCTCTATAAAGTCGATATCAATTCATTGTAGAATCGCTATCGACTATCTATATAGTCGATGGATGACAACTCTATATAAAGTTGATGGCGACTCTATATAGAGTCGCTATCGATTATTTATATAGTCGATGACGACTCTATATAAAGTCGATAATGACTGCTACTTCTACATTATAACCACTGTTACTTAAAAATATTTCATTTATATTAAAAATATTTCATTTATAAAAAATGTGTCATTTATATTTACAAAATATTTCGCTTACATTATAACCACACTACTACTGCGCCTCCTCCTTTTTGTCGTCCTGCTCCAGTTCTCCTCCTCCATTGCCGATATAGTTAGCCAGTGTATGGCCAAATTTTGCCCTTATCCTATCCATATTTGATTGCTCGAAGCTAAATTTCTTCCTCGACATGAAGTACTCCACATACTTCACCACAAACACCCCACAATCACTCGAATTGGTCTGTTGGGGAACGACTTTGATCTGGCAGTCACTAGATGACCAAGGATAGGTCTTCGCGTTCAGTGCAGTGGAGTCACCATACGAATATAAAATCGTGGGAAGGTATTGGGTCTGTTTCGAAATAGAGAAATGTTAGATATGTTAAGCTAACAATGATGAAAGATATGCTAAGCAAAATATCTTACCAGCGTTTGCAATTGGGTCGGATATCTTTCCTTAGAGGGCTTATTAAAAATTGGGTCGACGACCTTATCGATCGTTCAACTACCTTCGCAATCTCAAGCGCCCAGTGTAATGGTTGTCGTGAATGAATTGAGATAAATATCTACAAAAAAGTAATATAATCTCAAAGGATATGATAGAAAAATTATAAAGAGGTTAGAAGCATACTGTGCTGCACTCGTGAGCCCACAGCTTTCGAAACTGATTGAAAGATAAATTTTCCAGCAGCTTCTTGCCTTGGTTCTGTTCAAGTTTATGGGCAGCCCACAGTTTGACTTGAAACTCGAACGATTCTTCGTATAATTTTTCAGCAAGAAGGAACTTGTTGAAATCATTAAGTTCAAAGCCCATGTAGGTCAGAGCTGTAGGGCACATAAGGAAGCATTTGTTCTTTGCATCAGGATGAATATTGTCATTAATTACTTCTAAGTGTCTCATGTAGGCTCCCATAATCTGAAACCAATGCAGTTACAGTTAAATATGTAACATTCAAAAGAGTCGTCTCATGCACTTTAATAATATATAAATAATCGTTATCGACTCTACGATGAATCGATATCGATTCTCCATACAGTCGTTACCGACTAAATAAATAATCGTTATCGACTCAATAATGAATCGATATCGATTCTCCATACAGTCGTTACCGACTAAATAAATAATCTTTATCGACTCTATAATGAATAGATATCGATTCATTCTAGAGTCGATAACGACTGTATAAAGAGTCGTCATCGACTCTTCAATGAATTGATATCGATTCGTTGTAGAGTCGATAACGACTCTATTTCGAGTCGTCGACATCTTTATATAATTCTATTTGTGCCTACAGTAGGGTTACTTTACTTATAAAATTATCCAAGTAATGCGTGCCCACCAAACATCTGAAAAATTGCACTATATGCTTATATTATTGCTACATAAATAAATGCCAATGTAACTAATTTCATAATAAATAATAAAGTAAAAGATTCAGGCTTGTTCCTGGGAAGAATGACTTATTCGTCCTCAGACTTAGGCTTGTTCCATATGTCTAGCATGTATTTCTGATCCGCTGTCAGCTCAGTAGTAGCATCATCAACCATAGACTTAGGCTCAGCAGTAGCATTAGACTCCGGTCCAGGCTCAGCCGTAGGTCCTTCAATGGCCTTCTCGGTTATAGGCTTTTTCACCGTCGCTCCCCTTCACTGTGTCCTAGGTTTGACGACAGTTGTTTTGATGAGTTTTCCTTGCCTAGGTCTTAACTGAGGGGTCAATTTATTGGGGAGGCAATTGGGAAGAGGTTTGCTCTTCACCAGCTAGACCCTTATCGGCTTCAGTCTCAGGCTGCTCGTCAGCAGTTGTCGTCACTTCGTCCATGGGAGGATTCTCATGCATTGGAGCTGATGGTTCCTTATCGACGGCTGTGCCACATACCTTTGATATCAGTTCCTCAATAGCGACATCCTAAACATCAAAATAATAGTGCAGTATTAGAAATAATTTTTGGTCCCCATTATAAAAAGTCTATATCGATTTTAAATTTAATCGTTATTGGCTCTATATGTAGTCGATATCGATTGTAAATTTAATCATTATTGACTCTACATAAAGTCGATATCGATTGTCAATACAATCGGTATCGACTCTATATGAAGTCGATATCGATTGTACATAATTTCGTTATCGATTCTATATATAGTTGATCTTGATTGTAGTTACAATCGTTATCGACTCTATATGCAGTCGATATCGATTTATTTTAATAATCTTGAACATATATAAAAACTACGTATCAACACATACCTTAGGTCTCGCCTCCAGTAAATTTTCAAGAAGTTCTTTTATATTCTCCTGGTCCTTTCTGACCAACGAGTTATAGTGATTTAACTTTTGCAACTCCGCATCCCTTGAATTGAGCCGCTCATTCAAGGAGTTGCATAGTTTCTCCATGGAGGCACAATGTTTCGCCAGGACCACATTCTCTCCCTCCAAATGGTTCACTCTTTGGGTGAGCTTCAAGTTCTCCAGTGCCAAAGCATCGACCCTCCTCAACAACGACTCATTGGAGGAGGACGGTGCAGCTAGGCTCCCTTTTGTAGTTGGGCTCTCCTTCGTGGCCTCCCTAGTTCTTAGCCTCTCTACATCTACATGAACGGGGCCCTCTTTCGAGAAAGATTCTTCGTTCGACGTCGATTGGTCATCAAATTCTTCCTCGTCAATATTCTCGACCGGAATATAATTTCTCTTCTTCTTCGGCCGCAACTCTTCCACAGCTTTCTTGACCGGCATGAGGGGTGCCTCTTTCCTCTTTCCCCCAGTGACATTTCGACCCCGTAGATATTCTTTTAAGACGGGTATCTCTAATTCAAAGGCAACAGGCACGAGGGGAGCGCGAATCTTTTGAAATGTAAGGAAACACGGTAAATAACTGACTAAATTGATAATATATTCCAAATGCAAAGTGTCAACAATTTAATAAGTCGTTATCAATTTTGTAATGAATCATTATCGACTTATTAAATAGTCGTTAACGATTCTATAATAAATTGTTATCGATTATTTAATAAATTGTTATCGATTTTAAAATAAATCAGTATCGACTAATTAAATAGTCGTTATCGATTTCGTAATGAATCGCTATCAACTATTTATTAAGTCGTTATCGATTCAATACAGAATCGATAACGATTTATTAAATAATTGATAACGATTTGTTACAGAATCGATAACGAGTATTTAATAAGTCGATAACAATTCATTACAAAATCAATAACTTTATTTATTTGAATTATTTAATAGACATCATACCTTACTGTCTAATATCTGTCTGCGAGTATAACCTTTGATCCTTGATTGCGTCCTGTCCGACCATTTCACCAGTCGTGGTAAAGGGTCCTTAAGGCCTATATGGACATGCAAGATATTTGGCAACATCTTATAAGCCCACCATTGAAGTACACATATGCATCCATATGTGTTGTATGTCTTAAGGGCTTTATCCATCTCGGCAGTCTTTCTATTTGTTGTGCCCTTCATTATATACTCCATCAAGTCATGGTACACGTGGAGACCCCACAGAGTTCGATTAAAGTTCTCGACGTCATCGATGAGGTCGATGTGGTCTTCCGCCAGCTGATGGTGGGACCCAGGAAAAAGAAATATATACAACACATATAAAAGAGACAACTTTACGAAGTCGTCATCACTTTCCGCTCTCCAAATTGCAGCATTTATATGAGAACAGAGAATTTTTCCAAGAGGCGTTCCACGAAAATATTTGTATCGAATGATTTGTTCTTCCGGTGGTTTAACGGATGTGGTATACTTTTCGGGGCCAACTACAGCAAGGTCCAGTATCAATGCAATGTCCAACTTTCGAAGATAGACACCAGTCTTCCCGATTCAGAAGTAATTTTTTTTAACCCAAAAAATCAACATCGCATCGACCACATCTCTAAGAAATCCCACACCCTTAGGCATTTGAAATATTTCACCAAAAACTAAAGCTCTTAGCAACTCTTTTCGAGTTGGGTTAGCGGTATCATAGAGATTCGAAATGGCACTAGGGGAATACTTGTCAACAGGTCTGTATACAGCCATCTTGACAGCTTGTTGAAATGAACTGTAATAAAAAAGAAAGGAATCAGTCCCATACTAACACGAACTATTTATATGTTAAATGAACTGTAATATATAAGCTGTAAATATTGATATCGATTGAATATAGAATCGATATCGATTGTATTTAGAGTCTATATCGACTCTATATGTAATCGATATCGACTCTATATATGGTCGTTATCGACTCTAAATACAATCGATATTGATTCTATATTCAATCGATAACAATTTATATACAATCGATATCGATTGCATATAGAGTAACCTTAAAAAATTATGATAAAATGTGCAGCGATGAAAGGAGAAGAAAAAACTCTATAGCAATGGAAGATAATTTTAATTCCAACTTACAGATTTGGTAGCTTGAAGATTGAAGAACGGAACGCTAGCGGCTACGAATCAACACCGCCTCTCCACCGACTTCGAACGAAAAAGTACAAAGTAAAAAAAGATAAACAGTGAAGAGTTGAAAAAAGGGTGGCTATTTATTACATTGGGGGTAGTTTCGCCATTTCCTAAAGGCGGGCGACAGCTTAGCGCGCAGCGGGTCGATTTGGGTAAAGGTGAAACTACAGGGCCTCTGACGTAAAAGGTACATCTGACAAGGCCGGTTAGGTAAATTTCCCTTGCTTGAAACTGCGTGATGTCCGCTCGTAATAATTGAGGCAAGGGTTGATGTGAAGATAAGGGAAGAAGTCATTATATATATTCAGTGTGGGACAGATACACCACCGTACATGTGCTGAGCTGAAGTTCAAGTTGAATGTGTAACAATTAAGATCAGACGGTGGATCATGAAGGTGAGGAATTGAGATGTGGTACAGACAACTCGCGAAAGAAAACATATTCATTCTACGATCATATATTAAGAGGTGTAGAATTGACGATGTATATTTGACGGTGTGGAATTGGCTCAAACCCGATACTGCCAACACGTGGTCTACGATCATATTAGTGCAGAGGTCATGACCCACCTATCAGATGGCCCGACCTGCATTCCTAGTGCCACACATCTACATCGTTGACAGTGACAATGGTGTAACATGTCAGGACAACTATTACATGAACACGTGATTTTCGCCCATTGACCACAGTTTACAAGAGAGACTTGGCCTGTGAAACTTGTGGCATGGTAGGACTCCATCTTAACCATTTGATTTGAAAGTCATGATCTAAAAGATCGTAGTTGAAAAGATTGATACAAAACATTATTTTCATCATATTACTCAATAAGTAAAAAACCGTCGGTTACTTCTACAGTTGGCTGTATGAAATTATACAATAGAGCTTGAGTTTTGTGCTACTCTTTTGCGTAATAGATCTTCAGATCATGACCATCAAAGCAGATAACTTAAATGTAATAGAAGCATCTAAGCCACATATTTCAACTCCCATGATCTAAAGATCATAAGTCAGAAGATTCGTACCAAGTATAGACTGTAGCATATGATCAAGTGTACGATTCGGAGCAATTCCTTAATGAAAAATACTCCAGTGGTATTAGCTACTCATTTCTTTAAAATAATAATTATCAATATTGTTTTATTCTTTTATTAGCAACACAAACTTTTAAATTTTCAAATTGAGATTTCACGATCAATCGTGACATCAACGAAATGAAATAATTAGAGTCATGTTCAATCGTGACTCTAATTTCATGGAGTCATTATTTAACAATCAATCTTGAAATACACTCGTGTTAAAGTTGGAGACGGAATGCAATCCTGCTATTCAGGAGCTCACTTTGGGGAGATTGGAGAGCTATAATAGCTGCCAGAGGGTATTTAGGTCTCCTGCTGGAAATGCTACAACAATAGCACGCTAACAACCGACTATATTCCATATTGTAAGTTCGACAACAATTTTCGTCATAGACCTATCATCTGGAATGGTATAATCTATGGCGTTTTGGATGGGAGAAAATTACAGTCACCTATTTTTTTCTTTGATTGCAAGTGCAAAGTTGTAAACCATTGATGGATTCCAATTCGTGGAGAAGATTATGGGTACGTCGAACGCACATGGTGTGAAATCTTTCCACCCGACTCACCCTAGTGTCATTTGAACACCACTATAGTGTTGTAATCAATTTACACCTTCAATAATGTTAAAATGCGCGTGATTTGTACTATTAAAGTTATTGAACAAATTTTCATTACTAGCCGGAAATGCATATTAATATAGAATGATTTATCGGCTCTATAGTCATTCCTTGGTTCGGAACTGGGCAGCGATTTCAGACGTAGAAGGATTGGGCAATATAGACCATTAAAACACAAATTTAATATGTATTCCTTCTTGGGAAAGAAGGTATACGATGAAGCTCCCATAACTTGGTAAGCACCATAAACGAACCTGATAGGCGGCCATTGTATCTTAAATTGATGAATTACCATTTCGCCATCTACTTAGAAGTCCGTTATTTCAATCAAGAGACGTCTTAACGTGAGGGAGATTATTCTATCCATTTTAGGATCGAATAATCTGGTTGTGGCGCCGATACGTACACCGCTGGTCCATTTTAATCCTATTATTTTCGCTTAAAAAACCCATGTCGTTTACAAACATAATCATTACACCTGTGGTTCAGCATCTAGAACGAATCATAAACTTATTAGTAAAGAGAAAACAAATACATAAGTTAATCAAAACAATCGAAATACATTCATTTAAACAGCCAAGTTTAAAATAAAAATTATCAAAACAAAAAATAAATATGAAATTAATATAAAATCTGATGCCATCCTATCTTTTAAGCCAAACAAAACAAATTAGAAAACACCCGCAGGCTCGAAGTTCCTTAAGGTACGTAAAAAGTACCACTGTGAGACAACCAATTCAATCCAAAATATCAAATTACAGAAAACACAGAAGCGGAAGATCAACTCAATGTGCCAGATTTCAATCTATACATGAACTAACCAATTGGAGAATGCCCATATAGTTTAGACACAACGTAGTGCACAAAGGAGCGATATGATCAAAAGAGTAGGCCCAAACCATTGAATGACGATGTCAAAACTATTAGCGAAGTTGAAACTATCTAAACAATACATATACCCATGCGCTCATTTCAACCAAACACATCAAATTCGAAAACACCCGTACTTGTCTCATCTCAGATCCTCCAAAAGATTGACTTACCTGAAATAATGAAATATATCAATGGGAAAATACTCATATGATCCGAATAATATAGAATCTATCAACTAACAAATTAGAGAGAGTTAGATGGATTAGATGCATCATGCATGAGGAAATACCGATATGAACAAAAGAGAATATATTACTATTGTCTGTATCTGAAAAGTATTGGAAGTAGTACCACATAACAAAATCATAGATGAGAGAAGTTCGAAATGAACAAAAGACTAATTCTCACTACTAAGTCGTTCACACCACTATTGGAAGTGGTACCAGAAAACAAAACACGTAAAAGTAGGATTCAAAACATAACAAAACACATAACAGTAATGAAACCAAAAGTGTGTACCAAGACGAGTGTTCAAAGTAGACGACTGTATGTATATTGTAGCATCAAAACAAACCGTTGACGATAATCTGCCACTCCTCAATATTCCGAGCCACTTATGAATCCGGAATAGAAATCTCCGTCTCAAGCATGGAGAGTTCTTTTTCAAGAAAAGCCTTCAACCGGCCAACAATAATGCCATCCTGCTCTAATTTTTTAAGCTCATTCCTTTTCAGAGAGATGTCTGCTTCCAAACGTTGCATTTGTCTGTTCACTCTATCGACCTCGTGCTTCCGTTGTCTGAGGTCCTTAAGAGCTTTCAAACACTTGGCATTTAAATCGCCAAGTCTGTCTTTCAAAACCATCATCTCCTCGAGGCCCGTTCATGCTCGTTGCACTTCAAACCCGTGCTGCTCTAAATCGAGGAGGATGCCTAACCTCGCCCTAAATACGTCCATAGGTACCTCAATCTGTGATGTACGTATCTCCGTACGTATCTCCCCCATGACATTCACATACGTTACCATATGACCAATAGCCAGTCCTTCCTGCTTTACTGAAGGGACTTGTTTCAAAGGACTGAAATGTGGCTGTTGACGGTATAATGCTACTATCGACTCCATAGTCGCCCATAATGGGGAGCACTTAACAAATGACAGTTATTACGAGTTGGCGATCTGTCACCTCCTCCGTCAAATCGATTGTCTCTACTCTTGATACTTGGAAACCAAACGGTCAGTTCACATAAAATGTTATAGGGAGTGATGTAAAAAGAGAGATGGCAAGTTTTCGAATATCGTTTACAAATTCCAATACCTTTGTCTCTCGTCTTTGGGGAAACTAAGCTCGAGAGCTACAACGTGCAGGCACTTTTGTCTTTCGTTTACCTTCGCTATTCACATCCATATTCTACGACACCTAAATTTTTGTCATGTTGATACAATGGTCAGCCCAAACATAAATGCCAAATAATTAATGGAAGATGGACATGATCAGGGGACTAGTACATAGTTTACACTAAAACTTGTTGGTGAATATGAATGGTGGATGTTAACCACAAAATTTATCGAGGCTTTAAAAATGATGGCTCATTTTAATTTGTATTAATCATGTTAAATGAACACTTATTCATTCAACATATAGTGCCCAAATCTTCTACTTTACTCAGCAGCATATTTAATTTCAAGGAAAATTTAAAGATCATAGAATAATCAGAGAGCAAACATCAATACTATATCAAATTCCAATTGATGTAGCCTACCCTATCCGTTGATAGTGATAGGGTAGGAAGCACGGTGACAGATTAATGGGGCCATATCGGTATTAAACTGATACATACAGGGTTGCTGATGTTTTTATTTAACAAAAACGAAGTTACCCTATGAAGAAGATTGGAAGACAATATTATCGGATGCAAAAAACGTCCTACCTGTAGTGGGCAACGTTGCGTACGGATAGCCAGAGGGACGAAGCGACGAAACTCTCTACTTTCGTCGGATTGCCTTCTCTTTCTTCTCCTTCCATATTCCCCCCCTTTCTCGTCTGCCTTCAATCCCCAAGCGTCACTTGTCTATTTGTTGATAGGAACCCATAGGAACCCAACCGTCACTTGTCTATTTGTTGATAGGAACCCAACCGTCACTCTAAGTATTGTCTATTGTTAAATGGGACCGTCTGTCATGCAAGCAAATGACACGTAACTAAGGTGTATAAAATATATAAACCAATCAACGGCATAAGATTAAGGTCTCCGAAACATTTTTGAAGATGTTTCTTGATTTTAAAACTAGACGGAAATGTGCAAGTACGATATGAACCTTGGTCGGGAGACATCCGGCCATTAAAATTATGTTCACCGATATCATCGTTATAATGGAACGACAATAATGGGTAGGTGCGAAATGGACAATGCTAACACACAGACAGGGGGCAGATAGCCACAGCGACTTAAGAAAGCAAATTAAATTTACTTTTATGTTTGTTTCTAAGAAAAAGTTCATAGGATTTAGGATACCGATAATACAATATGACGGCCTTAGATCGTTTGATAGGGGTACCATGGTCGGAAGATCTACTATGCGAAAGATTAGGACGAGAAATGATCTTCATTGTTCAATTCATGACAGTCAATGGGTGGGTCAAAAGTTAATTGAGATATTTCTCTCACAAGAGGCAATGCTATTGTGTGATTAACCACCTTCTGTTTAGAGTGTACAAGACCACTGCAGCTGTTTGGGTATGTTGAGCAAATTTTTTTTTGTCAAAAACCATTCTTCACACCATCTGAACCTTTAACCTCACCCTATCTCGTGGGGCCAAAATGCATTAATCACTTTGAAGTAGAACATGAATTTTTTTTTTTTGTCCCAACTTTTTTTCAAGATGGGTCTTCAGATCATGGGCATACACTCAGATAGTTAGTTTTTTATTCCGCGTGGTATACATCCCTAACAGTAACTCTAAACTCGTGAAACAGCTGGTATACATACATCAAGGTCAAATACAAATCTCCTTTGTCAAACTTAAAGCAGTCAATGCATGTTGGCCGGAGTAGATGGTGCGAGGTTACAATTTTACAGTGCAAATAAATGGTACGATTATGAGGTGAGGTTGCATCTAAACCGTCTGATATGAAAGCCATGATCTACAGATCTACGACGCAGAAGAGTGGTGCATAACTCAATCTCTATTTTAATGGTCCAAATATTTGAGCATATTAAATTTTTTTACAGGCGAGCTGTCTTGTAAAATTGAAAGGTCCATTCTACCCTTTTGATTAAACAATCTCCTTCCATTCTTTTGATGGTTCCAGCAAGAACTGTCGCTGGAGAGCCAGTCTTCGGCGGGTATCCAAAAGCTGATACTGTCAACAAATTATTTTACATGTATTATACATATCTTATAGATATTTAATAATATTTATAATAAATTATCATATTTTTTCATTGATGAATAAATTTACAATCCATACTTCAAACATGGAGGGTAACTGACTCATATCTTTCGATTATATAAAAACGCAAGAAAAACACAATCTTCTTCATCTCTTCGATCCAACGACGTAATTGTTAGTTGTTTTGGTGCAAACAAATTAAAAAGGGGTATCTTATATCTCATTTTGGTGAACTAAGGTTGGGAAACGGAGGATCTATTAGCGCTGGAGGGTTGTTTGTGCCAGAGGATTGGTAGCGCCGGTTGTTCCGCCGATGAAGATAACGAACGAAGGTTGCCTGTAGGGTTAGGAGCTCGGGAATGATATTACAATAGACAAAAAGGGGTTTTATAGGTGGGCGAACTTGTAATTTCAATCATTTAGAAAAAGTATGTTCACAGATTGTGAGGGTCTTGAATTCCATGGCATCCTGATTAGCTAAAACTTTCTCTCTCAGTATATAGGCAAAAACTTTTTCATCCCAATCCCGTTTCGCTAATTATCCTTTTTTTTTTTTCTTTTTTTTTTAATGCCATGAAAACAACCCAACATAAATCTTACCATTAAAGCTGTTGACTGCCTTGAATAAGACGATGGAGATTGTTTTTTGTTCTCATCATATACTATGATCAATCACTTTTGAGGATGTGTGTCATGTGGAATCACACTTGACCGTCTGATAGGTGGCCATGATTTGAAGCTCTGTTGTCTCGAAGATTGGGATAAAAAATTATCTCCATCATTTGATTCAATGCAGTCAATGGCTTTATGGGTGGAAACTTATGCAGATGGCATAGTCTGTGCAACCGTCGGATATAACCACCAAAAGATGTAGGTTTGTTTTTACGTACCTCTGTTTGCGCCCATGCATTCTCTAAAAGTGCCCTCATCCCAGACCCCTTTAAAATTATTTATTGCTTCTAATTAGATGATGGAGATCGTGTTTCACCCCCGATCTTCCACACAATAGATCTTGAGATCATGGTGCACTGATATGACGGTTAGTTTTTTTTTCCAAGTGTCACAGATCCCCCAAAATGGCCCAAAAATCTCTTCCCTGTTTGATTTGTGCCATATGATTCAAGGGCCATGTTTTGGGGATGTGTGACACATGG
The DNA here is from genome assembly GCA_021018995.1 of Chloranthus sessilifolius. Taxonomy (NCBI): domain Eukaryota; kingdom Viridiplantae; phylum Streptophyta; class Magnoliopsida; order Chloranthales; family Chloranthaceae; genus Chloranthus; species Chloranthus sessilifolius. The sequence goes on along the minus strand of CM037593.1, from coordinate 45,068,203 downwards.
AATAAAAACCCGACCGTCTGATAGGTTCATCATGATCTTAAGATCTATTATATTGAAGTTCAAGGTGAAATACGATCTCCATCATCTGATTAGAAGGAATCAATGGTTTACAAGGGGTATAGGATGTGGGTACAAACAGAGGTAGCCTTCGTTTTTTCCCACAACATGGGCTAAAAATAGCTTCAACAGATTTTTACTTGAAAATATTTTATGAGTTTTTTTATCCTATTTCTCGGATAGGTGGGACCCACTGAGTTCCCCAAACAGCTGAAAATTCACTTTACGTCAAAAATCCAAATTTCCATGAGTTTTTTTTAAGAACTCGGATGGCCAACCAAGCCCTTAATGATGTCGTAAAATGGGATGTCACTAGACTTTCCCACTTGTGTCTCATTCTGGATCTTTGGGTCCCTAAAAATAGACGTTAAACCTAGGAAAAATTAGGTAAACGCCCTTAAACCTATCTACTAACCTCGTAGATGACATGAGGGAAGATCCACCATTGATCTTTAGGATTGTGGCTCAGTTAGTATGATAACTTATCAAAATGATTCAGGAAAGGAGTTGTAGCAATCTATCAAATATTCAAATATTCAAGAAAGGCGTTGTAGCAATCTTCGTTGCACTTCCGGCAGAACAAGACTTGTATTGTGCACTGACCCAATTGATGGTTGTTCAACTACATCAAATCCTCAACAATTAAATGACAATTGCAAGCATATCCTTTGACTTGTACACAATTAGTGCTTGTTTGGCTGTAATATAAGTAAACTCAGATTTGGTAAAAGTCCAAGCTTTTTTTGGGAATAGCTCAGAAACTTAGTGAACCCATATCTGATCGGACCACTCGGAACCTGGATACTAAAACAAATCTTGTACAATACTCAGAAAAAGGAGATTCTGTTAGTAGGTCCGAAGCCCCCGAAACAGAGACACAATGGAGATGGTATTCTATTCATTTTGTCAACTCAAATTACAAATATCATCGAATGGTTGTTATAAACGTGACTAAAGACGATGCACATGACACAGTAAAATCCCCAATCACCGTTGATATCTGTGCCATGAAAACAATAGGTTACAGTTGAGACCCACCTACAGTCGAAAACAATAGTCATGCTAAAGACCGATGACTCACATGTCACAGTAAATAGGGCCGTTAACTTATTGGATGTGTGGCATGTATAATGACCAAACTACCATTTTTTACACCGTTTTCAGTGGGTCCGTTTTGTTAATGAGGAGCACAAAACTAGCCCTGTCGAAGTGAGATGGAGAAATGATATTGCCACAATCAAAATTTATCCATGATCACAGACCCACCGTATTTCGAAACCTTTCGATTTAAAACACTTGCCCTTTCATCATAATCAGCAATACCAACCATACCAACAACATGCATTAACTTACAAAACACCAACTTTATTAGTGAGACTAGCATTAAAGCGTGAACCATATCAACCGTTCTTGAAGACTATGGCCACTATACCAAAATCTGAAGATTTCAGCCAAAATTTTGAACCATGCATTAACGAATCTACACCTCATACAATACGTAAAGCACCCAGTAGGACTATATTTCACTTTCGTGGAGAGTAATGAAGAATGGTTGCGAATAGTATCCGTTGGCTATGAGAAATTTATATTTACTTATAAAGTAGCTTACCTCCATGATTTACTTCTCTACATCAGCAAATTTTCCTTCTTTTCCCTTTTTGCAAGTCTTACGATTGTGACCCTTAAAGCCACAAATACCAAATTTAACTTTCTTATTCTGTTCATAAGCGGATTGATACCTACTTTTTTTGGGCGCCTGCTCGCAACTCTTGGATGTGGCGGTAACACGTTTGTGTCCTTGAGCGATCTTGACCACTCACTTTCATCGGCAGTAGGGTGGAACAACTCACAGTAAGTATCGCGGTACCGATCTGTTGAAAACCAATCCTCACAGTAAGCGTAAACTGACGCCTCCCTTAACTTAATAGCTGCCAATGCATGGGAGCATGGGAGACCCAATATATCGAACCGCCCACATGAACAAGTACGCCTCTCTAAATTTACGGTAAATTTCCTAGTAGAGGTAGTTACCTTGAACTCGTCCAAGCTAGAGGCACTTGCTCACATACGACTAACAAATTTTATTTGAATATCCAAATGCTCCCGAGCATAGTCTGCCAAACCAGGCACCATTGAGGCAGCCAACTTTCATCTTTCGTAGAAGTACTCAGTTACTTTAGCACGCGTCTTCTCAACCAATGCAGTAATGGGGAGGGCCCTATCTAATTTAAGCACAAAATTGAGACATTCTGAGATACTAGTTGTTAAGAAATGATATCGCCTCCCGGGAAAATGCGCTCTTGGCCAACAACGAAGATCCCTTAATGTCAACCATTCCCAACATTCCAAACTACTACTTTTTAAATTCGAGAGTTATATATTTCCTGGCAATTTTCCAAATCCATGTATGAACAAAACCATTCTTATGTTCCTTCATAAAGTTGTCGCACAAATGCTTCAAGCAGTAGCTTTGATATGCATGTGGGAAAATTATCGGGAATACTTCCATTAGGCTTGTTGCGCGATCACTAATTATCACAAGTGGAGTTTCATCATCGCCTATGATGTGTTCCCTAACAATGGTTAAAAATCATGCCCAAGCATCCTTTGTTCCTGACTCGACCACTGCAAATGCTAAGGGGAAAATACCATTGTTACCGTCATTAGAAGTAGCTATTAGGAGGATACCTATATATTTCCCTCTCAAGTGTGTCCCATCAACTAAGATGATGGGTCGTAAAGTCCTACGATAACTACAAATTGATGGTACAAAGGCCCAGAAAAAATAAAGGACCGCATGATCATCATGACAAACGAGATCAGTCACTGCACCCCTATCTACCCGCTTTAACTGCTTCACATATTGCTAAGATCAACTTATATGATTTCTCCCAACCACCAACACATCATTGAAAGCTATATCTTTTCCTTTCCATGCTTTGTAGTAGCTCACTTTGACCCTATAAGTTTTTTTTATTTCAAAGGCAATGTCCTATGGAGTCAAGTTTGGCTTTCTCTCAATACGATCCTTCACGATACTTGCGATCCATCTACTAGTTGCTTGTCGATGGGTTGCACCAGCATCTGATGGGACACATGTATGTTGTGAACGAAAACTCTTAATATGAAACGCAAGCACTCCCTGTTGCTATGATGTGTGTATACGCCAAGGACAATAGTCACTTTTATATTTTGCTATGATCACCTTTTTACAAGTCTTGATAGGCTTTAATACAAAATTTCCTCTAATCGCAAACTCCTGCAAAACATTATGGAATGCCTCTTTCAAAGGATAAATCTTTCCGACCCTAAAAAGATAAATTATCAGCCTCTTCATTTGTAAGGTATCCACAATCCGGGTCATTATCACCACTCCGCTGATTCGAATTTTCTCTTGACACAAAACGTTTCTTGCTTCGCTCCTCATTCAGATCGTGAGTTGAGCATAATTCCCTTCCATTAAAGTAGTGATGATTACCCACATTTTCCCCCTAAGACCTCCTACTTTCTCCTTCTCTATACCCTTTGTTGCATACTTCATCAAGCGCTGAACTAGTGCGGTGAACAAAATATTCTATGTCACCATCTTTCGTCATATAATTTGACTGATACATGGGGAAAGTTCTTCCGACATGATGGACATCTTCCATCGTGTCGTTAAATTTCGTGACCAGAACATCTTGACCTCTCGTGCCAATACAACTTCCCCTAGTACCTTCTTTGGACTCCTCTATCATTGATACGTAAATATTTATTTTGTCCCTACATAAAGAGGCAATTCTATTATCATCTTCATCTCAATTACAATATTCAACATATCTCAATTTCAGGATGAGATTATAGATAGACCTATGAACATGGTCATTTGACAGGGGAGTTGTTTTGTCACATTCGGAGCTATCAGTAATTTCTTCGAGGTGAAGCGTTCCAAATCTAACATAATATGCACATATGTGATCATCCATTTCATCCCTACAAAGCACATTATTTATTATATTCAAATAGTATGAAAATGTGAACATATTTATCGAAACGTTTAACTCACCTAACGACTTCCTTTATTTTCCTCCGTCGCTCTCTCACATGGTTTCCCAATTCTTCGATGCTATCTTCAGTGCAATGGGATCCAAACCAGCTTTTATATCGCTTCCTGTATTTCAAATAAAACTACTTCTGAGACCATAACACATATTATGAGTGCATAACTAGAAAGTGTAAGCACACGCACAAAAGGAGGTACCTATCGTTCAAACTTGATGTCTCCCTCATTTCATGTTTCAAATTTGTTGTAGACATTTGTGCGCCATCAAGCTGATTCCCACATTTTGACTCCGTTAGGGGTTTACATATATAGACTATAATAAATTATACTTCCTTTGGACATCCATGGATCATTTCGCGAAGATCATCTATGTTCTCTAGATCCATACTATAATTGGGGCTTGCCAAATTATTGTACGAATGTTTGAAGGTTACGACTGACTTGTCACCTTCCCAGTTGCTTATATCGCACATCTCGTTTACAAATTCATTATACGAAATATCATTTCTTATAGTCTTCTTTTTTTGTTTACCACCACAATATAGCAAACCATTTTCATTGTCCTTTACTATTCCGTCATAGCAACATTGCAATGACACCATCTGACCACTCGTCATCCACTGTACCTACATATTACACATGACTATTGATAAGAGTTGATATACTCACAAGATATACAGATAAATCAAAATCATAATTTAGTATTTTCTATATCAAATGCACATTACAGCCATTACCACTCTCCTATGTGAATACACTTATTTTGTATGGCTGCTTTGACAACCACAGTTAGAGAATACTATTCTACAAGAACTTATGTCAAAACCTATAATGCACCATTTTGAGAAATTACCTCATCACTATAGGGTCGAGTTCGATTAACTGACCCCAAACTCTATTATATTTTCATTTTTTTCTTCATTCGTTTCTTAATTTTTTTTGTATTAGGTTAAATTATGCTAAAATCACTTTCAAATAAATGCCAAATGTTCCAACCTTATCAAAATATAATTTACGACACGCATATGCAAGGGAATAAAGATAGAAATGAAAACAAAGGTATGTTGGTAACATCCTTATCTTAAGTGTTATATCATTAAGAACCAATCATTTCATCGCTTATTATAATTTTTTTAGAAAAATCCATAATTAGCACAAATGACAACTAAACATTTTAGTTGTAAAATTATTTGTGAAAAAAAATACAATACAAAGTAGATGTAGAAAATGAAGTCGGCATTAACTTATGAGTAATGCTTAGGTAATCCATTAGCTAAGGTAAAAAAATTATATATATAAAATTGAATGGTAGCTAAGAGTGGCAAGAATGAAGCAACTACAGCACCAAAATGTATCTATCCCAAGGTTTAAAAGCTCTGTTATGGTACCAGTATATACCAGAAATAACGGTTGGTAGTTTCTACCATATAAGAGTAATTTCAATTTTTAAAGAAAATAATAGTAACATATAACAGTTAATCTTAGTTGGACCGGAAAATACCGGTGCTATTAATGAGATTTTCCAAGATTTTTCGACCATGATCTTGCAACATATGAAGTCAAAATTATGGCTCAAAGTATCCCCACACTATGAGGCAATAAGCCTTCAAAATGACAAACTTTCCCATAACATGATATAAGTTGGGTAGGGATACTTAGTACGACCATGATCCTTTTGGTAAATAAGTTTTCGAGTCTAAAAATTGCCATCCAGGTTGAGAAATTGTTCCTACAAGTCTCAAATCACAATCCTTTCACTATGACCGGGATTATATCGACACAGCCATGCTACAGGAACATGAGGAAGATTGTTCAACATGATTGACATGCAAAGAAGAAGTTTGTTCGACTGAAGAATTCTTATGAAGAATGAATTCACAAAACTATGTAAATCTCTTTTCAATATAAAATTTCAAAATAGAGTGTGATTAAACTGAGTGATTTTTCCAGTATTTCAAGCCACAAAAAGGGCTCACCTTAAGAGAAGCCTGTACTAAAAAATAGTAAGATGGTAATCTAATTTTAACCAACTAACATTTAGCTTATATTGTGGATTCTTCTCAATCAATGAAACTACTGGAATGAAAAATGCACCGTGATGAGTTGCTACTTTAGGATGTTGATGATTTGAATTCAGGGAGAAAGGAATTTCTGTAAAAAATCATCATTGTTGTCTTTTCCAACAACTTTTGGATCAGCTGAAGGAATTTTTTGCCAAAGCGCATATAAAATTTTGCTTCTATATGCAATTGCAGCTCGTTAGAATGTGGAATATCGTGGATTTACTGAAATAAGACCTTCTGTCGATCAATTGAAGTACTGGAACGCATAAATTACTTGATCTTTACACTTTCAATATGTTTGTAAACTAATTTTTAGTTCCATAACACTTACAAATACGAAGCAATTACTTTTATCACCTATCTAAGATCCTATTAACAACCTCTAAAGAAAAGGGATGTAATTTCTAATGCACGAACTCAACAAAATTGCATCTAAGAAAATGACAACTTCCTCTTCGCATTACACCCCAAAACACAGACACAACTATGAATCCATGTTCGACTGAGAAAAACTTCAAAATATGGAATTAAAACAATATCTCAAACATCAAAAGTCAATCAAACTAAATTTTGTCAAGAAAACTGCACAAAATCTATAAATTTTAACCAACTACCATCTACCTCATATCGTGGTCAATCAATGAAACTACCAGAAAGAAAAAACCACCGTAATGGCCGCTACTTTAGTATGCTCATGAACTAAATTCAAGTAAGGTGAAAAGAATTTTGGTAAATCATCATCAATGTTGTTGGCTTTTGCCATCTATTTAGGATCAGGTAAAAGAATTTTCAGGAAAACAAATAAATTTTTTTGCTTCTATATGCAATTTTAGATGGCTAGAACTCAAATACGGTGGATTCACTGAAATTAATACCTTCTACCAATCAATGAATCAACTGGAATGCCTAAACTCCATCGTATTCACACCATCAATATGTATGTAAACTAAATTTTAGTTATATAACTATTCGAATTACTAAGCAATTACTTTTACCAGCCTATCAACTATCTACAATCCAATCAACAACCTCTTAAGCCAAAGGATTTAATTTCTAATGCACGATCTCAACAACCCTAAACCCTAAAAAAAATGCAAACTTCCTCTTGGCATTAGGCTCGAAAACGCATAGTCATAGAATAATGAATCAAAATTCCATTGGGCAAAATTCCCAATTCCAGAATTAAAACAAAAATTTCAAACATGAAGATCCAATCGAATCCTAATTTCCTCAAGAAAATCGCATGAAATCAATAAATTTACTTTGCGAAGAAACATTACGGGATAAATATCAGCCTAAACTGCGAAGAGAAACAAATATATTGCAAACGATGATTACCTTCCTAGGATTTTGTTAACCATAACGACTAGGTGATTAGCTGAGTTCTCAGAACTCCACACATTTGTCTCGTCCTCCATTAATGGATTCGGACCAAACTCCGTCGCCTTGCAAAACGCAATCTATGACCAAAATCTTCTTCTTCTTCAAACGATAAAGCCAAATATAAACTCTTAAAAAAAGGAAAGAAGAAAAGAAGAAAAAATCGATGGAGAAAAATGGAAAGGGAATAGAAGATAGAGGAGACAGACATTACCGGCGGTTAGTCAGCTCGGTTGATTTGGTGTGCTTTTCCTAAGCCCTAATCAATGGAGAAAAAATGTATCCACCTCTTCTTACTATGTATAGAATGCCCTCTCTTTCATTTCCTCCACCTCTTCTTACTATGTATAGAATGCCCTCTCTTTCATTTTTTTAGGGCACTTTAGAAAAAGAGGATTAGGGCTTAGTATCATTTCACAGCGAGAAGAACGATGGGAGCTGTTTGGGTGTTATAGCAGTGGGTGCTTTGGTAATTTCAATACTTAACTTAAAGCGCAAGTTCGAGATTTCACCTTGCAGGTTAAATCGGGAATCCTTAATCTCCCATGTTCCACAGCCCCAGTTTCCGTGTCAATCCTTTTTTACTTAAACTTCTTGGTTTGGTATAATGGGCAAAACTTTTTCCGGAAGGTCCCGTTTACCTAATTTTTCCTTGAAAAATAAAGGTATTCAAGAAGAAAAGGGTATGAAGAGGTGCATGGGGAAGAGGAGGGTGATGGATCTAGCTGTTGGTTTGTAAAGTCCCCTTTTTAAATATGAAGGTATTTTAGACCTTTCAAAAGTAAAAGACCAATCACACGTGCCAAACACTTTTAATCTCTGATCGGTTTTAAATTAACCCTTGCAAGTGTACAAGATCTGTTCTAGTAAGGCAAGAACAAGGGTGTCGAACCCACAGGGAAATCTGAAATTTTAATCACTTCTTCCTAGAGATTTAGAAAATATCCCCGAGGAAGTACCAAGGGGCAGATTTAATTTTTACCAAAAATTAACACTTTCTAATTGCAAGAAAGAAAATAAATTAATCTAAAAATTTTGTGATGAGAAATTTAAGAACAAATTTTAAAACGAGATCAAGGAATATGCTACCCCAGATTTGCATCCCTCTCTATTATTAAACCCACAGTTTTATTAATCATCAAACACACCATCATTCCAAAAGATCAAATGACTAGTAATTAAGCATGATCATTAACCCGGCATACCCTATCTAAAAACGATGACTCAGCCTAACATTGCGGTATGAATCATGCTAAAAGCATAGCGTATCTCATGATGTTTAGATCAAAACAACATAAACATAATCACAAACTTTGAGAAAAACGATTTGATGATGACAATATTATACTATGGCATTAAACATAAAATATGGGTACTTATCTGGGGATCGCATCTTCCCCGATCTACAGCTTTTAGCCACTCATCCTTGGTACAAGATCTTCAATTTCATTCAAGTCCATTCCCAAGAGAAAAGAAAACTAAAAATAAAAATATGTTCTAAGCAAGTCTCTTTACAAAAAAAATCTAAAACCAAAAAAAACTAAACTAAAATTAAAAACTAAAAGCTCTCCCAAAAACTCCCCCCCTTTACAAAGCCGTGGGCCTCTTATTTATAATAGCCGATTCAAACTAACCCTAATTGCCTCAATCGATTGAGGCTTAGATCTCAATCGATTGAACTTTGAATAATTGCCTCAATCGATTGAGGCTTAGATCTCAATCGATTGAACTTTGAATTTAACCTCCTTTAAGACACTTTTGCCTTTTTGTCTCAATCGATTGAATTTCATGTCTCAATCGATTGACTTTCTAGGGTTGAGTTTTACTCCATCTGTCAATCGATTGACAATAATGCCTCAATCGATTGACTCTTCCCTTTCTTGATGGAAGTTGATTCTCTTCATGGCTTTCAATGCTTCTTTGGACCTTTTTATCCATAGCTCTTTTATAGCCTTTAATTTCCTTCTTTTATGCACTTGAACGATCTAACTGTCAGAAACACCTGTAAACATCAAAACTTCACAACAACCATCAAATACTTTCATCGAACTGCTAAGTGTAGGGTTTAAGGTATGAAATATAGTCATATTTCAACACCGATCAATCTCACATCCCTTTGAAACCCAAATTTTAGTGAAATCCCTTTTATCTAAAACCTTCTGTCGCAGTATAATACCCTAAAACCTTTTGGAATGCGTCCCTTTTTCTAATTTCCCCTTTTTAAAAGACATCAAAAAGTTCTTCGGAGTAAGCAAAGATCTCTTTGTGCTATCGGTAAATGGAATGATAGTATCTGCAAAAAGAAGATAGGTAGGAGATATGCAGTTTTATGGAAATTATATCTTCCCAAAATGACATCAATATAACCTTTCCTTAAAATTTCTTCCACAATAATGAATAAGCTTTGGGTTTACGGATCTTGTTGTCTTAAGCCTCTTGTATTGTGAAAATAACTAAAAGGTATGCCATTCACAATGATGGAAAACCAAGAGTTGGTGATGGAACCAATTCTCAATTTAGTGAAAGAGGAATAGAAGCGGCATGGAGAAACGATAAAAGAGGAAATCCCATTCAATTCAGTTGAAGACCTTGGATATATCTAGTTTGAGAACTATATTGCCTAGATGTCATGACCCAGAATCCTTACCCGATCTCGACGGCCTAAAATTTCGTGTTATGATATTACACACTGGTTAAGGTGATAAGCAGACATACACATAACTCATAAACCGACTGAGCATATGAATCAAGGCATTTAATATTATATTTAAAGAGTCAAAAGCAAAAGCGAAAAGCGTAAATGACCATTAAAAAGTAATATCCTAACTATTCATCTAGGGCATAAAGGTAAACAAGTTTCACGTAGTATAAAATAGTCCCAAACGTAAACTCACAGGATGTATCAAAAGACTAAAAATAGGTCTCTCAAACAAATAGAAGAAAGCTAGAGCTAAAGGGCTTTCAAGGCTCATAAAAATTTGTCAGATCTACGCTCTCATCCGAGTAGTAGCCGACGTCCTCATCTACATAAGCTGCCTCCAGTACAGCTGCTTTCGCGTCATCATAAGCAAAATGATCGGGGTTTTCACCTAAAACTGTTAGATTTTGAGAGGGGGGTGAGTTTACTCAGTCGCGTAAACTTAGTGGGTTGCACCAAGGATCAAAATTTTGGCTGAAATGACTGAAATTTTGATCGAAATTATCGATTTCGGTCCCCATCGAAATGATAATTTGGGACAGAAATTTCGGCCGAAATTCAAATTTTCAGCCGAAATTTCGATTTCGATCCCCTCCGAAAATCGAAACGAAAACCAATATTTTGATCCTTGGGTTGCACAATCGATCCACCATTTACCCAGGTGATCGTGTACAATCGCTTGAGTTGCGATGCATTTTAAAATAAACCAAGCAGCTTGTAAAATTATAATAATATCCATGATTCTCATAATATGTTATAACAAAACTGAAAAGCATTATATAGAATAGAATGTGCATGATGCTTCTATTTCTTATTTTTTTTCTTACTTATCTCATTGACTTATCATACGTGACATATTGGAAGTCTTATTATCACTCCATATACCTACACAACGTACTTTGTATCTTACTTATCTTACCTAAATGACCTGTGTCAATGCTGTTGCTTGATTAAGGTCCATTTGTAGATAACCACCTAATCCCCCTTAGTTCGAGACAAAACTAATATATTGCCCTTAACACTCGTCTCAACTGCAGACGTTGAACCCTTACTGTGATTCGTAAGGTATGACACGTGTAGAACTTAATTCATATTCAACTGGCCTTGACAGTGTGTATTAACTTATCATATCTTTATTCGATTCTGGGCTTAGGTCCCCACCCCAATTTTATTTCTGGCAGGGGCATTACGTTTGCCGTCCCCTTCCAAATTTTTTATTTGTATGGGCTTAAGTCATCACTATCTTAATATATCGTATCTTAATATGTTCATCTCTCATCTTTACTTAAAACTTATTTTAAATGGCCCACGGTGCGATAGGCTTCACTAAATCATGCTTTCAAAGGGGTTTGTTCCAGAGTAACCTGGATGTACTTTGTGTGACATCCCATACTACCATAGAAAAGTTGCATCCATACATGGATGCCTGCATTCCTAGTTTTATGTGAGCGTGAAAGAAACTCCACTATGGCGAAGACTTATGTCATGTGTCATAACTTATTCTTAATTTATCATACGTATGACCTATCATAATTTTCTATATGATGGATGCCATATGATGATGGTGAATATATATTAGAAGGAAACTATAACATGCACCCTAAGCATTATATATTCTTGAAAAAAATTAATATGGAGCATAGCACATGAAGTATTGGGTAAAAATAGTGAATAAGAAATATTTCTATAAGTTTATTTATACTTGAGTCTAATTACTCTTCATTGGGGTTAGTTGTGTTTGTGGAACTTGATGATTTAATCGGTAAAATGATCGAACATGTTTCGAATCCTAAAGAGGCACATGTATCCATTCAAGGACTGTAGGAGCCTTAAAAGAGGTAACGAGTATTCTTATTATATCCGGAAGGTCCAAAAACTATAAGACCGAGTCTTGTTTCGCTTAAATCGGATGTCCCAATGAAAAGAAACTCGAATAGTTCATTTAGAAGGAAACAATCATGAACTGTTCATCTCGACTAGTCGAAATTGGGTTTCGACTGGTCGAGGTTAGAGAAAGGTCAGAAGGAAAACATATCTCAACTGGTGGAATGCGCATTTCGATAGGTTGAGATGGAACAGAGGTTAGGAAGTTCATTTTACCATAAAATCTCGACTGGTCGATTTTAGGTTTCGATCGGCTGATATTAGAGAATAAGTTTTGAAGATAATAGAACTCGACTAGTTGAAATGGATTTTTGACCAATCGAGTTGTCTGAAGGGCTGCAGGGGGTATAATCTTGACTGATCGAGATCAACTAGAGGATGCAGTCCTTTATATAAATATATAATCTCGACCGGTCGAATTTGGATTTCGATCGATTCAAACTGCAATTTTATACATTGGTCGAGTTTTTCGACCACAGTTCCTTTTTTTTTTCTCGATTTCTTAATGAATTTAATTAGGGTTTCTTATTTAGAAAAATTACTGAATAATTTAAAATGGATTTAGATGCACCCACCTATTGAAGCTTGCAATGATTCTTGCGGTGATTTGGTTTGAAGGAGATCTGATTCAAGCAATGATTTGCCCGATTCCTTTCGCGAGAACTCCTTCCTTAAGATCGAACCTTTGCAGCAATGAAGATCCTTGATGGGAAGATGATTAGGTACCTGAACTGGATGCACGGGTTGCTGATACGATGGTGGATTGAAATTCCCGGTATTGCACAACCGAGGATTTGTTCATGGCAGCTGCGTTTCTGTCGAGAGGAACGAACTAAGAGAAAAAGAAAATAGTGATTCTAAATCTCTCTAAGTTTCCCATATATATATATATAGAGTTAAATAGAGGAAGAGTCCAATTGGGCAAGACTCCAAAAAAGTAAGTCCTTTAAGGATGGTTACTTCTTTTGTGGAAATCGGATCTTATTTAGAAATTTCCTAATTTAAAAGGTCTAGGCCATGATATGGTGTGTGCCCATACACTGGGTCTTGGTGCTTGGATATGAGTGAGGATATTGGTAGAGCTAATTTGCCGAAATTTAAAGATATTTTTTGGTACCTCAATTTTTGGGAATGAGTGAGGATATTGGTAGAGTTGATGGCTTTTGGAATGGATCCCTACATGAATTAATTGAAAAGTGTTGAGAAGATATCATTAATTATGCCCCATGTGATGATGAAGAAACTGCCCTAATAACCATGCATCAGGAGTAGGTGCATTATCTTGATAGAGAGCTTGGATATGTATCTCTTTGGCTGATGGAAGGCAGGTTAGAGGCATGGATGAAAATGCTGGAAAACCGGTACGTATCGTCCGATCAAAAAATCAGTATGTATTGGAACAGTAGTGTACTGGACGATACATTGAATGTATCGTCCGATATTTGCAATACAAATGAACGATACGGTCCATTTAATATACTGTATAGTTCATGTCTGATACCGATACTTATCATCCGATACGTATCGGCATCGGACGATATTTTGATCCATAGTTAGAGGGGATCATTAATGTCAATTTTGATGGGAGCTGTAAGGACAAATGGGAGGGGGTGTTGTTTTCACTAATCACATGAGAAAATAATTTCTGAATTCAACTATTTCAATGGTCATGGTTCCAGGAATGAAACTGAAATGAGAGCCATTTTGCAAGTTTCAATAGTCATCGATGCTACGAATCAATCAGATTTGATAATGGAGGTGAAATTAGTTAGATTTGATAATCAGTCAGCTGATCTTTTCATTGGGTTGATCAGCCACTAGCATGGATCAAAATATCGTCTGATACCGATACGTATCGGTATCAGACTTGGACAATACGGTATATTCAATATATCGTATCACCATTTTGTATGTAGATGCCCGGACGATACATTCAATGTATTGTCTGGTATTTTACTATTCCGATACGTATCGTCCGATACGTATCGGTTTTGAGCTCGGACGATACGTATCCGATACCCGAAATTTTGACCCATAGCTACTAGTGAGGCTGGTGTTAGTGCTAAATCTGGTGCTTTAATTTGCTTGATCTAGGAGGGATCCGCTACTGTGACGTAATCTTTTCAGGTCTTGTTCGGATGAGCCTCTTGCTCATCAGTTCAGGTTCCTTTATTAAATTTTTAATAAATTACATTCCACAAATGAGTGGTTATAAGATTTACCAATCCAAGCAGCACTGCTGGTGCTCAGGTCAATTTCAATCCATCAATCTCGAAACTACACGTCTATTTTTGCTAGCATTAATTAAAGGGAAATTTACCTGATCGATATAGTTTCACCTTTACCCAATCGACCCGCTGCACGCCTTGTCGACCATAAGGAGAATAAAAAGTCCATATTACCCCCTTCTCTGACTTTCTTTAACCCAAATACATTCCCTTTTTCCTCATTTTAATCTGCGCTAAAGTTACAAGAAGCTAGAGGTGGTGAAGGTGACGACGTCTTCTGCCTCAGATCTGCTAACTAGAAGAAGAAAATAGAGGTTCGGGAGAAGAAGCTCCTGCAATTTGGAGTTGAAGATCCTGTCATTCGGAGTTGAAGATCTTGCAGTTTACCATTTCGACGCGAGGTATGTTCAGATCCAGTGTAAACCATATCGAAATAACTTTTGGAAAAGGTGAATAGATATCGATTGTAAATAAATGCAGGAGCTGATTGTTGTAAGATATACTTCGATTGATTATCCAATCGTTACCGATTGCGTATCCAATCACTACCGATTGAGTTACCAATCGATACCAATTGCGTATCCAATCGGCACCGACTTCATAAACAATCGATATCGATTAGATATCCAATCGACCAGCTCCTGCATTATTTGAAATCGGTGCCGATTGGATACGCAATCGGTATCGATTGGTAACTCAATCGGTAGCGATTGGATACGTAATCGGTAACGATTGGATAATCAATCGGTAGTGATTGGATACTCAATCGGTAGCGATTGGATATCAGTTATTTTGCTACCAATTTGTCATATTCATTTGTTTTATGACTCCTTTCTTCTCCTTCTTAAAGAGGCCATGTCTGGTGTGGAAATTCCTCTTCTCTGTCACTTTGATGGCCATATTGTAAACGATGATGGTTTGTATCAAGGTGGCCGCCGGAGGGTTATTACAATTTCGGCAGGTATATCTTATGAACGGTTCAGAAGGTGAATTTCTGCTGTCAGTTTTTACGAGAGCAGATGAAACAATTTTCATAAAGTTCTCTATGAAGATAGTGAACACCCCTGTGCTTGCCGATGTTTTAGATTCGGATGATTTGGCCACCCTATTTCCGTTTAATAAATTGGGGTCGGACATTATAAAGGTATTCATCATTAAAGAACCATCCTCCTTCCGATTCGAAGCTGAACATGTACCTCTAGGTGGGACTGATTTTGTAAGTAACCATTCCTTCCAGCCATGTAAGTTTGAGGAGGAAGGACTTACATATGATACTATTCAGTTAGGTGATGACGGCAATTTTGCGGCAAACATATCCGCCATGAAGACAACTATTGATCTAAATCATGCCCCAGTTGAATCATATGATGACCTACTAGAAAATATGCATGGGGCACATTGTAGTCAAGAATTAGACTGCACGTCTCTAAGAGTGGGGGATGAAGACGATTTTCATCATATCTTTTCCGGTGGATTCACAACTTGGATGACTCGCGAATTATGTTCTACTATGCCATCGATGGGGATTAATGACGGAGCTCAACCATATTTTCATACATATAATTACCCCTTTGGTGAAGGGACTAGTCAACCATGTCAGAACCCGTTCGGTGAAGGGCTTAGTCAGCCATGTCATGACCCGTTCCGTGAAGGGCCTAGTCAACCACATCATAACCCCTTCGGTGAAAAAGGATTTAGTGAACTACCTCAAAACACTGCTGGTGAAGAGAACGCCAAAGATTATGATGATGAACCGGATGGGTTTATAAAAGAGGATCCGAAATGTTTTACGAGGGGCATTGATAATCCATTAGTAGATGGAGCTTACGAAGTGTCAGAGACATCGGACCAGTCTTCCGATCAAGAGGTGAAAACCGAATATCGAAATTGGACGTTTGAAGTTAGCGAGATCTTCATAGATAAACAAATATTTCAAAGAGTATTGAAAGAGCACGCGGTGGAGAAAAACTTTTAAATTCGGCCTTTGAAAACCGCTAATTATCGAGTGATAGCCGCATGCTACGAAACCGGATGTTCATGGCAAATACATGCGTCTAAATTAAATGGGCTCGACACTTTCCAAATCAAGACATTCAATAGTACTCACACATGTGGGGCCGCTAAGATCGGACCGCACGGTCACCGTAATGCAACAATCTCGTTCGTAGCCAATTATCTACGGGAGAAACTTATGGAAGGATTTGACTATACTCCGACGTCGATAATATTTGATATTGTAAAAGCTTATAATATGCAAATCTCATATGCTAAGGCTTGGAGGGGGAAAGAACTTACCCTTAATGATATTAGAGGCAGTTGGGAACGACAATTTGTGGATCTACCAGCCTACGTGAAGGAGATGGAGAGGGTAGATCCTAATGCACGAACATCCTTTCAACTAACGCTTAACGGTAAATTTCAAAGATTTTTTTAGAGTTTTGGCCCCAGCATCGGAAGATACCGTAGTACACTTCGTCACACACTGCTTGTAAATGGCACACACCTACGGGGACGTTACGAAGGGATCTTACTTATTGCCTTGGGGCAAGACGGTAATGGCCATATATTATCGTTAGCATTTGCCGTCGTCGAATTAGAAGAAGAGGATACGTGGATGTGGTTTCTTGAACGAGTAGGTGCGTTCGTGATCGGTGAATTTACCAAAGATTTCATTTTTATCACGGATAGGTCGAAGGGTTTAATTATGGCGGTCAAACATATCTTCCCTAACGCACACCACAACTATTGCATGCGACATATGACATAAAATTCGTAACACAAGTATCCTAAGAACAATGTGAAGGGTTTATGGTGGTGTGCCACGCGTGCATATTAAATAGAGAAATTTGATTATTTTATTAACAAAATGAAGGAAGATCCTGCTGATCCTCGGGCCATAGAGTATATTTTGAAAATAGACCAAAAGCATTAGGCACGCGCACATATGAATGGAAGGTAATATGATTCTCTAACTATAAATAATACCGAAAGCTTAAACAGAATACTAAAGATAGCTCGAGAGAGACCAATTATTGACCTAATCAGAACTACTAGAGAAAAAGTCGCCGATCATTTTCAAAAGCGCAGAGAGATATTTAAGAAATGGACCACCATACTCTGTCCAAAAGCAGACGAGCATATGAAGAAGGTACTGCAATGGGCCGGTAGGAAGAGAGCTCAACCATACGGGCGCGATCAATTTCAGGTAAATTTCGAAAATTTCATTTATCACATTGACTTAGAACACAAGACCTGTACTTGTCGCCGTTAGCTTATTCATGGCTTGCCTTGCTCTCATGCCATGACAGCTATCAATCGGAGAAGTTACGATTACCATAACTTCTGTGAGAAGTGGTTTTTCACTGCTGCCAACTCCTCTTGGGCGAGAGGAGCTGGTGTCACATCTGCTGATCCCCGGTCGGCTGGACCAGCAGGTTCTGGTCCCATATCGGCAGTGAGAGACACTTCCGTTAGCAACTTTGAAACAACACTATCCTGAACATCGAAAGACATAAAATTGATAAATAAGAAAAACTGAGAATAGAATGATCTCTAAAAATAATATAAATCGATTCCGAATCTAAATCGATCGTAATTATAATCGATACCGATAGTATTTACATTCGATACCGATCGCCTAACGATTGCATTTATAAGCGGTATCGATTGCACATACGATCGGTATCGATTGTACATACGATCGATATCGATTGTAAATGCGATCGGTATCGATTGTAAATGCAATCGTTATCGATTGTAAATACGATCGATAAACAATCGAATAAATAAAAAAATCGAATTAAAACAGACTACACTGCCAATCATACCTTGGGTGCCACCTCCATGATCGTTTGAAGGAGTTCTATAATTTTTCCTTGCTCTTTTCGGATCAACTTGTTGAAGTGATCTGCCGTTTGCAATTGAACATCCCTTGAAGTGAGCCATTTTTCAAAGGAGTTGCATTGTGTCCGGAGGAGCATATTCTCCTCCACCAGCCGCTTATTCCCTTCCACCAATTGGTTAACTAACTCTTCCAAATGGTTGGCTTTTTGGTTGAGTTTCAAGTTATCCAACTCCAAACCATCAATCCTCCTAAACAACTCTTGATTAGAGGAGGTTGGTGTACTGCTGGTTGTCTTCGCGGTGATACTTTTAGGCCGGTCTAATTGGACTTGGACCTCATCTGACGAAGAGCCTTTGCCAGACGTTGTTTCGTCCTTAAATTCTTCCTCTTCAACTTCTTTGACCGGAATATTTCTTTTCTTCTTGGGCCGCAGATCAACTTTTACAGCTTTCTTGACCTCCTCAACCTCTTTCCTCTTTCCCCCAATTTCCCTCCCAACAGCCTTTAAAACCCGCTGATAATCCCTTACTAGGGGTATGTCCAACTCGAAGGTAACGGGTTTGAGGGGAGCGTTAATTTGTTATGAAAAAGGACAGGTTATAAAATAACATAGAAAAATTTACAGAAATTGAAAAATCACTCTAAATTAAAGACTGTTTAAAGAGTGGAAACTGATTCCATTTACAGTCGATCCCGATTGTGTAGGTAGTCAATCCCGATTGTGTAGGTAGTCGATCCCGATTGTGTAGGCAGTCGATCTCGATTGTGTATGCAGTCGATAACGATTGCTTAATCAATCGATCCGATTCCGTTGTCAGTCGTTTCTGACTACATAGGCAATCGATATCGATTGATTTGGTAATCGGAATCCTCCAGATTACTCTTTAAAGTTGTTACAAAATTACCTTTACATATTTGAATTAGTTAAAATGACATCATACCTTCCTGTTGATCATCTTCGCAAGAGTGTAGCCTTTATTCCTCGTTTGGGGCTTCTCCGTCCACTTCAACAATCGGGGGAAAGGGTTTAGCATTGACGTTCTTTGAGGTGAGACGTTAGGCAACATCTCATAGGCCCATCACTGAAGTACACACATACAGTCGTAAATATTATATGGCTTAAGGGCTTTGTCGTTGTCGGCAGTCTTTCTATTTGCCACGCTCTTCTATATACTCTAGCAAGTCTTTGAAGACGTAGAGACCCCACGGGGTTTTTTTAAAATTTTCCACGTCATCGATGAGTTCAACGTGGGCTTCAGACAATTAAAGATGGGACCCGGAAAAAAGGAATGTACATAGAACAAAAAGAAGAGCCAACTTGACGAAGCCGTCATCACTTTGCGCTAACCTCAATCCACTATCAACATGAGACCGAAGAATTTTTCCAGGCGGTAGTCCCTGAAAATATTTGTATCGAATGGTTTCCACTTCAGCTGCTTTAATGGAAGGGGAATACTCTTGGGGTTCAACAACTACAAGGCCCAAAATTAAGGCAACGTCCATCTCCCGAAGATAGACATCTCTCCTCCCGATTCGGAAGTGGTTCTTCTCAACCCAAAAACTTAACATGGCATTCACAACATCTCCAGCAAAATTAACACCCTTTGGCATTTGGAATATTCCCCCGAAAACTGATGCACTTAGCATCTCCTTCCGCTACGGGCTAGCGTCTTCGTAGATCTTCGAAATGCCAGTAGGAGAACATTTGCCAACAGCACGTTGTACAAGCATTTTGCCGGCTTCTGTATATGAACTATAATAAAATTGAAAGAGAGTGTTTATAATCAGGGTATAATCAGCCTATATAAAAAACTCATCGATTCCCTAAACAATCGTCATCGATTGATTACACAGTCGATAACGATTGTGTACACAATCGTCATCGACTGTGTACACAATCGCCATCGACTGTGTACACAATCGTTATCGACTGTGTAATCAATCGATGTCGATCGCATTAACAATCGACAGTATATACAATTGTCCAATTTCTTTTCCTTTTTTCTTCTTTTTCTTTTACTTATTTTTTTTTTCCTTCGCCAAAATTTTCATTACTTCATCATTTTCGTCCCAAAGGAACTGAAGAGGATCTAGTTCTGGTGGTGGTGGTGGGTCCTCCCTTACAAGATCGAACTTGATTTTGTTATAGTAAAACCTAAGGTGTTTTATCGCCGTCGTTTGACATTGGAAAATATGGGGGCTGGTAGGGATAATAGGGATGATTCATTTGCTGCTGATGGTGGAAAATCATTTGCTGGTGATGGTTAGGGATAATAACGAAAGCGATTGCATATAGAATCGCTATCGATTGTATATGCAATCGCGTTCGACTGCATATGCAATGAACTTCGTTATTATTACCATCACCGACAAATATCATTCACCATCACAAATGAATCATATCATATATAACACCTTAAACCTACTATAACAAAATCAAGTTCGATCTTGTAAGGTATAGACAATCGATATCGATTGAGTGTACAATCGTTATCGAGTGTATAGACAATCGTTATCGATTGTCTATACAATCGATAATAATAAAAATTACTACAAAATGTGCACCGACGAAAGAAGAAGAAAAAACTCAACAGCAATTAATGAAAATTTATTAGCTACTTACAGGTTGGTAGCTTGAAGATTGAAGAACAGAGACCCTAACGACTTGCGACCGCCTCTCCACCGACTTCGAACGAAAAAGTAAAAAAGTAAAAAGGTAAACAGTGAAAGGTGTGGTTAAGGCGGTTATTTATTACATTGGGGGTAAATCCGATATTTCCTAAAGGCGGAAGATGGCTCGGCGCGCAGCGGATTGATTTAGGTAAAGGTGAAACTATAGGGTCTCTGCAGTAAAAGGTACATCTGACAGAGACGGTCAGGTAAATTTCCCTTAATTAAAGCCGCCTTAGTCAAGTTTCCAAATCTCCTAAATATGATGTGCCTATTGACTATAGAACCCATCACACGCGTATTGAATGCCTTAAACAGCTATAAAATTTTGATGTTATTCTGGGGTCTTTCAAAGCAAGAGCAATTTCTTGTACAATAACAACATCTCGTAGGGTACCTTTATTCACACTCACGCGACTGCTTTCTCACCCCCAGTAAACAAAAAATAACTAAAATAGATCGGGATGTGCATCTTAAGAGGTGAAAAAGCAGCCTCAAGGGTGTAAACGGTACCCTATCCTGTAATAGGCCAATATATTGCAAGGGCCAACTTGTACGTACTACAAAATATATTGCTTCATTTAAATGTTTGGAATTATTAGCAAAATATCTCCACAAACACACTTTTACCTTTTTACTTTTTGAGTTAGTATACGTATTGACTTGAGGGCTGATGCTATTTTTCCTCAAATCATTTGCTGGGATTTGCACTAATATAGAACCATCATATGTTTCTTTTGATTAGAACATAAATTTTTTTGTATCCTAAATTTTTCTAAATCAAAAAAATAAAAATAAAAATAAACAATCACAATCACAATCACAATCACAATCACGAAGACATAATATTTTTAATGTCGCCAAAAAGGGAGAAACATCTAGGTGATCTAACCCAGAATCCAAGACAACAATTTCACTATAAAATTTAAAACCTACAAATGGAGACAAATGATATGTAGACTCTCTAGATGAACATCCTATCAAACCCTTCAAGCCACAGCGAGTTGAACTCACAACACGTCTCATAGTGTAGTGATTTGATAGCCTTTTAATTTGGGAAATTTACCTGACCGGCCCTGTCAGGTACGCCTTTTACGTCAGAAGCCCTATAGTTTCACTTTTACCCAGACAAACCAGCTCCAAGCCTAGCCGACCCTAAGGAGAGTAAAAGGTCCAAATTACCCCCTTCTATGACCTTCTTTAACCAACAAAGCATCCTCTTCTTCCTCATTTTATCCTGCAAAAAAGTTAGAGGTGTAAAACCCTAGACGGAGTGTCCTTACTTAGTCTGATCTGCTCCGATCTGCTATTTCGAAGAAGAAAACAGAGGCTTGGAAGAAGAAGGCCCTGCATTTCTTCATTGTGGTAAAAAGACCCTGAACTTTGTCCTTGCGACGCGAGGTATCCTACTTAACCCCATTTTCAGTTTATTAGTGTTATTTAGTGATGCAGTATCTCCTATTCGTCATCGACTCTATATAGAGTCGATATCGATTGCAAATACAATCGGCATTGACTCCATATAGAGTCGATGCCGATTGTATATACAATCGATATCGACTCTATATGGAGTCGATGCCGATTGTATTTGCAATCGATATCGATTGTGTATACAATCGATATCGACTCTATATGGAGTCGATGCCGATTGTATTGGCAATCGATATCGATTCTATATGGAGTCGATGACGATTGTATTTGCAATCGACTAAGGTTTATAGTCGTCTTTTCTCTTTTGTTTCATCAGTCTTATGACCCTTCCTTCTCATTCTTAAGCAGCGATTCCTCTTCTTTGTCACTATGATGGCCTTCTTGTAAACGATGATGGCTTGTATCAAGGTGGCTGGCGGAGGCTTATTAACATTTCAATTGAAATTTCTTATGAACAATTCATAAGGCGAATGTCTGCTGTCAGTTTTGCGAAAGTGGATGAAACAGTTTCCACAAAGTTTCATATGAAGATAGTGAATACGCCTGTGGTTGCCGACATTTTGGACTCTGATGATTTGGCTACATTATTTACGTTTTATAAATCCGGAGTAGACGTCATAAAAGTATTCATCATTAAGGAACCGTTATCCTTCCCAGTTGAAGCTGAACAAGTAAATCTCGGCGGGACTGATTTTGTGAGTCATTCATTTCAGCCATGTAAGTTTGAGGATGAAATTGTATACGATACTGTCCCGTTAGGCGATGACGGTTATATTGCGGCGAACGATGGCAGAGGGAAAGCAACATTTGATTTAAACGATGCTCTGATTGAATCGTATGATGACCCAGTAAAATACATGCATGGGTCACAACGATGTAGTCAATGGCTAGACTATACTTCAAAAAGGGTGGTGGATACCAACGATTCCAGTCATATCTTCTCCGGTGGATGGACAACTTGGTTTACTCAAGACTTATGTTCTACCATGCCATCGATGGGAATTACCGGAGTAACTCAACCCCATGCCCATACACATGAGCACCCCTTCGGTGAAGGGCCTAGCCAACCACGCCATTATCCATTCTGTGAAGGATCCGGTCAATCACATCAGAACCCCTTAGGTGAAGGATCTAGTCAACCACCCGAGAACACCGCTAATGAATGGCGTAGTCATCCTCAAGCCATGAATGAAGATACCTTAGAAGAAGAATATGAAGGCGAACCGGATGGGTTTATCAAAGAGGATCCGAAAATTTTTGTGAGAGACATTGACAATCCCCTAGTAGACGGAGATTACGAAATGTCAGAGACATCGGGCGATTCCTCCGATGAAGAGGTGGAAACTGAATATCGGAATTGGACGTTTAAAATTGGAGAGATCTTCCGAGACAAACAAACATTTCAAAGAGCATTGAAAGAACACGCGGTGGAGAAAAACTTTCAAATTCGGCCTTTGAGGACCGCTAGTTATCGAGTGACAGCCGGATGCTACGAACCCGATTGTTCATGGCGAATACATGCTTCTAAATTGACTGGGCTCGATTCTTTCCAAATCAAGACATTCAATAGTACTCACACATGCGGAGCCGCTAAGATCGGACCGCACGGTCACCGTAATGCAACAATCTCCTTCGTAGCGAACTATGTACGGGATAAACTTATGGAAGGATTCGACTACACACCGGCGTCGATAATGTTTGATATTGCAAAAACTTATAATGTGTAAATCTCATATGTAAAAGCTTGGAGGGGAAAAGAGCTTGCCCTTAATGATATTAGAGGAAGTTGGGAAGGACAATTTGTTGATCTACCGGCCTACGTGAAGGAGATGGAGAGGGTAGATCCTAATGTACAAACATCCTTTCAACTTACTCTTGACGGTAAGTTTCAAAGATTTTTTTAGAGTTTTGGCCCATGCATCGGAAGCTACCGCAATACACTTCGTCACATATTGCTTGTAGACGGCACACACCTACGAGGACGTTTCGAAGGGATCCTACTTATCGCCTCTGCGCAAGACGGTAATGGTCATATATTACCATTAGCATTTGCTGTGGTTGAGTTAGAAGAAGAGGATACGTGGATGTGGTTTCTTGAACAGGTAGGTGCGTTCGTGATCGGTGGGTTTAACGAAGATCTCGTAATTATCACGGACAGGTCGAAGGGTTTAATAAATGCGGTGAAACGTATCTTCCCTAACGCATATCACAACTACTGCATGCGGCATATGACACAAAATTTGCAGCACAAGTATCCCAGGAACAATGTGAAGGGTCTATGGTGGACAAGGCATATTCGAAGAGAAATTTGATTATTTTATTAACGAAATGAAGAAAGATCCTGATTCTCGTAGAGAATATATTTTGAAAATAGATCCGAAGCATTGGGCACGCACATATGGAAGGAAGGCAGTACGATTCCCTGACTACGAATATTACCGAAAGTTTAAACAGCGTGTTAAAGATAGCTCGAGAGAGACTAATTATTGACTTAATCAGAACTACTAGAGAGAAAGTCACCGATCATTTTCAAAAACGCAGAGAGATATCTGAGAAATGGACCACCCTTCTCTGCCCGAAAGCAGACGCTCACATGAAGAAGGTGTTGCAATGGGCCGGTAGAAAGAGAGTTCAACCATACGGGCGCGATCAATTCCAAGTCAATTCCGGAAATTTCATTCATCACATCGACTTGGAACACAAGACCTGTAGTTGCCGCCGTTGGCACATTCATGGCTTGCCTTGCTCCCATGTCGTGGCGGCCATCAATCGAAGAAGTTACGACTACCATAAATTTTGTGAGAACTGGTTTTTCACCGCTTTCTTTAGACAAACATATGACGAGCAATGGGTTCCCACCCTCGATAAAAGTCAATGGGAGTTCCAAGCAGAGCAACTCCCTGAAAATATGAAAGTGAGACTACCCTATTATTGCCGAAAGCAAGCCGGCCGTCTGAGGAAGAGAAGGATAAGGTCTAAGGGTGAGGTTAGGGCACTACAGTGTAGCAGGTGCAGTGAATATGGTTACAATCGCGGAGTCGGCGATTAGACCGATGAAGTATATTTTAATAATGATAGATTGAATGTAAATGAGAAATTCAGAATCCATATTTTTTTACTGTAATAGTCTTTACCGATGTATCATAGAGTCGTCATCGACTGTATCCATAATCGATATCAACTCTATATAGAGTCGCCATCGACTATTTATAAAGTTGACATCGACTCATTTAAGAATCGGCATCGATTATGGATACCGTCGATGACGACTATATATAGAGTCGATATCGATTACCTAAAGAGTCGTTAACGATTAGTTATATAGTCGGTAGCGATTACATACAGAGTCGTCACCGATTATTTATATAGTCGATGACGACTATATATGTAGTCGCTAATGGCTGCTATTTCTACTTTTTAACTACAACTACACAAAAATAGTGCAATTATATTCAAAATAATTCATTAAGAAAAAATATTTCATTTACAATTACAAAAACATTCAAATACAACCACACTACTGCTGCTCCCCCTCCTTTTTGTCATGCTTCACAAGATCATCATCGCCGTTGTATGTAGCCAGTATATAGCCAATTTCTGCCCTGATCCTATCTATATCTGATTGCGCGAAGTCAAATTTCTTCCCCATCATAAAGTATTTGACATACTTCACAACAAACACTCCACAATCACAGGAGTTGGTCTGTCGGGGGACGGCTTTGATCCGACAGTCAGTAGATGACCAAGGATAGCTCTTCTTCATTAGTGCAGCGGAGTCACCGTATGAATATAAAATCACGGGAAGGTATTGGGTCTGTTTCGAAATAATAGAGATGAGTGTCAGATATGTTAAGCTAACAATGATAAAAGATATGCTAATCAAAATATCTTACCAGCGCCTGCAATTGGGACACATATCTTTCCTTAGAGGGCCTATTAAATATAGGGTCGACGATCATTATCGATCGTTTGACTACCTTTACGATCGCAAGCGCCCAGTGTAGTGGTTGTTCTGAATGTATTAGCATAAATATCTACAAAAAAGTAATATAATCTCAAAGGGTATGATAGAAAAATTAAAAAGAATAATTATAAAGAGGATAAAAGCATACTATGTTGCATTCGTGAGCCCACAGATTCCGAAGCTCATTGAAGAAGAAAGTTTCCATCAGCTTCTTCCCTCCGGTCTCTCTTTGTCTATAGGCAGCCCACCTTTGAACTTGAACCTCGATCAACTGGTCGTATAATTTTTCAGCAAGCAGGAACTTGTTGAAATCTCTCAGTTCATAGCCCATGTACGTCAGCGCGGCAGAGGAAGTTTTTGACCTCTTTATCAGGATAAATTTGATCATCAATTACTTTCAAATGTCTCAGGTAGGCACCCATAACCTGAAACCAATGCAGTTAGATTAAAATATACAGTTAGAGTTAAATACATAATCGTTATCAACTCTATAAGTCATCGATATCGATTAATTTGAGAGTCGATAACGATTATTTAAGTCATCGAAATCGTTATCGACTCTCTAATGAATCGATATCGATGATGTACAGAGTCGCTAACGATTACATAAACCATCATTAGCGACTCTAAAAGCCATCGATCTCGATTAATTTGAGAGTCGATAATGATTATGTAAGTCATCGTTGTCGACTCTATAAGCAATCGATATAGACTCTTTTTCGAGTTGTCGACAGCTTTAACCAATCAAGGATTTTGCCTACAGTATGTTAAACTTACAAAGTTATTTAGGTACTGAGTTCCCGCCAGACATCTGAAGGATTGCACCACCAGCTTATACTTGCAGACAATGTTAACATATTCGCTGCATAAAAAATGGCCAACTTAACTAATCTTCACGATAAATATATAATAATAAAGTTAAGTATTCAGGGTAGAATAACTTACTCATCCTCCTTCAGAGGCTTGTTCCATATGTCTAGCATATATTTTTGCTCCGCTGTCAGCTCAGCAGGAGCATCTTCATCCGTAGACCTAGGACCAGCGGTAATGACTGCCACCGGTCCAGGCTCAGCAGTTGGTCCTTTGCTGGCCTTCTCGGTAGGCTTCTTTTCAGCTGCTACCCTTCACTGTGGTTTAGGTTTGACGACAATTACTTTGCTGACTTTCGCTTGCCTAGGTCTTAAGCGAAGCTCAGCTTGTTGGTGAGGCAATTGGGAAGAGGTTTCCTCTTCACCAACAGGATCCTTATCAGTTTGGGTCTCGGTATTGTGCCTTCACCTCATCAAGGGAGGAGGAGGAGGAACACGTCTTGAGAGGTGATGGTTCCTTATCGAAGGTTGTGTCGCACACCTTCGATATCAGCTCCTCCATAGCCACATCCTGTACATCGTAATAATGATGCAAAATAAGAATTAATTTTTGGTCCACATTTTAAAAAGTTCAAATTGATTTTAAATATAATCGTTATAGACTGTACTTATAGTCGCTATCGATTTTATATATGATCGTTATCGATTATATATATAGTCGCTATCGATTTTATATATGATCGTTATCGATTATATATATATAGTCGCTATCGATTGTAAATATAATCGATATCGACTGTATATAGAGTTGATAACGATTGCATATATAATCGATATCGACTGTATATATAATCGATATCGATTTATATTAACAAAATTGAACATCTAAAATCAGATTTCAACACATACCTTAGGTCTCGCCTCCAATAAATTTTCAAGAAGCTCTTTTATATCAGTCTGGCCCTTTCTGACCAAATAGTTGTAGTGATTTAACTTCTGCCACTCCGCATCCCTTGAATTCAGCCTCTCATTGAAGGAGTTGCATAGTTTCTCTAAAGAAGTGCAACGTTTAGCCATGGCCTTATTCTCTCCCTCCAAATCGCTCACTCTTTAGGTGAGCTTCAAGTTATTCAGCGTCAAATGATCGACCCTCCTCAACAAAGAATCATTGGAGGTGGACGGTTCAGCTGGGCTATCTTTCGCTGCCAGGCTCTCATTGGTGGCCCCCCTAGTTCTTGGCCGACCCTCTCCCACATGGACGAGGCCCTTTTTCGAGAGGGGTTCTTCTTCAGACGTCGATGCGTCATCCCATTCTTCCTCTCCAATATTCTCGACCGGAATGTAATTTCTTTTCTTCTTCAGCCGCATCTCTTCCACAGCTTTCTTGACCGGTTCTTTCCTCTTCCCCCCAACCTCCTTTAGAACCCGTAGATATTTTCTTAACACGGGTATCTCTAATTCAAAGCCCTGAGGCACAAGGGGAGCGCAAACCTTTTGAAAGAAAATGAAACATGTAAACAACAGAATAAAATGATCGTTATATATAATAAATCACTCTCGATTATGTAAAGAATCGGTACCGACTATTTAATAAATCGTTATCGATTCGTTAAAAAATCGCTATCGATTATTTAATGAATCGTTATCGACTACTTAGTAAGTCGTTATCGACTCTGTACGGAATCGCTATCGATTGTTAAGGAATCGTTATCGATTCGTAAATGAATCGGTATCGATTCTGTAATGAATCGTTATCGATTTTAGAATGAATCGGTAAGTTGCTTTTTTTTGAATAGGCAATAGACCTCATACCTTGCTGTCTAACATCTGCCCGCGAGTGTAACCTTTGATCCTTGGATGTACTGTCCGCCATTTCGAGTGGGAAAGGGTCCTTGAGGCCTAGCTGGGATGGCGATATATCGGGCAGGATCTCATAAGCCCACCATTGAAGTACACATATGCATCCATATGTGTTGTACGTCTTCAGGGCTTTATCCATCTCGGCGGTTTTTCTATTCGCCGCGCCCTTTATTATATACTCGATCAAGTCTTGGTAGACGTGTAGACCCCACGGAGTTCGGTTAAAGGTCTCCACATCATCGATGAGGTCGATGTGGTCTTCCGAAATCTGATGGTGGGACCCGGGGAAGAGAAATATGCACAACACAAACAGAAGGGACAACTTTAAGAAATCATCATCACTTTCCGCTCTCCAAATTGCAGCATCTATATGAGACCGGAGAATTTTTCCAGGAGGCGTTCCACGAAAGTATTTGTATCTAATGGTTTGTTCTTCCGATGGTTTAACGGATGGGATATACTTTTCTGGGCCAACTATGGCAAGACCCAGTATCAAAGCAATGTCTATCTTCCGAAGATAGACATCAGTCTTCCCAATTCGGAAGTGGTTTTTTTCAACTCAAAATGTCAACATCGCATCCACCACATTGGAAAGAAATCTCACACCCTTGGGCATTTGAAATATTCCACCAAAAACTGAATCTCTCAGTAACTTCTTCCGAGCTGGGGTAGCATTTTCGTAGAGATTCGAAATGGCACAGGGCGAACACTTGGCAACAGCTCGGTGTACAACCATCTTGACAGCCTTTTGAAATGAACTGTAATAAAAAAGAAAGGACTGAGCATCATACTAACAAGGATAGTTAAAAATGTTGATGAAATATATATATAAAACCTGTATCGATTACATATAGAGTCGTTATCGATTACATATGTAATCGATATCGACTCTATATATAATCGATATCGATTACCTATGAAATCGCCAACGACTCAATATAAATTCGCAATGTCCTAAAAATATTTATTTATATAGAAATTACTTAATTTACTGACTCTTAAGTTTCTTTTTCTTTCTTTTGTTCTATTTCTTTTCTTCCTTCTTTACCTACATCGATTACATATATAATCGATATCGACCCTATATGTAATCGATACCGACTCTAAATGTAATCGATATCGATTACTTATGAAATCGCCATTACTCTAAATGTAATGATCTCAAAATGTTTAATTTACCTGTCAGGTAAATTTCCCTTATTTATATAAAAAATATTTAATTTACTGACTCAAAAGATTTCATGAAGTCACCATTGCATCAAAAAGTTTCATTTACTTGCAAAATTTTTCAATTACATTCAAAAATTTTCACTTATAATTAAAAATGAAAAGAAAATTTAGGAAGATGGATGAAGAGCAGGTGGTGGATGGGGTGGAGAGGCGGGTGGTTCCGTCTTAAGTTTCTTTTTCTTTTCTTCCTTCCTCTTCTTCTTTTCTTCGTTCGCCAAAATCTCCATTACTTCATCGTACTCGTCCCACAGGAACTGCAGATGATCTTGTTCTGGTGGTGGTGGTGGGTCCTCCCATACAGGCTCGAACTTGATTGTGTTATAGAAGGTTTTTTCTTCGTCGTCAGACATTGGGAAAAATATGGGCTGGTAGGGATGATAGGTGGTTTGCTAAGGACGAACTAAACCTGTATTTAAAGTTCCTAGATTGTGGAATACGAATCGTTGTATTAAATTTTCTCATTCTTCCAACCTAACTTGCCATAATGGTTTTACAAAAGGGTAGTTGACAATAAATTGAACGTCGGCTGAGATAAATATAAAACCTCGTATGATTTATTATGGCATCGAGGGTAATAACTATAGAAAAATTAATTCATATGATGGGTATTAATTATATTCATAGAGAGTCGATATCGATTTGTTATAGAGTCGTCATCCACAATTTATATAGTTGATTACGACTACATATATAATCGTTATCGACTCTAAATGTAATCGATAGCGACTCTACATATAATCGATAGCGACTCAATATGTAATCGGTAACGATTACATATAGGATCGATATCGATTACATCGAAGATCGATATCGATTACATATGGGAAAACCTAAAAAAATTATGTCAAAATATGCACCAAAGAGAGGAGAAAAAAAAAATCTATAGCGATGGAAGCTAATTTTAATTCTAACTTACAGATTTGGTAGCTTGAAGGTTGTAGATTTGAACGCGATCGTCCACGAAGCGTCAACGACTCTCCACCGACTTCGAACGAAAAAGTAAAATGAAAACAGTAAATGATTTGAAAAGAGGACGACTATTTATTACTATGGGGGTACTTTGAGTATTTCTTACAGGCGTGCCTCAGCTCAGTGCGCAACGGGTTTGTCTGAGTAAAAGTGAAACTGTAGGGCTTCTGACGTAAAAGGCGTATCTGACAGGGCCTGTCAGGTAAATTTCCCTTTTAATTTAGATCCACTCCTAATCCAACCAAATCAATAGAGGAAGTACCATTTTTTATATTAAAATAATGACATATGGTGAGACTTGAGAGGATTTTAAAAAGGAATTTAGGATTTTCTCTCCTCTAACAAGGTGGCGACTCAATATTTTCGTAAAGAAATAACCTAAAAATTTAACAGTTGACTTTATATAGAAAACTTGAAGGAAATCGTGAATTGACTGTTGACACTTGTCCATATGACATGGGTGAACGATAGCACATTTGTTACGGATATAAAATCAGCTATCCCTGGGGGCATGTGTGGACCATCATTAACAACGATCCAACACTACAAACAAAAGCATCCACAACTTTTCTAACACTTGCCGCACACAAAAACATGGAAGCGACTACATTGATTTTGATATGGACGAGCACCACATATAGGATCTAATAAAACAAAAACATTATTCTCCCTCTTTTTATTAAATACAATCAACGGCTTTAGAACGAACAAACGATATTATTTGGGAAAATTGCAAACGCAGGCAAAGAGCAGGCGGCTGATGTGCCGCGACTGGTTGCCCCGACTATGGCCACCAAGTTGGGGGTTCGACAATAATTCGGAGAGGTTCAAAGTAGAAAAAATCCGGCAAGTTTCGGAAAATATTCGAAGGAAAAATCAAAGAGAAAAATTAAATTAAAACCAAAAAAAATTAAAAAAAAAATTAAAAATCTCAATTTTTGAAAAATTTGGAAATTATTCGCAATTTTTTGTGAAGACCCGGATTTTTGAAAAAATCAAGAATAATACAAGATTAATTCGCATAATCTTAAATTCGCGAATAATTCACAAAATTTTCAAAAATTCGGCAATTTTGTGATTATGCCCAACCTGCATTGTCATAGCTCGGATTTCGGCACCCCGAAACCCGCGCCGTCGGTATAACCCTTTAGGTCATATCCTAACTTCATATAGAACACTTGGTAGATCTATGCCTAAGTGGAAGCAAAGCATATCTAACTAATCAAATGAATCCGAATAAAACAATTTAAACTTCAATTTCTAGATAAAGTAATACTAACTACCAAAAGACGATTCAATCCTCATGCCCATCACATGAAATAAAGAACCGAACTAAACCATTAGTGACACAACAAAGGTCACTTGGTATGGTTCGCAAAAAGAATAACCTATCTCTAGGTAATTTGACTTCTTACAAAATAGGAGTGGCCGGACGTACTAAGCCTTATAGTAATTCTCACAAAATAATTGAAGTGCCACGGCGCACGTCTGTTAAAAGAAATCCTTTGGAGGGGGTTCCTGCTCCTCAAAGGGCACGTAGTCCGTGTCCTCAAATTCCTGGTCTTCCGTGTCCTCAGCTATCCCTGAACCTGTGACGTATAGTCGAAGGGTGAGCTACATCATAGCTCAATAAGGAAATAAACAGCATGTATATTTTCTGACATCACGCATATATTTCATGACACGTTTCTAAGCATGAAAACGAAGTTTAAACAATTTCTTGACCAAGAAGACTATTGGATGCATGGTTTCAAATCACATTCTTACTAGTCAACTAGAACACACCCACACACACACACACACTTAACAGAATCACTTAAGTAATTGCTTGAGCTATATAGCATCGAGCCCCCGATGGAAGTACCCACTATCGTCGTTCATATGAACCATTTCACAATGCTCAAGTCCCTTTGCAAGGGATGACTTATGCCGAACGAAAGTATTTCCACTATTGAAAATTAAAGAACAGATATCTTGCCGAACTGGTACACAATTTGTACGGACATTCCATCGTACCGGTCACGGATATCCCACCGTGTCGGTTGGGTATTCACAATTTAAACCTTCAATCCAATATGCATATTACATATAGTTTATCACCGTGAGTTGTGGTAAGTATAATTAGTTCAAGTTTCACATACGGTTCTCATACATTACGTCACATTTCTTTGCTATCACACACACATGCCTTACATCTTCTTGATATCACACACATAACTTATCCACAATTTTCACACACACGCACGCAAGATTCTCTTTCTTAGTGATTATACTTGTGAACATCGCGTAATCAAAAGCTATGAATGAAATTATGCAATTACTAAGCACTTACGAACAAATACGCATATCATTACCCACATACTAGTTGAGAGTAAATGCACATACCTCAGAGTTTCCCTACCTTAAATGGAGTCACACTAGGATTAAACTAAATCGTGCTACTAAGATTAAACTAAATCGCGTCAAGCACGCTCCTACTTAAATCCCACGTGTCGATTCTACAATCAAACGTATCCAAATATCCTATAATAAAGCCTAGAAGGACAAAAGGTACACACTGCTGGAGAATTTAGAAGAAAAGAACAGAGTAAAGTACCATGTTCCTCACACGAGTGAGCCTCGAGGCTCGAGCGCGCGAGCAAAACTTGGTCAAATTCTCACGCGACGGAACTGACATTCAGTTATCTGATGGGTGTCGCACGAGGCCTTTTTGCCTTTAATTCCTCGCACGAGCGAGACACAGCATTTTCACAAATCCTAAGTTCTCGCGGCTGTTTAAGTCGTGTCTCTGAGGCTCGCGCGAGCAAGCCTTTAAGCTCGT
The DNA here is from genome assembly GCA_021018995.1 of Chloranthus sessilifolius. NCBI lineage: Eukaryota > Viridiplantae > Streptophyta > Magnoliopsida > Chloranthales > Chloranthaceae > Chloranthus > Chloranthus sessilifolius. The sequence goes on along the minus strand of CM037593.1, from coordinate 45,034,253 downwards.
GCATGCGAGGGACAGAGACATATCAGATCTGAGTTTTCTCCAAACTCGATCCTCACCCAATCTTAACTATTTAAAACTCTATTTCTTAAGGAACATTAAATGCTAACATTACTATATAAATAGCATTAGATTCATACCTTTAATGCCATCAATGTTCCTTGGATTGGATCTTTCTTTCTTGAAGAAATCAAGGAGGGCTTTAACAACCTAGATCTTCTTCACACTTCCCATCAAGCTCCCAGATCCACACAAGCTCGTGTAGATTGTGGAGCTCGAATCTCCATGCACCTTCACACTACTTCACTTAACTTTTGTTGGATCTAATCACTTAGATCTCACCATCCTTGCCATTCTCTCTCCACAAACCCCTTTTCCTTTCTCCACTCTCTCTCTCTCTCTCTCTCAAATAACTCAACAACCATGCAAAAGAGTCTCACGTGAGAGACCCCTTTATTTCAACAATTTGGGTTTATCAACTTGTTACTCACACACACCACACATGGGTGTTAACTAACCTTTAACACCTAATGTGTTAGACACGTATACATTCTAAGTTGTGTACATGTGTTGGATTTTCTTGTGAATCATATACACATATACACACTCTTACGTACCTGGCCTACACGGTTTACGAAATTGCTCGACCTTTATGGGAATGAAAATTGGGTTTATTACAATCACCCCACCTTATAAAATTTTCGTCCTTGAAAATTGCCGTAAGCCACAATAAGAAAGGTATAGTCAGGAATTTAAATGGGTAGGACAACCACCCCTAGTCATGACACAACGTGTTTCTTGCAGGAAGAACAAAGTACTTACATACCCCATGCGACACACCCTGGAGTAGACACATTTATAATCCTTCTGGCCATTCAAATAATCCTTTCACCACAATTAATCCATTCGTACCAAAAAGTTAATTCTAAAAGTTTCATTGACGAAAAATAAACCATTCATCAAAAGTAATCTATTCACAAAATACAGATGATTCATTTACTATAATAACCATTCCCCCAAAATAACCCATTCACAAAAGAAACATGTAACAGCCATGCCACCATAGTTCAGTAAGAAGTCTGCAAAATGACCTAAATTTATATAGTTTGCTTTCAAAATTTGGAAATCCCCTTTGAACCTCCTCGGCAGCCAGTCCTAATCATCGTGACCTTCGGCGTACTCGAAACCCGAAGTCTCATCCCCATCGTCACCATCATCAGCTTCATCATCATCGCCGTCCTTGGCTTCTTCAGAGGGAGAACTAAATATAGCAGCCCGCATGGCAGCAAGACGCTCACGATAAGCCTGGGGATATGCGTGACGCATGAGGTCTATGTTGACCACCTCTTGGAAACGTTGATGGAGGCGTATTTTCGTCTGACTTAGGCCAATGCCACGTGTCCGTTGAAGCAACTCGCGCATCATGGCTTCCATGGTGTCGGGCATCGGCTGGGATGAAGACGGCGGTGTAGGTTGGTAACTCGTGGAAGGTGCAGATCTCGACTATGAGGGAGTGGTTCCTTTCTTTTTGAGGCTATCCCGTAAACTTCGTAGGCTGCGATTTAAATTGCTAATGGGATATGGCTCTATGTTGTCTGTGTGCGAGGGCTCATGGGCCTAAATTTCGAACCCATCACTCCCATCGCGAAGCTCAAATAGCTTCGAAATTAATCGGGCATAGGGCAGTTTGTTAACGAGTTTGGGAACAGCGCCCTATTTGTTTCTGTCCAAGGCATGTAGGATGCCTTGAAGCTCAAGGATAGGGGCGTTAAACCACCTATCATGGAACGCGACATGAATTGCATTAAAAAAGGGGCCCTCCTTTCTTGGTTGTGGCCCACTGGGAATAGATTTTTCCGAAAAATTATGTCAAGGGGCCACATGCGTGGAGGTGATTGGGCCCGTGTGATAGATTTACCCGTGGCCGTGACCCCGTTTGTCATGTCGGCCGCAATCTCAAGAAAGGTCCATACATTGGGGAACGAGGGTTTGAAAATCCTGTCCTCAATATAGGTTAGCGGGCATCCCATTGCATGCTCGATGTCTTTGGCTTCAAATACGAAAGCCTTGCCATCAATCTCGCATTTGAGTTTAGTCTCTGTGTTGTTGGTGGTTATGGTTTGGTAGAAAAGTCGAACCAAACGCGGGTAGTAGTGTCCGGAGATTGGCGTCAACAAGGGTTTTAACTCGTTTATATTTAAGTAGTCGGAGGTCCACTTGGTAGTGGATGGGTCATCAAAAAAACTCTTGTGGATATGCCACTCTGGTGTTAAAACCTTATTTGCCCACCACGGGGCGGGTTTAGTTAAAGGAGCGGGTGGAGGCGCTACCCGTTTGCGAGAAGGCGGCGGTTTGACCGCCAACTTCTTTCGTTGTCTAGGGTTTGGGTCGGAAGAGCTCATTTTAGGGTTGCAATTGATGAAATAAATGGAAATAAAGGTAGATTGGAGTGGAAATTTACCTTTTTTATGCGAAATTTCTTCGAGAATGATGAAGGGTGTTCTTGAATCGACTGGATTGGAAGTTCCCCCTTCAAGAACACTCAAACCCTAGCTCCCCTCTCTTCTTTCGTTTGAGCGAAATGAGCAGGGGATGGCTTTTCACGCCCTTATATACCCTGTTGCTCGTGCGAGCGAGGTATAGTGGCTCGCGCGAGCGAGCAACAGGTTCTAAAAAAAAACACGAAAATGTTTGTCTTTCTCTCGTTGTCTTGTCTGTGGAGCTCGCTCGAGTGAGTTTTAAGTTCTCGCGCGAGCGAGGGACAAACACAATTTATGAAGCATTTTTTACTTCATTTGTTCATTCCTCCTGTTTCCAACTTGGAGTTTCACCTCCCACCCGCTACGACTTGCCATATGACCATTTCCCAACGTATTTATGCAATATATCGACCACATACGAAAATTCCAATCTATCGACTAACGCACATCTATAAAGAAAACTTTGAGATTTCTTTCTACAAGGCCAATTATTGCATTAAGTTTATACTTGTGTTGAATTTTTGGAAGACGGGAATTACCTTATACGAAAAGATCCGGATAGGCTTGTTGCACCTCGGACTCACGCTCCCATGTTGCTTCCTCTTGGGAATGATTTCGCCATTTGACGAGTACTAAGGGAATTTTCTTCGTGCGAAGTACTTGTTCTCTCTGATCAAGGATTTGCACTGGATCTTCTCGAACGGTCAAATCCTATTGGATTTCTAGTGGTTGATAATCTAGCACATGTTTTGGATCGTTAACGTATTGTCGCAACATCGAGACATGAAATACGTCATGCATGTTAGAAAGGTGAGGTGGTAGGGCGAGTCTGTAGGCGAGCTCTCAAACACGTCCCAATATCTTGAATGGACCTACGTATCGCTGGTTCAACTTCCCACGCTTTCCAAATCGCATTACGCCCTTTGTTGGAGAAATCTTTACGAACACTTTATCTCCCTTCTGAAAAGTTAGTCGGTACTACATTAAAATTTGTATGTATGTAGGGACTTGCAACTTAATGGATTTAGAATAGATTTTACCTGAAAGTTGACGCTCGTTCTCCTCAGGTCCGCATAGCTCTTTTGTCTACTTTGGGCGACTCGTATTCGTTCTCTAATCAATCGCACTTTCTCGGTATTACTTGCTAAAATTTCAGGCCCTAAAACAAAATTTTCTCCTGTCTCCTCCCAATTGATGGGGGATCGACATCGCTGCCCATATAAAGCCTCATACGGTGCCATGCCAATACTTGCCTGAAAACTGTTGTTGTAGGCAAACTCGATTAATGGCAAGTGTTGATCCCATACACCCTGAAAATCGAGCATGCATGCACGTAGCATATCTTCAATAATTTGGTTTACTCTCTCCGTCTAGCCATCTGTTTGTGGATGAAAAGCTGAATTGAAATCGAGTCGAGTGCCCATTCCTTCTTGAAATTTCTTCCAAAACTGTGACGTGTATAGCGGATCTCTATCTGAAACAATACTCACGAGAATGCCGTGCAACCGTACAATCTCTCTCATATTAGATCCGCCAATCTACTTGCGGTGTAGGTCGTGTTGTAGGGCGAGAAATGAGCAGACTTTGTGAGTTGGTCAACAATCACCCATATAGCGTTGTGCCTCCTTGCCGTTCTGGGAAATCTCAAAATGAAATCCATGGAAATGGATTCCCACTTTCATTCTGGTATGGGCAATGGTTGTAATAACCCTGCAGGATGTCGGTGATCTACTTTCACCTATTGGCACGCCAAGCACCTCGACACATACTCTGCGACATCCTTTTTCAACCCTCTCTACCAAAAGCTCTTCTTTAAGTCTTGATACATCTTAGTACTTCCTGGGTGGATGACATAGGACGATTTATGAGTTTCGTCCAAGATGATTTGTCATAGATTGGAACCCGCTGGGATGCATAATCTCCCTTTGTATAATAGTGACCCATCACCCTTCATTGAGAAGCCATGCTGAGCATCATTCATCACTCCTTGACGGGTTTTCATCAATTCGGCATCTTGCAGCTGTACTTCATAGACCTGATTGAAGATGGTTGGTCTAATAGTGATGTTTACTAAAAAGGCTCCTGAAACCTTTGGTTCAAATTGTGCATCGCACAAGGCTATATCCTCTAGTAACTTCCATTTGTGAAGCCCCAAAATCAGGTTCGATAATTGTGCGGAGTTCTTGCGGTTTAAGGCATCGGCAACCACATTTGCCTTACCTAGGTGGTATTGTATGGAGCAGTCGTAGTTCTTAAGAAATTCTATCCACCTCCTTTGCCTCATGTTCAAATCCTTCTGTGTGAATAAATATTTAAGGCTTTTGTGGTCGGTGAATATCTCGAAGGCTTCCCCATACAAATAGTGCCTCCATATTTTCAATGCGAAAATCACCGCAGCTAGCTCGAGGTCATGTGTCGGGTAATTCTTCTCATGATCCTTAAGCTGTCTGGATCCATATGCTATGACCTTTTGGTGTTGATTGAGCACACAGCCCAAGCCGTTGTGTGACGCGTCATTGAACAAGACTAATCCCCCAGTGTCATCTAGAATCGCAAGTACAGGTGCCGACGTAAGTCTTTTCTTCAACTCTTTGAAGCTTTCTTCGCATGCCTCGGTCCAGTAAAACTTGGTGTTCTTTTTTGTTAATTTGGTAAGCGGACCAGAGAGCTTTGAAAACCCTTCTACGAACCTTCGGTAGTACCCTGCCAAGCCTAGGAAGCTTCTCACTTCAGTAACCGTTTTAGGTTGTTCCTACTAAACCACTACGTCTATCTTAGCTGGGTCCACCCTAATTCCTTCTTTCGAGACTACGTGTCCCAAAAAACTCACATGCTCTAACCAAAATTTGCATTTGTTAAGCTTAGCATACAGTTGATGCACTCGCAATGTCTCCAGTGCGATCCTTAAATGTTGCTCATGATCTTCCTTTGTTTTTGAGTAGATCAATATGTCGTCAACAAAAATTACGACACACGTGTCCAGATAAGGCTTGAACACTCTATTCATGAGATTCATGAATGATGCCGGCGCGTTTGTCAAGCCGAAAGGCATCACCAAGAACTCATAGTTCCCATATCTGGTTCTAAATATCGTCTTCGGAATATCTTCGGCCTTGACCTTTAACTGGTGATACCCGGACCTCAAATCAATCTTTGAAAAGAATTTCGCTCCTTGCAATTGATCGAATAAATCGTCGATTCGCGGGAGTGGGTAGCGATTCTTGATTGTGAGTTTGTTCAGTTGACGGTAATCGATGCATAGCCTCATCGATCCGCCCTTCTTCTTCATGAACAAGACCGGTGCCCCCCAAGGAGACACACTGGGCCTCACAAACCCCTTATCCAGAAGTTCCTGTAACTGCGCTTTCAATTCCACTAACTCCACCAGTGCCATTCGGTAAGGTGCTTTGGATATCGGCCCCGTGCCTGGAGCTAAGTCACTAGAGAACTCCACTTCCCGGTTAGGTGGTAATCTCGATAACTCATCTTGGAATACATCCTCAAACTCACAAGGAATCGAAATATTGGCTATCACGTGCTTCTCCTCCTTTTGCTTTTTCAGGAATGCCAGGTACGCACTGCCGCCCTTCCTTTTCAGACCCGCGGCTCGTATCGCGGATATGATCAGTATTACATTAGCCTTGTCGCTGATAAACTAAAATGGCTTTCTATTCGGTGGTCGAAAAGTGACGATCTTTCGCAGACAGTCGACGTGGGCACGATACGCAGACAACCAATCCATGTAAAGGATTACGTCAAATCCTTACATATCCAATAATATGAGGTCTGCCGTCATTTCATGATCTCCTACTAAAACCACGATTGATCAACAACACAAGCCCGTTTATACTGCATCTCCAGTAGGAATTGAAACTTGCATAGTAAAATCCAAAGGTTCTGGAGTGACACTCAATTCGGCCGCAAATTGTGAGGTTACGAATGAATGAGTAGCTCCAGGGTCAATTAATACCCGTGCCCCATGCCAACATATATCCCTCTGTTGGTATAATCGTAGTGTACCTACGTTGCGTGACTAATAGATCAGAGGTGCATGGCATGTTTTAACATTTCACACAACTAGAGTCAGTAAATATTTTGACATGCAATGAGAATTAAATTTGCAGACATATTATATCTAGGTAGCATCTTTTTCTAATTTAGAATAAGTGAACTTTCCTAGATAAAATGCCATACCTTCGATGACGTTATTTGTATGTTGTACGTCTTGAGCGGTAATTGTGTACACTCAGCCCTGCATAACTGGTTGTGTTTGTCGGGTAGGCCTCTGTGGTCCCGGGGTATTGACTCTCCCTTCATTTCTCAACACTGGACAATCCCTGATCAGATGCCCCATCTTCCCACACTTAAAACAACCTCCAATTACCCTTCTACAATCTGATGTCTTGGCACATGTCTCTCATGGTGCTGATGACGCTGTTCTTGAGAGTTCTTGTGTGACCGATACTCCGGTAGTGGTAGCTGGATTTTCATAGCGAGGGGGCCACACGAAAGTAGACATTGGTGGCCTAGGATAACTGACTTGTGGATGCCTGGAATAACGTGTCTGGGTAAACGTTCCCTGATAGGATGGTGTGAAACGCGACTTTTTATTCACTGGTTCATAGTTTCCCACGACGCTCTGATTCATCTGTCCTCTTCGCTCGGATTTTTTAATTACTGGCGCCTTTCCCATGACATCAGGGTACGTCTCCATTTCAAAAGCCGCAACCTTTTCACATAGGCTCCGCCTCAATCCCTCTTCAAATTTATGGGCCTTCATCCTCTCTTTGGCCACGTACTCCGGAGCAAACCGTGACAATCTTATAAATTTTGCACCATATTCTCTGACCGTCATTGTCCCCTAATCTAACTTCATAAAATGATCAAACACCATCTGGTTCCTCAGTTTCCTTAGGAAGTATTCCTTGTTGAAAATGTCGGTACATGGCATTTGTTGTAGTAGTTTCTCGGTTTGGTTCAACCATTTTTTCGCCTCCAATGGATCGGTTTGCCCAAAAAAACTAGGAGGCCTTAGTTTTCTAAATTCCACAAAACTCGAGTGATATGGGTTTGCAGTTGGGGTTGGAATTGGAGGGGTAGGTGGTGCTTGTTGATGGTTATTGGCGGTCAACAACGCCGCTTGCTGAGCCATAGTGTTTGCCATTGCCTCCATCGTGTGCATCATTCGGTCTCATTCTTCTCTCATCTATGTTTCTCTATCTTGCGACATTTTCGGAATTCTCACTTCCAGAATTCTCTCCTTCGAAATTCTCACTTCTGGAGCATGTATTTCTGGGACCCTTACTTCTGGAATTCTCATTTCCGAGATACTTGTCTCCGGAATTGCTCGATCCATCAATGGAATCCGATTGGAAGCTATGAGTATCTCGTCCAAACTTCTCATATTTCTTCTATGACTACCTCTTGGTCGGCCCCTTCCTCTAGTAGACATTGACGGTCTGCAATATGAAACCAAGGATTCATTAGCAGAAGGTCCCTATACTCCAACAAAATCAAAGACTTGTCAGAAAATCCTAAAAGAAAAAGGCTCTGATACCAAATGTGACAGCCTAGATTTTGGCACCCCAAAACCCACACCGTCGGTACAACCCTTTAGGTAATATCCTAACTTCATATAGAACACTTGGTACATCTATGCCTAAGTGGAAGCAAAGCACATCTAACTAATCAAATGAATCCGAATAAAGCAATTTAAACTTCCATTTCTATATAAGGTAATACTAACTACCAAAAGACGGTTCAATCCTCATGCCCATCACATGAAATAAAGAATCGAACCGAACCATCAGTGACACAACAAAGGTCACCTGGGATGGTTTGCAAAAAGAATAACCTATCTCTAGGTAATTTGACTTCTTACAAAATAAGAGTGGCCGAACGTTCCGAGACTTACAGTAATTCTCACAAAATAATCAAAGTGCCACGGCGCACGTCTACTAAAAGAAATCCTCTGGAGGGGTTTCCTGCTCCTCCAAGGGCACGTAGTCCGTATCCTCAAATTTCTGGTCTTTCGTGTCCTCAGTTATCCTTGAACCTGTGACGTATAGTCGAAGGGTTAGCTACATCATAGCTCAATAAGGAAACAAACAACATGTATATTTTCTGACATCACGCATATATTTCATGACACGTTTCTAAGCATGAAAACGAAGTTTAAACAATTTCTTGACCAAGAAGACTATTGGATGCATGGTTTCAAATCACATTCTTACTAGTCAACTAGAACACACCCACACACACGCACACATAACAGAATCACTTAAGTAATTGCTTGAGCCATATAGCATCGAGTCCCCGGTGGAAGTATCCACCATCGTCTTTCATATGAACCATTTCACAATGCCTAAGTCCCTTTGCAAGGGGTGACTTGTGCCGAACGAAAGTATTTCCACTATTGGAAATCAAAGAACGGATATCCCGCCGAACCGGTACACAATTTGTACGGACATTCCGCCGTACCGGTTATGGATATCCCGCCGTGTCGGTTGGGTATTCACAATTTAAACCTTCAATCCAATGTACATGTTACATATAGTTTATCACTGTGAGTTGTAGTAAGTATAATTAGTTCAAGTTTCACATAGGGTTCTCACACACTACTTCACATTTCTTTGCTACCACACACACATGCCTTACATCTTCTTGATATCACACACATAAGTTATCCACATTTTTCACACAGGCACACAAGATTCTCTTTCTTAGTGATTATACTTGTGAACATCGCGTAATCAAAAGCTATGAATGAACTCATGCAATTACTAAGCACTTACGAATAGGCACGCATATCATTACGCACATGGTTGAGAGTAAATGCACATGCCTCAGAGTTTTCCTACCTTAAACGGAGTCACACTAGGATTAAACCAAATCGCGTCAAGCACGCGCCTACTTAAATCGCACGTATCGATCCTATAATCAAACATATCCAAATATCCTATAAGAAAGCTTAGAAGGACAAAAGGTACACACTGCTGAAGAATTCAGAAGAAAAGAAAAGAGTAAAGTACCCTGTTCCTCGAGCGAGCGAGCCCCGAGGCTCGGCCGTGCGAGCAAAACTTGGTCAAATTCTCGCGTGATCGAACTGACATTCAGTTATCTGATGGGTGTCACGCGAGGCCTCGCTCGAGCGAGACCTTTTTGCCTTTAAGTCCTCGCGCAAGCGAGACACAACATTTTCACAGATCCTAAGTTCTCGCGGCTGTTTAAGTCGTGTCTCTAAGGCTCGCGTAAGCGAGCCTTTAAACTCATGCGCGCGAGGGATAGAGACATATCAGATCTGAGTTTTCGTCAAACTCGATCCTCACCCAATCTTAACTATTTTAAATCCTATTTCTTAAGGAACATTAAATGCTAATATTACTACACAAATAGCATTAGATTCATATCTTTAATGCCATCAATGTTCCTTGGATTGGATATTTCTTTATTGAAGAAATCAAGGAGGGCTTTAACAACCTAGTTCTTCTTCACACTTCTCATCAAGCTCCCGAATCCACACAAGCTCGTCTAGATCGTGGAGCTCGAATCCCCATGCACCTTCATACTACTTCACTTAACTTTTGTTAGATCTAATCACTTAAATCTCACCATCCTTGTCATTCCCTCTCTACAAACCCTTTTCCTTTCTCCACTCTCTCTCTCTCTCTCTCTCTCAAATAACTCAACAACCACACAAAAGAGTCTCATGTGGGAGACCCCTTTATTTCAACAACTTGGGATTATCAATTTGTTACTCACACACACCACGCATGAGTGGTAACTAACCTTTAACACCTAATGTGTTAGACACATACACATTCCAAGTTGTGTACATGTGTTGAATTTTCTTGTGAACCATATACACACATACACACTCTTATGTACCTGGCTTACACAGTTTATGAAACAGCTCGACCTTTATGGCAACGAAAATTGGGTTTATTACATGCATTGCTTGGGCCCCAATGCACTTGCAGCCAATTGCATCTCGCCATATCAATTGCCTGTCCTTTGCCTGCACAAAACTTGTCTGCCATATAACACTATCATATTATTTTCTTATCCCAATATTTGACAGCAGATCTTTAGATCATGGCATATGTATTAGACGCTAGATATATTAATTTCTAAAGGTACACATTCCAATCATAGCATATGTATTAGACGTTAGATATAGTAATTTCTAAAGGTACACATTCCAAAAAGTGATCACACTACCAAGCCATCTAGTGCTCTTGTTGCCTACCTAATATTATCAAATTTTATTCGTCATCATAACTTGTCCCCTTACTAAAATCCTGGCTATGCCGTTTGCATTTTGTTCTTTTAAAAAACTTGAAAAGCACTAAAAACTTGAATCAAGCAAACAAAAAAATCAAGACTTTTAAGTTTTAATACTTAACGACACACCTTCTACTTCTCCTTACAAATCATAATATATAATTTTAGAAACCCGATATAAAACCGACATCATAGTGACATGATCCGATGTATGATATAAAAAAAACCGCTACAAATATTTGACTCCGTGACTAGGTTAAAGTTACAAAATAGAATTTTCACTTTCGAGCATAGGAGATACCAAGTCCGGTGCATGTAAACCGTTGAGATACGCTTCTCCTTAATAAAGAATTGTCAGATTCAGGCGAAATTCCGAAGATGTCAACTCCGTTCTCCAAAACATCCCGAATGGTTATGAGGGCAGTTGGCTGTTGATACAAAACATAGAACCCATCACACCCTTGATCGTTTACTCCGAAAAGTTTACTGGAAGCGGGTTTTAACCGGAAAATAGATCGGAAGAGTCTGTGAAAAGATCGAGACATTTTGGAAGATTTATGTGGCCGATGCGTGGGTTCAGATAACCGCGGCATAGAGAAGCTTCTAGAAGCAATGACTGAATCTAGTTGGCGTTGGAACGATTTGAGCTCAAAAGAGTCGTAGAGACAACTATCACAATCCCATTCGTAGGCTTTGGCTCCCGCTTGTTGCTTTGGATTTTGGTCTCCAATTGTCTCCATGGCCAAAAGAGAGGTTGCGCTTTTAGCTCGACTAGAAAGTGGACGATGATACAACACAAACTCGAGGTCTCAGTTAGAGAGAGAGAGGCCTTTTTAACATAAATGAGAGAAGAGAGAGAGTATCCAATCGGTGACTACTCAAAAGGTGTTACTAATCATTAAAGAAACATCACGTTCTCTCCGTGTCTACCATTAAAGCCTGCCGAATTGGCATTTATTGAGAGAGAATTACACCATTTCATCTCATCTTTGTGGAAAAAGAACTCCAAAGATTTCAAGGGTGGATTACTTCTTTTTTCAGCTCTGGCATCGGCATAAATCAAATATTCATGTTATTGTGCATTTAACTATTATTCATCAAGTATTCATGGTATTGTGCATTTAAATATTATTCATGTACTCCGAGTAAGACTCCTAACACCCTTTTGTCGGGTTACTTGAGGGATGGATTCATGATCTATGCCATAAATTAATTTTCAATATATATATATATATATATATATATATATATATATATATATATATATATATATATATATATATATATATATATATATGCCATAAATTGGCAGAGCTAGAGCACAGGTTACCAACCTCAGGGTCTCAATGGGCCGGGCTTGGGCTTGGGCCTGGACCGGCTTCGCTTGCTATGGGCTGGGTATGGACTGCACTTTTATGCCTATTTAATAAACGGGCCGGGCTGGGCTACCCCGATTATATAAACGGATTGGGCTTGAGCATTAGAGTAAAGCTTGCCGGCCCATTATACCATAGAGCTATTTTGGTTCGGACCGACCGGACCCAAATAAAACTATGCATATATCAGTATACTGTATATACCCGTTTCTATGTATTAGTCAATATTAGCTAATTATTATGTTTTCCTCGTTTTAATCCGTTAGTGTTTTCAAATGAGGCTATATTTGGTAATTTACCTCAACTATATTTGCTCCAAAGGGTCGGACAGGCTCATGTCTTGCTCGTATTCGGCCTAAAAAGATTAAATATTTGGCTTGGATGGGCTAATGCACTACAAAAAATAAACAATAGCGGCAGTTTTTTGTAGCGACAGCACTAATAGCGGCAGTGTTTTATTAAAAAAAACTGCCGCTATTAGTCTTATTTTTTGTAGTGATGGCTGGCCTGGCCTGGCCCGGCTTGAACCAAGCCCGATTATGTAGCGTGTCGGGTATGGACTAGGAAATTTTTTAGTTCGCCAGGCCTGTCCCAATCGGAATAATAAGCAGGTTGGATATGGGCCATCCATTTTTGCTCATTTAAAATCCGTCCAATTTAAGGCCCGGCCCATTGAGACGCCTATATCAACCAAATTACAATCTATTCAATGAGTCACTTTTTTGGAGATGAGACTATTTTTTATCAGGTGTATCACATGATGCAAAGAGCACGATATTTAAATAGACCCGAAACTCTTGACCTGAACTATGAAATGACTCTTTTCCTAACTTAACACCAGGTTAGTTTCCTCACATCTTTCTAAGATGAGGTGAAGATGATCTAGACAAGTATCGAAAGTTCGACCGAATACCGAAAAATCATCCATAAATACTTCGAGGAATTTGTCTATCATGTTGGAACCATCATGCACATCTGGAACGTCGCTGGCGCATTGTATAACCTAAAATGTATGCGGCGATATGCAAACGTTCCGAAAGGATACGTGAAAGTTGTCTTCTCTTGATCTTCTGGGTATATCGGAACTTGATTATACCCTGAGGAACCGTCTAAGAAACAAAAATACTCCTAACCTTCAAATTTTTTCAAGATTTGATCAATGAACGGTAGTGAAAAATGATCCTTGCGAGTCATTGAATTCAGCTTTCAGTAATCAAAACATACGCGCCAACCTGTAGTTTCGCGTAATGGTACTAATTCACTTGCCTAATTTTCTTTGACTACAATCCCTTATTTCTTCGGGACTACTTGAATGGGGCTCACCCACTTTCTGATGACCTTGACTTTTGTCGAGGTTAGATCATAGACTCTTGAGGATTTTCATTTATAATGAATCGGTGACTCTTGAGAAGAGCGTGATTACTCTTGTTCGCGACTCCTAAGTATCAGTACCTTTTCGAGTAAGGTACCTAAAATCTCAAGGATGAAAATTTATTAAGGTGGGAAGGATGTAACATCCAGAAAATTTCCAAACCCAAACACGCCGACCGAGTGCACGTGTTCAATGCCGTAGACGATCTGCGCCTAGGATTTAACAATAATTATTTTAATTAATTTAGAATGTGTACCTTCGTACTAAGGTATATGTATTTAATTGTGTGAAGAATTACGCAAGCTCCGTGAGAGCACTATTGGTGAAGAACTTGATTTGTAAACACAAGGTTTTGGTATCAAAACTTGTTGTGGGCATTGGACCTTATTTTTGAATTTTATTATAAAGGCATGTACATTGTTTTCGGTATGCCGATTTTACATAGAATCTGACCCCATAAGTTAAGAGAGAACCACTCCATGCATAAACAAAACTTGCGTGAAAAATCTGTGTGAAGAGAAACCGAGTGAAGAAGAGAAATAGAAGTGTATGTACCAATTTCGGTGTGCAAAACACCCATTCACGCAGATTTCACTTTGTGAAATCCGCAAGAGAACTCATTTGAGAGAAAGAAAGCCGAGTGAGGAAGATGAGAAACCATTTTCCCTCTTAAAATTCTTTTGAACCCAGCCATTGGATTTTTGTTCCAACCATCATCTTCTACCAGAAGATCTCTGTCATTCTGACCATTGCAACACAGTTGCGATCGGAGATCGAGTCACTTGGCGGACACAAAGCTACACCCAATTTAGTTTGACATTGACGATTTCAAACCCTGCATGTGCAATCCAAGAAGGTAAACCTCAGAACCGAATCGTTTGAATCTCGATTTCTGAAATTAGTATTGATTAATGTATCCTTGGATCACATGCAAGGGTTTCGAGGATCGGACGCATGAGAAATGCAAATGCCGTTCTCTCCGATAATCGATCGCCGAAATCATTGCATGCGTGTAATTTGAAGATGGAATTACCGATTTGACGAAGTATGATATACTTGGCTTTGTTAGTGTATGAATTGAACATTTCATGTCTTAGATTTTAGGAATTTTCAGATTTGGAAAAAAAGAAGAAGAAGAAATCTAAGACACTCGCTGGATCGAGGTACTGTAGCTCGCTAGAGCGAGGTTCCTTCTGAACAACTTGCTGGAGCAAGGTACTGTAGCTCACTGGAGTGAGTGCACCTAGGAGTTTTAAGCTAAAATAGTTCGGGTAAAACTCACTGGAGCGAGTTTCCCTGTGTTAGTTGGTTTAATTTTCTTCAATAAAACTTGTGGAACCTTGATTGTTCGGCCTGCCCGTCATTGACACATAGTGTATGAACGTAATATGATGTAGATTGAAGATCGAAGCGGTCATTAAGGGCTTTGGATCATTACATTTGCAAGTGTACAACTTCAAAACTTAGGTAGGGAATCTTTCAATGCAAGGTTATGTTATAATGTCGATTTGTGGTCATTGATGATATTTTGCATGAGCCAGTGATTTTGGAAATCTGTTGCATCTACATATTTGAATCGTATTCAATGATTAATGATTTGTAGGGAATTTCATTGCAAGGTTATATCTTTGATTATGATTCATGGACTTCATGATAATTCTGACTGCATCTAAACTTGTATTTGAACTTGTTAAAAATTTTTGAATCTGAATTTTTGTAGGGGAAACCCATTATCAAAACACATTTTTGAATTGTTTCATGGATGTCGTGATAAGTCTTAGATTTTGATTTGTGAAACCTTTTGAGCTTTATTATATGCTAAATCTGCCTGTATTGAACAAGTAATTAAACTCTTTGAATTTGGAAACTGTGAATATTAGGAAACTTTGAAACCCGATTTTCTTTTAGAAATGTAACGCCTAAATACGCAAATAAACATGAACAAGAACATGAATTTGACTCCTTGAATTTTGGACTTTGACGTTTGCACCTTGCTTCTGTACATGAACTTTGCTTCCGTGTATGAACGCTATTGCTGCACATGAACTTGATTTTTGCATATGAACTATGTATCGTGTCCTTGAATATTGTTTTTGACATGACTCCTGCAACCCTGTTCTGAATATGAATAGAACCAGCATGATTGCGAAACCATGAATCAAACTTCTGAATATGAATATAACCAGTACGGCGGCATATCCATGAATCGATCTTGAATATGAATTTTGAATTCTGCGTGTGAACTTTGAATATAAATCCATGATTCGAATTGGTACGATAGTTAATCCATGAATCGAACTGGTACGACAGTATATCCGTGAATCGAACCGACACGACGGTGTATTTGTATTTGAAATTCGCATTTTGAACACTGAAACCCCTAAAGCTTGAACTCTGAAAACATGCACTCTAGCTTTCTTAAATTCAGAACTTCGACATTCTAACCTTGCACCCGGAACTCTAAAGACTGATAATTTAGACTCCGAACTCGTGAACTCTGACATTTTGGACTGCAATTTGTATATGAACACTGAAATACTGACATCTGAACTATTAATCCCGAATATGAGAAAGAAAGAATGATATCTGAAATCAGTTTTCTGCTTGACATGAAAATGATCTTTCAAATATGTTTATGCTTTGATAGGATTTTTGAAATACTGTTGATATGAAAAATTCTTCCATTTGGATATGAAAATGTTTTTCATTTTGTTATGACTCTGATTATTGCCTTGAAATTCAGTTTTGCAATGCTCATGAATATTGTCATCAAACCCATGCTTCGTTAGGATAAAATGTGAAATTATAGTGAAAATTTTTCCCACTGAGCTTAGACTGTTAGCTCACCCTGACTATACGTCACATGTACAGGTCTTAATTTGGATCGAAAGCTTGAGGCGCATCTTCTACCATAAGCTGATAGATTTAGACTTGATATAGTCTTGGATTTTGAGGTTTGGGCTTGGTAAGTCCAATAATCTTGTAGACTGATAGAATTAGATTTTTTGATGTACATACTTTTTGTGTACCATTGTTGAGGTGATGGCTGGCCATCACCGATTATTTATTTTAGGTAGTTTCATTCACATGTTTCGTAAGAAAGAAAAATTTAGCTCTGCCATTTATGATATATGTTCATTTATGTGATATCTACTTTGATTTTCGCATTTTGTGGATGTATCGAGCCAATGACAGTTCGATTTCTCAAAATTTTGTGTGGGCTTGCCCTGAAATATGTGAAGGGAAAATCGGGCTATCACACCTATCAGAAATTGGATAAATGATACCATCATCTAGCAATTTCACGATTTCTTTTTATACTACTTCCTTCATGTTAGGATTTAACCATTGCTGGATTTCTCAAGAAGTTTTGGTATTGTCCTCCATGTGAATCCAATGCATGCATATTGACAGATCAAGTCCTTTAAGATCAGCAATAGTCCACCCAATCGCTTGCTTATGCTTTGTAAGAATGGCCAACAATTTTCTCTCCTGATCTGCAGTGAGAATAGAAGATATAATGACCAGGAGAGTTTCGTTGGGCCCAAGAAAAGCGTATTTTAGAGTGTCGGGAAGTAGTTTCAAATCTAAGGATGGTGCTTTTTAAATGAAAGGTAGCAATGACTCATTGGAAATGGTGGGTAAGGGTTCTACCGGAGGTTTCCAAATCCTTAGTTGAGAATCATAGGAAGGGGCATTTAGAAAATAGGCCACCACTTCAAAGTGTAGTTCAAATTCTCCCAAATCCGTGTACCACAGTGCATTTTCTAGTGCATCCTTAGATAGAACTAGAGGCAGTGCTTCTTCAATCAATTCTTCAATGTCATCTATATAGAAGCACTCCTCTTCATCAATCGAGGCCATTTAATTGGCTGCTGAATAGACAATTGAATTCTCATGTCCCCAAAAGATACTTCCATCACACCAGTTTTAAAGTTTATGCAAGCATTGGTTGTAGCAAAAAATACTCTACCGAGGATGATGAGAATTTGTGATGGGGATTTTGAACTGAGTTCCATTTCTAATACTAAGAAATCGACAGGGAAAATAAACTTGTCAACCCCAACCATGACATCTTCTATAATTCTAATCGAGCTTCTTTCGGATCTATTGGCTAACTGAAGAGTTACCGATGTAGGCCTTAATTTTTCTAGTCCCAGCTTTTCATATACAGAGTATGATAGCAGATTTACGCTGACTCCCAGATCCAGGAGTGTCTTATTAATGGCGTGGTCACCAATAATGCATGGAATTGTGGGCAATTCGGGATCCTTAAGCCTAGGAGCAGGGCCTGTAAGACTAGGCTCACTTGATCCATCAAGAAGACCATTTGTGATAAGTTGTTCCGCCTCTTTCTCTTTTGGGTGCACATGTCTTTCAAGAAACACACATAAGCTGGGACTTGCTTAATTGCCTCTAGAAGGGGAAAAATTATCTTTACTTCTTTGAAGATTTCTATGATTTTCTCTAATTTTTTTAGATTTTTATCAAAGGGAGACGGTGAGCCGAAAGCATTTGGAAAAGGTAACTTCGATACATAAGGTACTTCTGTTACAGAATTTGGCGCACTGTCATTATTATTTTTTCATTTCCTAATTTTTTTGGTTTTTCTGGTGGGGAAACTTCCTCAATAGTTTCAGGCTCTTTCTCCTCAGTCTCAAGGAGAACTACTATCTTAGGCATCTTTACCTTATTGTCAACAATCCTACCACTTCGTAATGTCTGAACAACCTTGATGTGTTCTGTGGGAATTGATGTTCCTCCCACAAGAACTGGTTCTCCCAAGTTACTCACAAATTGTGACTGTAACTGGTTACTCTCTTACTCGACCAATTGCGTGGCTAGCTGCCCACATTGGGCTTCCAGCCTTGCAATGGACTGGGTGTGTGAGTTTAAAATTTGAGAGAGTTGAGCGAGTTGGGATAAATTCTTAGAATGTTGATGTTGCTATTGCTGCAAATCCCGAAGAATCTAAACAATAGTTGCATCGGCTCCACTGCTTTGAGGTCTAATCTGCTGCTCGATGGGCTGATATGGGATCATGGGTGGTATGTACTGCTATCATAAATTCTAGTTTGGAAGAAATCGTGAGTGCACAGCAAATGGTGGTTGTTGTGATCCACTTGTGTGGAGCCATAACTAGGCTGGTTTCTTCACTGCAAGTTATAGGAATTTCCATAATTTATTCTTTGGAATGCAAGGATTTGTTCCCTTTCTACAATGTCTGGGTATAATGGGGCAGTTGGGCATTCGGTTAAAACATGGGTCAAACTCTGGCAAATTGCACAGGCTATAGTAGGTCTATCCGGAGCACTAGGATTAGAAGTCATTAAAGATGCGAGTTTCTATTCCAAAACCTCCACCTTTGCACTGACGTCACTCTCCTTCTTTACTTTTTCATTGATGACATCATAAAGGCCACCCCTAGCAAGAGGAGTGTGGCGAATCACATCGAAATCTATCTTTTGTAAGGCCTGCTTTTGTGATGAATTATTGGCCAGTTTTTCAAAAGGTCCCAGTACTATCATCCATTCTAGGCCATGGCGTTCCCTCCGCTCACAGCATTTACTATCTGCTATTGTCCCTCAGTTAATCCTTGATAGAAGCTCCGCGCTATCGACTAGTCCAACACTTCTTGATGAGGACATTTTCGTAGTCCTGCATTCATTCCCAACTCTCATGAAACTGTTCTCCTAGAAATTGCCGAAAGGTTTGAATTGCTTGGCGAATCTAGTTAGTTTTACCAATCGAGAAGTACTTGCTCAGAAATCTGGCCTTGCTTCCTTCCCGAGAGAGGTAACTCCTAGTGGGCAGTGAGATCAGCCACGCTTTTGCTCTGTCCTTGAGAAAGAAGGGGAACAAACGTAATTTAACAGCTTCATCATTAAGTGTTGTCATTTTTAACATGGTGCAGAATTCTATGAAATCCCTAAGGTGTTGATAGGGATCTTCATGATCAAGCTTCATCATTGGTAGCATGGAGTGCTTGATCTCGAAGTGTTGATCATTCACGACCTCAAGCAAAGCGATGCATGAGGGCGCGGTCAACATAACTGGGGTGTAGTCCTCGCGAATGGGGAGATTTTCCGCTATCGTGACAGATTCTCTTTCGAAAGATCAGCTGGAAGCTAAATTCTGCAAGGGAGTCCTCTCGATTTCTGAATCACACTAAAAAAGATTTGAATTTTGAGATCGATTGTGGTACATACACTAATCGTTTTAAATATAACCTTGCAAGTGCACAAGTTCAAAGTACTTGGGCGAGTACAAGGGTTGCGAACTACAAGGATTTGTTGTTTATTTAATCTAACTTCTGTCCTATTTGAATGTAAATTGTGAGATTGATTTTTCTGAATTTGTAAATGAAAGTTAAACAGTTTTGAAATGAAAATGCGAGAATGCAGACTAGGATCTCTCTTAGATCTCATATTCGTGTATAATCAAACCCTATTTCTCTCCTACTATGAATCTCAGGTACCCCCGCTCTAGGCTACAAGCTCTATTGCTTTGTATATGAATTAGATAAATCTAATCGTCAATGCATCATTGCATGTAACCACCTAAAACTACCCTACAAGGCCTAGTCCGTCGGCGAGTATCCTATCTAATCTAACCCCAATCCCTACAAGGCCACTAGGATTATATTAAACAAAATTAAACCTTTACAATCGCTCGTTCTCGATGACTCTCGGAACCTCAAACATGCAATCGTACCACAAAAAGGGAATCAAAATAGAGAGACATAATAATTTATTAAACACTCATATGAAAGTAGAGACCCCAACCAGTGGGTATTTAGCCTTGAATCGTTCAAATAGTCTTCCCTGTCACTGAATCCATCTTCTCTCAATGCTTATAGTTGATTCTCGATCTTTTCCAGAACTCCTGTCTAACGTGGACCTACTCCTCTCTATTAACAAGATCGATACCAAAACCTCCCCTGGGGTCCTTATTTATAGATGTATAAGGCCCTAGTACAAGTATACACGACAGGTAACCCTAAAAATCCCAAGAAATCAGCTTGATGAAGCGAGATCCGGAGAGCATCTTGCAAATCAGATTGAACACAACTGGAAAAGTGTTTTGACCAGTCACGCAGGAAAAGTGTTTCGACAGGTCGTAAGTGAAGCCCGACCGATCGAAACTTGGATTGGCTTTAGCTTACACCCTGCTTCCTTTCTTTCAGTTTCAGTTTTCAGACTCGACCGATCGACTCCATTCTTCGACTGGTCGAGTTTGTATATTTATAATTTCTTGTTCTGTTCCACTCTGTCTTGACTGGTTGACTTGAACCCGTCCATTTTGTTGTTTCTGAAACTTATAAGAACCCGACCAGTCGAAATGGGACTGTCGACTGATCCACCTGAGATCCTCTTTCTTCTCTCTTTTCTTCCTGGATAAGTTTTCTGCTGAGCGATCTCGAATGGTCGACTTTTCCATCTTGACTAGTCGAAATGACCTTTCAGTCAGTTATCTCACTAGTTTCCTTGGATTTGCCTACCATTGCTTTGGGTTTCTCTTTACTTCACTCTCTTAATTCATTTTGCATTAATCCAGCCTTTAAACCTATTGCAACACAACATGAACTAAAAACATACATTAGTAGTTAAGCAAGGGCTAACATGGCTGAGATTTGGGTATAAATTATACCATTTTTGTAACGACCTGAATTTTTTACACGAAAATCCATACCGTTAACATTCGTGTCATAGGAATGTGATGGTTTAATTCTATTATGATGGCAATTTATTTGAGAAAACATGAGCCATTTTAAAAAAAATAACATTATAAAAACATTAGTCGAATTACATACTAAACTGAAACAAATAATTTTAACATCCATAAATGAAAATACTAATCTCACAATATCATCGGTGACGATTGTACGTCACACAAACAGTGATACTTACATCCATGTGTAAAAATCAGTAAATAAATATTCTAAAGCAAATTTATTAAGTCGTATAAAGTATTAATCAAGGAACTCTTACTGAGGATAAAATTCTTCAAGTGGGAGATCTTCTTTGTCTTCAGGCACGAAATCAAGATCCTCTTCCAACTCAAGATCCTTGTCAACGTCTGTACCTACGACACACAGTGTTGGAGCGAGCAAAAAATTCATATGCTCAGTAAGGAGTAGTTAATTACCCTCAATAACTTGAAACATTTAATCAACCAACTTGCATAAATATATCGAATTACTGTGACGATAATTTAAAGATAGATATATCATACGACATAGGAAAGCTAGCAAAATTTATGATTATGAGATAAAGATCTTCAAAGGCTATGTGTCCAAAACTCTACACATAATTTATTTATTTCAAAATTAGAGTGTCTTTATATTTCATGAAACATACCCGTGAGATATAGACTAATCCCATTGACACATGTCTTGTATTTCTTGCATGGCTTAAATATTAACTCAAGATAATTTTCGCGCATATTAAGTGCCAAAACTAAAGTAATAATTATATCGATGGGGATCCCTTCCATCGTCGCCTATAGACGATATTTTTGATTAGCCGTAGCCCTACTCATTGAGGTGACTTGTGCTTGGTCCGTGTCGTGATATGACATGAAGTGATCCTATTTAAAATAAAAAATCACACATGAAGAATGATTGCTTGTCTTTAATGTACATATATTTATTGTGACGACCCGACTTCCCCGTACTCAAAATACCATGAAAGTCGGCTCGCCATCGACTCGTACCTCCTTAATATTAGTAGAACGAAGTAGGTATAAACATATAACAAAAAGAAAGATTCTATCTCTATATAAAACCTATTAATACAGACCAAAATGAGCCACCGATGATGGCCGACCATCATCTAAACAATGACTCACAAAATATATTCACAATTGTACTAATATCAGTAACTTACAATTTTTGATAGGACGTACCAAGTCCTGAGTATTCAAAAATCTAAAAAGAAACTAAAGACCCTGTGCAACCGTGGATTTTTATCAAATCCGTCGCGACGATGCACTCGTATGAAAAATATAGAGTTGCCACCCGGAGCTTTTAGTGTCCCGAGAAACCCAAATCAATATTGAAAGCACCAAAGTGTCAAATATGACTATGATTTTCTGATCCACGCCAAAGGCTCTTGGGTAGGGGCTTTGGTTATCAATCGGGAAGGTGTTAGGCACCCGATTGACCCTCTCATAAGCAGTCTCTACTATGGCCGAGTCTATGTGTGGCTGGTTAATAATATATATATATACAAAGAAATAAAATGAGCGGCACTTTCCCTTGCCCAAAGGCACACCGATCCTATTAAGCCCTTCCCGCTTGCCGAAATTTGAGAAGCATAACGACTCAATTCTAGGATAGAGAAAAAATAAAGAAGGTAGAAGAATAGAGGGGAGAGCTGGAGCTCTCGGGCCCTTAAGCACCTTTGTGAACCATTGCGTGGGTGCACCTCCGATGAGCTCCCGAAGCAAAACGGGTTGAAAGAGGGGCTTTAAACTCTAAGGTTTAAGAGCTAGGAGGAAGGAGAGATAGGCTAAGGCCTTATTCTTCCTAAAACTAAGGGTTTGATGATGGAAAATGTAGTCTAAAGGGTGAACCTAAGTTCTAAAATTTTATGGATAAAAATGCTAAAATGAGAAAGGGAGCTTTCTTAGAATTTTCTCTATCTTTAGAATTTTTTTCAAGCCTTTAATCAAGGGGCGGTGGCTTTCTATTTATAGAAGAGGAGAGGATTAGTGAAGGGTTAAAGAGATAATTGGGTTAGAAATTAGGTAATAGGGATCTAAGGTATTCTAGAGCTTGGAGAAGAGAGATTTCGGTTTAATGGTAGATGATAGGGTTGTGACTTGATTGACAAGAGGGTGATAACTTAAGCTAATAGGGTCACTAGGGTTCTAAAGAAACACATCCTAGAATTTGGGATGGTCTACAAGTCAAATCCCCAATGTCAATTTTGGCCATTTTTTGAAGGAAAATCAGGCCCAAACTGTTGGAAGTTGAAGACCCGCAGGGGCCTAGCCCAGTTTTACAATTTCTTGCACAAGCCCGCAATCTTCATTTCGCCATAACTTTTGACGTACAACTCAAAATTAGGTGATTCTTATCTCATTGGAAAGCTGGAAACCTCTACTTTCCAATGGTATAGGTCTCAGGTTGGAAAACTATCCATACAAAATTTGGCACTCCTCTTTTCATCAGCTATTTTGGTTAGTTCAAAACTGACTCTATGGGTCTGATTTTGCAATTTTCTTCACAAATCTGCGATCTTCATTTCGTCATAACTTTTGATGTACAACTCTGAATTAAGTGATTCTTAGATCATTGGAAAGCTCAAAACTTTTACTATATAATGGTATAGGCCTTAGATTGAAAAATTTTCTATACAAACTTTAGCACTCCTCTTTTCATCAGCTATTTTGATTGGTTCGAAATTGGCTCTATGAGTCCGGTTGGGCTTTCTAAGGGTCCGAGAGGTTTCTTAGTGTTCAGGAAGAGCTCTAAGGGTTTGGGATGATTTCTAAAGGTTCAGAAAACACTTTCTAAAGCTCAAGTGTACACCTTCCTTGAAGTATGGGTTGATCGAGCCTTGGGCCAAATTTGGGTGTCTACAGATGCCCCTCTTTGGTATTCGATCACTAATGATTGCATGCCAAAGAAAGAGATATCTGAAGAGGCCCAAGGTATGCTAATGGGCCCGCTATATTTAAAGAAAACCTTAAACATCAAAAATTAAAAAAGGAAAATGACTAAATAGAGAGTGACGTAAGTTCAACATTAGGAAAAACGTGCGTCACTCGAGAGTAGCGGAAGCCCCAACATTTAGGGAAAATGTCCGTTCCTCAAGGCTATCTATCCCCAAAGGCTTAGCGACATTACTTGGCATAACCAAGATGGTGTAATTGAAGATGCACGATGTTTGAGATTTATTTTGAACAAGACTGTCCCGCGAGTGGGAGGTGATCGACCCATACTTAAAGATTGGCATAAAGCAATGACGCGAAGATCTCCAGTTTGTGACCAATCTCATGTGGCATTGATTGCCCCATCTGATCGGTCACGGGTGGCCCTATGTGAGGTAGGGTTTGAGATCTCTGAGTGAACTCATTGATCTCGAAGATAATTTAGCACAACTACCCGAGCGGAGCGAATATTGATGTCGTAACACTTTTTGGGAGTGTGTGCCACTTTTTTTTTTTTAAGTGCCCTAGATCATCATGACCTAGAGTGCTAGACTTCATATCATGTTGAAAGGATCGGGCCAAAATTGAGTATCTACAGAAGGAGACACCAATCCTGATCTCTGCCAACAATGATCTTATAAATTATTTAACTATACATAAACATGCACCCATTAGGGGCGATAAGCAAAAAAGGCGATGGAAGTCCCGACCCAGATCCCATTCAGATATAATTTACAGGAACAAACGACCATCCTATAGATACCCGGACACATGACGCCTATCTTAGGGAAATCGCACCAATATAGGTTTTAAGCCTGTGAAAAAATAAGGGAAATGATTCTGCATGCATGTTTGCACATAGTTGATTGATATGTAATTTCATTTTCAATAGGTTGGTCTCAACCAAAGATTGACCATTTTCGAGAAATTTTGAAGCTTAAGACACTTAAGTTCATATGAATCCAAAAATAGAGCGCTCAGCGTAAAGATTTAGCGATGGAATCAACCTGATCGAAACATTGACTGCTTGATCGGGATTGATACTGTTGCTCCTACTTTAAAGTAGGATCCAAAGATCTAAGGCAAACCTTAGACTTAGGACATTAATTTAGCACATCAGCATTACCAATAAAATATTAACATCTTACCGCATTGAAACACGCATGTGCGCAGCTGTGCATGACTGTGCGTCGATGAAAGTATCACGAAAATATAGCTATCTTTTTTTATGAATTTGTTCTCTTTTTTTTTTTCTTTCTCTTTTTGGGAATAGACCGGACACCTGTGGTGAGATGTTTCATCTGATTTGTCCATCGCTGAGAGGTTGCCTACTTCGAGGCTTTGGACCATTTGATGTTCCTACACATTCTCAAGAAAATGTCAGTCTCTTTTTTATTTATATAGGTAATAATATACATCCTAATTAACAGAAGGAGAAGCAAACCTTTACCTATATATTTTCAATTTTCAAGATTTATATATTTTTCGAATTTTTGTTTTCAGAGATTTTTTTGTTCTCTCTCTTCATTTTTGAGATAGAAGTACAATGCTGTAAATATGTACATGGAAGGAGTATATTTTTTTTATAATTTTTTTGAATTTCTTATTTTTCTTCTTTTTTATTATTTTTTTGTTTGATTAACAATGAGGCGAAGTAATGGGTCCCATTTTGAGCATAGTCGAACCCGTTCATGTGATCGGACCTGAGTGAGGTTTAAAAGTTTTACCAAGGTCAGAACACCCATCCCCTTGGATCGAATCAACCTTTTTTTCTTATCTCGGGTCATACGTTTGACGATGCAGTCTAAAGATATACCTGATTAGGACCTGATTTGAGCTAACATGAGCGGCCCAGTTGGCGACCAGATAATTCGAAATTGTAATCAAAGACGTAACTAATGACTCTTTTTCTTTTGACTATTTTTACTCAGTGCCCAAGACGGGTTTTTGTCGTGCCCGTTGTCACCCTCTTTTTTACTCGTAGCGCCCTTTTGAGTTTTCACTATGTCCATAGGTTTTGCATTTTTAACTCAGGCGCCTTTTCAGGTTTTCACTTGGTTCGCACAAGCTCGTTGTTTTTACCCATGGTGCCCTTTCGGGTTTTCATCACGTCCTTTTTGCTTTGAGCTTGTATATATATATTTTTTTCTCAAAGGCCACGATATGGATGTCGATTCTGTTAAGTCGGCTAGATGTAATTCTTTTGTTGTCTCACAACTTGGCTCGTGCTGACTCAACGAAAATTGTGACTGCTCATAGACCTTAAAGAGGGCTTTCTTCAGGGATGTATCTTGGCCAGGGGTAAGGTTAGAAAATTTGAAAGTACTTTGGGTTTAAAAGGTTTTCTCGATAGGGTTCCAGTTGCCATAATACAGTTCTTCCTTGGGAAATTTTTACTGTACATGCCCCACTTTTTCTTTTCTATTTTTTTTATTCTTTTTGCTTTTTTTTTCAGACATCCTCTTTTTGGGATTTTACTTTTCTGATTTTTTTTTTAATGATCACTCTTTCCTTTATCTCTCTTTTTTTTGTATATACACACTTTTCTTTTTTCTAGGGAGGGTTAATGAAAGAAAGGCCAATGACTCAACGGGTGTAGCAAAGGGTATGAGCATTCATGGACAATTTTTGGCTACTTGGCTTTGAAATGATGGTCTCTTTTATGGGGTCCTTAAGCAGTCACGTATCCATCTTATCAATACTTATCTTGTTGCGGGAGACTGGGAGTAGAATTGTCAGACGTATCTAGCATTGATGGGCTCAGGAAAGTGCTCTCCGCTCATGGTGGTGAGGCGGATCGCGTATCCCGAGAGTACCTCTCAGATGGCGTAAGGTCCTTCCCTTTTGGGCTTGAATTTTCCTCTTAGATTGGTGTGGAGAGAAGGGAAGATTTTCTTGAGTACTATGTCATCCACTTTCAAATCTCGAGTGTGAGCATGCTTGTTGTAAGCGCGTGCGATTGGCCCTTGATAGACCTGAGTATGACACAAAGCCAGGAGCCTTTTCTCGTCTAGTAGGTTCAACTGCTCAAAGTGAGACCTCTCTCTTTCAGCTTCTGGTAGACCAGATTCGATGAGCATATAGAGTGAAGGTACCTCAATCGCGACTGGCAGGACGACCTCGGTTCCATACACAAGGGAGAATGGTGTTGCCCTTGTAGCTGTACGGATCGACGTTCGGTAGGCCCATAATGAGAATGGTAACATTTCACTCTAATCTTAATAGGTGATGACCATTTTCTGAAGTATGCGGATGGCTATCTTGTTAGCAGCTTCTACGGCCCATTGGTTTACGAACGATATAGTGACGAGCGATGATGTTTGATTTTGTACTGCTCGTAGAAGGCTTTTATGCGCTTGTTCATGAAGTTGGTGCCGTTGTCCATGATGATGTCATTGGATACATTGAATCAACAAACAATATTATTCTTAATGAATTTCTCGACATGATTGGTCATGACGTTTGTATATGATACTGCCTCTACCCATTTGGTGAAGTATTCAATGGCGACGATGATGGACTGATGCCTATTGAAAGCTTTCAGATTGACTTTTCCGACGATGTCAAGGCCCCATGTGGCGAATGCCTAGAGAGTTGTCATGCTATGTAGATCTATGGTAGGAGCATGTATCAGACTGGAGTGTTCTCAACATTTGTAGCACTTCTGAACATGCTTGCAATAGTCAGTTTCCATGATGCTCTAGAAATACCGTTGTCGTAGGATCTTCTTGGCAAGCAAGTGTCCATTGACGTGGGCCCTACATACTCCCTCGTGAATCTCTTTCATATTGTTGGTTACCTCACCCTTAGTAAGGTATCTGAGCAAGTTGTTATTATATGATTGCTTGTAGAGGCACTCATCGTAGATGACGTAATTGGTCGCTAAACGTTAGATGGTTTGCTTGTCCGTCTTGGACATATCTTAAGGGAAAATTCAAGTTTTGAGGAAGTACTTGATGTCTGAGAACCATAGTGGCTCATCATCTAACTTTGTGGATCCCTCAATCTGGAGGCAGAAGGCAGGCTCATTCCTTTGCTTAATCATGATCGACTTCATCTTGACACCAAAGGAAATTTCTACTATTTATGCCAACATTGCTAGTGCATCAACAAAGCAATTTCTTGTTCGCGGGACATAGGAGAAGGTAACATCATCAAAGCATGCTATCAGATCCTTGAGGTGCTCATGGTATAGGATCAACTTCTCATCCTTCATTTTCCAATCTTCATTTGTCTGGCATATGATTAACTGTGAGTCGCCAAACACCCTGAGATGAGTTATGTTAAGGTCCAAGGTTGCCTGTAAGCCAACTACGCAGGCTTCATATTCGGCCATGTTGTTAGTACAGGAGAAACTGAGCTTGATAGATACTGACACATGAGATCCTTTTGGCAATATCAGAATAGCACCAACTTCTTAACCTTCGACATTTGCTGCCCCGTTGAAGTGCAATACCCAGGATTCCTATCTCTGTTGTATCATCCTCTATCATGAACTAGATGTCCTCATTGGTAAATTCGATTGTTAGAGGTTTATAGTCAGGTAAGGGATTCTCGACAAGATGATCAGTGAGTGTTTGCCCCTTGATCAACTTCTGAGTGACATATGATGTCAAACTCCGATAAGAGAAATTGCCAATGTATAGTTCGACTAGTGAGGACCGACTTTTTGAATAGGTACTTCAACGGATCAATTTATGCTAGGAGTAGCATGGCTTGAGATAGCAAGTAGTGGAGGAGCCTCTATGTAGCCCATACAAGAACCAGGCATGCTTTCTCCTGATGAGAATAGAGCGTCTTGTAGTTAGTAAACTTCTTACTGAGATAATAGATGGCCTGCTCTCTTCTTCCTGTTTTATCTTGCTGCCCTAGGACACATCCCATCGAAACTTCCATTGTGGAGAGATATATTAAGAGTGGTCTCCCATGTTTGGGTGGTACCAACACTGGCGGGTTGAGAAGGTAACTCTTGATCTTATTGAATGCTGGTTGATAGTTGTCGTTCCATTCAACGGGTGAATCTTTTCTTAGTAACTTGAAAATTGGCGTGCAGATAAGAGTTAACTATGCAATGAACTGATTGATGTATTATATCCTGCTCAAGAAGCCTCTGGCCTCTTTCTCCATAGATGGAGGTGGCATTTCGATGATAGCTTTTACTTTGATCGGGCCAACTTCGATGCCTCTTCTACTGACGATGAAGCCCAATAATTTTCCTGACATGGCACCGAATGTGCATTTATGAGGGTTTAGGCGCAACCTATATTTTCTCAGTCTCTCAAACAACCTTTGGAGGTTCATCAGATGATCACCTTTCTCTGGTGACTTGGTGATCATGTTGTCAACATACACCTCAATTTATCGGTGCATCATGTCGTGGAACGGTTCTGTCATTGCTATGGTACGTTATCCCGATATTTTTCAATTCAAAAGGCATAACTTGGTAACAGAAAGTTCCCCATGGAGTAATGAACGCTATTTTTTCTTGGTCTGCTTTGAACATTTTAATCTGATTGTACCTGAAGAATCCATCCATGCCTGATAGTGTTATCGACCAAGATATCGATGTGTGGCAACGGAAAGTCGTCTTTCAGGCTCGCCATGTTCAGGTTTCTGAAGTTGATGCACATGCGAACCTTTCCATCTTTCTTCACTATTGAGATGATGTTGCCTAGCCATTGTGGGTACTTAGAGACCATGAGAAACCCTGTGTCATACTATTTGATGACCTCATCTTTCACTTTCAGCATCCATTCTGGTTGGAGACGTCTTAACTTCTGCTTGACCGGCTTAACATCTGGATATAGCGAAAGCTCATGCTCAACGAAATCGGTATTCAAACCAGGCATGTCCTTGTATGACCATGTGAAGATGTCTTGATATGACCGAAGGAAATCAATTATGCCTTTTCTTTTCTCGAGAGATAGCGACGTTTCGATCTTAGTGATTCGAGGAATTTCCTCGGTCCCTAGATTGACATCCTGTATTTCTTCAATGATAGGGGTAGGGCCATGCTCTAAATCAACAAATCAGTCAATGAGGTCTTTGGGGAGCTCCTCAGTAGGGATTTCCTTATCTAAACTCATGTCTCCTACCTCTTCTTGTATTTCTATAAGAAAGGAGTCGATTTCACGTGGGACGGTTTTTCAACTAAGACATCATTTTTCTTGATTTTATCAGGAATTTTAAAAGACCATTTTTTTGAATTATTTTATATTTCTTTTATGTTTTTAGAATTTTCTTTTTCTTTGGAGATGGGCCCTTGGCAAGGTGGATCTATATATAAATGGTATTGCCTGCCAAGGGCTAATTTAACTTTTTATAGGTTATTTTTTTTGGGAAGCTGGTGCCATATTTACGGTCATTTGATGCTTCCAGAGTTAGGGGCATTGACGCCCAATTCCTTACCTGCGGTGCATCACCTTTACCTGATTTGATGGAGGATGATTGAGATGGCTTTTGGGATTCAGCCTTCATCATATTTATCTCAGGCTCGTCTGGGATCCTGTCCTTAAATGTCAGCATTGGTTTGTGGTGGGTTACCATAGGGGGTTGCATTGACGGGGGAACCTCTTCCTCGAAGAGGGATAGGGATGCCAGATCTATTTCCACATTGGGGAGAATGACTTGGGGATTGGTTGGGTGAACATCAGCTATCAGCTTGTGTGGGGTGATCAGTCACATAATTTACTAATTTATCACCCTTAACTTAGTGATGTTAGGCTTTAGTTTGCTACTAATAAGTTACTGATGTGCAAATATTAAGGAAAAATAGTAAAAGAGAGCCTAAGTGATAATATTCATCAAAATAAACTCATATAACAGTAAGAATGATGATTAAGCATTAAAGACAATTCACCGCTTACTAAAAGATAGAAAATCGTATTTTATGATTATGCGCTATTGCTGAAGTAAAAAGAAAGAAAGAAAAGAACTAAGAAATTGTAATTTTATGATTCTTCAAAAGACGATTCTTCAGAAGCGACAAAAGAGTAAGGACGATACAAGAAGAAAAGCAATTGTTTGAATAGAAAATAATTCAGTATGAAAGCCAAAGTGTAGAAAATCATGATTTACGATTTTTCAGATAAAGAGAGATAATCATTATCTACAATTATATAAATAGAAGCTTTCCTATTTACTGATATTGCTACTGATCAAGTGAGAACTATCACCGCCATGAACAAAATTAGAAGACCTTTGAATTAGAAGTTCTACTGATTACGGATATGAAAAGATTGATGAAGATATATTTCGAAGGACTCTGTTGCTGAAGTAAAGGAACAATCCAGAAGCATATCAATTAAAGAAAACGAGGAAAGATAAAATTAGAAGTAGAGTTATATTAGGAATGTTTTTTTATTTCTTTTATTAGAATTAGACTTCGTAAATAGAATCCTTATGACCTATAAGAGAGCCCGGTGTAGGAATAAATCATCGAAAAATTTCAGCATCAATTGACGCCTGAGGTTGGATTTTCTTCTGATCAAAGTAGTGTAAAATAGTTAGAGTAGTTTAGATATCCAAGGTTTCTCAAGAGCAATTGACGACTGCAATTGAGTGCAAAATATTAGTGTAGATATCTGTAGTTTTTCAGAAGCAATTGACGACTGCGGCTGAGGGGTGAAGGATACATTTTACTTTGCTTTCTAAATAGATTTATTTTTATGCAAAATTTATAGCTTTGTAAACATCTCCAAGTTTTAATTTGAATTGATGACTCAGGTTAGAATTTGCAGATTAGTGTAATAGTTTTTACTTTTCCATCTTCAATTTTCTAGAGTTTGATTGACACCCAAATTTATGGTTGATTGTTGATTAGATTAAATCTATATTGATAGGATTTTAGTATTGATTGATGACCAATGCTAGGAAACTAGAGATATAGTGTAACAGTATTATTTCATTTTATAAATATCTGATAGCTGAAGATTGGGATTGACGACCTCAATCTGGAGGAGGATTAGGATTTATTTTTATGTACTTTAGATTAAACAAAATTCTTTTATTCATATTTTTCCAGTAGATTAGATCTTAAAGATAAATATAGTTTTTAAAATAAGGGTTTAAATATAAAGATACAGAAAAGAGATAAATAGATAAACAAACTTCCTCGTGGGAACGATGCTATGCTACTTTAGTTTAATATATATATCATCAACAAGTCGAACATGGGGTTAGTTGTGTTGCCCCATTCTGATCAATTTTCATGACCTTGCACTCACGAATGTACTCCGAATATGAGGTCTCGAGCGGGGTTCATCCTCCAGGTCTATCCCTCTGGCCTTGGCTGCCGTAATGGTTCAGACCTTCTCCTTGACTTTCTGAACTTCTTTTTTGGTGGGCTTATAACCTAAGCCAAATCTGATCTGTTGCCCACCTCTGGCTTTGACTGGGTCCATTCTACCTTGCAAATGAGGGCCCATAGCCCCATTTCTGGAGCATAGCCACTGCTATAATCATTCCACCTCCTGTTTTGGTGGTGACTCCTCTGATGGGTTCCGATTCTACTGTCGACACATCATAATGGAAGCTGTGGAAGTCTGTGTCTTCAAATGTATGTAGCACATCTAACACTTTGAGGTACTTGATGTTGTGGGTAACTTTTTCTCTTTCCTCCTACCCCTCACCCAGAATGGTGATGATCTTTTGCTCTGAAACAAATCTAAGCTTTTGATGCAGGGTTGAAGGTATTACCCTGACCTCATGTAACCATGGTCACCCTAATAACATATTGAATGTATGTCCATAACTTGAAAAGGTATGGAAAAGGTCATTGGCCCAATAATAAGCTCAAGATCAACTTCTCTAATTATTTCTTTTCTTGTGTTGTCAAATCCTCTAGCGCTTGTTCTAGCTGGCCTGAACATGGAAGGATCCACCCCTATCTTGGTTGCAGTTCTCAGCGGGCATACATTCAAGGGTGATCCATTGTCTATTAGTACCAATGGAATTACCAGGTTTTCTGCTTCCACCGTGATGTTGAGGGGCTTGGAATGATTATTTCCTTCATCTGAAAGATCAACATCTGAAAATGAGATAGTGTTAGGAGCTAAAACCTGCCCAACTATTTGCCCCCACTTCATCAGGGGTTACTTGGATGGACACATGTGCATCTTTTAGAGCTCTCATAAGAACTTGGAAGTGAAGTGGGGATGTCATTAAAAGGTCCCAAGCAGTGATGTGTGCTGACATTCTTTTCAACTGTATTTCTAGTATGTGCTCTCTACTCATTTTTTTGAAGGGGTTGCTGTGGCAGGTTCCTTCTTCTCTTTTGGCCGGACTAGTACTGATACTTCAGGTTGTTTAGAGATTCTTCTTGATTAGGTAACAAATCAACTGCCCCCTCTCTGTTGTTGCTTGTATTGATGTCCGTTTGATCATAACTGAGGGAAACTTGATGGGGATCGTAGGTTAGTCTTGGGATTTGGAATGGAGTGGATGCAGGCATTGGGGGTGCATGTATTGATGGCGTGGTAAAACTGGGCCAGATTTGGTTGACTGGTGCTGAAAATGGGTAAACTGGTGGGGGTATGGAAAAATTGAGCCCATTGTAATGGAGTGGTACTAGAGGTGGATAGATTGGGGGTGGAGAAAAATTGGTCCAACTGCATTGGATTGGTGTTGGTGATGGATTAGATGACACATAGTGATCGGCTATTGGTGTTGGGGACAATTGATATATCTGGGGTGAGTAAAAATTGGGCTCCACATGGTTAACAGGAGCGAGTATAGGGAAATACATCCTCAAATCCAGAGGTGCTGCTTGCGGTGTAGGGTTTGAGAAATAATCAACTAAATTTAATGGCTCGACCACCCCTATGATCTCATTCTTATGACCTTGTCGCTCGGGTGACGTGAGATTCCCTCTTTTAGTGATGGATTCAGAGGGATCAAATTCTTTCATCCCTTCCTCCAACATATTAATGGTGGCCCTTGGGCCCATCCCTCCTTGTGGGTGCGGCGGCAACAACTCCAAGTGAATGTTAGTGTACTGATTTGCTTGAGGAGGTGCCGGGGGAATGAGTTTCCTTGCCTCAATGAGGTCTTGTATTGCATGCTTTAACGGATAACATTGATTAGTTAGGTGCCCAACTTTCTGGTGGTAATTGCAATGTGTGTTGGGATCGAAATCTCTAGGGGGCAGATTTAGCGGAGATCGTGGTTGGAGTACGGTGATCAGACCCTTTTTGACCAATAGCGGTAATAAGATATTGAGGGACTGCCCCAGGGGAGTGAACACTCGATTATATGGGGCCCTTCTTTGCTCAAGGGTCTACTGCCCCCAGGGGACATTGCTCTGCCTCAGAGCCTGATTTGTTGGTGCTGGGGCTTGAGGTGCTGCCCTAAATCAAAATGGCACTGTGTTGGTGTTAGGTTGCATGGTCATTACGGCTTAGACCTCTCACCCTGCTCTTCTCTTAGTTCTCTGCTCAGGAAACTTGTTGACCCCACTGGCTATCATCCTATTTAAACGACCCTCTATTACTGCATCCATGGATCAAAATATCGTCTGATACCGATACGTATTGGACAATACATATCGGTATCGGACGTGAACGATATGATACATTAAATGTACCATATCATTAAAATATATGCTATGTATCGAATGATACATTCAATGTAACGTTTGATATAGATTGGTACTGATACATATCGTCCGATATGTACCAGTTTTTTGACCGGACGATACATATCGGTTTTTCGGCATTTTGATCCATGACTACATCCTTACAGCGGTTAGCATTTCTCACCAGGTCAGCAAAACTGGCTTGCTGTTGGTATACCAGGAAATTTGAGATGACTAGCAGAGTATTTTTCAAGATCATCTCGATTTGCTGATAATCGGGTATCCAATTTTTCACTTGGGCTGTCAAAGCTCTCCACCTCCTGAGGTACTCACTGAACGTCTCGTCGGATTTCTATTTCAATTGGGCCAAATCAGATTTGTGTGGCTCGATATCCATATTATAAGCGTACTGCTCTTGAAACAAGTGGGTTAGGTCTTTCTAAGTTTTTAGCATAGATGGTTCAAAGGAGGTGAACCACCTTAGCGCAGGGCTGGTAAGACTTTTTTGGAATACTTTGATGAGGAGTCATTCATCTCCGCCATATTGGCACATGTCCCCGCAGTAGGACTTGAGGTGTGTAATGAGATTGTCGGTGCCAATATATTTGCCAAATAATGACACTTTGAATTTAGGTGGCAAAGGCACCTCGGTGAATAAACACAGATCTGAAAAATGTGTTGCATGAATCTCGGTCCCCCTAGCTTTAATAGCTGCTTTTGAATTTTATCCATTTGCTCTTTCAGCAGCTTCGATTCCCTTGATGGCAAAGTTGGGCCTGGTTCCCTGATATAATACCCTACTCCATTTTGGGATGCCTGGGGATTGGTGAATGTGGGTGGTGGGGGATTGAAGCTGGTGGATGCCTCGGCATATGCCCCACTATTTCTGATCTCATCCTCCTCATATTGTTGATTAACGTATGGGGGAGGGATGAGATATTCCTGTGAGTTTTGGATGGGCTGGGCAGGTACCTGGGTTCGCCATGGTACATGGGGGAAATTTTGATGAGTGGCTTGTGGGGTACTGGGATGAGTGAATGGGGGATTTTGGGTGGGTGCTTGAAGAGGCCATTGTACATGTTGGACATTTTGGGGATTTAGTTGGGGAGTGAGTGAATGAGTAAATTGGGGATGACTAATGGCATGGGATGGGTTCCCATATTGAGTTGGGTGTGAAAAATGTGGATGAATGAGGTTTATGCCGAATTGGAGGATTGGGTGAGAGGGGTGTACTATTTGCGGTGGAATGGGGGTTTGCTCGGTGTAAGTGACTGTGGGATATTGGGGAATGATGGAGGGTTTGAAAATGGGGCTCCTAGGTTTAGGCCTTGATGGGCATGGGCATGGAGCATTAGGCCACGATGGGTTTGGGCTTGGGGTATTGGGCCTTGATGGGCTTGGGCTTGGTTTATTGAGCCTTGATGGGCTTGGACTTGGGGGTATTGAGACCTTGGTGGGCCTAGGTCGGGGCTATTGGGCCTTGATGGGCATGAGTATTGGGTGTTGGGCCTTGATGGGCTTGGGTATAGGGTGTTGGGCCTTGTTAGGCTTGGGCATGGAGTATTAGGCCTTGATGGGCTTGGACATGGGGTATTGGGCCTTGAGTCCTACTTGGATGGCCCCATGGTTGATAGGAGCCTTGGATGATATGGACAATGGGAGGTTGATTGGGATTGGTATTTGGGGGGAATGAGACATAGAGGTTTTGGAGAGTATATTGAGGGTTGAGTATTTGGGGTGGATTATGGTGGCTTTGGGAAGCCTTCCATGCCATAAAAGTTCTCATCACTTCTGCCATGACGGCTATGGGATCGGATATGAGGGTAGATGTAGATGGTCCATCCGATGGGGGAGATGTATCAGGTGGTGGCAATGATTGGATTGATATGTGGGGAAATTGGGCATAGATTGGGTGGATGTGGGGGGAAAATTAGGCAGGATCTGGGTATATGAGGGGAAATGTAGTGGAGTTGGATTGGATGTGGAGAAAAAGTGAGGTGTATGTAGAGTGGACATAGGAAAATTGGGCATGACTTGTGTAGATGTGGGGAAATGGGGCATGATTTGTGTGGATGAGGAAAAATTGGGCATTGAATTGGATGTTGATGAGAGAAAATTGGGCATTGTCTTGGTAAATGTGGAGAATTGGGTTGGATTTTGGGTAAATGTGGATGGAAAATGGGATGGATTTTGGGTGGATATGGAGGAAGAATGGGAGAGATTTGTAGTGGATGTGGAAGGAGAATGGGGTGAATTTTGGGTGGTTTAGAGGAAAAATAGGGTAGATTTTGAGTGGTGGTGGATGGAAAAATGGCTTCACCGAACAGTCCGATGACATTAAATCGGGAGTGGGTGGGATCGGAGATGGGTATCTCCTTCATGTGGGAAGTGATGGGGAATGTGGTGGGGATGAATCGGGGTCAAAATGGGCTTGATCAACCACCCAAGACATGGCTTGATAGCGAGTGGGATATGGATTTCTCAGGTGTGGCCCGAAAGATTTCTTTCTTCTTCCCCTCCGGGATGAGAGTGGGTTTTGAGATGCCGTTGTTACGGCACCACAAGCTTTCTTTTTATTTTTATTTTTACTTTTTGACTTCTTTGATTGATTTTTTTTGGTAATTTTTGGATGATAATGGTGATAACCCCCTTTTAGGATGGCGTTCACACCCCCAATGCCTCCTCCCACCGCGGGATCCGGATGCACTTTTGAAGAATCAAAGAAAATCCTTTGATCTATGTAAGGGCACGTAAATTCACACAACAACTCGATCCCTCAAAAGAGTCAATAAGGGGGCAACCTCTCTTGACCGGGGAGGGCAATTTGGGTGTCAACGGTGTGGGATTTATCGAGAGTCTAAAAAACCACTAAGCAGGGGTTGAGGCAATGCCCCTTGAGACTTTTTCTTTATTTTTCGGGTCCCTCCTTTCCGTGCTTAGAGGATATAAGGCTTTTTCGATTCCACTAGTGCTCTCCCTAGGGTTTTAGGGCTTTTTCTTAAGCTTGTTTACCCACCCAATATACCTCCAGCGCAAGCGCTTTCTCAGATAATGGATGAGTTGGTACTTTTCTAGATTATCACTACTAGGGGCTGCGGCCATACTAAGAACTAGGACGTTTATATCGCTGCCTAAATTCCCACCCCTTAAAATCTATCCACGCAAAAATGAATTAAGTCCCTTAGTTCACTTTTAAGGTTCAATTTTAAATTCAATTTAAAAAGGGGAGTTTGCTTAGGTTCAAAAATGGGTGGTGACAATCCCGTGCCGCCTCTTCGGGCCAACATCCACTGTTGGTATATGAAGCTAATTTAACAAGTAACCCGCCAAACGGCTAAGGGATGTAAATAACAAAAAAGTAAATGCTCAAGTAGGCTCGCCAATCGGCTAAGGTGCATAAATGACAGAAAAGTAGGGGTAAGTAAAAACAATGCTCAAGTAGGCCCGCCGATCGACTAAGGCGTGTAAATGACGGAAAAGTAGGGATAAGTAAAAACAATGCTCAAGTAGGCCTGTTGATTGGTTAAGGCATATAAATGACGGAAAAATAGAGGTAAGTAAAAAAGTGTCAAATTGTAGGTGTAAGTAAACAAAAATGAACAAAAAAGTTAGTGAAAAGAAAAACACATTCAACAAAGGGCCAAAACTTCAAGGAGAAGCTCTACAAGTCATTCCCAGTGCAGTCGCCATCTGTGCAACCATGGATTTTTATCAAATCCTTCGTAACTATGCACTCGTATGAAAAATATAGAGTCCCCACCCGGAGCTTTTGGTGTCCCGAAAAACCTAAATTAATATTGAAAGCACCAAAGTGCCAAATATGACTCTGATTTACCGATCCGCGCCAAAGGCTCTTTGGTAAAGGCTTCGGTTATCAATCGGGAAGGTGTTAGGCACTCGATTGACCCGCTCATAAGCGGTCTCTACTATGGCCAGGTCTATGTGTGACTAGTTTATATAATATATATATATATATATATATATATATATATAAGAAATAAAATGAGCGGCACTTCTCCTTGCCCGAAGGCACACCGATCCTATTGAGCCCTTCTCGCTTACCAAAATTTGGACAGCGTAATGGCTCAATTCTAGGATAGAAGAAAAGCAAATAAGGTGGAGGAATAGAGGGGAGAGTTAGAGCTCTCGGGCCCTTGTAGTAACGTTGTGGACCTTCACGTGGGTGCACCTCCGATAAGCTTCCGAAGCAAAATAGGTTGAAAGAGGGGCTTTAAACTCTAAGGTTTAAGAGCTAGGAGGAAGGAGAGATGGACTAAGGCTTTGTTCGTCCTAAAACTAAGGGTTTGATGATGGAAAATATGGTCTAAAGGGCGAACCTATGTTCTAAAATTTTATGGATAAAATGCTAAAATGAGAAAGGGAGCTCTCTTAGAATTTTCTCTCTTTAGAAAATTTTTCAAGCCTTTAATTAAGGGGGGGTGGCTCTCTGTTTATAGTAGAGGAGAGGATTAGTGAAGGGTTAAAGGGCTAATTGGATTAGTAATTAGGTAATAGGGATCTAAGGTTTTCTAGAGCTTGGAGAAGAGAGATTTGGGTTTAATGGTAAATAATAGAGTGGTGACTTGAATGACAAAAGGGTGATAACTTAAGCTAATAGGGTCACTAGGGTTCTAAAGAAACACAACCTAGACTTTTTGATGGTCTATAAGTCAAACCCCCAATGTCAATTTTGGCCATTTTTTTGAAGGAAAACTAGGTCCAAACTGTTGGAAGTTGAAGATTCACAGGGGCCCAACCCAGTTTTCACTATAAAAAATAAGACTATTAGCGGCAATTTTGCTAACAAAATATTGCTGCTATTAGTCTTGTCGCTACCAAAAACTGCCTCTATTTCCGCCACCAAAAACTGCCTTAACAGTAAGTACAGCTGAAACAACTTTTTTTGGTAATGTTTGCAATTTCCTACACAAGTCCGCGATTTTCATTTCACAATAACTTTTGACATACAACTCCGAATTAGGCAGTTCTTAGCTCGTTGGAAAGTTGAGAACCACTACTTTCTAACAGTATGGGCCTTAGTTTGGGCAATTATCTATACAAACTTTGACACTCCTCTTTTCATTAGATATTTTGGTTAGTTCGAAACTGGCTCTATGGGTCCAATTTTATAATTTTCTGCATAAATCTGTAATCTTCATTTCGTCATAACTTTTGATGTACAACTTTGAATTAAGCGATTATTAGATCGTTGGAAAGCTGGGAACCTCTAATTTCTAATGGTATAGGCCTTAGGTTAGGAAACTATCTATGCAAACTTTGGCACTGCTCTTTTCATCAACTATTTTAGTTGGTTTGAAACTGGCTCTATGGGTCTGCTTGAGCTTTGTAAGGGCCCGGGAGGTTTTCTTTATGTCCGGGATGAGCTCTAAAGGTTTGGGATGATTCCTAAAGGTTTGGAATGATTCCTAAGGGTTTGAAAAATGCTTTCGGAAGCTCAGGTGTATGCCTTTCTCAAAGTACGTGTCGATCGAGCCTTGGGCCAAATTTGGGTATCTACAGACCCAAATCCAAACTTTATGGGAAGAATTCGTCAGGAAGGATATCCGAATCTTCCTCCAGGTTGTAATCTGGATAGCTTTCAAAACCTTGGTCCTGAGTGGTATCTACACCTGTGACATATAGTCAAGGTGAGCTAATAGTCTAGGCTCAGCAGATGAAACTCAATCTCAATTATATCTTATCAGAACAAACATGGTTTCAAAAGACAAAATTCAAGTAGATGTTCAAAATGGATTAAATAACTGAATTTCCAAATACTAAGATCAAATGCAATTTCTTTGATAGAATATTATTTCAAGATTCATATTCGAATTCAAAAATCAAGATTTCAAATAGTTTCAGGTTCTCATTTGTTCTTAATTTGTACATGCAATGCTTATCTTATCTAAATCATAACTTAAATAACCTCCCAAGCAATTATAACTTGGGCTAACCATCGTCATTCAATGAACACTTTATGAAGTGCTTTAAGCCCCTGCGTTATGAGGGAAACTTGCGCTATTCAAATTCACCGTCAGCACGGTTCAAAGTGTGGAGGGGTTTGTTCGTATGAACCTTAAATCAAATGTGGATTCTAACACATAATTTATTGTATTTAAATATATAGCTAGATTTTGAGTTCTGAGTTTAAGTGAAACTTCAAGTTCAAAGGCGGATTTAAATTTTTAGAGTTCGTGATCATGTTCATAAACAAAATTCAGATTTATTGTATTCAAATTGATCACTCTATGTTATCCATGTGAATTAAGACTAAATGTAATTGGTATTGAGGTTCCCCTACCATAAGTTCGGAGCCGTTCAAAGGGATCCAAAGGTCCTCATCTACGGTCTCCCATTCTTAATCTAGATCACATTAAGAACTTACTATGTGCCAATAGTGTCGAAAAACAGATTGGCTTGAAGTTTCCCATAGTTTTTCAAGAAAAACTGAATCAGCCAAAACAAAAAAATTGATTGATCGATTTTTCTCAAGCAGAGAAATCCGATCGATCGGTTTCTTTAGAAATATTCAACCGCCAAATTCGATCAATCGGTTTCCAAAACTGATCAATCGGTTTTGACAGATTCTGTAGCCCTTCGGGCTTCTCTTTTCCTTGGTTTATTTTTCCCCAAATCTAAAGGATCTTCATAATTTTTTCACTCACACTCATCAACCTATGCTTAGGACAATTACCATAACACTAAGACACTATTATGCTCACCTTTCGAGGTTGTTTCCGCGGCTTGTGATGATTTCTATCGAAAGGGGGTTTCGGCGTGACACGGTGGGACCTCACGATGATCTAGACCAGTGAAGCTCAAGGTGCAGCTCCATCCCAACACACACTAATCTTCACTTCCTCAACTCGTGTATGACCTGTCCACGATGATCGGTTCACAACCGCTTAAACCCACACTCTCTCGCTCCCTTAGTTCTAATCGATACTGGAGTTCAACGGTTTCTTGCGGTCAGAGCTAACAAGACTAGACTCTCATAATGCAGGTGTCAAGTTCCTCGTGAAGAATGCGGAGCTTGCGGCGATCTCGTGATCAAATTTTGCGAGAAGGTTTGAGGAGAGGGAGTTTGCTCTTCTCTCTTCTCTCTTACAAGGCAAAACAAAAGGAAATAAATATCTCAGAAATTTATCCCAAAATTTATCCACTTGACTTAAAGGGTTTACTTCGGTGTTAAGCCGACACACCGCACATCGGTGCACGGCTATTCATTAAAGGCCCAATTAAGATTCGAAACTTACTTTCCACTCTATGTTCCTTATAAATTAATCATGCCTAAAAAATTCAAGATGTCATCGTGTGGTTTGTTGGACTCGTATACTGAGTCGAGTATGTTTGGGTTCGAAAATTTCGGGACGTTACATTCTCTCCTCCTTTAGAAATTTTTGTCCTCGGAAATTTAGTAAGTGTCTTCTGGGTCGATAAATAACACTCATCCTAGACACAGTCATACGCTCATTACACGAAAGGACACCTAAGGAGATCGAAATTCTCTGCCTAAAGAGAACCCAATCCTTTAACTGAATTAAAATTCAAGAACATTTATTCAATAAAAGACGTTTGAGTGCACAATGATTTACCAAGACATCAAAGTCGCAGTTAATTAGTTAACCATGCATTCACTTAAAACACCAACCCATTCCTAACTAGATTGAAAATATAACATGCATTCCCAAAGCAATCCTAGAATATCCACAACTAAAGTATGCCTAGTGCCAATATAACTTCCTGTTATCCACGATACCAAAACATACCTGCATCAATCCTAGATATCCACAACTAATCATTGCCACACAAAATCAATCCTAGATATCCACAACTAATCATGACAATATGTTCTTAATTAAGCCTACCCTCTACCAATCACACCGACATGTAGCAATTATCGACATGAACTCAAATTGACAAAATACCCATGAATATCCACAATTTACCATCAACTATCCATAACTGAAAACTAACATCATCTAATCACCCATAACTACTGACTAAATGAAACCATAACAAAATGTGACTGTAGGATCTCCAGGACCCAATAGTTCTTAAAATTACATGAAGTATTTTAAAAGTTATGTAAAAGTTTACCGATGACTCTCTTCACTAACCTGTTTGGTCGCCCGATGGTCCAACTCCCCGGTCCGATGCACCTCTGGCTCTGAAAGTAGATGTGCCAGTAGTATAGTCACGTGGGTCAACAACGTAGGTGCGTGCATCGGCGATGTATGGCATATAGGTGGTAGGGTAGTCATGTTGCATCATGTGCACCAGTAAACCCTCGTGGAAATCCAATCGGCGGTTCAACTGATGATTGTTTTTTGCTATAAGGGTGAGTACATCGTCTATTGTCGCGGTTGGTGCCTGCTAAGGTGGGGGTCTATGAGGTGGGGCAGCTTGAGGAGGTTGTGTTGCGGGTCTCGGTTGTGCCTGTTCTTGCTCGGCGTGCTTGGTCGCCTCTTGATTCTGTCTCTCCTAAAAGCTTTTCTCCAATTGATGGAAACTCTTCCAATCCTTCATCTTATACCTCTTAATGTTGTCGCTCAATAGTTGCTCATTTGGCAGTATTTGATAACCATCTCTGTCGGTCTGATACGCCTCAATCATACTGGTGAGGCGAGCGTAGGGCATTGTCCTCAGAGGTGTCGCCCTCCCTTCCAACATGCAGTCGTGGGCATAATTTATCCCTTCAAATACCACCGCGGCGACACTAAACCATTGCCATTTAAAAGTTGAGAATAGGGCCTATTGAATGACTCCTACTCTCTCCGATTTGCACCGAAATGGGTATAGATTACACTTAAAAATAACATCTAGCATCAACATGTCGTCCAATAATTGTTATTGACTGCTCAGATCCATGTTCTCCATGAGTCATTTGCTCAAT
This sequence comes from Chloranthus sessilifolius, assembly GCA_021018995.1. Taxonomy (NCBI): domain Eukaryota; kingdom Viridiplantae; phylum Streptophyta; class Magnoliopsida; order Chloranthales; family Chloranthaceae; genus Chloranthus; species Chloranthus sessilifolius. The sequence continues at coordinate 44,990,617 of CM037593.1, read as the reverse complement.
AACTATATGATATGCTACAGGTCTGGGGTTTGGTGCCATTAAATCCATGTTTTGATCAAATGTCGAGGGGCATTTCATTGCCTCGACGATGTGATCAAGGGTGAATTCATAGACCTTGTTGTCTATTTTGGTGTATAGGGTATCCTTGTCCTCGCTAGAGTACATGTTTTGGTAAAATAATTTTACAATCTGTGGGTAATAATACTGGTGGAAAGGTTGGAGCAATGGTTTCAACCCGGCTTTTTCGAGATACTTGAATGCCCATGCGGTCGTCTCTTGCTTATCAAAAAGTTTGTGGTCAAAAGACCATTTGACCTCAAATGTCTTTGCATCCCACCACACATTCAGTTTCTCGCATGGTGGTGGCGGTGGGGGATCTACATCGGTTCGCCTTGAGGAAGTGGCCCTCGAAGCGGGTTTCTTAATGGCGGTCGTCTTCTTAGGTCCAATTTGTATTTCAAGGAAAATCTAAGAAGGAATTAAAAAAATCTAAGAAATAACTCAAGAAAAAGGTAAGGTTTACCTTTTGAAGCATTAGGGTCAGATTCTCGTGGAAGAAATCGAAGCTCTCGCGGATCGTGAATGCGGTGTGATGAGTTCTCGCGAGAAAGGGGAGGAAAAGCCCTAAGCTTCTCGAATGGAGTCGTGTAAATGAGGAAATAAAACCCCTGACCCCTCTTTATATTGTCAGAATTGATCGATCAATTTCCAAAACCGATCGATCGATTTTTTTGAACATACAGTTGTTCGATAAAATCGATCGATCGATTTCCTCAATGAGAAAATTTTGATCGATCGGTTTCTTCAGAAAATTCAGGTCTGAAATTTTTTAAGAAACCTCTTTTCATCTGTTTTAAGGACCCTGGGCTCTTAAACCCACTTCGTACCTGCATCATAGATGCAATACACACGTACTTCATTCCATAGCATATGAATTTAAATTTTTGGCCTTAAATCTCGATTTCGATTATATTATCAAAATAAAAAATTTAGTCGGCCCTACATTCATTTGGATGGGGAGTGAATCTCAAAACACCACCTATAATCATTGAAAATGAAACTGAAATGATACACCACATACATTAAAGAAAATTGCACGTAAGCTAGGATACATAGAATGTAAACTTATTGTCGAAGTATCACCGTATTTTTTGAATCTCATTCAAATAGATGTGGGTATTGATCACGAATGCGCACCCAAGTGGCTTCCTCCAATGAGTGGTTCTGCCATTTCACAAGCACTAAGGGGATCCGCTTGGTCTGTAAGGTTTGTTCTTTACGGTCTAAAATTTGCATCGGCTCTTCGATCAATGTTAAATCTTCTTGAAGCTCAATGGATTGATAGTCTAAAACGTGAGTTGGGTCTTTAACATACTTCCTCAACATGTGCGACTTCACCGACTCGGCCCAGTAATTCGAAAGGTCCAACATAACGCAGGCTTAGTTTCCCACATTTTCCAAAACGCATCACTCCTTTGTAGGAGAGATTTTAATAAACACCTTTTCCCCAATCTGAAATTGAACCCTGGTTCTCTTAAGATTGGCATAACTCTTTTGGCGACTTTGTGCAACTCACAACCTCTCGCGGATTAACCAAACTGTTTTGATCGTGCTTTTCATGATCTCTGGATCCAAAATGAGTTTCTCGCCAACTTCTTCCCAATTAAGTAGAGACTTAAAACTCCGACCATACAAAGCTTCAAATGGAGCCATTCCGATGCTAGCTTGGTAGCTATTTTTGTAAGAAAATTCGATCAGGGGTTGATTCTTGTCCCACGATCCTTGAAAGTCTAACATACAAGCCCATAGTATGTCCTCGATTATCTGGTTTACCCTTTCGGTCTGAGGGTGAAATGTCAAACTGAAATCAAGTCGTGAACCCATCCCTTCCTGAAAACGTTGCCAGAACTAAGACATATATAGCAGGTCTCTATTTGATATGATACTAACAGGTATACCATGCAGCCTGACAATCTCCTTGAGGTACAACTCTGTGAGTTTGTTGGTTGTATACCTCATGCTATATGGTAGGAAATGAGCATACTTGGTCAACTGATCAACGACTATCCAAATAGCATTGTGCCCCTTTACTATTCTTGGTAAACCAATGATGAAGTCCATAGATATGGCTTCCCATTTCCATTCCGGTATCGGCAATGGTTGTAGTAGCCCAGATGGATTTCGGTGATCGACTTTTACTTGGTGACATATCAAACATCTTGACACGTGTTTGGCTAAATCCTTCTTCAAACCTCTCCACCATAAACTCTTCTTCAGATCCTGGTATATCTTAGTACCTCCAGAGTGGATGGCATACATCGACTTGTGTGCTTCCTTTAGAATGGTGTCTCAAAGCTCAGCGTTGGCTAGTATGCATATTCAACCTCAGAATAGTAGAAAACCGTCCTCCCTTATGGAGAAATCTGGCTTATTCTCGCTAATCACATCCTATCTGATGGCTATAAGGTCATCATCGGTCATCTGCAGATTTTGAATGTTCTGAAAAAGTGTTGACCAAATCATAATGGTAGTCATCAAGGCTCCCAAACCTTTAACATCGAACCTCGTGTTGCATAGGGCCATATCTTCAAGTAAACATCATCTATGGACTCTCGTGATGAGGTGTGACAACTGAGCAGAAGACTTTCGGTTCACTCCTCATACAGGTAATGCCTTCAGATCTTCAGGGCAAAGATGACTGCCACTAACTTAAGGTCATGAGTCAGATAATTCTTCTCTTGATCCTTAAGCTGCCAAGAGCCGTAAGCAATGACTCTCTCATTCTGATTAAGCACACAACCCAATCCACTATATGATGCATCGCTATATACTGTAAAAGCTCCATTGCCTGATGGTATGGCAAGCACTGGCACAGTGGTTAGTCTACTCTTGAGTTCTTGAAAACTCTGCTCACACTGTTCGGTCCACTCAAACTTGGCATTCTTTCTTGTGAGCTGTATAAGCGGACCTGAGATCTTGGAGAAACCTTCAACAAATCTTCTGTAGTACCCAACCAAACCAAGGAAACTAGAAACTTCTGTTACCATTTTCGGTTGTTCCCATTTTATAATAGCTTCAATCTTGGCTGGATTAATGGTTATGCCAGTCTTAGAGACGACATGTCCCAAGAAATTGACATGTTCAAGCCAAAACTCATACTTGCTTAGTTTTACATATAATTGATGGTCTCTGAGTGTCTGGAGAGCCACTCGTAAGTATTGCTCGTGCTCCTCTCTAGTTTTCGAATAGATGATGATATCATCTATGAAAACAACCACAAAATTTTCAAGGTGTGATTTGAATACCCGGTTCATCAAATCCATAAATGACGTTGGCGCATTCGTCAGCCCAAAAGGCATCACTAGAAACTCATAGTGTCGGTATCTAGTGCAAAATGTGGTCTTTGAAATATCTTCGACTTTGATCTTCAACTGATGGTAACCTGACCTCAAATCAATCTTTGAGAATTTTACGCCTTGTAGTTCATCAAAGAGGTCATCAATCCGTAGAAGTGGATAACGAATCTTAATCGTCAACTTATTTAACTGGTGGTAATCGATGTAGAGCTGCATCGAACCGTCCTTCTTCTTAACAAATAGTACCAGTGCCCCTAAGGAGACACACTTGGTCTGATAATCTTTTATTTAAAAGCTCTTGAAGTGGCTTCTTATGTTCTTTCTGCTGGCACCATGCGATACAGAGCTTTCGATAACGGCTCGGTACCTGGAGCTAATTCAATCGCGAACTCGACCTCTCGATCTGGTGGTAGTCCAGGGAGATCCTCGGGAAATACACCAGGGAAGTTGGATACGATGGGAACATCATTGATGTTGATTTCCTCTTCTCATTGGCTCTTCACGAACTTGAGGTACCCATGGTACCCATTTCTCATCATATGCTCTGCTCAGATGGCGGAGTTAAATGGTGCGATGTTGGACTTTACTCCATAAAATCGAAAGGATTTTCCCTTTGGAGGGCAGAAAGTTACCACTTTCCAGAGGAATTTCACACTAGCATGGTATGTGGATAGCCAATCCATCCCAAGGATTATATCAAATCCTTGCATATCTAATAGGATCAAATCGGCTATCGTCTTGTAGCCTTCAACCGCAACGATCACCAATCGATATACTGTATCTGTGCTCACCGAGCTTCCCGTAGGGACTGTCACAGTAAAAATGAAGTTTAGGGGCTCAGGATTGATGCCGAATTGAGGCGTGAGAAAGGAGTTCGTAGACCCTGGGTCTATCAAAATACGTGCTTTGTGATGACAAATGTCTCTACGCTGGTATAGAGGTAATGAACCTAAGTTTCAACAAATGTGGTGCCTTTAAGTACAATCAGGGCGGTGTCATAACATGAATGAAATATCCTAATTGAAAGCACATCTCAAGAACATTGTACAACTGAAGATAAGGTAATAATTTAACCATTAGTGGTGAAGTCATACCTTGGATGACATCGTTTGACGCTAGTGCATTCGTACGGTAACGACATAGGCTCGACCCTGAACAATAGGTCGAGAAGATCTTTGCGTAGACGTCGAAGCGGTCCTTCCCTTGCTTTCTTCAGGACAATCCTTGATTAGGTGTCCTATCTTGCTACATTTGAAGCAAGCTCAAGAGTTCCTTCTGCAGTCTTCAGTCTTGTGTGGTTTCCCACACCTTGTACATAATGGGGCTTGAGAGAAAGACGCGCCACACAAAGATCCCTGTGCCACTGATGCCCCACTTGCAGTAGTGCTTGAAGGACGGAGGGGTTGTGTAGGCAAGGGCACAGGCGGCCGTTGATAAGAGAGCGGTCCTGAATAAGTAGTCGGTCTCGAGTAAGCTGGCTGAGTAGGATATCGTGGCAGTCATAAAAACCTCAGCCTCTTATTTGCCTACTCAGAGGCGCTTGACTGCCCTTGGCCAGATCTATCCCTATTCTGTTGGTCTCTCCTCTTGAACATCTTCTCGATGTCCTCCTCAGCGATAAGGACCTTTTCCATTACTCCTCCATCGTCTCTAGTTCCAATATTGAAACACTTTCCAGAATATTCGACCTCAAATCATGTTGAAACTTCCTAGCCTTCATTAATTCAGTGGCTACATGTTGAGGTGCAAACCTCGAAAGTCTCGTGAACTTGGTCTCGTACTTGCGCACAGTCATTTTATCTTGCTTCAATTCTATGAACTGTACTTCCCACTAATTCCTCACTGCGTTGGGGAAGTACTCATCATTAAACATTTCAACAAACTCGACCCAAGTCCATGAAGTTATTAGAATCTCCTGCTCTCTGGTCTTGGATATGGTTTCCACCACGAGTCAGCTTCTCCATCCAACTTGAAGGCTGCCCACCTAACCTTTTCATGGTGCAAGGAAGCACACTGAATATTTTCTCCATCTTGTTTAGCCATCTCTCGGCTTCAAGCGGATCAGTTTGACAGGAAAAGTTTGGAGGACGCCTCCTCCTAAACTCGGCAAACTCAGAAGGTTGGTTTCTGACCGTAAGTAACTCTGCTTGCTGAGCCATTGACGCCGTTTGTTGTGCCATATTGTTGGCCAAGGCTTCCAACACTTTCTCGACACGTCCTTCATTACCTCCTCCACCGATCAGAGTGGCGTTAGGACAGGTAGTGATCCTAGCACCCCTAGATGTACCTATGCCCTCTGGAACATCTTCCACGCGAACCATTCTCGGTCCGTCTCTACCTCTGCCTCTGAATCATGGGCCCATACTAATCTTTCATTGTTCAACAATAGCTTTGATCAGTATTGATTGTGAAAACAATCAAGCCCATCGTCCTATGGGATCAGGACCTAAAGCCATATCTCTGATACCAACTGCAACCTGACTTTCCCTTACCCGAAATACCAAGAAAGATGGCTCACCATTGACTCGTACCTCCTTAATATTAGTAGAACTAAGCAGGTATTAACATATAGCAAAAAGAAAGATTCTATCTCTATACAAAACCTATTAACAAAGACCAAAACGAGCCATTGATGATGGTTGACCATCCTCTAAACAATGGCTCGCAAAATGTATTCACAATTGTACTAATATTAGTAACTTACAATTTTTGACAGTACGTACAAAGTCCCGAGTATCCAAAAATTCAAAAAGAAGTTAAAGACCCAAATCCCAACTTTATGGGAAGAATTCATCAGGCGGGATATCCGACACTTCCTCCGGGTTGTAATTTGGATCGCTCTCAAAACCTTGGTCCTGAGTGGTATCTACACCTGTGACATATAGTCAGGGTGAGCTAACAGTCTTAGCTCAACAGAAGAAACTCAATCTCAATTATATCTTATCGGAACAAACATGGTTTCAAAAGACAGAATTCAAGCAGATGTTCAAAACGGATTAAATAACTGAATTTCCAAATACTAAGATCAAATGCAGTTTCTTTGACAGAATATTATTTCATGATTCATATTCGAATTCAACAATCAGGATTTCAAATAGTTTCAGGTTTTCATTTGTTCTTAATTTGTACATGCAATGCTTATCTTATCAGCGATTTAAATCATAACTTAAATAATCTCCCAAACAATTATAGCTTGGGAGCCGAAGATTGTCGATGAGAATCCCTACCTAACCATCATCATTCAATGAACACTTTACAAAGTGCTACAAGCCCCTACGTTATAAGGGAAACTTGCACTATTCAAATTTACCGTCAGCACGGTTCAAAGAGTGGAGGGGTTCATTCCTATGAACCTTAAATCAAATTCAAATTCTAATACATAATTCAGTGTATTTAAATATATAGCTAGATTCAGAGTTCTGAGTTATGAGTTTAAGTGAAACTTCAAGTTCAAAGGCGGATTCAGATTTTCAAAGTCCGTGATCATGTTCATAAACAAAATTCAGATTTATCGTATTCAAATCGATCACTCCATGTTATTCATGTAAATTAAGACTAAATGTAATTGGTATTGAGGTTCCCCTACCATAAGTTCAGAGCCGTTCAAAGTGATCCAAAGGTCCTCAGCTACGGTCTCCCATTCTTAACCTAGGTCACATTAAGATTGTACTATGTGTCAATAGTGTCAAAAAATAGATTGGCTCGAAGTTTCTCAGAGTTTTTCCAAGCAAAACTGAATCAGCCAAAACAAAGCAAATTGATCGATTTCTTCAGAAAAACCGATTGATCGATTTCTTCAGAAAAATTCAACAGCCAAATCCGATCGATCGATTTCCAAAACTAATCGATCGATTTTGATAGATCTTGTAGCCCTTCGGGCTTCTCTTGTCCTTGGTCTCTTTTTCCCCAAATCTAAAGGATCTTCATAAAATTTTCACTCACACTCATCAACCTATGCTTAGGACAATTAACATAACACTAAGACACTAATACGCTCACCTTTTGAGGTTGTTTTCACGGCTCGCGATGATTTCTATCGAAAGAGGGTTTTGACGTGACATGGTGGGACCTCACGATGATCCGGATCAACAAAGCTCAAGGTGCAGCTCCACCCCATCACACACTAATCTTCACTTCCTCAACTCGCGTATGATGCATCCATAATGATCGGCTCACAACCGTTTAAACCCACACTCTCTCGCTCCCTTAGATCTAATCGATACCGGAGTTCAATGGTTCCTCAAGGGCGGAGCTAACAAGACTGGACTTTCGTAATGTAGGTGTCAACTTCCTCGCGAAGAATGCGGAGCTTGCAACGCGATCTCGCGGTTGAATTTCATTAGAAGGTTTGAGGAGAGGGAGTTTGCTCTTCTCTCTTACAAGGCAAAACAAAAGTAAATAAATATCTTAGATATTTATCCCAAAATTTATCCACTTAACTTAAAGGGCTTACTTCGGTGTTAAGCCAGCACACCGCACATTGGTGCACGGTTATTCATTAAAGGCCCAATTAAGATTATAAACTTACTTTCAACTCTATGTTCCTTATAAATTAATCATTCCTAAAAAATTCAAGATGTCATCGTGTGGTTTGTCAGACTCGTATACGGAGTCGGGTACGTTCGGGTTTGAAAATTTTCGGGACGTTACATTTATAATCCTTGACTTGCATTGCCTTGTCTGTTTTATCCATGTCTTAAATGATCTTTAAATCCGTGTCTATTTATATTCATGTCGTGAATTCGTGGTGTCTTTTTCTTATTTATGACGTACATTTCATGTTTGATAATAATGTGGTAGACATAGTACAATAAGAATAAGATGTTTGACCATTCGTGACCACAAAAATGCGACCTACCCATATACAAAATAATTTCACAATTATGATGCAATCTGATCGATTTAGAGCCTAATTAGTCAAAAATTAACTTTCATGATTTATTTTAAAACTAGAGAATTTCAACCGTCAGATGTGAAGATTATTAAAAATTGGGAGGGGTGATCATACATAAATTTTCGTGATTCCACTCATATGGGTGTTTGATCAATGGTCAAACGTGTGTTCACAGAACATTTAGACAAATCTGATGCACGAATTTACTGTGCATATTTTAAAGTAGGCACCTTGGGGTGATTTTCAAGGTGACTAGAGACTGATTCACTCTTAGATGTTAAAATAGTTTTGGTAGAGGGCATTGCCCTCTACAGCACCTTTTTGACGGCACATCCATTAGAGGTTTATAAAAATTTCTAAGGTTACAAGAAGTTAGGAAAAAACCCAAACTGGTTTAAAGAGTACAACCATCACATAAATAGGAACTAATATGCATGTCCTAGTATATATGTAATTAATTATTTAAACCAATAATAAAGTGGAGATAAACAATTAAAGACAACACATATTCAAACATGACTAATTAAATAGATGGGTCGAAGCTAAGGAAACAATGAATTTAAGACACAATTTATTGTTAGAGCATACCAATTAATCGAATGAGTCAAAGTAAAAGGAATAATTAAATCCCCCTACCTCGGGTCCTAATATCGCAAGGGAAATTATTGGTGGTGGTGTCTGGCGATGCGGCTTCGACGGTGGGTCAATGTGGTGATCGATTGAATGCGAGAAGAAGGGTACACCAACAATGGTGCTGTCGTGATGTTGTTAGAGAAAGAGAGAGATGGGTACGAGAGAGATCGAGAGATCGAGAGAAAGAGTTCTTTCTTTTCTCTCTTGTTCTCTAATATATAGGGCTGGGTAGCAGCCGTTTTGGTGTAGGGTTATTGGACAACTCATTAGAATTCTAATTTAGTATAAGGGAGAGAGGAATGAGAGAGAAGAATACCAAGTTGGGTTTTTTTATTTTTTTAGTATTAGAGAGAGAAGAATCGCAAGTTGGAAAGCCACCTTACTTAAATAGAGAGAGAGACGTTTGGGAAAGTGTTAACGTGATTCGGTGGAATGAGAGAGAGAGAGGGGATTGGAAGGAAGGTGGCTTTATTTGGAAAGTCAACAAATAATTAAATAATAAAAGGCAACCCAAAAAAGATAAAGGCAATAGAATAATAAAAAACAAGGGAACCAAAAACTTGGGATTTGTGTGCCAGCTTTGGTACCCCAATCCAATTAAAATCTCCTTTTTTTTTGTTCTTTATTTTGTTATTGTGTGGGTAGTAAGAGGGTGTGGAGCACCCATATAAAGTTTGGTGCTCCACCCCATCCAACATAATACTATTGAGTGTTGGACATTACTAGGGGTCAATGTAGTTTGGGATGGGTGCCAATACCAATCCATCCTGACACCCATATCTAACACCCTACAAATATATTGTTTCTTGTTTATTTAATAATAATAATAATAATAATAATAATAATTTATTATTATTATTTTTTTTAAGTATTTGGCTTACAGTTATGTTTGGGTGCATTCACCCAATTAAAATATGTGGGCTAGAGGCCACGACACATGGGTCAAATGTTTGATTTGAGTCAAATCAATCAAAAGATCTCATTCTCATCAAAGGTCAACGATTCAACATTAATAAAAAATCAGGGTCGTTACAATTTTAGAGGCTGATCACACCCCGAATCCTCAACTTTGCTAATCCTCGAGCAAAGGCAATATTAAGCATATAACCCAAAAGCAAAACTAACCTATCCTAATAATGTAAAGCTAATTTAAAAAGTAAAAAGTCACTTTCGTAGGGAGCACGATTGTATTTAGCGTATGCAACAAGCCTTTAAACCCCTAGGTGATCTCTAGTGGAAGAGTTGCGTCTGTTCTATTGATAGATTAGTCCAAACAAGGAATCGTCGGATCCCAAGTCTCGACTCAATCCTCACCTTAGGTATATACTCACAACAAATACGCTCCGATGAATGATTTACTTTTCACTCACATGTGAGATGAAATTACAATGCAAATAAAAAAGTCTCACACGATATAAGAAACACGATGTATCAATGAATTAAAAAGAAATCTCATAAAGAATGATGTTTGTGTCCTAAGCATGTTATGTCAAGCACCATAAACATTACATTATTTCTCTCCACAAGGCATTTACCGACCTAGATTGGATCAAGAAGGTTTTTTTTAAGGTTGTAAGGGGGCTCGAGTGAAGTTTATGGAAGAAAGAAAAATTGGATTCAAATTTCTCTGAGAAACCGGAAAAAGAAACTCAATTAATTTTTGTCATTTTTCACTCCTTTTTTCGAATTTTTTAGAATTTTCCTTTTTGCTTTCGCTCAACTTTCTTTTCTCCCCATTCCTTCTTTTTCTTTTTTACATCACCTCATGTTTTTCATTTTCATTTTCAACCTTTTGCTTTTTCTTTTTCTCTTTTTTTTTTTCCATATAATTTTCTACCATATGCTTCCCGTAAGCATTACTAACATACCTCTCCCCTTACTCTCTTATTCTCATCCCTCTTTCCCAATTTCTCAGAGATTGAAGGGTAAGACTTTAAATTCTTCAAACGGTGTCGGGTATGGTTAATATAACTTGTCAAGAAACATATTAAGGCCAAAGTTTTCATTAAGGCTCAAAAGGGTCTCTACAAGGTAAATCTAATCAATATGAGGTGAGGCATTTAAGGTTCAAATGAACCAAAGACGGCCTTCGATCATTTCCTCACAAGGTTGTAGCGATACCTATTTGTCTTGAGTTCAAACACAATGTGTTCTAGTGCAATGATATACAACAACGTAAAGTAAACAAACCAATAAGAAGTGTATGAGATTTAAAAATAAGCACGAATTCAAAAGATACGCTGGTTTTAGTCTTTCATAGGATCCTAAAATTCAAAATTTGAATTAATCCTTTGATTTTCGGACTTAAGCATGACACAAGTGCAAAAAAGCATAAAATTTAGACCGATCCTTAAATGTTCACACTGGAATTAATTATCCTAAACAACAACAGTCTTAACATGGCATGAATATTTAAAAGCTAGAACTTACATGCATCATCGATTATAATTTGAAAACTCGTGATAATCAAGCATATGATTGATTTAAAAACTATATACAAAACATCGTATTGAGGGTGTATATAAACATTATATAAAAAAAATATAAAAAGTAAAATTCACGGGAACCACGCACAACATCCCCAAACCTGAATGGAGCAATGCCCTGATTGCATAAAACAAAAAGAACGGAAGATAGCAAGAGCGCGAACAAGATAAAGATCCTAAATGAATAATTCACAATGAGCCTGGGTTGCTTCCCAAGAAGCGCTACAGATGAGTCGGTAGCTCGTCAAGAACATGAGTGTTATTAAAGTGTTGGGTCAGGGTCATCAAGGATGATGCACTCGGTCCCGAACAACTTCTCTGGTTCAACCACTGGTTTCAATCGTTGCCCATTAACCTTCAATATTCTGTTATCCCGAGGATCAAGGATCATAACTATGCCAAAGGGGGAAACCTTAGTGACAATATATGGGCCATCCCATCAGGATCGTAGCTTGCTAGGGAAAAGGCGTAACTTTGAGTTGAAAAGCCACACTCGTTGCCCAGGGAAGAAGGCTTTTCTTATGATATTTTTGTCATATAAATCCTTTGTTTTTGCCTTGTAAAACTTGACATTCTCATACACCTCATTTTGCAGCTCATCAAGTTCATCGAGTTGGAGACGATGGTGTGCGCCTGCTTTTCCCATATCAAAATTAAACGTTTTTATAGCCCAATAGGCCCGATGTTCCAGCTCGACAGGAAAATGACAAGCTTTACCAAAGACCAACTGGTAGGGAGACATCCCATAGGAGTTTTATATGCAGTCCGATATGCCCAGAGAGCGTCATTGAGGCGTAAAGACCAATCCTTAAGGTTAGTTCAGACCGTCTTCTTAAGTATCCTTTTGATTTCCCAGTTTGAAACCTCCACTTGACCGCTTATTTGAGGGTAATAGGGTATAGCAACACGATGAATAACAAAATACTTTTTGAGCAAGCTCTCAAAGTGACACTTACAAAAATGGCTACCACCATCACTAATAATGGTGTGAGGGGTTCCAAATCGGGAGAAAATATTTTCCTTGATGAATTTGACCACAACCTTATGGTCATTTGTCTTAGTAGCGAGGGCTTCAACCCATTTGGAGACATAATCAACCTCTACCAGGATGTACAAATTACCATGAGACTGCGGAAATGGTCCCATGAAATTGATGCCCCAGATATCAAATAACTCCACTACCTGAATAGGGTTTAGAGGCATCATTTTTCGCCGAGACATAGCTCCTGTACATTGGCACTGATTACCATTCTTACAAAAGTCATGTTCATCTTTAAAAAGAGCTGGCTAATAAAAGCCTGATTGCAAGTCCATAGCAACTGTTTTCTTCCCACCAAAGTGCCCACCACAAGCATCTGAGTGGCAAAAATTGAGAATACTTTGAAACTCCTCTTCGAGCACACACCATCGAATGATTTGATTCGAACAGATTTTGAAGAGCTTCGATCCTCCCAAATATATGATTGAATCTTAGAAAGAAAAGATCTTTCGCAATCCCATCCTAATGTGGAGGGATTTGACCGGTGGATAAATAATTCACAATATATGTGTACCAGGGTGCTGATTTTGTTTCCATGGCAAAATGTTGCTCATTGGGGAATGAATCTTTAATGGGTAGATTATCACACATTCCGTCAGCCACAATCCTCAAGAGGTGGTCTGTGGCGACATTCTCAATGCCTTTCTTATCCCAGATTTCGAAGTTAAACTCCTGAAGGAGGAGAAACCATCGGATAAGTCGAGGTTTAGTGTCTTTCTTAGATAGGAGGTATTTTAGTGCAGAATGGTCGGAAAAGATGATAATTTTCGAACCTAAGAGATAAGATCGAAATTTGTTTTCCGCGTACACCACATCAAGTAACTCCTTCTCCATAGTGGTGTAGTTCATTTGAGCATCGGAGAGGGTTTTGCTTGCATGGTAAATAGCGTGCCGTACGCGTTCCACTCTTTGGCCCAACACAACACTAGTTGCGTAATTCGATGCATCACACATGACCTCAAACGTGAGCGAGTAGTCAGGGGCCTTAATAATAGGTGTCGTGGATAAGAGTTCTTTGAGTTTAAGAAAGGCATCCAGGCATGCTGATCAAAGACAAATGGGATGTCTTGTGCCAGAAGATTACACAAGGGTTGGGCTATTTTGCTAAAGTCTTTGATGAACTTTCGATAGAACCCAGCATGGCCCAAAAACAAACGAATTTGTCTCACTGATGAGGGCGGAGGCAAATTCACAATTAGATCAACTTTGGCCTTATCCACAACTATTCCTTGACTAGATACCACATGTCACTAGATACCACATGTCCCAACACAGTACCTTCGTGGACAATGAAGTGGCTTTTCTCCCAACTTAAGACTAAGTTGGTATCTGCACATCTTTCATGGACGAGCTCCAAATTTTGTAGGCAAGAATCAAAAGAAGTTCCAAAGACGGAAAATCATCCATGAAAACCTCCAAATCCACCATGTCAGAAAAGATCAACACATGCATCGTTGAAATGTCGCGAGTGCATTACACAACCCAAGGGGCATCCTTCTGTAAGCGAAGGTGCCGAATGGGCATATGAAGGTTGTCTTCTCTTGGTCATCGGGAAAAATGGGGATTTGATTATATACCGAGTATCCATCAAGAAACCAGTAATATTATTGTCCCGCTAACTTCTCAAGGATCTCGTCAATGAAAGGTAAAGGAAAATGGTCCTTGCGGGTCGTCGTGTTCAGTTTGCGATAATCAATGTATACTCTCCATCCCATTGTCTCTCGCATGACAACCATTTCCCCATCAAGCTAACAGTGATGCCAGATTTCTTAGGCACCACTTGAGTGGGACTAACCCACTTGCTATCTGAGATCGGGTAAATGATTCCTGCGTCTAAAAGTTTTACCACCTCCTTCATTACCACCTCTCTCATGTTTGGGTTGAGTTTCCTTGCATTTCCTGAGAAGGACGAGCGTCATCCACCACATGAATATCATGCATGCAAACGGAGGGGTCAGTCCCTTTTAAATCAGCAATGGACCACCCAATTGCTCTCCTATGCTCTTTTAGAACTTCAACAAGCTTCTCTTCTTGAGTATTTGTGAGGGTAGCAGAGATAATAACTGGGAGAGACTCATTTGGTCCCAAGAAAGCATATTTGAGATTATCTGGCAATTTCTGTAGTTCAAGTGATGGAGTTTCTTCAATTGATGGCTTTAGCAACCACCCATTAAAAGGTGACAGCGCTTCAAACCGAGGCATCCATGGGGCTGAAATCATGTGAGTAGGGAAAGTCGATGTGGTATTGGCTTCCTCAAATGGCGATTCAATGTCCAGCTCACCCAGCCTCGAACAACTCATGACTGTTTCTAGTGGATCTTTGATCATCAAGGTTGGTATTGGCTCCTCAGCATAGTTCTCAAGAAGTTCTACAAGGTAACAATCCTCATTGTCCTCACGAGACAATCCTTGGGCAGCATAAAAAACATTCAACTTAACTCTCATATTACCAAATGACACATCCATCACTCTTGTCTGGCAATTGATGCACTCGTTGGCGGTAGCCAAGAAGGGACGACTAAGAATGATAGGGATGCTATTGGCAGCATTCCGAGTTTGATGCATATCAAGGACCAAGAAATCAACAGGGAAGAAAAATTTATCTACTCCAACTAGCACATCCTCAATGAACCCAACTGGTTGCTTTCCTGACCGATCGACTAACTGGAGAGTTATAGCTGTTGGTTTTAGTTCCCCCAAACCGAGCTCAAGATAGACCGAGTAAGGGAGCAGGTTTACACTTTCTCCAAGGTTCAGAAGTGCTTTGTTTATGGTGTGATTACCAATAACATAACGGATTGTGGGCACTCTCGAATCGTTCCGTTGACGTCGAAGGGGGGGGGGTATTGTTCAGGAGAGAACTTACCTGTTCAGTAAGGAAGACCTCTTTGGAGAGATGAGATCGTAATCTCCTTTTAATGGTGCACATGTCTTTAAGAAATGTAGCATAAGAGGGAACTTGCTTGATGGCATCCAAAAGTAGGAGATCGATTTTCACTTGTTTGAACATTTCGTTCATCTCCTCCATCTGCATTCTATTCCTATCAAAAAGCAAAGGCCTGCCCAGGGCTTGGGGGAATGGTGCTCTAGGCACATATGGTGCCTCATTGGTAGCCTTGGGTGGGTCTTTCCTTGGAGGAGACAGTTCTTTTGGACGCTCATGTCGTGGATGGACCTCTAGATCAGATCCTTTTTCGACTAAACTGTATTCTTTAGTTGACCTCACATTTTCCAATTTCGGTGGCATTGCCTGTACGTGCTTTTTCTGGGTTCCTCTCAGTCCCCGTTGAATCAGTGGCTCCAATTATGTCCAAGTGAACTCTAGCGATGTGGCATTTGGATAGTGGAAGTAAAATAAAGGGGTTTTCGAGTAAGGTTCCTAGTTTATTGCGATCGCCAACTGCAGATATTTATCGACGCTGCAATACGTCAATGATCAACCTTTAGAGCGGGTGTAGGTTACTTCTTTACTGAACCGTCCGCCTACGAACGTCAGCAGCTATGTCTTTTTATAATTTAGATAGTTTAATTCTCCTTTTATTTCCCGTGATTGTTATAGTTTTGATTAGTTTAGACTTCCCAATTTTGTTGTGAGTTTAGTTATGTGGAAATTTGTTATAGTTTATTTAATTTAGTATTCTAATTCTATCAGGAGTCTGATTAATTTTAGTTTCCTAGCACTACTAGAATTCTAATTAATATAGTGTCCTAATACTACTATAAGTCCGATTAACATCGGTCTCCTAATTGTACTAGGAATGCACATGTATTCATCTTAATAAAACTTTAATTAAATCAAGCATGCTAATTATACTGAAATTCTAAGTAAAGCACGTATGCTAGTTGTATCGAAATTCTAATTGAAATAGAAGACTGATTTTACTAAAACTCTAATTTAAGCAATATACTAATTTTATTAAAATTCTAATTAAAGGAAATAAACTAATTTTGCTAAAATTCTAATTAAAGCAATGAATTAACTATACTAAATTCTAATTAAAATAAAAGAACTGATTTGACTAGAATTATGATCAGAGCAATAAATTAATCATACTGAGATTCTAATTAAAATAAAAGGACTGACTACTGATACTCTAATAAAGTGAGGAATTAACTATGCTAGAATTATCTAATTAAAACAAAGGAACTAATTTTATTAGAATCCTAATCGAAGCAATTACTCTAAGAGTTTAATTGGAATAAAGCATGTAAATTAGCTATACTAAAATTCTAAGAAGAAATTATGAAACTAATATTATAACCCTAATTAAAGTAACTAAATAATTCTAAATAAAAGGATTTTGGGCCCACTATGCTAAGGAGGATTGGCCTCGCTCTTGAGTACCCTTTGTAACTCCTTTAGGCAAATCGGGTGGCTGAGATTAAAGATAAATTGGATTCAAGATTATAAAATAGTATTTTGAATTTTTCAGAGTCGATTCCAGAGTGATAATTATGAACTAGAATTATAGAAACTAAAATTAATATTTAGGATTTTTAGAAATATTAAACTAAGAAATTAAAATTAAAATTTTAATTTCTAGGACTGAATTCGAGTCCGAAATCAGAAAATCAGATCGTATGATTAAAGACTGGTTTTATAATCCAAGGACTAGAACTAGAAATTAATGATAGGACTAGAAATTGAGATTTTAGAACGGAGTTAAAGCCTAGGGTCGGTAAATTAGATCGTCGGATTAATGACTGGTTCTAAATTCGGAAAACTAGAACCAGATATAGAGAATTACAGTCTAAAAAGGGGTGCTACGGTCTCGGATTGAAAATTAAAACTAATAGAATTCCTAAATCTAGAGACTGGAAGTTACGGTCGTGAATTAAAAAATTAAATCCTTAAGTAGGGTCGGGGCTATGGAGAAAAATTTTGAAGATTCGAAGCTTGAATTTTGAAATCATGATTAGGTTGTTCTATGTGTTCGTTCTCGGAGTTCTCTGGTTTCGGAATCCCAACAAATTCCATTCTCTCTTGAAAATTGTCTAGCCACTTGGGCGAATTAAGAAAAAAATCTTTTATAAGTTTTTCTTTAATTAAATGCCCTGTTTCAGGCGTTTACTCGAATTGTGCGCCGATTTTCCGGTGCTTAATTGCTTTGAGTCGATCACCGACTATATACAATTATTGTTTTAGCCTGCATTTCGACTATATACAATTATTTCAGTATAGAGTCTCCCTATGTTGGGATATGAGCCATAGAGTTATTATTTCAGCCAGTGTTCAGCCATGTACTATTATTTCAGTGCATGATTCTCACGTCGGGGGTATGGGGCCTAAGCCACAGAACTATTACTTCAGCCTATGTCCAGCCATATACTATTGTTTTAGTACATGGTCCCACATTAGGGTTAGGGGGTCTGAAATTTCAGGCTATTGTTTCAGACTGTATTTCGACTATATACCATTATTTCAGTATATAGTCTCCCTACGTTGGAATCTGAGCCACATAACTATTGTTTCAGCCTGTGTTCAGTCATGTACTATTATTTTAGTACATGGTTCCCACGTCGGGGGTATGGGGCCTGAGCCACAGAACTATTATTTCAGCCTGTGTCTAGCCATATACTATTGTTTCAGCATATGGTCTCATATTAGGGTTATGAGGTCAAAGGTTGACCGAACAAATTGTATATTTCGAGAGGGAAAAATGAGGGTGTCTATAGATGCCCCTCTTTGGCGTGTTCTTACGGAGTAAGAACGCGTCGAAGAAGTAGACACCCCTCATTCGAGGTGTCTTCTTGTTTCTCTTGGAAAATCACAAATGTAAAGTGGGGATGCTGACATGACATGCTTGGCTTTCTTATCTATCAGCGCAAGCTAAAATGGAGCATTTGAAGGGCAAATGATAGTTGTCGAAGGACACATTCGGGGTTTGTGGGTGTATGGCGCATCCTGCAACATGATGCAAGCTAACAGAGATATTTTATGCATTCGAGGTATCAGGGCGTCAATCAAATATCCAGAACAAGGTCCAGGGACCGATAATAATAAAATGAAGTATCATGTAATATCGAAGGCTTTTGCAAGTCATGTTAGACCGGGTGCGTTATTGCTCACACCAATGCGCGTTAGGCGTTCCCTTTCCAATAGGCATTTGTAAGTTCTTAGATTAAATATACTCATTATTCCTGTGGAATGGCCAGTTAATGGGTAATTGAGGTGGGGTCTTGTGAGGGATGCTTTACCGATTCATCTGGAGTTGGCCTCTAAGTTGGGAATTCTATTGCTAATGCATATGAACAAACAATTCTGCGCAGTGGAGTATGCACTTGATCTAATTCTGCGCAATGAGATATGCGCTTGATTGCGAGTTCAGGGGTCAGCCTCTAAAATGAGAATTCTAATCCTAATGTGTCTGAACAAACGATTCTGCACAGTGGGATATACGCTTGATTTAATTCTGTGCAGTGGGATATGCGCATGATTGCAAGTTCAGGGTCTTAGGAGTTAAAGGTCAGGTCTAAGTGTAATTTATTGTGTGCGGGTAATGGGGTGCTTAATCTTTTTTTTTTTGGTATTTAAAGAAAGGTGACTTGGGTCTATTTATCTTGTTAGTTTGTTCTTCTTTTCTTCTCTTTTTTTTTTAAAATAAGGGGATTTTAAAGATTCGAAAAATTTGAAAATTTGAAATTTTAGGGATTTTAACTTAAGATCAATTTAGTGGTAAATTAGCGAAAAATGTGACTTCCGAGACATCGCTGAGCAGATCCACCGGTATGGAATTTGTGGACCTGACCGTTATTGTGGTTATTAAGATGGCATTTGGCATGTCGGATACTCCGTCTAACCTTCTCGACGAATACTGATGATTATCTCTTATGGGAGGACTACAGTGATTCGTGAGTTGAGAGAGACGGGTTTTGAAAGCCTTTGACTTAATCATAGCTAACTATATATTTACAAGAAATATCGAGTAAAAATAAAAAAAGTGGGCAATACTTACCTGGGGGTGATACTTACCTGGGTGGCAAGCAGATTGTGTGGTCCGCGATGGGACTGGTGGGTTGTTGGGGGTGGTACCGCGATCGGACTTTGGAGATTTCTTCTCTTCCTTTTGTTTATGGCCGCTGTAGGAGGGGTTGGGGTCGTGGTGTGATGTCTTGGAGAGGTGATGTCGTGATGGGACTTTGGAGGTTTCTTCTCTTCCTTTGGCTGCGTGCTGGGTGAGACCTGGTGGGACGTGAGAATCAATTCGGGAGAGAGAGCTCTTTGCCTTAGCGATGGGACATGATCAAACTTTCCCTCTTTTCGTCATACGGCGTGGCATGTGCTGTCTGAGCTTTTTTTATTTTCAGGTAGTGATGTTCGCGATGGGATGTCGGCTGAGCATAGTTAGCGGTGGCATGCTCGCATTCTCGGGAGATTTACTTTCGGCTTCTCGTGATAGGACATAAGGGTATGATTACTTTATTATGATGGGACTAGATATTGAGGTGATATCGCATGTGTACATGTTCTCGCGATGGGGATGGGTGCTGTCTATGCTTCCTTCTCATGTAAGGGTATGCGATAGGGCGGGCAAGTAGGTCTTTCTTTTCTGTCAGAACATCTTGTGAGGCTACGTGATGGGACAGAAGGATTTTAGCTAAGATAGGACATAAAGGTGTGAGGGTGTAAATTTTATCCAAAGTTAGGTATTGCGCACCTATTTTAGGTCACTCAATACAATTGCGCGCCTATTTTCGGGCGTGCGATCTCTGACTTGAGGGGTCGTTTATGCGTGTGTAAGTGTGCGTGTAATTGTGTTATGCGCTACAATAGAAGTGCGTTATCAAGGCGTCACCAGGTCAGTATACGGGTGACCTTTCAAGTCACGCAGCGGCACCGTGTTGTTTGATAAATTTGTATGATTCATGGGGTACGCATGATTGGAACGTCGCACGGTTGGCGCGGGCGATGGCTTATTTGTGTGCTTTAGTTATGGTACGCGTTTTGGATTGTGCGCCACGTGCATGGCGCGCGATCAGGTTAAGCGCACGTGTCTGGGCGTGTGACTGGGTCCATACTCTATATGAGTGGGGGAGTCTTCATTTATTTCTCATTCTCTGGTTTAGTCTCGAGTTTTACTTTTTTCTGGATATCTTGTATTCTAAAATTCATGTTTTAGTGATATTGGGCGATCTAACTGTCTGATTGGGATATCGTTTTTTCCTATATTCATTATTTCGCGTGATCTCCGTCCTGAGATGATGCTCGTGAATGGTGTTATTTTGGGAGTAGGCGGTATTGGGAATAAGGGCGCTAGTCTTTACATCGTTCCTTTTAGGGAGCAGTGAAGCCAGCGTCGAGGAGGCGGTGGTGGAGGAGGTGAAGATAGAGGAAGAGAAGGAGTAAAAAGTGGAGGGATGTGTTTCCCAACCAATTCTCCCTGAAGTCTCCGATTGGATGCTCCGAGCGGCATCTGCTCCTCGCTTCGTCTCCGTTTTGAACCTAGTCTTCGTTTTGGGTTGTAGGTTAAAGTTCTAGGTTTTCATTTTGGGTTGTATATTCAGGAGGTATGTGTCCGGTGATACTTGTAAAACTTTTGAGTTATAAAGAGGCATTTTTTTTTTGTCGTGCTTGTTTGTTCGTTTAAACTTATTAGCGGATTAGTTGGATTTATCTGATTTATTTGACTTATTTTAGGACTAAGTTTAGCTTGAAGTTTACTCCGAATTTATTCAGGGCTTATTTGATTTATCGAGTTTTGTTTAGATAGTTTACTTGGCTATGTTTGGTTAGTTGGGGGCATTTTTCTGGTCCCAAATAGGTTAGGGTCTTACTTTAGAGAATTTTTTTTGTTTAAAGTTTAAGGTTCTTTGTTTTGGTCTCTTATTTGATTTGGGATGACACTTGTTAAAAAGGTGTGAGTTTTCAAAAGTTTTGGATGGGTGTTAAGTGTTTCAATCTTATTGGCTTGTTTGCTTTACTTTGGGATTTGCTTTTCCTTGAAGGGGTAAGTATTGTGTGATCATTAGTTCATCTAGGTTTGTCATGGATTATGGTCTTTCAGGGGGTATGTGTTTGGTTTGGATTTAATTAGATTGGAAGGGTTTAAAGGTGTGACACTTGTCATTTGATAATTCAGGTGGTATAGTTTATAAATGTGTGAGCTAAAAGTCCTGGGTTCTTGTTGTTTTGAATTTTATTCCAAGTTTGGGATTAAAAGTTTTGGGGCATTTTCTTGTTCATTAATGTCTTTTCTTTCTTTCTTTTTTGTATCCTGGGTGCTGAACCTGAAGAGTTGTATTTATTGAGTGGATTATTGAGAATGGACAGGATTGAGAATGCAAGGTAGCAGTCGAATTGCTGCCATGCTAAGAGAAGAGGGGAAGATGAGATTTTTGTTTTCCCAAATAAATCCGGATTCGTACAATGCCTGAACGTGCTGGTTTTTAAATTTTTTGTTTTAAGTTGTATATTCAGAGGGTATACCCTCAGTGTATTTTGTAATTATGTCATTTATTTATGAAGTGATTATGTTTTTATTTCATTTGTGGTGATCTTTATTTAACAAAGTTTGGTTTGGATTATTTTGATTGCTTGCTTCGACTTGTTTTGGGCGTGATGATTATTTATTTAAATTTGGTCTGCTCTTATTTATCTATTTTGATCTGGGGTGTGTTAGGGGCGGTTTTCAGGTTAGCTTAGTTTAGTTTTAGTGTATAGACAATGGGGGGCATTTTTTTTTTTTTTTATAGTTTGCTATTAGTTGGGGAAAAAAAAATTTCTTTTTTTTTTTGTTTTGTTTAGAGCGTATGTAAATGGTGTCGGGGCATTTTTTTTTTTTTTTAGTTTCTTTTGGTCTTAGTCTGGAGTATTTTCTTTTAGTTATCGGGGTGCATATTTCTTTAAGTTTGGAATGTTTTGGATCGGGCTTAACAAGGGCATTGTTCAGGCTAATAGTTAGTGTCGGAGGTCATCCAATTTAGGCCTGTGAATGTGCTATCCTGGGCATTTTTTTTTGTGTTTCTAGGGAATTGCGTGCTTCACTTCGAGTGCATAAATTAATTACGCGCTAGAGGGTGCACGCTCATTCAGAGCGTTAGAATGTCATTAAGCGCCAGTTTCCGATCGTTTGACTGAGTTAAACACATGGTACCGAGCGCATGATTAGGGCGGTGGCTGGTCACTATACGGGTGACTATTGGAATTCATGCATCACTATGTTGACGCTTGAAGCGATTACGCGCTTATTAGGCTGCGCGCAACCAGATGGTCGGGTTGGTTTGAGAGGGCAACGATTAGATTACGCGCTCAAGACCGGTCGTGTGATCTGAATTACGCGCGATTAGAGTGGTGCGTGACTGGTTTGAGCGCTGGAATTTAAGCGCATGATTTTGGCGTGTCTTATAAATAGTTTAAAACTTTTCATTTTGATTTGTGTTAGACTTCGATTCTCCGTTTCCTTACTTCTTTGTGTTCTAATTTTCGTGTTTTCGTGATATTTTGCTATCCGACCATCCATTTTGGGTGTTGTTTCCTTCGTTCTCTTCAGTTTTTTGAGCTCTTTATTCTAGGATGGAGGGTGAGGGTATTGGTGGGCGCGATCCTTAGTTTTTCAAGCTCTTTGTTCTAGGATGGGACTGAGGGTGGTGGTAGGCACGATATTACCATTTCTGAGTTAGAGAGGATGTTAGGGGCGGAGATAGGTGAGACTTTCGAGGCTCGGACCAACGTTGTCGGGGAGCTAGATGTTAGGGAGGTGGTGCTGGAGGTTAACTAGTCGAGGGTTAGGGAGGAGGTGCTCGAGATTGAGTAGGGGGTCACTGAGGATCTTCAGATCTTTAGATAGATCGTATGGTTTCTTGTTTCATTTCGATCTTTAGGATATGAGTCTTCATTGAGGGGTCGGCTTGTTTGTTTAATTGTAGGTGATTTGGAGGCCCTATGACGATGCGGAGGATGCAGGGGTGCGGGGGGCATTAGACGCCCTCCATAGGGCGATGGAGCAGATGAGGTGTGCTCCTCGTCCGGATGAGGAGATGCTACACTCCTTAGCCTCCTCGGCTGCTCAAGCTAGGGTAGCGGAGGATGAGTTGGGGGCTCGGCTAGCGGAGACTCAACGACTCCTGGTGAGTTAATTTATGGTTTTTCATATTATGTAGACTCGGTCTTCTAGTCGTTCTGACGTGGCTATGGTGTCTCATTTTATTTTATTTTGGACAGTCTACGAGGGAGGGTGAGGTTGCTTATCAGGCGACCCTGCAGGATGTCTATCACAGTCAGTAGCTGGCTGACCGGGAGGCAGCAGCAATCTATGTTCTGAGGTCGATCGATTGGTAAGTGTCTTTACAAATATGGTTTTGTTAATTATTAGTGTTGTGAGCTTGCCAACTGATGTGTTTATTGTTATTCGCAGAGAGCCAAGCTGCTGCTGGAGGTCACGTTGGGGCTTTTGATCCATCTTCAGTTGCTTCCTCTAGTCGGGAGGATCCAGCGATGGCTCAGCTTCGAGCCGAGCTAGTCATTGGGTGAGTACCATTCAATCTCTTATCTTGTTTGTATCATTGCATTAGTTTGTCGGGTGTCATTGTTTTGCTTTCTTAATAGTTTAGTAACATTATGTTGTACTTTAGCGTTGGGTCACCGAGGATCTTCAAACGAGGGAGGCAGCTGCTGCCTCTCTACGCCCGGAGAGTCAGGTATAGTTTCTTTGATGTGGCATAATTCTATTTAGGTTATTTCATCTTTATTTTGTTTTGACATGTCTTGTGTTGGTTTGTTTGGTTCTTTGTGCAGGCTGTTTCGGACTCTGCTCCCGAGGCTCCCCCTCAGGATTCTGTTCCTATCCCTACTCAGGTATATTTTAGTTATCGTGTTCGTAATTTATTCGTAGTATTTTTTTGATGTATTTTTTGTTCTTATCACATTCGCCTACATTTGCTGTTCCTTCCATGCCTTCTGCTGAACCATTGACGACTAAGATGGTTGGGCGACTCCTGGAGGAGAGGTTGGATCTAGTATAATCCTTTCCTTTTCAAAGTTTCTTTTTTTGTTGATGTATATATTAGTTTTCTTTTGACTCGGTATGGTTATGCAGGTCCGTTAGCTTAAGGAGGCGCGCCTAGAGACGGCGCGAGTGTGTGCCACTCCTAAGGCGAGACGCATCCTCGGGGAGACGCAGAGTCATGAGGACCTGGTCATTGAGATGATGGTGACACAGAGGACTCAGACCGAGGCGTTAGAGGTGACACGTCAGACGATGCAGGTGTCCCGAGATCAGTTGCAGTATCGTCTGACGAGGAGTGAGCGAGGAGTGCATAGGTTTGTTAGTCAGCTTGATGGCTCGGAGTCGAGGACTACGGGTTCCTCAGCTGGGCAGTCTCGTCACACATCACATGATCGCGTCAGCGATGATGGTCATAGGGATTCAGCCGTTCGTGATATTCTTGCAGGGTATCCTCCTCATTGTCGATTGAGGTGATCTGTTAGCCAGACTAGTGAGGGGGATTCTGTGGCGGGGCCTTGTCGTTTAGAGGTTCTAAGGACTCCAGGTGCTAGGATTGTGTTTTCAGAGGATCGGTCGACGAGCCTCCGAGCTGATGATACCGGGGACAGCGGTGATCAGCCATCCTAGCAGCAGTGTAGGGAGTAAGGGTGTGTGTGTGTGTTTTTGTATCCATGGAATGTGTGTGTTGTATATATAGGGGGGATGCCCCCGATGATAAATGTAAAAAGAAATGAAAAGATTTTGACATATATAGAGATTTTTGGTTTAGATGTACCTGATTGGCTCTTTTTCTTTTAGTTACCTCTTGCGTCTACTTTTACTTTTTAGTTACATTAGCGCCATCGACCGTCATTGGGACTTGGATGCTTCCTGAGCTGGCTCGGTGATGATTGAAGGTTCCTACATATCTGCACATGTGAGAATAATGCTGTCAGTAGTTTTTGTTCTCCCCCTTGCTAGTTGTCAAGAGGGTAAGTGTCTCTTACCGGAGTCTGGTAGTAAAAGATAGATATGTGCTCTTTTTTTTCTCTTTCTTTTTTTTATATATTGGAAATGACAACAATGCAACAGGGAAAGCAAATAGCTAAGATAGAAATAATAACAAAATAATAAAAATAAAATGCTCCAGTGTAGGAGCGTGATAGGATTGGCAGTATGGTATCTTCGGCATCACTTTCTAGGTGGTAACTTTGTCGTTCCTCATCTTCTTTGTGGACAAGCCAGCACTTCTGATATGATTCTTCTTTTAATCCAAAAAAAATGCTCCAGTATCATGATGCAATGGGGCTTTTCTAGGTTTTGAGATAAGCACCTTGGGTCTATAAGCAGTCATGGGTATTTGGTAAGTTAGTTTTGAAGAAAAATTGATCAGTACTGTCATCGACCGGGGAGGTCTCTTTGATTAGGTCAGTGTATACAGGGGTCTATCCTAGGATGGTGGTCATCCTATCCCATGGTTATTAGGGAGAAGTATGGTAGGTATAGTATGTGATTGCATCAATCATCATTCATCAGTTTTCGGTTTCATTTATAGGAGCATTCTGTAAGGCTTTTGATTTATTATTCGATGTAAAAATAGAAGAGGGGGGTAAGGCTCAGTGATGTGGTGAATAGTTTGTATCTAATGCTTCCCAAAAGGGATGAGTAACAATCTTTTTCTCAGGGGATACGGGGTGCCATGATCGAGCTCTTCGTCATATTTCGGTACCATCAAATTCTCACATTCTATGGTTAGCATGAGTTTTTCCTCCTCCTGCCACCTTACGATAATATCTAGTAGTATGGGGACATTAGGGATGCCCTCGTAGCTTACTTATACACTTTTAGTAAAGTTATCAGAGATGTCCTCACGGCCTGCTTATGCTTCCTTGAGCTTATTGACTTATTCATTCGTCGTAATGCTCTCACTCAAAAATTTTAATATATGTATTCTTGAAAGCATCCTGCTAGCGTAAGAATAATGAGTTTTGATTAAACCTAAAATCTTAATTTTTTTTTCTAACGTCTTCTCCAATGGTGGGGGAAATAAAATGAGGATCGTGATGACCTATCTAACCTCTTTCAAAAGAGGTTAGATAGGTCACTAGTCTTTTAATCAGATTGCCTGAGTGAGAAAAAAGTGAGAGATAAATCAGAGGTCTTAAGGATATTATGAGAATTGAAGGTGTACGACCAATGAATGGGTCATGATGACTACGGGGGTGATAAGTATAAGTATTTAACCATGGGATGTGACGATCACAGGGCTAAGGGTAGTATTTTCTAAGGTACATGGCGTTCCACGAGCTAGGGAGTTCTTCCCCGTCTCGGTTCACCAGTTTGTAGGCATTTTCAGGGTATGTGGCTGTTATGACATAAGGGCCTTCCCAGTTCGTTTTTAGTTTTCCTTTTGGATGGGCGTGCTTGGAAGGCATGATTTTCTTCAAGACTAATTCCCCAATATTAAAGGTTCTTTCAAGGACTTTCTTATCGTAAGCTCTAGCCACTCTCCTCTAATATACCTGAGTGTGATCAGTTGCCCTTAGACGTGTTTCATCGAGCTGCTCTAGCTGCGTGAGTAGGGCGATTCTCTTCTCATCTAAGAATAGCTCATCATCAAGTTGAATCCGTAAGGATGGTACTTGTATCTCATATGGTAAGACTGCCTCCATCCCGTAGGTAAGGAGGTAGGGAGTTTGGCCAGTGGTCGTACAATAGAAATCCTATAGGCCCAGAGTGCTTCTGGTAGTTGTTCAGGCCAGTCAGCTCCATTGCTTGTTTCTACTGTGTGTTTTAGGATTCGAATCAACATTTTGTTTGTAGCTTCTGCTTGTCCATTGCCTTGAGGGTAGAACGGTGATGAGTGGCATAGATCGATGTCATACTTCTTGCATAACTTCTTCATCTTCTCTGTGATAAATTGTGATCCGTTGTTGGTGACAAACATCCTGGGTACTCCAAACCTGGTGATGATATTTTGAACGATAAACTTTACGAGTGTTTAAGTGGTGATTCTGATATAGGATTCAGCTTCTACCCATTTGGTGTAGTATTCGGTTGCCGTAATTATGAATGCGTGCTTGTGAGTGTTCTCAATGGTGTCGGTGAAAGGTCTAATGACATCGAAAATGGCCATAGCGAGGTCATAGTATTCAATACAACTAATGGAGCTTTGATGAGTGCGGCGTGTTCTTGGCATTGCTTACAGGATTGGACATAGAGGTAACAATCTTTGATTATTATCGGCCAGAAGTAGCCTTGTCGTGTAACTTGATTGGCGAGTCTCTGTCTATCAGAGTGGGCACCACAGGCATTGGCGTGTGCTTCTCGGATGATGTATTGTCCTTCGGCAGTCATGACGCATCGTAGTAGTACTTCTTTAGTGAAGGCCTCTTTGTAAAATGTTTTGCCAAGTATGCAGAATCGGGTGCATCGGTTCTTTATAGTCTTCCGTTCAATCTTCATGGCGTATGGAGGGACGTGTTGATGTTTCAAGAAGTTTCAGATGTCAAAATACCACGATTGTCTATCGTCAGTCGGTGATTTTTCAAATCTGAACATAGTGATTTCGGTTTTTATCTTGACGTGATTCTTTGGAGTGATTGCTTCTTTCGGCCCTGTATTCGTGGGGAGGATGGGTAATTCTCTCTTGATGGCCCATGCTACCTTGTGGGTGGGTACTGTCAGCTTTTCGATGAAGAAGGTCTTGGTATTTTATCCGATAGGTATTTTGATTACCGAGGCTAGTGTGGCTAAGGAATCTGCGAGCTCATTTTTCAATTTAGGAATGTGCGTGAAAGAGATTCTTTCAAATTTCTTTATTAAATATTGAGCAGTTTCTAGGTATGCCATTAGTCTCCTTTTCTTAGTTTCCCATTCTCTTATGACTTGTGAAATTACTAGTTTGGAATCACCGATAGTTTTTAACTGTTTAACACCTAATTGTAGCGCTACTCGTAGTCCAGCTATAAAGGCTTCGTATTCTATAATGTTGTTAGTGACGGAAAAATTTAGTTGAAAAGCCTTAGGTATGACAACTCCTTCTAGGCTTAGGAGGACTATCCCGATGCCTTTTCCTTCGTGATTTAGAGCGCCGTCAAAATAAAGGGTCCATGAGGTCTTATTGGGCTCTTCGTTATGAATCGTGAGTAGGTCCTCATCGAGGAAATCCGCATGGACGGGCTCACCACTCGACAGTAGGAGATCTGCGGGATAATTGGCGATCGCTTGCCCCTTTGATCGACTTTTGTATGACATAAGTGATATCGAATTCTTACAGGAGCATATGCCAGTGAGCGATCTTTCCTGATGTTGTGGGCTTTTCGAATACGTACTTCAGAGGGTCCATTCGGGCTAGTACTAGTATTTTATGTGCTCCGAAGTAGTGTCGTAGTTTGATAGAGGCCCAGACCAATGTGAGGCAAGTCTTCTCCATTGAAGTGTATTTTTGTTCGTATTCGACCATCGTTCTACTGAGGTAGTAGATAGCCTTCTCTCTCTTACCGTCTTCTTCATATTGTCCCAGAATTACTCTCATTGCTTTATTGTTTGTTGGGAGGTATAGAATTAAGAGTCTTCTGGGGACTGGTGGCGATAGTATTGGTGGGTTAAGGAGGTACTTCTTGATGTTGTCGAAGGCTTGCTGACACTGATCATCCCATTTGTACTCAATTCCTCCTTTAAGTAGTCTGTAGAAAGGATCGCATATGTCCGAATGCTGGGAGATAAATCTTCTGATGAATTATAATCTTCGTATCAGGCCTTGTAACTCTTTGATATTACTGGGAGGCGGAATCTCGAGGATGGCTCTGACTTTTGCAGGGTCAACTTCGATCCCTTGCTTACTAACTATTGACCCAAGTAATTTTCTGAAAGTGATCCCGAAGACACATTTCTTTGGATTCATTTAACTGATATTCCTTAGCCCTTTGTAACACTAGTCAGAGTGCTTCAACATGTCCTACTCGCGTTTGAGACTTCACTAATATGTCATCGACGTAGACTTCTACACTCTTATACACAATGTCGTGAAAGATAGCCATCATGGCGTGTTGATACGTGGCTCCTGCGTTCTTGAGCCCAAAAGGCATAACTACATAATAGTATGTTCCCCATGGTGTAGTGAAGGAAGTCTTCTCTTGGTCGGACTCTGCTAATTTGATCTGATTATATCCAGAGAAATCATCCATAAAGGATAGCATCTCATATCTAGCGGTGTTGTCGACTAGAGTGTCAATGTGTGGACTTGGATGTCATCTTTTGGGCATGCCTGGTTGAGGTTTCAGAAGTCGATGCAAACCCATACTCTACCATCTTTCTTGGTGACAGGTACTATATTAGCGACCCACTTAGGGTAAAGAACGACTTGGATAAATTTGGCTTTGTGTAACTTGTCGACTTCCTCTTTAACTTGGAGGGCGGTTTGTGGGCGCATCCTGCGGAGTTTCTGCTTAATAGGCTCGAGTTCTAAGACCAGGCGATGTTCTACTAAACTTGGGTCTAAACCGGGCATGTCCTCGTAGGACCATGCGAAGGAATCAAGGTGTTCTTGCAGGACTTGTGCAATTTGTTGGCATTCCTTGGAGTTGAGTGTTGTGCTAATTAGTAGCTTCTTGGGTTTCTCTTTAGTGCCAAAGTTAAGTTCTTTTGTGGGTTTCGTGGCAGCTTGGGTTTGCTCATAGAAATGCTTCATAACCCGTTGGAAGTCCAGTGCCTCCTCGGCAACTGGTGTTCTTTCTTCGTCCTCGGTAAGTTCATATACTACAAAATTGCTACACTGGGGATCTGAGTTTGGGAAAGGTAATCCTTCATCGACACATTCTATGATTGAGAGATCTTTGGTAAGGTGAAGGCCGAGACTACTGATTCTTCTCTCAAAGTCACGAAGTATCTCGTCCAGTATGATCACTGGCTTATTGTTTAGCCGGGATGCTTTACGTCCTAGTGTGGAGAATGGGATAAAAACCTTGGGAGAAAAGTCTCCTTGTTGGCCACAAATTTGGTTTGGGACGAAGAGTTCCCTTTCTTTCTGGGGTTTGCTAATTTTTTGGGATTTTATATTTATGAATTTTTAGGGTTTTCCATTTTTTGTTTTTTATTTATTTATTATTTTTGATAATGAATATGGTACAGGGTCGGTCACCTCAAGGGGCGCCGGGAGAATTGCTTCCTCTACTTGAGGGAGCGAGATGGCTGCTGGAGCCGTTCGGGCGATTCTTCGAGAAATGCAGACTTGTTGTGAATTTGGCATTTTTTTTTTGGAGTCTTTATCTAATGAGATCTTTTGGATGAGTGGCACTGGTGACAGCGACACTAACGCTTGAATTTCTTCTGCCACATTGGTCGCCTCTTCTTCGAAGAATCTCTGAATATCGTAGTCAATTGAAATATTATCCTCTTGGCTATAATAATATTATTCTTCCCACCGAGGGGGATCTCTCAAAGGATCTTCAGGGATAGCTAGTTCCTTCCTTGATCTTCATAATATGTTAGGATGAGCGCGCATGCTCGGCAGCGAGGTTTATAATGGTGAAGAATGCAGGGGGATCCCCAAGGACATTCTCATCCTTCTAAGTTAGAGTCGAAGATGATATCGAATTCATCTTCTTAATCTGATAGTGCTTGAAGTCCTAGATTGGCTGGCTCCGCTAACTCGAGTGCCGGGAGGTCAATCCAGTAGTCCTCATCATCACTTGGGGGAGGTTGCCACCCTTCCTCTAGAGATTTCTAAAATATTTGGAGTTGTGGAGAATCTAGGAATGTAGAAGTGTCTAGTTCAAGTTCCTCTTCAAATTCTAGGAGGGCGGTGTGAGTGTTTCCTCCTAGGTCAACCAGATGACCGTTGGGATTTTCTGGTTCCTGTGCCGATAGCTGAGCTAGTAGATCATTACTTGTGTCGGTAGTCACAAGGTTGGTGTGATTCGATTCTTCTATCGTAGAGTGTCGGGTCTAACTAGCGAAGCATTCTAATATGTCAACGCATGCCCTATAGCGGGGTTGGCATGGGTAAGCGATATAAGGGGAGTCCTAAGGGCATTCCCATCCCTTAAGGCCAATGTTGAGGCGGATGCTATACAAGTTAGTATCTTCTTGTGGAGTATCATCTTTTTCCCGTTTTAAGCATAAATGCACTTCACTATCTTGCAAGGCTGTTATGTGAAAATCTTCGTCGTTAGTGGATTCCCAAACTTCTACTCGTGAGTCGAGTTCTGGAAGTTCTTCTCTCCTCGCTTCTGTAAATTCCTCAGTGTCGAATATGGGTTTGACTCCTTCGAGCGGT
This sequence comes from Chloranthus sessilifolius, assembly GCA_021018995.1. Classification (NCBI taxonomy): domain Eukaryota; kingdom Viridiplantae; phylum Streptophyta; class Magnoliopsida; order Chloranthales; family Chloranthaceae; genus Chloranthus; species Chloranthus sessilifolius. Next base: position 44,959,006 of record CM037593.1, on the reverse strand, counting down.
TTATCAATATCATCATTTAAATTGGTTAAATTATTGAACGCTTTGATCATTCGCTCGATTTCCACTTCTTGGGATCTAGTGAAGGACACTTCCTTATGCTTTGGTACATCTGCTTTCTTAGTAATCCCATAGGAGAAGTGGTCATATAGAGACCATTTTGGTGAGGTGGGGGACAGGTTGGCTTGCGAGCCGTCCGATTGGTATCCTAACCCTATGTGCTTACATATTTGCATTGGGACAACGAGTCTTATACGACCTTGCTTATTTTTATCGAGTCCGGTGTGGGGAATGTATCCAAGTTAGTACATAAGGTTCCACCCTTTTGTCGCGATAGGATTAATGGCATAGAGTTTGGTGAGGTTTGGGCCAACCTCTCTTCTCATTAATTTTTGTCGACGCGTTAGGAGAAAACTAGGAGGGGTAGGGAGACGGACTTCCATAATGGTTGTCTCATCAAGGATTCGAGTCTTTTAATATGACCTGTGTTCAACACGTAATCATGAGTGGCTGGTATGCTTGCCGCATAATCAGTATCCATCTCCTGGAGGGGTGCATCAACATATATACGGACGATGGAGTCCTCGTATGGAAATTTGATGCATTGGTGGTATGTAGATGCGGCGGCCTTCATTGACTCCAGCCATTTCCTTCATAAAATGAGATTGTACGTACTAGTGAAATCAGAAACATGGTAACGTCTTTCGTTAAAGGTTTGAGGCGAACCTGTAGCTTCATAGTTCCTTTGACAAAGCGACACGATCCATCATAAGCTATGAGTGACAGTGCGGAGGGCCTGACATCCTGCTCTGTGTATTCAAGCATTTTTAACGTGGTGAGAGGGTAGAGGTTAAGTCCTGCTCCCGTATCAACTAGTGCGTGTGGTACATAGAATCCTCTAATTATGATCGTAAGATATATGAGGGTTGCACTCTCACGGAGTGACTCTTTAGGCGTGTCTGCATCTGTAAAAGTCAGCGTTAAAGGTTGCGCCATGACCGATGTGATTTGATGGGGCTCATTTAGGGTCGTATCCTCATCCACTTGTGTGTCTTCAAGTATCCTTATCAACAACTGGTGATGGTCAGGCAATTTTTTGATGAGTTCTAGTATGGAAATCTGGGCTGGGATCTTCTAGAGATGCCGCAGAAGGTCGTATTCTTGCCCTGGCTCGAGCACAGTTTCTTTGCCTGGCCGATGGGCCTTAGGTGTGGGTAGTTGGAATGGTTGAGGTGAAGGAATTGGTGGAGGGATGATATGAGGTGGGGGAGGCAAGCTAACTTCTCTTTCTCTCACATTCTCCTCTGGTGGTTGTGCGTTCGTGAAATCCTTACTTCGAAAGAAAGGCGGAGGTGGGTAATTAGTTCCTGATTTGGGAATCAAACAAGTCAGTTGTTGACCGAACCCGGCTCGGCTTGACATGGATGTATTTGTAAAATGGGAAAAATTTGAGGTTGGAACACATACCTGAATGGTGCCGCTCCAAGGTGGGAGGTACTGTGTGTAATCTTCCTCTTCTAGGAAAGTAGAGACCAACGTCTGTCAAGGGTCAGGATGTTCTTCTGGCTCACTTTCTTCCAGATTCAATAAACGCTTGATGGTTATTTCGTTGTCTTGACCTGGAGTTCGTCGGGTGACACTTTCTACCCATGCAGCAATTTGGACTACAGTTTGGGGAACATGATCTCCATACTCGGGTTCAGAATTGGACAAAGGGAGCGGTAATGGCATTGGTTCGAGATTTGGAGGGATTGAAGGCTCTGGTGAGTGACTATGGAGGAGTGGTCTCCAAGCCCTAAAGGAATAGTCTTGTATCTGAGTGAATTTTGGATAAGGAGGTGGATTCGTCGGGGCGATGTGAGTGATCAGGGTCGAGGGATCCAGGGGTGAAGGTGATCTCGCTGGTGTGGTGGAAGTAGCAGAGGGTTGAATGTGAGTGATTAAGGTGGAAGGTTGGAAGAGGGATCGACCGAAGAGATCTACGGTGGTGACCTGAGCCGGTGTTGCTTGGTTGTGGTTGGGCATGAGGTTATTAACGATCCCTAAATTTTGTTGGGGTTGGTTATTATTAGGGTTAGGATTCCTAAGTGCTTCTCAATCTATCTGATCTTGGTCATTCATATCATAGATTACGTCCTTGAGGACCCAACAGTCTTCTAAGTTGTGTCCTGCGTATCGATGGAAGGCACAATATATAGTCTAGATTTATCAGCCATGGGCGGGGTCTTTCCTCCGAAAATCAAAGGAGATTTTGAGTGCTAAGGAGATGGAGAATGTTGGGAATCATATCTGGTAAAGGGGGATAGTGTTCCTGTCTCGGTTGGTAGGGGCCTATGGCTGGGTTAAAGTTCTGCGGTGGGGGCACACTATTGTAATTCGGCACGTGGGCTGGTCGATTATGTGTCGTGTTTTGATTCTAGTAGGTGTTGAGATATTGATTCCTATTCTGATACTGACCCTGATTCTGGTTCTGGCTTTGGTTTTGGTTTGCATATCTTTGTTGATTAGTGCTTGTGATTTGGTTCGTGTATTGTTGCTGATTTTAATTTTGCTCGAAGTTTTGTGGGTGGAAATTTTTGTTTCCAGAGTCCTTGATTAACAACGGTGATAACCTATTCGGTTCCTAAAGCTTTCTTATTATTTTTTTATTTTGATTTACTGGAAGAGCCCACTTTCGATGTGACTATGGATAGAGCAAGGTCTCCGCCTTTAATGTGTCGCGCTAGTCGGGATGCCCATGAGTGAAGTACAGTGAAATCGGGGCAATCACTTATGACTAGTGCGCTCTTTAACGGTTCTCTAGTATTATCGATGATAATTTCCACCGAATCCTTCTTTTTCATTGAAGTGCCGGTCATAGCAGCGAGTTTTCTCCATCTAACGACGAAGTCGGTAAATTCTTCATCAGGTCCTTGCTTGGCTGCCATTAGATTGCTGAGACTGACTGTCTCTTGGATCAAGTGTCTGTATTAGTCTAGGAATTGACCAACTAATTCATTGACGGTTTCTATCTTATAAAGTGGGAGTCCCGCAAACCAATATAAAGCTTCTCCTTCTAATGAACGCTGGAAATAATGAATGAGAAGTCCTGAATTTTCATGTATGGGTCGACAATCATTACAAAAGAGGGTCAAGTGATGATTCGAATTTCTCGTGCCATTATATTTGATAAATTTCGGTGGCTTAAATCCTATTGGTAAATTAAACTCAACGTCCCGGCAAAATTTGTCGAATCCGAATGAGTGACCGGGGCGCTCTCTCTTGGCCATGTACTCATCAAGCATTTTAGGGAGATCTTCAATTTTAATGGTGCTATCTTTTGGAGTGACCCATGAGCAAACCTTGTTTAAAGAATCATTGTTGAAGAATGTGTAGACAGGTTATCTCAATGGTGTGGCGCGAGTTGACACCGTGCTCGTGGTAGGAGGTGGCCTCTCTTATCGCTCTTGTTCTTCTGAAAATTGTCGTGACCTAATGGTTTCGTATGCGGCGGCCAACCCTCGAAGCAATTCCTCGAAGTCGTCATCTCCTCTTTGTATTCTTTGAATACTGAGTTCTATGATTTGTTGAGCCATAAGGTTTTATCCGATGTTACCTTCTCTCCCATTATGATTATTACCGATGTGTGGGGTGGAGAAGAGATTTTCCTTGTTCGTTGGCCATGTTAATCTCAGGTTGCCGTGGGCTGAAATTGTGAAATGATTCTTCTCTGTACATAGGGTTGTCATGATATCATTACAATGGTGGGTCTCCTTAACTCACTTTTCATATACCAGACATCTAGAGTCTTTGACAAAGACTCATATATATATATATATATATATATAAGAGAATCTAAATGACACGATGGGAAGAAAGAAAAGGGAGATAAGATGAAAACTAACTATCTAGAAAAATAGTTTATAAAAGTGTCCCATCACGATCGCCAGTTTGTTGGTATGTGCTTTTTCTAGGTTCCTTTCGGTCCCCGTTGAATCAATGGCTCCACTGCTGTCCAAATGGACTCTAGCGATGCGACATTTGGATAATGGAAGTAAAATAAAGGAGTTTTCTAGGAAGGTTCCTAGTTTATTGCGATCACCAGCTGCAGATATTTATCGACGCTGCAACATGTCAATGATCACGCTTTAAAGTGGGAGTAGGCTACTTCTTTACTGAATCATCCGCCTGCGAACGTCAGCAGCTATGTCTTCTTATAATTTAGATAGTTTAATTCTCCTTTTATTTCCCGTGATTGTTATAGTTTTGATCAGTTTAGACTTCCCAATTCTGTTGTGAGCTTACTTATGTAAAAATTTGTTATAGTTTATTTAATTTAGTATTCTAATTCTATCAGGAGTCTGATTAATTTTAGTTTCCTAGCACTACTAGAATTCTAATTAATATAGTGTCCTAATACTACTATAAGTCCGATTAACATCGGTCTCCTAATTGTACTAGGAATGCACATGTATTAATCTTAATAAAACTTTAATTAAATCAAGCATGCTAATTATATTGAAATTCTAAGTAAAGCACGTATGCTAGTTGTATCAAAATTCTAATGGAAATAGAAGACTGATTTTACTAAAACTCTAATTTAAGCGAATATACTAATTTTATTAAAATTCTAATTAAAGGAAATAAACTAATTTTGCTAGAATTCTAATTAAAGCAATGAATTAACTATGCTAAATTCTAATTTAAATAAAGGAACTGATTTGACTAGAATTATGATCAGAGCAATAAATTAATCATACTGAGATTCTATTTAAAATAAAAGGACTGATTACTGATACTGAGGTCTAACAAAGTGAGGAATTAATTATGCTAGAATTATCTAATTAAAACAAAGGAACTAATTTTATTAGAATCATAATCGAAGCAATTATTCTAAGGGTTTAATTGAAATAAAGCATGTAAATTAACTATACTGAAATTCTAAGAAGAAATTATGGAACTAATATTATAACCCTAATTAAAGTAACTAAATAATTCTAAAAAAAAGGGTTTTGGGTCCGCTATGCTAAGGAGGATTGGCCTCGTTCCCGAGTATCCTCCTTAAGTTCCCTTAGGCAAATCGGGTGGCTGAGATTAAAGATAAATTAGATTCAGGATTATGAAATAGTATTTTAGATTTTTCAGAGTCGATTTTGGAGTGATAATTATGAATTAAATTATGAACTAGAATTATAGAAACTAAAATTAATATTTAGGATTTTTAGAAATATTAAACTAAGAAATTAAAATTAAAATTTCAATTTCTAGGACTGAATTCGGGTCCGAAATCAGAAAATCAGACCGTATGATTAAAGACTGGTTCTATAATCTAAGGACTAGAACCAAAAATTAATGATAGGACTGAAAATTGAGATTTTAGAACGGAATTAAAGCCTAGGGTCAGTAAATTAGACCGTCAGATTAAGGACTGGTTCTAAATTCAGAAAACTAGAACCAGATATCGAGAATTACGGTCTAAAAAAGGGTGCTACGGTCTCGGACTGAAAATTAAAACTAATAGAATTACTAAATCTAGAGATTAGAAGTTACGATCATGAATTAAAAAATTAAATACTTACGTAGGGTCGGGGCTGCGAAGAGAAATCTCGAATATTAGAAACTTGAATTTCGAAATCATGATTAGGTTGTTCTATGTGTTCATTCTCGGAGTTCTGATCTGGTTTCGGAATCCCAAAAAAATTTCGTTCTCTTGAAAATTGTCCAATCTCTTAGGCGAATTAAGAAAAAAATCTTTTAAAGGTTTTTCTTCAATTAAACACCCTGTTTCAGGTGTTTAATCGAATTGCGCGCTAATTTTTCGGTGCTTAATCGCTTTGAGTCGGTCACCGACTCAGTGAGCGACTGGCTGACTTGCTCAGCGAGTTTTCTAGTTCTAAAAGAGTTAGGACTAATTTTGCACCCAATTAGGGGTCAATGACAGTAAGACTAGGCCGGGCGTAGGCCAATTGTGCGCCTGTGATCGGGTGCTCCATCTGATCTAGCATCTCATGATATACGCTTAATCGAGTCTCGAGTTGGTCTGGGGAAAGGAAGTCTAGTCTGAGAAGGGACTGATTGCGGGCTTGTGATTTGGTGTGCAATCGAATTGAGAGCTTGGTTTTAGGATCTTAATTCGGGGTTGTCTAGGTTCGGGTCGGGCTTGAAATGCCAAGCTATTGTTTCAGCCTACATTTTGACTATATACTATTATTTTCCATCCATATACTATTGTTTCAGTACACGGTCCCACATTAGAGTTAGGGGGTCTGAAATACAAGACTATTGTTTCAGTTTGCGTTCTGACTATACACTATTGTTTCAGTATATAGTCTCCCTACATCAGGATCTTAGCCACAGAGCTATTGTTTCAGTCTATGTTCAGCCATGTACTATTGTTTCAGTGCATGGTTCTCACGTCGGGGGTATGGGGCCTGAGCCACAGAACTATTGTTTCAGCCTGTGTCCAGCCATATACTATTGTTTCAGCATATGGTCCCATATTACGGTTATGAGGTCAAAGGTTAACCAAATAAATTTGTATATTCCGAGAGGGCAAAATGGGGGTGTCTACAGGCATCACTACCTTATTGTCCACCATTATTCCACTTCTCAAAGTGGTGACAGCTTGTGCTTGGTCAGAAGAAGGAACCTTCCCTATTAATGATTCACATTTAGAATTGTTCATCAGTTGGTGTGGTAACCGGTCCTCCACTCTCTGGGTTAATGCAGCAATTGGCTGCCTCATGTGGGTCAATGTAGCAATTAATATCTCTTGTTGTTGCTAGAACTGCTATTGCCAGCTATTAATAGCTTGCGACATGATATCCTCAAGATTGCTATTCTTCGGAGGTTGGGATTGTTGCTTTGACTCTTGCTCTTGCTTGGTTCCCATAGTCAATTCAGAGTGACTCCTCCCACTCAGATGAATTACATTCCCAACACTGTTGTTCGACAATTGGTAAGAGAAAAATGTCATGATGTGCTCTTTTACCAAGTCGGGATATAATGGGGTCGTGGGACATTTAGGTACGTCATGAGTAAGACTTTGACAGATACTGCAAGCTTTGCTTGAACGAGAAGTTGGGTGTGATGGTTCACTCAACATGGTTTCTAATTTCTTTTCCAAAGCCTCAACTTTGATCGAAATAGCTGTTAGTGATTTCATTTTGTCTATCCCTCCTTCCTCGAAAGGTCTAGCAAGTGAAATTTCAGGGCCAGTCATACGCAATGCGTCATGATGCATTGAATTCTCACTTAGGTGATAAAAAAGTTCCCAGGCTTCCTCATTAGTTTTCATGAGGAACGTACCCCCACAAGAAGCATCAGTCATATACCAGTTTTGGTCACTTAACCCTTCATAGAATCTCTGCACTATTTGCCATTTTGGGACCTTATGATGGGGGCACTTGCACAAAAGTTCATTGAGGCGATCCTAGCTCTAATGGAAGGACTCATTTGGAAGTTGTTGAAACGAGGTTATGGCCTTCCGGATCTAGTTCATTTTGTCAATGGGGAAATACTTTGCGAGGAATTTACTTTGTAATGTATCTCAATTTGCAATCGAATCACGAGGCAAAGCGTTCAACCACTGCTTTGCCCTGTCCTTGAGAGAGAACGGAAATAACCTCATTTGCGTGGCATCTTCCGACAAGGTATCTAACTTCACAATTGTACAGATTTCTAAGAAGGTTTTCAGATGTTGATAAGGGTCTTCGTTATCCCACAAAATATTGGAAGCATTTGAACCAGGTCGGGCTTAATAGCAAAAGACTCATTACCGAAGGCAGCGGGAAATCCGATGCACGAGGGGAAATAAGCGGAAACGGTGCATGATGTTCCCTCAACGTCTTAGCCAGGGGTGCTTCCTCTCCCGACATGGTGAAAATATGGAATACAAGTAAAGTGAATTAATTTATCCTACCTGCAAGTAAAAGCACGTACCATAGCCTCTCGCGGTGCCCCATGATAAGCTTTGCTAGCCTCTAGCCTTTTATTTTCAAATCCTTAAAATAAAAAACTGAACAATCTAGAGTTAATATATTATTCAAGTATATATAATAAGACAGATTTTAAAGAAAATAAAGCCGAAGTCCCCGACAACGGGGCAAAAAACTTGATCATTTTAAATGTAACCTTGTAAGTGCACAAGTTCGAAGTACTTGGGCGAGTATAAGGGTGTCGAACCACAGGAACTTGTTGTTTATTTAATCTAACTTCTATCCTATTTGAGTGTAAATTGTGAGATAGATTTTTTTGAAATGAAAATGAAAGAATGTAGAATAAGATCACTCTTAGATCTCAGATTCATGTATAATCAAACCCTATTTCTCTCCTACTATGAATCCCAGGTATCCCCGCTCTAGGCTACAAGCTCTATCACTTCATATATGAATTAGATAAATCTCATCATCAATACATCATTTCATGTAACCAACTAAAACTACCCTACAAGGACTAGTTCGTCGGCGAATATCCTATCTAATCTAACCCCAATCCCTACAAGGCTACTAGGATTAAATTAAATAGAATTAAACCTTTACAATCGCTCGTTCTCAATGACTCTCGAAACCTCAAACATGCAATCGTACCAAACAATGGGATTCAAAATAGAGAGAGACATAATAATTTATTAAACACTCATCTGAAAGTTACAAGAGACCTCAACTTGCAGGTATTTATCCTTGCATAGATCGAAGAGTCTTCCCTGTCACTGAATCCATCTTCTCTCAATGCTTACAGTTGATTCTTGATCTTTTCCAAAACTCTTGTCTAACGTGGACATACCCTTCTCTATTAACAAGATCCCTACCAAAACCTCCCCCTGGGGTCCTTATTTATAGACGTATAAGGCCCTAGTACAAGTATATGTGGCAGGTAACCCTAAAAATTCCAAGAAATCAACTTGATGAAGTGAGATCCGGAGAGGAGCTGGGAAACCAGATCGAACACAGCTAGAACATCTTTCTTTTCACATAGGAAAAGTGTTTCGATTGGTCGTAAGTGAAGCCCGACCGGTCGAAACTTGGATTAGCTTCAGCTTGCACCCCGCTTCCTTTCTTTCAGTTTCAATTTTATGACTCGATCGATCGACTCCAGTCCTCGACTGGTCGGGTTTGTATATTTATAATTTCTTGTTCTGTTCTACTTTGTCTTAACTGGTTGACTTGGACTTTGACTAGTCCATTTTGTTATTTCTGAAACTTGTAAGAACTCGACCAATCGAAATGGGACTTTCAACTCGTCCACCTGAGCTCCTTTTTCTTCTCCCTTTTCTTTCATGGATAATTTTCTACTGAGCTATCTCGACTAGTCGACTTTGCCATCTCGACCGATCGAAATGACCTTTCAGTCACTTCGCTCACGAGTTTCCTTCAATTTGCCTGCCATTGCTTTGGGTTTCTCTTAACTTCGCTCTCTTAACTAATTTTTCATTGATCCGACCTTTAAACTTGTTGCAACACAACATGAACTAACAACATACATTAGTAGTTAAGCGAGGGCTAACAAGGCCGAGATTTGAGTATAAATTATACCTAATTTAGAGGCTGATCATACACCAAGAATATTTTTTTTTTCTGTTTTTATAATTTTTATTTTAGAAAATAGGTAGAGAGAAGACAAATCTAGGTCTCTAGCTTCCTTTGTCAGAAGAAGTTTTAAAACTTTTGATCTGCAACTTTAGCTCCAACCTACAATAGAATAAGAAGTGAGAAAAGAAAAATAGAAAGACAAATATTGGCTTTCAGATACCGCTTCCTCAGCAACGGCGTCAAAAACTTAGTGACTCTTAAATTATACCTTGTCTTAACCTATTGCAAGCGCACAACGGTGATTGTAGCACTAGTATAGGATCGTTCCCACGAGGAAGTCTTTAACTAAAGAACTTCTATTTGTCTTTAAAGAATAAAAAATTATTTATTTTGTTTAAACTAAGATGTAGAAAATAAATCTATCTATGAATTGAAAAACCATTACACTAGCTCTCAAAACTTCCAGATCATAAGCGTCAATTAAAACTTGAAATACTTTCGAAATCCTAAGTGCTGAAAGTAAAAGTTGCAGAAAAATAAATCTAATCCTCAGCCTTTCAGATTCTAGTCGTCAATTAAAATCTATAAGTCCTTGGATATTTACATGGAGGAAAGTAAATTGCATGAAAAGTGAATTGTGAAAAAGTAAATTGCTGATACAATGATCTTTCAAAAATTCTCTCTTAGTCATCAATTAAGATTGAAAATCCTTGGATAAAAACTACTCTAATTTTACAGAAAATAAAAGACAAAAAATAAAAAATTGGAAATTAAATCTATCCTAGGGTTGATCTTCCACCTTCTCAATCTCAGTTGTCAATTGAAATCGGGAGATCTTGGATGCTTATTCTAGGTGCCGAGCTCTCTTATTTTTAGAACTATAAGAGGTTGGTTACATTGACTTAGGATTCTAAATAAAGTAAACTACCTAAAACAAACTTTCCTAAAATTCTAAACTACCTAATACCAATCCTAGTTGCTTTGATTACTAGATGCGTGTGAGACTTCTTCTCCTGATTTCCAGTAACAATGATTCTCGCCAATCTTCTCAGATCCGTAGAGTGCAAGACTTCTAATCAATCGCTCGTGATTCATCGTGCTCTCTTTAGTCTTCTCTTCGGGAGAATCATAAATTACAATTCCTCTTTCTCTTCTAGATCTTACTCTCAATTTTTCTTCGACTGACTCCTGAGATTCATGATTTCTCTTTGATAGCTCAAGAACTGGTGTTTTCAGTTATGATTCTGTGCAATTGTGGGATTTTTGATGATCCCGTCGCGGCGATGCGCTCGCTAACAAAAACTAAGGAGTCGCCACCCGGAGCTTTTAGTGTCTTAGGAAACCAATATTATTTTTATAAGCACCGAAGTGCTAAAAATATGACTCTGAATCAGGTCCACACCAAAGGCTCTTAGGTAGGGGCTTCGGTTATCGATCGGGAAGGTGTTAGGCACCCGATCAACCTGCTTAACGCGGTCTCTATTAATGACCAAAACAAAAATAAAGTAAAAGAAAAGAAAATGGCTTCCTCTTGCCCAAATGGGCCTTAAATCCTATTTGTGGCCCTCCGTTCCTACCGAAAATTCGACGACATAACGACACAAATGGGAGGATGGGAAGAGCTAAAGAAGAGATAGGAGAAGAAAGGGGAGAGCCGGAGCCCTTGGGCCCTTGTATCACCGTAGGAGAGCCTTGTGTTGGCTTACTTTGATGAGCTTTTGAAGGCTTGTATAGTGGAAAATAGAGTACTAACTTCTAAGGCTTGCTAGCTAAGGGGTAGAGAGGGAAGGTAAATGGGTAGCATACACCTAAACTAGGGGATCTAAGGTGGAAAATATCACTCAAAAGAGGTTTTGGAATTCTAAAATTTATATGAGCAATGGTGCACCAAAGGGAGAAAGATCTTCTCACTTTAAGCTCTTTCTCTCTTAGGTAAAAATTCTCAACCTTTAAGCCAAGGGGAGGGGGGCTCTATTTATAGGGAATGAGTGGATTAGGAGACCACTTAGATGTTAATTATTTTTAGCAATTAGGTAATCTCATATCTGAGGATTCCTAAGGTATTTGGAGCCTTGAAAGGTGTGAAAAGGTCTCCCAATGGTGGATGATAGGGAGGGGCTTTAAGTCACCTAACGGATTGCAAATAGGGTGTTAGAGGGTGCAACAAAACTATCAAAACACACCCTAAAGACCCAGGTGGTTAACAAGTCAAACCTCAATAATAAAATTCGAGGTAAAATAAGAGGTTACTGTTCATATGCCTGGCGCAATTATTAGTTGCACCAGGCAAATGTACAGTAAAATAGTGCTAAACAGTGGCATGGAAGTTGGTTTCGCGAGGTGGGGTCCACTTTAATGCTGACGCAACTATTAGTTGCGCCATGCATAAATCTTGGGAAAATGGCCTGGCGCAACTAATAGTTGTGCTAGGCAAAAATAAAACTGGCACAACTAATTCAAATCCCTAGGGGGTGGCTAATCAAAATTATGCTTGTGCCCTCCGGGTTCAGACTACCATATCTTTTGATGTACAACTCCGATTGGGGCAGTTCTTAGATCGTTGGAAAGCTGACAACTTCTACTTTTCAATGGTATGAGATTCAATTATAGTAGAAGGCCATAGCTAGTCTCGATGCACCACTCCTCATCCATTGCCTGGGAAGGTTAGGTTTAGGGTTCGAAATGGGTTCTAAGGGTCGAGATGGGTTTCTAAGGGTTCAGGATAGGTTCCTAAGGGATCTAGGGTGATTCCTAAGGTTTGGAGTGATTCCTAAGGGTTCCATACATGCCATCAAAGGCTCAAAAATGCGCCTCTCTCGAAATATGTTTCAATCAGGCCTTGGGCCAAACTTGGGTGTCTACAGATGCCCCTCTTTGGTATCCAATCACTAATAATCGAATGCCAAAGAAAAGAAAATCTGAAGAGGCCCAAGGAATTACTGACAGGTCTCCTATATTCAGAATGAACTTCAAGCATCAGATGAGTAACATGGTGAGAAAATGAAAGCCCTGGATGCCAGGCTAAACATTAGTTTCTCAAGGTGATCGGTCCCCAAGTGCTTAGCGACATTATTGGGCATAACTGAGGTGGAATGAGTTGTGAAAGTCTAATAGCTGAGAAAAATATTCGCTTCTCGAGTTGCGAAAACCTGTTAGTCAGGAAAAATGTCCGCTTCTTGAGATGATGTTAAAGATTCATTCTGAATACAACAGCTTCGCAAGTAGGGGGTGATTGACCCACACTTAAAAATAGGCGCAAAGCAAAAATATGCAAGGTTCCACAGTTTGCATCCAATCCTATGAGGCATTGATTGGCCCATTTGACTGGTCATAGGTGCCCCTGCATTAAGCAGGGTTTGAGGTCTTTAGGCGAACCCATTGATCCCGAAGTTTATTTAGCACGATTACCTGAGCAGAGCAAATAAAAATTATAATACTTTTTAGGAGTACTTGCCATTTTTGAAAGCATGCCCTTGATTAACATGACCTAGAGCATCCAGCTTCAACTACCTTGGACAGATCCGACCAAATATTGGGTGTCTCCTAAAGGGGACATCCAATCCTGGTTTCCGTCAACAATGATCATAGACATCCTTTAACTATGCATAAACATGCACCCATCAGGGAAAATAAGCAACAACAAAGGTGATGGAAGCCCCAACCCAGACCTGCCTGGGTACAATTTAGGGGAACAAACGACCATCATACGGATACCTAGACGCATGGCGTACACTTTACAGGGATACCGCTGCCAATACAGGTTCTAAGCCTGCAGAAAATAAAGGGAAAATGAACCCTTCATGGATGCATGGTTGCACATAGTTTGATTGATACGTAATCTCATTCTCAACAGGTCGGTCTTAACCAATTATTGACCTTTTCCAATGGAGTATCTGAAGCTTAAGATACTTAAGTTCATATGAATCCAAAACAGAGCGCTAATCCCCAAGATTTAGCAGGGGAGTCAACTTGATCAAAACATTGACTGTTTGACCGGGACCGACACCATTGCTCCTACCTTAAAGCAGGATCCAAAGATCCGACGTGAACCTTAGACTCAAGACTTTATTATGGCACCGCTGTATTGCTGATAGAACATTGATGTCTCACCGTATTATGCATGTGTGCAACTCCTTGGGGAAGCACAAATATGTCATCATTTATGTGCTATATATTTTTGTGATTTTTATATTATTTTACGTGATTTTTTTTTGGATATTGAAGTTATCATTTTATGTGTTTTTTTGGTATTTTTCATGTCTGATCAAGATGCTTTGAGCTTGCTCATCGATCTTGGTCCACTTATTTTAGCAACTCCACTTGGGCAAGTCGAACAAAGATCGAAATGCCATGGGAGAATATGCATCTACTGGGGGTATCCAAAACAAAGAGGGAGGGGAATCGGGCCAAGCATGAGACCCGACCTAGGCCCAACACAGCTCGGAAGTATCTGGCACAACTATTAGTTGTGCCAAGCCAAAAGAAGGCTCAAAATGGCCTGGTGCAACTATTAGTTATGCCAAGCTAATCAGGGCCAAAAAATTGCCTGGCGTAACTATTAGTTGCGCCAAGCCAATCCGAGGGGCAAAATTGTCTAGCGCAACTATTAGTTGCACCAGACCAAACTGGGGTTTTTTGAATTTAAAGCGCCTGAGTTCAGGTAGCAAGGTGGTTATTTCAAAAACTCTTCCTCTCGCTCTCTCAAAACTGCAAACCGGCCCCCCTCTAGGGTTCCTTTACGTTGCCTTTACGCGTGCCGCATTGCTATTGCTTGTTTGTCGATTGTTCGTTCGCACCGCAGAAGATCAACGACCCATCCCCTTCACAAGGTAACCATTAAAAACTCATTTTTCTTGATTTTTCTTATTATTTTTTGCAAATATGATCATGATCTTACATTCTTTGATGAGTAATGGTTAACTTTCGTGGTATATATGTTCATTGATTGTGTGTGGATGATTTCTTATGAATGATGCCCTATTTTTGTTGTTTCATGTGTTTTGCATAATATATTATACATATTTTATATATTTTTTGTTGTTTTTACTTGTATATATTGAAAGGGATTTTTTTTTTGTTTATATAAAGTAAAGAAATTTTTTTTTTGTTTTTTATTTAAATAAAGCAAAGGATTCTTTGTTTGTTTTTTTTTTATGATTTTTGTTATTGTTGCAAAATAAAGTAAATGATTTTTTTGTTTTTGTTTTTATATTTGCAAATAAAGTAAAGGAAAAGTTTTGTGTTGTTTTACTTTTGCAAACAATGTAAAGGGAATTTTTTTGTTTTTGATTTTACCTTTTTTCGACAAACAAAATGAAGGAAATTTTTTTTTTTTTTGGTTTTAACTTTTATTTTGACAAACAAAGTAAAGGATTATTTTTTGTTTTTGGTTTTTCTTTTATTTTGACAAACAAAATAAAGGATTATTTTTTGTTTTTGGTTTTTTCTTTTATTTTGACAAACAAAGTTAAAGGATTACTTTTTTTTTTTGGTTTTTTTCTTTTATTTTGACAAACAAAGTAAAGGATTATTTTTTGTTTTTGGTTTTTACTCTCTTTTTCTTTTTTTTTTTTTCGACAAACAAAATGAAGGAAAAAATTTGGTCTTTGGTTTTACCTTTTATTTTGACAGACAAAGTAAAGGATTATTATTTTTTTTGTTTTTAGGAACACGAAGAAATGACCTTTTGTGAGAAGCGTGATGATGATTTCTCTTTCTTGGTTTTCCTAGACATAAAGGGAGGATTTTTTTGTTTTTCTAAGTATAAAAGGAAAGGTTTTTTTATCTTTTTTTTGTTCAGAAATATAAAAGAATGATTTTATTCGATTCTAACTTGCTTTATTTTCAAAGATAGGAAGGGGAAATTTTGTTTATTATCATTTTCTGAAGAGAGGATTTTTTTCAATCTAAAAGGGATCTCTCTTTTTTTTTGCATATGCATATGTATCTCTCATAAGTAAAAGAAGGGGGGAGGGTGAGCATACTTACCTTCCTTTGTAGCATGTTTTATCATGGCTCTTTATCATTGATCTGCTCTAATGTGATTGATTTTTGTTGCTTTAGAATGTCGGGTGGTGATGAGCACGTTCCCGAGGATGGCCACAAGGAAGGGCCCGAGATAGTATACGGCCTGCGAAGGGAGCATTTCCTTTGGGTGGAGTGGAAGGCGGGCGCATTGCTCGAAATGTAGGGTGAGGCCGCCCGAGCCGGCCGCCTGCATCAACAGCATACCCATATTTCGAATTTCGGCATAGCGGCCAGGTAAAATATGGTTCAGATTTCTTTTTTTGTGTAGCTTTTCTTTCTTTTCATGATCTAACGTATTTTTCTCTTCTTATGCAGGACTTGCCCTCTATTGTATTTCGCGGGGGATGGCTTGATTTCCAAGACTTCTACCTCTATGTCCCCCCCATAGTGAAGTTTCTGCTAGCATAGGTGGGCTTTGGAGAGTTTCTGACCTGCCTTGCTATGAGGGCTGATGCTGCCTACCTGAAGGCCTTGATCGAACGGTTTCGCCCGGAGACGATGAACTTCCACAAGCCGTACACCGAGATAACCCTGACACCTGTTGATTGGGCAATGATTACGGGTATTAGGATGGGAGGGATACCGATAGCTGACCTCTCCATGTCGTGTAGAGAGGACGTCATCCGACTGATAGGGGCCTATCCCCCTGGCGGGCAGGCGCATGGTACTAAGGTCAACATGTCCTGACTTACCGCACTTTACACGACCGACGAGTTGGTGGACCTGGGGCAGCCAGATAGGGTGCTTTATATTATGCCTGAGCAGGTGATTGTCTTGGCCCGCATTACTCTTCTGATCCTGCTGGGTAAGACCCTTTTTACCAATGCGAGCGGTGGCCGAGTTAGCCTAGCGTTGCTGAGCGTCATGGACAACTGGGGTGACATCCATAGGTATGATTGGGGTGGGGCCGGGTACGCATGGTTAATGTTTAACTTAGCTCGGGTCATGACCGGGGATTCCAAATCTGTTGTTAGTTTTTGGGCCGCCTTGGAGGTAATCTCTCATTCTTTCGCTTTCGCCAATTTTCTTGAATGATCTTTATATGCCACTGACCTGCTCCTGTGTAATGCTCATTTCAGGTATGGGGATACCACCATTTTCACCCTGAGCCACTTCTTCACTTGGAGGACCTTACTTACCCTCTTCTTAGCAACTGGAACCAAGCCCGACGCCGTGATGTGGGCATGAAGCACCTGAAGTTGGGTTTAAGGTCCCAACTTGACCTGATGGTTCTTGAGCAGGTAAAGCCTCTCTTAACAACTTGGTTTACTTGTGCTTGGAAATCCTTCTTTATTAGTATACTGCCTGTTTGATTGACTAACCGCTTTTGGACTTGGATAGATCCTCCATGACCCGTATCTCACATTCCCCTTCTGAGATCGGACGGCCGTAGGCCTCTCTCGCCTGTTTAACAACCATTGTGTTGTTTTCTTTTATGGGGCATAGGCCAAGGCTTACTACTTGGGAGAGCGGGTGGTGTGCCAGTTCCAGGGCTACTATGCCATTCTCATGGACCCTCCTATGGATGTTTGGAATCTTGTTGGTAGCGTTGAGGAACTCATGGTGGCCCTCCTCAACAATGAGCTCCCTATCCTTGCTCTTCATGTGCCCAAAGACTATCATACTTGGTACGAGTGCTTGCCATATTGATTTATCCTACCACGGTTTGAACCTAGTGTCAATTTCCTCGCATTTGGCAGCCTGCGTGTGTAGGTAATTACCTTTTCCTCTTTAGATTAGTCTCTTTTTGTTTTATCTCGGCCTCTATTCTTTCTGAACTGATTTTTATTTTGTTTACAGTTTGCTCCAGGGAACGGCTCTAATGATGAAGGCGGGACGGCAGCAAGTACATCTGATACTTCGAGGGTAGGTCCTTCTGGCGTTGACCATTCTGGTGCGGGGTCCTTCTGGCAAGTTCTTCCAGCGTTGGTCCGTCGAGTACTTCTCAGGCTGGTGCTCCGGGGGGGTGACCCGACCGTGGTCTATGGGACCTTTCGACGCCTTGATGACAGCTTTCTCTCATACCTGTGCGCTGTCGTGGACAGGCAGGCACGCCTCTCTTCTAAAGTGGCCCGTGTTCCTCCTCTTGAGGTGATCCCTGGGGTAAGTCTTCTGGCAGCCCATCTCTTTCTTCTTCCGGCTTCCTTTTGCACATGTTTTAGTATTGCCCTGATTGCTGACATTGTATCTTTTTGAATGTAGAACTTCGACTCAGCCATGGAGTATGCAGCGTATCATCGTAACCTTGTGGAGCTTCAGGATGTAGAGACGGTGAGTATTATGTTGCTCTGCTTTTTCTGTAGGTTTCGTCATCATTTTGATTGGTCCCGATTTCTGATTTTGTCTATGACCTGCAGCGTGCGTGCGCCAAGGAGTCGCGATCTTTGCTTAGCCGAATTTCTCAAGCCTGGTCCCGAGGGGGGGATATGCAGACTTACCAGGGCTCCACTCGTTGTCGGAAGAAATCAAAGGGCGCGGATAAGGAATATGCCTTAGTTTCTCCTTTTTAAACATTGGTACTTTGGGATTGATGATTTGAATTTTTAGACAGCTTGGGATGGATGATGTGGCACTTTGTGGATGATTTTTATTTTGGAAATATTTTGGTGCTTTTGTCTTGATTGCGTGCCATGATTTCCCAAGTGCTCTCAGAAAGCGACCCTTTGGGTCGCATGCTTTGATGTAGGATCCATCCTGCACATAAAGAAACAAAAATAATTTCTAAACTGTTAGAGGCACTTAAAAATTCGTGAACGTTGCTTACGGCTACCCATAGTTTTGACCAATTTTTTAAAAGGGTTGGAAACAAATGAAATTCCCCCCAAATCAGGCCCCGAAATGACTTATGAGGAGGGAGCTTTTGTCTGGCGCAACTATTAGTTGCGCCAGGCAAAGATTGGGACAAAATGCACTGGTGCAACTAATAGTTGCGCCAGCCTTAGCCTGGGGAGCTGTGGGTCCTTATATACCCGAGTCAGTCCAAAAACACTCTCTTTTTTGTTTGACTTGGCCCTTTTGACTGATTCTTTATGTTCTCATTTTCCTAGGGGCGGGTCCATCAACATACATTGAATTTTATACGCTTCAAAGATCCTTGTACGTTTATGGACCCGCTTTCCAACCCTCCCTTACATGGAGGGCCAGGATTCAATTTACCCCTTTCCTTGGGCATGGGACCCAAATTTCTAACGAGTTGGGTTGGGAGCTTGAATGAGAGTGAGCTCGTTGATTTGGAGCACCTTGGGCTATCTCGCCTTCCTTCCTTTATTGAGGTTCCCCCACGGTGGGATCTTCTTTATGCTGCCACATCTTTTTGGAACCCAAGTGGCCATGTGTTCTGATTTGGGAATCGAGAGATAACTCCTACTCTTGAGGAATTGTCTAACTTGTCAGGTTTGAGGCTTCACAGGGGCCTTGCTAGAATTGTACCGAAGTCGGGCTATGCCAAAACCGTTCACCTTACCATGGGCTTGAAGAAAAATGAATATCAGAAAAGTCTCATTGGGGGGGCCCACTAGGTGTTCGATGAAATTCCTAAAAGAACTTTTTGGTGACGAAAGTCTTCGAAAATTCCCGACTCAGAATATCTTCAATGTGAAAGCATTCTCTCTTTCTCAGAAATCCTTTTCTTTACTGGGGGAGAGAGCTTCTCTTTGGCAATTTGTGATATTTTGACCGAGTTGGAGGCAGGCCGATCTATGATGCATTTGGTGCTCGCTGAACTTTTTCGATGCCTTGATGTGTTTTCCCTTGGGAAGACCAAGAATCTTGGAGGTTGCCCACTTTTGCTTCAGGTTTGGCTGGGAGAGCATCTTGCCATTTTGGGACCAGTGCCCCGCTTTTATCTTGCTCGAGGAGAGGTGGTTCGATGCTTTTTGGACAGGTGCCACATGATTCCCCAGGGAGATTTGTCAAAATTGAAGCTTTGGCTGATTAGCGTGGATCTCATATGGAGACTTCCTTGGCTAGAGCAGACCTTCCCTATGATTCGTTCCCGGGACCACGAGGGCATCACCCTTTTGGGGTTGACAGGCAGCACCTTCTACTTCCCATTTTGAGTGTTGCGTCAGTTTGGCTGCACTCAGCAGGTGCCTTGCGAGGCAAAACCCCCTCTGTGTGATTTGATCTTTTCTAGGGGGTCCTCTGGGGACATAGATCGAATCGCTGCTCTTTGGGAGACACGTCAGTCGACGCTGATGTGCGATATGGAATAGGGAGATTTGGTTCAGTCTTCTCCTGAGTATGAGGCCTGGCTAATGATTGAGCAGCCTGTTGCTAGTCGTCTGGATTTAGCGGAGAGTATTGATACTGGAGGCCCTTAGCCAAAGAAAGAGATGGTACTTTGAGCTCGTATTGCGCTGCTAGTGGATGAGAAGAGGGTCCTGTACGAGCTTTTAACGTAGGAAACGGTCAGAGCAGAGGATGCAGAGGGAGAGGTCCTTCGTCTAAAAGGATCCTTAAGTGTTGCCCTCAGAGCCACTGATACTTCTCGGAAGAGGTATAAGAGCTTGCATGGTCGTTGGTTAACTGAGCGGAATGCCCGGGAAGATGATTTTTGTGTTGAAATTAGTGCTTTAAAGCGCGAGCTGGGCCGCTGATTCCTTCCTGCACACATAATTTTTGCACATATCAGATACACAGAAAAGGGGCGTAAGAAATCCCTTTACAGATACAAACTTTTTGGTATATATATTTTCTTTATGCTTTTTTTTTTTTTGCTATTTGTAAAAAAGAGGAAAGAAAGAAAGCTAGTCATCACACCGGCTATTTTTTGGAATGTGGTGTAAGCGGTGCATTCTGTAACCGGAAAAGGAAAATCTATTATATTTACAAAGACTCCTCTTCTCCTTGTTTCTTATTTGTTTGTGTTTTTTTTTTTATTAATGGGTCCCTTTAACAAAGAGGGCTTTCCGCCTTGCCTCTTTATTCTCTTTTTGTTTGGTTTGATGCCTCAATCACAGGGTGAGAACTCGGGTCCTTTTTTTTTTTATGGGAATGATTGAACCCCCTTTAAGTAGTCGGATCTTGGGTGAGTTTCAAAATATATACCAAAATTGGAATGTCAATCCCCTCGGATTGAGTCAAACCTTTCTCCTTAACTTGAGTCATAAGTTTGACAAAGCAGTTCTCAGGACACACTTGGTTGGGACCCGATTTGAACTGGCATGAGTGGCCCAACCAAAAAAAAGGGATAGGGAGAGTAACTAAGAGAACTTCTCAAGCATCAATCCTCTCAATTAGTGCAAATCTTTCTTTTCTTTTCTTTTTTCATCTTTTTTATTTTATCTCCTTTTTTACCCGTGGCGCCCTTTCGGGTTTTCACCACGTCCATGGGTTTAGCTCTCTTACTCCAAGCGCTCTTTCGGGTTTTCACCTGGTCCTCACAAATTCGCTGTTTTTACCTGTAGCGCCCTTCGGGTTTTCATCACGTCCATCTTGCTTTGAGCTTGTATTTTTATTTATTTTTTTTATTTCTTCAATAGCCACGACAGAGACGTCGATTCGGTCATAGCCGGCTAGATGGGGTTCTGGTGTCGTCTCACAACTCTGCTCGTGTTGACTTAACAGATATTATGACTGCTTGTGAACCTAAAATGAGGGCTTCCTTCAGGGTGTAGCTTAGCCATGAGTTAGGTTAGGATTTGAAGGTATGCTAGGCTAAAAGGGTTTCCTTGATACAGCTTCAGTTTTCTCAACATACTATTAAGACCTGAAAAGTACCACTTTTCACCCCTTAACTTAATCTCTATTAGACCCTTAACCATTTAATAAATGTGTTTTAAATCTATCCTATAGGTAATAAGCAGCAGCTGCAAATAAGGCCCTAACCATGCTAAGAAGCTTACCTTTTGGCCCCAGAAGTGCCTCAGGAGAAAGAAAGTTAGACCCAGACAGAACTGACTGCAGCTTAGGCACAGCAAAGCAGAAACAAGTCAAGAAGTGAGCCTCGCACAGATGTCGCAGGGCTCAATTGAACCAGAAAGAATGCTTCGCGCAGTTGTCGCGGGCTTTTGAAGGCAGCACGCCAACTGCTCGCGCTGTTCTCGCACAGATGAATGAAAGAAGAGCCCAGAAAGTAAACTTCGCGTAGCTCTCGCGAGGATTAGTCATAAGCTCTTGCACAGTTTCGCACAGTCTCGCGCAGCTCAAGAAAGACGTCTTTAATCTTCGCGCGATTCACTAAGGAGAGAGAGCTCCATGCATTCCTGCGCGCAGCTGTCGCACAGTGGCCGCAGGATACAAACTTTCAAGGAACTGCTCGCGCGATCCAGAAGTCCATGCGCATTGTTTCTTCGTGAGGATCGCCACAGGATTCATCAAGGAACGAGCCGCACGCGCAATTCCCATGCCATTCAAATGGAAAGAGCATTCCCGCGACGACCAGAGCATTCCAGCGACAACCAAAGTATCAATCCCGCAACTGCAAGAGCATCAAGTCAAATCAACCTTGCGATGCCAATTCTATCACGCGATAAGACCTGGAAAGCCTTTCTACCTAGCAAGGCTCGGGTTCTTAACTTCTCCCAACTTCTACAGGGGCAATCTGGGAACTTCCAGCAACTAGGGCATGCACTACAATGCTCCAATCTCTATGCACACGCCCTGAGGCATCCAAGGAACAGAAATGGGCCATGATAGCATTGATAAATTAGGGTTTTCCTAACCCTAATTCTCACAGAGCTGACTACTATATAAGCCTAAGCCTAGTTTAGGTTTAAGGGACTTCTGTACTCCTTCTTGAAACCAACTGTAGAATTGCAGTAGGCTAAGGTTAGGGTTTAGGTAGTTTCTTTTTATCCTTTTTCTTCTCTCAATAGTCCAGCATTTGCTAGCTATGCCTTTGTATGTCTATTTGGAATAGTTTTAATGGATTTTTATAATAGGATTTTATGCATGTATGGGATTGGTGTTTTGAGAGTTGTTCTGTACAAGGCTGCTGCCTTGAGATCCTCCATTGCTAAGTTGGATTGTAAGCAATGGAGGATTATTTTTAAGGGTTTATTTAGATCCAAGGGACCTGTGTGTCCAGGTTAGGCACATTGCAGGCCTATGCCCCACCACAAGATCCACTAAATCTGAATCCCCATCGGGGCTTGAGCTGGTAGCCTTGTGAACATGGTGGTGGCAGCAATGTTCTTGTTCTGTCTTAGACCTCTGTGAGGAGGATAACCTCTGTGGATAGTCTGTGACCATTTAAGTGGACAGATTATAGCCCTAGGGTGAGGCCAATCCATAGATCTAAGACAGATCCTTCTTCTCTGCACTTGTGCTTGTAGAATTGTGAGAGATTGTGCAGAGACAGACTCCCCTGTATTTGTATAGACCCACCATCAGATGACAGATCTGATCTGGCTATAGTTATTGTAGGCTTGTGACTGGATCACTGCTGTCTTTCTAAAACAGTGAACAGCTAAGCTTAAAAGCTAGTACTCAAACTCTTGCTGGTTCTGTGTGTCCAGGCTAGTGCAGATTGCAGGCCTAACCCCACACACAGAACTTTAGAGGTTAAGGTTCCTATGGATTCTTGAGCTGGTAGCCTAGAAGAAGTAGTGCCTACGATGATAAACTTGTTCTGACCCATCTCTGGATTGTGGTTCTCCTATTGGATAGTCTGTGACCATTCAAGTGGATAGGTTATAGCCATAAGGGATTGGATCATGGCACAGGGGTCAGTTTGATTCTTTCTCCTCTTTGGTGATAATGTAGCGATTGGACAGGATTTCTATAGCAGGAGATCTGAGTCTGAGTTATATGACCCATCAGATCTGTACCTAATAGCTTACTTCTCCCCCTTTTATGTTTATTTTCTCACACTCCATCATTCTTCTCAACCCTTTCTGTAGTTTAGGCATTAGGTTACCTTATGATTTAGACAATAGTGACCTTAAATCCCCTTCCATTTAGGATTGCCAGATCTGTAGCCAGATCTGGAGGGCCTACCAAAGATAGCTCCCTTGGAGCTTTAGCTCAACTTTCCCTGGGGGACAAACTCTTACGCATTACAAATAGCCTAACAAGTTTTTGGCGCCGTTGCCGGGGAACCTTGATCTATTAGTAGACCCTAGATTTTTGTATTCTTTATTCTTTGGTAGCTGTACTTGTGAATAATTGATACTGCTGGTTTATATTTGGAATTTTTCTTACAGATCTGGACAGCAACAGAGAAGGAAAGTACAACTACACTGGGAGTCTAGCTACCTCTGTTTGCACTTCTCTAACCCTTAAAAACTCAGTCTATTTCTCCTTTGCAAATTCCATAGCAGTTGATTAGGATAGTTATAATCTTTTTAAATTACAATGTGTCTGCAAGTAGTCTTCCCTGCTGTTGGTGTGTGTGCATGTTAGGAAGGAGATCTCTCAATCCCACATTAGAGCCTCCTAACCCTGAGATAGAAAGGGGCAGAAGACCAAGAAGGCCCAGACACACCACAGTCGAGCCCCCTACTGAAATTGAGATAGCAGTCATGGGTGAAGAGCAACCCATAACATTGAAGGAATTGAATGCTCCTGATGATTATAATTCTCCATTCAGCATCCAATTCCCAGATGTTCAGGGAAACTATGAGATTAAAACCTCCATCATCCAAATGCTTCCCTGTTTCCATGGGCTCAGCAAGGAAGACCCCTACAAACACATTAACCAATTCTTGGCCCTGTGCACAACATTCTCCATTGCTGGTTTGAGACCAGAAGCCACCAGATTAAGGCTCTTTCCTTTCTCCCTAAAGGACAGGGCCGGCACCTGGTTAGCTACTCTCCCAAATAACAGCAACACTTCTTGGAAAGACCTCCAGACAAGATTTTTGACCAAATTCTTTCCAGAGACAAAAACCAGCCAGTTGAGGAAAGCAATACTTGCTTTTGCCCAATCCCCAACTAAGGATTTTAATCAATCATGGGACAGATTTAAGGAGATGCTCAAACAATGTCCCCACCATAAGATCCCTGACTGGCAGCTTGTCAAGAGCTTCTATAATAGGATTGATGAGAAAAGCAGAGACATGGTAGATGCCTCTTGTGGTGGAACTTACATGTATAAAATAGCTGATGAGGCATTGGACTTGTTCGAGGTCATCAGTGAAAATGTTTTCCAAAAGGTGTCCTTGTCAAGAACTGTTCAAGAGCCTTCTCCTAAGCTGGGGCTTCTTGAAACTTCCAAAGGAAAGATGTATGATGCTAGTGGAAATAATGACCTAAGAATGCAGATGGCCAATCTTTCTTATAAGTTTGATAACTATTAAGTGTGGTGCAGCCTAGATTGGCTGTACAAGTGATGGAGGCATGCCTGATATGCCAATCTCCATAACACACAGTGGAAGAGTGCCCATCTGCAGGGCAATATCCTGAGTATGTGATGGAACAAGCTGCTGCTGGCCAATCATTTGGCCAGTAACAATCTGGTGGTTACAACAAACAGCCATTTGGATACCAGCACCAAAAAGCTGATTACCAATGGAGAGACCACCCAAATTTGAGGTGGAGACAAGACAATTATATGCAGCCACAGCAGATGTTGGCCTTACCTCAAAGGCCATAGCAGCAATTTAACCCGGGATATGCCCCAAGGTCAAATTTCCAGCATTAGCAGCAGCCC
The DNA here is from genome assembly GCA_021018995.1 of Chloranthus sessilifolius. Taxonomy (NCBI): domain Eukaryota; kingdom Viridiplantae; phylum Streptophyta; class Magnoliopsida; order Chloranthales; family Chloranthaceae; genus Chloranthus; species Chloranthus sessilifolius. The sequence goes on along the minus strand of CM037593.1, from coordinate 44,933,878 downwards.
CAACAGCAAAATCAGTTGGTAGTTCCCCCACCTCAGCCCTTAAATGCTTCTTTCGAGGACCAGGTTTTGACCTCATTGCAAAGCCTTGGAGTCTTAACTCAGACTGTGACTTCTCACAGTCAAAGCATAAAGAAAATAGAAGAACAGCTTGGCCAAATATCCAATGCCTTGGCCAAAAGAGAAGAGGGTAGGTTGCCAAGCCAGTCAGTGGCCAACCCTAAGGGCCAATATTCGATTGGAGAAGGCTCCTCAAGTTTTGAGGAGTTAATGCCATCACAACCCTAAGGTCTGGCAGGCTGGTAGACAATCAGGTGGGAAAGGAATAAGGAGAGGTCATTCCCAAAGAACTGTCGAGTGAAAGTGAAAAGGACTTTGTTAGAGCACAAAGTTAAGAGTTACCTGCTACCCTGCAACAAGGGAAAAATAAAGAGGCTGTAGTTGAGCCTCAGCAGGAAATAAAAGATAAAAAAACAAAAAAACAAAAGTTCATTCATAGGCTTGCAACTGAGGAACCAGCAGTACCTCAGTTGCCATTTCCTCAAGCTTTGAGTGGCCATGCCCCTTTTGATAAGGGGAATGCACAGATAGAGGAAATGATGGAGACCTTTAAGCAGGTAAAAATTAATTTGCCCCTGCTTGATCCAATTCGACAGGTCCCAGCCTATGCAAAATTTCTGAAAGACCTTTGTACCCAGAAAAGAAAAGCCAGAGGCTATTTGTCCAAAAAGGTCTTTACAACTAATACAGTTAATTCTGCATTAAACATGACAATGCCTGAGAAGTTGCAAGACCCAGGGATACCCACTATTCCTTGCATAATTGGAGACCACACAATTGGAAGGGCCCTTCTAGGCCTTGGAGCTAGTGTTATCCCGCCACGCCGGTGTATAGTGTATGACTAGGTTTGGGGGAGCTAAAACCCACCCCCATTGTGTTGTTAATGGCTGACAGGTCTGAAAGGAGACCTATGGGAGTGGTTGAGGATGTCTTAGTAGGGGTGGTTAAGTTCTTCTACCCTGCAGACTTCCTTGTTTTGGACATGGGCTGCAACAAGAGTACATCCCCTATACCTGTTATTTTGGGAAGGCCATTCTTGGCCACAACCAATGCATGCATTCAATGTAGGTCTGAGATCATGGAGGTAACTTTCGGACATATGAAGGTTGAGCTTAATGTGTACAACAGTGCAAAGTACCCTTAGCTGGACAATGAGGAAAGCTTTGCAGTGGATGTATTAGAAGTTGTTGAAGAAGAACTGCCCACTCTGCTAGAGTGGGGCAACATTGTCACAAGTTTAACTGAAGTTTGAAACATGGTAGAGGAAAGAAGCCTAGCTGTAATGCCAGAAGACATGACCACATTGAAGTTTTCTGTGGGCTTAGTGCAGCATTCCATTTGGAAACCTACATTGCTGCCTCTTCCTCAAACCAACAAAGCACCAATCCTGTCATCCATCCAACAAGCCCCTGATCTGGATCTCAAGAAGCTTCCAGAAACATTGAAATATGCTTTTCTTAAGAAAGATGAAAAACTTCCTGTAATTATCTCCTCCTCTCTTACCAATGAGCAAGAGAAAGAATTACTAACAGTCTTGAGAAAGCACAAAAAGGAAATTGGCTGGACCATTGCAGATCTAGGAGGGATAGATGCATCAATCTGTATGCACAGGATCCATCTAGAGGAGGGCTCAACACCCTCCAGGGAAATGCAGAGGAAATTAAATCCTCACATGCAGGAAGTGGTCCTCAAAGAAATCATTAAATTGCTAGATGCAGGGGTAATTTATCTCATTTATGATTCTGAATGAGTGGCACCTATCCAAGTGGTGCCGAAGAAATCTGGCATAACAGTTATCACAACTAAGTCTGGAGAGCTGAGACCAGCCAGGGAGACCACTTCCCTCTCCCATTCATTGATCAAGAGAAAATTACATTTAGTTGTCCTTTTGGCACCTTTGCTTACCGAAGGATGCCTTTTGGGCTGTGTAATGCCCCAGCTACCTTTCAGAGGTGTATATATGCCATATTTTCTGATATGATTGACAAGTTCTTAGAAATTTTTATGGATGATTTTTCTGTATATGGGGACAGTTTTGGCCAATGTCTGCAATACCTCCACCTGGTCTTGCAAAGATATGAGGAGACCAATTTGGTCTTAAGTTGGGAAAATAGCCACTTCATGGTAACACAAGGTATTGTGTTGGGCCATGTAGTCTCTAAAGATGGGATTGAGGTAGATAAAGTCAAAGTTGACCTCATTACAAATTTGCCCCCTCCAAGAACAGTCAAACAAATCAGATCTTTCCTTGGACATGCTGGATTCTACAGGAGGTTCATCAAAGACTTTAGCAAAATTGCTAAACCATTGTGCCACCTGCTCTGCCAGGATGTGCCCTTTGACTTTTCTTCTGAATGTCTTGAGGCTTTTAAAACTTTAAAGATTTGCCTCACCTCTGCTCCTGTACTCCAAACACCTGACTATACACTGTCCTTTGAGTTGATGTGTGATGCATTCGACTTGACAATAGGTGCTATTTTGGGTCAGAGAAAAGATAAGTTGCCAGTGGTCATTGCCTATTTCAGTAAATCACTTGCTGAAGCTCAGTTGAATTACACAATAACTGAGAAGGAGCTTCTGGCAGTGGTTTTTGCTGTTGACAAATTTAGACCTTGCCTACTTGGGTCTAAAACTATAATTTTTACAGACCACTCAGCATTGAAGTTCCTATTAACCAAGAAGGATGCTAAGCCCAGGCTGATTAGATGGATACTCCTGTTGCAGGAGTTTGACATTGAAATCAAGGACAAAAAGGGTGTAGAAAATGTGGTGGCTGACCACTTGTCCAGAATTGTGTTGGATAAATGTATTGATGATCCTACAAATGATATTTTCCCGGATGAGCAATTATTTGTCATCCAATCCTTTGTTCCTTGGTATGCACACATTATCAATTATCTTGTTATAGGCAAGATTCCTGCCCATTGGACCAAAATGGACAAAGACCTATTTTTCTCACAGGTCAAGTTTTTTTTCTGGGAGGAACCTTGCTTATACAAGTATTGTGCAGACCAAATCATCCAAAAATATATTCCAGAAAGTGATGTCCCCAGTATTCTGGCCATGTGCCATGAAAATGCCTGTGGAGGCCACTTTAGTGGAAGAAAAATAGCTGACAAAATCTTGCAGTGTGGATTCTATTGGCCTTCTTTATTCAGAGATGCCAATACACACTGCAGGGCCTGTGAAAGATGTTAAAAATTAGGTGGGTTGTCTAAAAGAAACTCAATGCCGTTGCAGCCCATCCTTGTTGTGGAACTGTTTGATGTCTGGGGTATTGACTTCATGGGCCTTTCCTCTTTCAAATGGTTATCATTTCATCTAAGTGGCAGTGGATTATGCTTCCAAATGGGTAGAAGCTATTGCCACAAGAACCAATGATAATCAGGTTGTCCTCAAGTTTATAAAGCAGAATATCTTCTCAAGATTTGGCACCCCTAGAGCCATTATCAGTGATGGGAGTAGCCATTTTTACATCAGAAATTTTGAGAGCTTGCTCAAGAAATATGTTGTCACCCATAGGATTGCTACTCCCTATCACCCACAAACCAGTGGGCAAGTTGAAATTTCTAATAGGGAGATCAAGCACATCCTTGACAGAAGAAGGAATGAAAAGCTTAATGATGCACTGTGGGCTTATAGGACTGCCTATAAGACTCCCATTGGGATGTCCCCTTTCAGACTGGTTTATGGCAAGGCTTGTCATCGTCCAGTAGAGTTAGAACATAGGGCCTATTGGGCCATTAAACATTTAAATCTAGACCTAACTTCTGCTAGTCATCACAGGTTGCTACAGCTGTCAGAATTGGATGAGTTGAGGATGGATGCATATGCCAATGCCCGGATCTACAAGGAAAGGTCCAAGGCTTTCTTTGACAAGGGTTTGTTGAGAAAGAGCTTCATAGCTGGTGACAAGGTTTGGCTGTTTAACTCCAAACTTAATTTTTTTTCTGGCAAACTGAAATCCAGATGGGAAGGTCCCTACATGATCATGAGTGTTTTCCCATCTGGTGCTGTGGAAATCAAGGATCCCAAGTCTGGGAAAACCTTGAAGGTGAATGGTCAGAGGCTTAAGCCTTGTTTTGAAAAACCTGCTGAACCCATGGACACCATTCACTTTCAAGGGGATCCTTCATTAAACTAATCCACAGGTGTGTCAATATTATATATATGTACTTTGGTTTTGTTATATTTGTCTTGCTTTCTTTTGTTCAAATTCTCTAAGAAATTTTAGTGGCCCCACTTGAATCTGGACCTGTCTGGTTTAAATTTTTTATGCTTGGTTTGATGATTACTGCTCTTGGATTGATTATTTTTGCTTAAATGCACAATGTTGGATGGTGATTTTTGCTGTCTATGCTTTAATGTTTAATCTTAATGTGTCTGGGGGTACCCCTCGTGGTGAGAGTCATGCCTAGGATCCAGCCACAACACAAATGGAAATGGCAGAATAGAGAGCACATGCTCTATGTTTACTACTTTGCTGTCGCTGGGTTCAAAAGGAGGCCTGAGAGACTCTCACGCAGTTCACATAGAACCATTCAATAGCTGTCACGAGATTCAAGTAAACCGGGGAACCTCTCGCGCGATCCAAATAGAGCATTTCACTAGCTGTCGCAAGGTTCAGCAAGAAGCTTGGGAGACTCTCACGCAATTCAAAAGGAATATTTCATTAGCTGTCACGAGATTCAAAGGCTGTCGTAAGATTCAAAGTGAACCTCAGATCCTTTTGCGCAATCCAAAAGGAGGCCTGGGAGCCTCTCATGCAATTCACATGAAATTCTTCACATGTTGTCACACGCTCCAAGGTGAACCTGGGAGATTGTCGCGCAATCCAAGTTGAATAGCATCTTTGCTAGGTTTCATTTCCAATCCCGTGACCAGATATTCCACAACGCGCCAAGCTTAGCGACAAGTATTTTAACCCCGCGCTTGTCTCCCTTTCCAGCACTCTCGCTTCCTTCTTCATCCAACGAAACCCTAGCTTCCGGCGCTCTTCTCCCTCTCTACTCCAGCGTCGATCCAACAACCCCTCATTCACACCAAGAATCTATAGATTTGTTCCTAGCATCATCCCCATCTATTACCCTCTGCTCAGAGATCTCGCGGTGCACTGTGTGTCAGATCGATCCAAATCCTACAATTTTAGAGTAAGCACTCAGATCTTAGTTCACAGTTTGTATTTTTGAAAGTAGAGTTGGAATGACCCCTAAGAGTGCACAAAAGAAAAGGGGCAAGGATAAGGCCCCTGTTGAGACCACTCCTAAAAAGGTCAAGACTTCAAAGGCACATAAAAAAGGGAAGGAAGTGGTTGAGGAGGTGGAGGAGCCAACCCCTGAGTTTCTACACCCTCCGAGCTCATGGCTTCAATCCCCTTGGAGCCTGAGACATCTTTCGACCTGCCCTTCTTTGAGAAGGAGCCTCTCTCTGCCCCTGCCATTCAATTCATGAGCAAGGCTGGCCTGACACCATTGATGAAAGGAATACCAGCACTAGCCTACCCTAGGCTAGTGCAACTCTTTTACCAGCACATCAGGGTCACCAAGGACAAAGCTTGACAGGCTGGACTCCTGGTGTTAATTGATGACTTCGAAATACTAGTTAGCCCCAAGGTGATTGCTGAGGTTTTGGGTATCCCAGCTGCATTTGACCTTAGCTGTGGATATGGCCCCCCCTTGAGTGCCTCAATTGATATAATTACAAGGGCTTTGACTAGAGGATTAAAGGCCTCAGGGGATTCTATTAGAAGAAGAGAGTTGAAGCCTGGACTCCTCTTCATTGACTAGGTCCTGAGAAAGAATATTTACTGTTTAGGCCATCAGCAGGAGAGGAGAGCTCCTATTGCTGATGTTGTCTACTTGTTCTCGCTAGGCCATGGCTTCCATGCAGCCTGGCTAATCTTTGAAGCAATAAAGGATATGGTGGAGAAATTGGGGCTGAACAAGAAGCCACACACACTCCCCTATGCCAGAGTCATCACCAAGCTGCTAATAAGGGGGGGTACAAGATAGCAAAAAGTGAGGAGACTACCACCCTTGCCCATACTACTTTTGCCAAGAGGCAATGGGGAATCAGCAGAAGCTTAATGGAAGCACAGAAGAAAAAGAAGGCTGAGACTCAGGCCCTTCCCAAACACTCTGAAGAAGCAGCTGTTACAAGGCCCACCCCTATTACTACACAGGAGATTCCAGAGCCTGTCACCACCACTGCTGCAGTAGCCACCACATCTCCCCCACCTTTTACTCCAACATCCCCTACCCCTATTCCATCTCTCTCTCACCCTCCTTTATCTTCATTATCCATCCCCACACCCACTTCTCCTGTGATTGGTACCAGGGAGGACACCACCCCCCATGTTAGCCCCTCACCATCCCCCACCTTACCTCAATACACAGCCCCAATACCCCCATCATCTTCACATAAACCTGACAGCCCTCCATTCATTTCTTACAAGAAAAGGAAAATCACTGAGACAACCCCCACCATCTCTCAGACACCATCCACAATCCCTTTTATCCCCACTGACACACCTCACATTGAAGAAGACACCACCCTTGTCATGCCTACCACATCCCCATTCCCAGACATAGACTTAAACCTTAACACAATCACAGGATTCCAAGCTATTATGGCTAGTTTCCTTGACACAATGCCCGCCCACTACACCCCCCTCCTGGACTCCCCAATTACATCACAATATCACTCACCAGAACCCCAATCTCCCCTTCCTTCCATGTTCTATCATGCACCTTCCTCACCTTTTCAACCTGTGCCATCTTCTACACAAACTCAACCCCCAGCCCAGACACACTGACACTCATCCTCTCCCTCATCCAAGACATCCAATCCTAACTATCCAACACTACACAGACCCAGAACCAGATGCAGATAGAACTCACATCCATTAAATCCACACTTCACACTTTGACAAACTCACCCATCCCTCAACAAACCACTCCAACCCCCCTGGTCCTTTCCCCACCCAACCCTGTCCCCACAATCCCACCATTCTCTTTCATACCTTTCACCATTCCCATTTTCCCTCCCCCATCACCCCCTAATCTTAGTGAGCCTATCCCATTTTCTTTCCCGCCCATGCCTTCCATCCCACCTCTTATCCTACCCCCTCCATCATTCACTGACAAACAGACACAAACAGACCCAGAACCTGTTACCCTCACCCAACAACTAGACTTACCCACTGTTAACCCCACTTCCCCCACCCAGGACCAATCGCATCTTACTCCTTCCACTTGCTCTCTTCCTATCGCATCCAAATATTTTTTTTACATCCCTCCCTACCTCACCATCCTCCATGCCATGAGAGACAATCCCTACCTTAGGAAGGATGTCCTGAGGGGCATGGCCCAACTTAGACAGTCCATTGAGACCTCCCTGCTGCAACAGATTGATGAAATGAAGGAAGCCCATAGAAAGCAATTACTGGGTATCTCCCTGGGGTAGACTAACATCTTGGAGGCCTATGAGAAGGCCAAATCTACAGCTACTTATCATCAGCTAAATCTGGAGCTGGAGAAAGCCAATACTAATGCGGAGAAGATGAAAGCAAGACTGTTTGAAAAGAGGCTCAACAATGCCCAGGAGATCTTCAGACTCTAAAAGGAAATCCATGAGACTGACCTCCTTAAAGCAAAAATTCAGATAGCCTCATTGGAAGCTGCTTTGGCTGCTGCCAAAACAATAGCTCAGTAGCCCACCCCACTCTCTATCCGCATGGCAGAACCTGAGCCTCCAGCTACCCAAACTCCAGCTGCCCAGTCTGAGGAGGTAAAACCAAAGATCCAGCCAGATAAAGGGAAGGCCCCTGCTGCCCCTCCTTCATCACCTCCTATAAAGCAGCCTCCACCTACCAAGACCCCTGCTGCACCCCCTACGAAGCAAACTTATCCTAAACAGATGAAAGTCATTGTTAAGAGGACTGCTTACACAATAGCCTCTATTAAAATTGGCAAAGAGCCAGCTGCCCAGTCTGAGGAGGCAAAACTCTCTGGCCAGCTTGAGCCCAAAGATAAAGGGAAGTCCCCCATAGCCCCCACTGAGCTAGACAAAGGAAAATCACCCTTGATCCCTCCTGAACCCAAAACCAGAAAGATGAGGGTGAGGGCACCAAAGGCTCCAACCATAAAGAAACCCCCACAGCCAAAGCAACCAAGGTAGCAGAAGAAAAAGAGCCCAACTGAGAAGAAACTCAGGAAGAAAAAAAGACCAAAGCTCCCTCAGATGGAACCAAGTCCAAGCCCAGTTCTGAGAGCAAAGCTGAAATGAGGAAACATGCCAAACAGATGGGTTGGGACTGGTTTACAGATTCGGATTCTGATTCCTCCTCCTCTTAGAATAGATTGTACTTAGGCTCTTCTTTCCTTTCCCTTCTTATCTTCTCATTGTAATTAGAGTTGTACATATCTTCTCAGTTAATAGAATTTTTCTTCTTTTTGTATATTGATTTATGTGCCATATCTGTTCTGTGTGCTTGTTTATTTTTTAAATTAGTCTTAATGTTGTTCACTTTTGTCAGTAACATGGGAGAGAATTTTGAGCAAAGTACTAGCACTGCAGCTATTTCAACTCTGTTTACATCAAAGTATTTTATCACTTGTGATTTTGTACTCGCGGAGCTATGATTCTTATACGCGCTTTTCCTTCTCATAAATGTACAGTTGTACTATGCGAAAATATTAGTCCGCGAATACCAGTGTGCAGCTGTGCAATATACGGGATTACTTTAATTATTAAGGCTAAAATTAGACCATCATTTAGTGTGAGCTCTCTTTTCCCATAATCAGTTGTGCGATTTATCATTCCCCGAATAATCACAATTTATTGCCATGCTTGGAAAGGGACAAAACTTTAATATGCCGATTCATACTCCCCCATCCAAGTATTATAAACATGTAGTTAATTCGTCTTTATCTCATCCTTTCTCCTCTAACCTTAGCAGTCCGGCCCTACCCGTAACCATGGCGAATGACAAACCCACCGAGTTCCCAAACAAATTCTATCCTATGTGGTTGGCCCCCCCACCGCCTAAGGAGCCAGACCCATTACAATTTCTTTGGGATGAGTATGAAGAAGTCCAGCGGATCCTAGCCAAGGAGAAGAAAAAGGAGAAGAGAGAGAAGAAGAAGCAAAAAATCGAACCACCTGCATCTCCCCCACCACCTGCTCAACACCCATCCCCATGATCCTCATCTTCCACCTCCTCCCGGCTTATAATTCCTCTTCCATGGTAGGCTGAGCATATCCCTGAACCAGGAGGAAGAACCATTTTGTCTAACAAAAAGTGTTGCTTAGATTGTTCTTAGGTTTACAATTTTCTATCTTTTTGTAATCTGTTTGCTTTTGTCTTTATAATAAATTCTGTCAATATTTTGCTTATATGTGTGAATAAATCATCATTCATTTTTGTGTATTCTTTTTTGCTTTTATAGTTTTTGTTTTCTTATTTTTAGGTTTTATGCTTGCTGCACATTTTGAACTAGTGAGGACACTGCTCCTCATGGTTTGGAGGTGTGGCAGGGTAGGTCTGCTAATAGAATAGTTTATTTTAGTGCAGTAATGGTGGTGTAACTGGGATGAATAAAGTCAATTTCCACCTAACTTGATACAATGAGGAAATTTGTGAAAAATTTAAAATATTTTTGCAGACTTTTCGAAACTGAAAATGTTAAAATCTTGACACCACCATGAAGCTAACATCAGAAAAATTTTCAGTTAGTACTCAGTGAACCTAAGAGGAGAGAAACAGATGAAATACACCCCATGGGTTAATTTGAGGACCATACCTAGTGAGATTTGGGCCCATCATTTTCTTTTGAAGAGTGTTTTTAGCATTATTTATGCTCTGAGGGCTGATTAAATCAAGACCTTTTCACTAGAAGTTAGGCACCTCCAAATCAAAACTGATTGACAGCACTCATGACACTAAGGGAATGATCCAGGGCCTTCATTTGGACAGTTTGAGCCTGAAAATCCAACCTTTTAAAAGCTACCCTTTTGCATACACTAGTTGAGCCTTAAAAATCCTACTTTTCTTTGACAAACACCAGAATACTTGTACCTTAACCTCATGCCCTTATTCAACCTCACCCTCACTCTGAGAATTCAAAAGGTAAAGGAGAAGGAGTTAAAGATAGTGAGAATGGTCCAACATTCTGTGGAAGGTGAAGAAAAGCAACTTATGAACAGCTGTGTATCAATGGTATTTGTGTGACAGTTCATCATTAAAAAAAAAATCATAAAAAGATTGAATAAAAATAAAAGAGAAAAAGAAAGAGAAGTCTAGAGAAGAACATCATCTAAAAATTTGAAAAGAAGAGGAGAAGCTAGCCACTTTGATTTTAGAATATATCAAGAAAGATGAAGTTTTGCTAAAATGAAGGTTGTGAAGTCATGAATCACTCCTTACCTTGCTGATTTCGTAATTTTGATTCCCTTTTTACCCCTTGATTCTTTATATCCCTCACCCATAAGCCACATTACAACCCATTTAAAAAGACCTCGTAGATCCAAAGTGAAATGAGCTGTCATGTGGAGATGAAGAGTTGTCCAATCTATTGTGAAAAGTCATAAGGATGTCAGAAATTAGGAGCCTTGCCTATGCTCATGCTTGCAGGCCCATTTGGGGTCTGTAACTGCTCTTGAGCTGTTTTGAATGTGAACATCCTCAGATTGTCAATGTTGAGAGATAGCCCTGGTGAGAATTGGGTCTAAATTTTGACCTCATTAGGGTTGTATCCAACCTGAATTTTGAATTTAAGGCAAGCTGGGAATTGATTTTTACACATTGAATTTCTAATATAAAATGAATGGTGGTGATGCAAACACTTGCTAAATTTTGAGTTTTGAATAGCCTGCATTACTGCTGCAGTTCCCTTTAAGTGTTAAAGAATGGGTGTGGAATGAAGCTTTATACATTGAACTCTATGTTGTCATTAACTGCACTATATTTAACTGTTTTAATGGTGAAGTTTGTGGGTATCTTCACTGAAAACCCTTAGGAGCCTTCACTCCTCCACTAGGGATCACCTAGGGGTTTAAAAGGCTTGATACATATGCTAAATGTACCCGTGATCCCTACGAAAGTGGCATTTAATTAGTTGCAGCTTTGCTAAGGGATTAGCAAAGATTAGGTTTGGGAGTGTATTAAGACCTGAAAAGTACCACTTTTCACCCCTTAACTTAATCTCTGTTAGACCCTTAACCATTTAATAAATGTGTTTTAAGTCTATCCTGTAGGTAATAAGCAGCAGCTGCAAATAAGGCCCTAACCATGCCAAGAAGCTTACCTTTTTACCGCAGAAGTGCCTCAGGAGAAAGAAAGTTAGACCCAGACAGAACTGGCTGCAGCTTAGGCACAGCAAAGTAGAAACAAGTCAAGAAGTGAGCCTCGCGCAGATGTCGCATGGCTCAATTGAACCAGAAAAGATGCTTTGCGCAGTTGTCACGGGCTTCTGAAGGCAGCACACCAACTGCTCGCGCTGCTCTCGCGCAGATGAATGACAGAAGAGCCCAGAAAGTAGACTTCACGTAGTTCTCGTAAGGCTCAGTCATAAGCTCTCCCACAGTTTCGCGCAATCTCGCGCATCTCAAGAAAGACGTCTTTAATCTTCGCGTGATTCACTGAGGAGAGAGAGCTCCAGGCATTCTTACGCACAGCTGTCGCACAGTGGCCGCGGGATACAAACTTTCAAGGAACTGCTCGCACGATCCAAAAGCCCATGCACATTGTTTCTTTGCGAGGATCGCCACGGGATTCATCAAGGAACGAGCCACGCGCGTAATTCCCGCGCCATTCAAATGGAAAGAGCATTCCCGCGATGACCAAAGTATCAATCCCGTGACTGTAAGAGCTTCAAGTCAAATCAACCCCGCGACACCAATTCTATCACGCGATAAGACCTAGAAAGCCTTTCTACCTAGCGAGGCTCGGGTTCTTAACTTCTCCCCACTTCTGCAGGGCCAATCTAGGAACTTCCAGCAATTAGGGCATGCACTCCAATGCTCTAATCTTCGTGCACACGCCCTGAGGCATCCAAGGAACATAAATGGGCCACGATAGCATTGATAAATTAGGGTTTTCCTAACCCTAATTCTCACAGAGCTGACTGCTATATAAGCCTAAGCCTAGTTTAGGTTTAAGGGACTTCTGTACTCCTTCTTGAAACCAACTGTAGAATTGCAGTAGGCTAAGGTTAGGGTTTAGGCAGTTTCTTTTTCTCCTTTTTCTTCTCTCCATAGTCTAACATTTGCTGGCTAAGCCTTTGTATGTCTATTTGGAATAGTTTTAATGGATTTTTATAATAGGATCTCATGCATGTATGGGATTGGTGTTTTGAGAGATGTTCTGTACAAGGCTGCTGCCTTGAGATCCTCCATTGCTAAGTTGGATTGTAAGCAATGGAGGATTATTTTTAAGGGTTTATTTAGATCCACCCCACCACAGGATCCACTAAATCTGAATCCCCATGGGAGCTTGAGCTGGTAGCCTTGTGAATATGGTGGTGGCAGCAATGTTCTTGTTCTGTCTTTAAACCTCTGTGAGGAGGATAGCCTCTGTGGATAGTTTGTGACCATTTAAGTGGACAGATTATAGCTCTAGGGTGAGGCCAATCCACAGATCTAAGACAGATCCTTCTTCTCTACACTTGTGCTTGTAGCCTTGTGAGAGATTGTGCAGAGACGGACTCCCCTATATTTGTATAGACCCACCATCAGATGGCAGATCTGATCTGGCTGTAGAGATTGTAGGCTTGTGATTAGATCACTGTTGTCTTTCTAAAGCAGTGAACAGCTAAGCTTAAAAGCTAGTACTCAAGTTCTTGCTGGTTCTGTGTGTCCAGGCTAGTGCACATTGCAGGCCTAGCCCCACACATAGAACTTTAGAGGTTGAGGTTCCTATGGATTCTTGAGCTGGTAGCCTAGAAGAAGTAGTGCCTACGATGATAAACTTGTTCTGACCCATCTCTGGATTGTGGTTCCCCTATTGGATAGTCTGTGACCATTCAAGTGGACAGGTTATAGCCATAATGGATTGGATCATGGCACAGGGGTCAGTTGGATTCTTTCTTCTCTTTGGTGATAATGTAGCCATTGGACAGGATTTCTATAGCAGCAGATCTGAGTCTGAGTTATAAGACCCATCAGATCTGTACCTAATAGCTTACTTCTCCCCCTTTTATGTTTATTTTCTCACACTCCATCATTCTTCTCCACCCTTTTCGTAGTTTAGGCATTAGTTTACCTTAGGATTTAGACAATATTGACCTTAAATCCCCTTCCATTTAGGATTGCCAAATCTGTAGCCATATCTTGAGGGCCTACCAAAGATAGCTCCCTTGGAGCTTTAGATCAACTTTCCCTATGGGACAAACTCTTAATTATTAAAACTTGCTACAACAGGCCCTGTATCTTACAGGACTGTGTAATTTTAGGCTTGCTACTTTGTAGTTTTCAATCGACCTTTGATTTATTTTCACTAACCCCATTCTTGTCACTGTCTTTAATAAAGTCAGTAGCAAGTACTTAAAAATAGCCTAACACATACCTTTCTTCCTTGGGGGTTTTTATTGTACATGCCCTGTGATTCTTCCACACATTTTTTGTTATTTTTGCTCCATTTCAGGCAATCTCTTTTTGAGGTTTTATTTTTTCAATTTTTTTGGATTTTGATTGTAACTTTACTTCCCTTTTTTGTATATGTACACACACATTTTTTTGGGAAAGGTGGCTATTGAAAGAAAGGCCCAGGCTCAAATGGGGTAGCAAAGGATATCATCATTTTTAGGGATGATTTTTGGCTACTGTGTTTGAAATGATGGCCTCTTTTGAGTGATTCTTAAGCAGTCACGCATTTGTTTCACGAATACTTACCTTATCGCAAGAGACTACGAGTAGAACCGTCGGACGTATCCAACGTTGATGGGCTCTGAAAGATGATCTCCGTCCATGGTCGTGAGACGGATGGCGCATTCCGGTAGCACTTCTCGAACGACATAAGGTCCTTCCCAGATCGGCATGGAGGGATAGGAAGATCATCTTCCACACAGTGTCTCCTACCTTCAAATCTTGATTGCGGACACGTTTATTATAAGCGCGCGTGAGTCTCCCCTGGTAAACTTGAGTATGACACAAGGCTAGGAGTCTTTTGTCGTCTAATAAGTTCCATTGGTCAAAGCGGGATCTCTTTCTCTGCTTCGGGTGAGCCTGATTCCATGAGGATTCGGAGCGAGGGTACCTCAACCTCAACTAATAGGATGACCTCGGTTCCATACACAAGGGAGAAATGTGTTGCCCCTGTAGTGGTACGGATGGACATTCTGTAGGCCCATAGAGCGAACGGTAGTATTTCGCTCTAATTTCGATAAGTGACGACCATCTTCTCAAGGATGCGGACGACCGTCTTGTTAGCAGCTTCCACGGCTCCATTAGTTTGAGGTCGATAAGGTGACGAGTGATGTACTTGATCTTGTATTGCTCGCAGAAGGCTCGAACGTGCTTATTTACAAAGTTTATGTCGTTATCTGTGATGATATCCTTGGGTACTCCAAATCGGCACATAATATTACTCTTGAGAAACTTCTCGACGTGACTGGCCGTGATGTTGGCATATGATGCCGCTTCTACCCACTTGGTAAAGTATTCAATGGCGACGAGGATGAACTGATGCCCGTTTGATACTTTCTAATTAATCATTCCAACGATGTCAAGGCCCCATGTAGCAAACGGCCAAGGAGTGGTCATGCAGTGAAGATCGATGGTAGGAGCGTGTATCAGACCAGAGTGTTCCTAACACTTGTAGCATTTATGGGCATGTTTGCAACAATCTGATTCGATAGTGGTCCAAAAGTATCCCTGCCGTAGAATTTTCTTAGCAAGCACGTGACCACTGACATGGGCTCCGCATACTCATTCGTGGATCTCCTTCATGATATTGACCGCTTTCCTTTCTGTAAGGCACCTGAGTAAGATGTTAATATAGGATCTCTTGTAAAGGCACTCCCACAAACGACGTAGCCTGCTACTAGGCGTTGAATGGTTCGTCAGTCTGTCTTGGACGTACCCTCAGGGAAAGTTAGTGTCTCGAGGAAATTTTTAATATCTAAGAACCAAGGTGGCTCATCATCAGGCTTTTTAGGTTCCTCAATCTGGAGGCAGAAGGTCCGCTCATTCCTCTGCTCGATCATGATTGGCTTCATCTCAGCACTATACCGGATTTCTATCATTGATGCCAATGTGGCTAGTGCATCGGCAAAGCGATTCCTTATTCGGGAGACATATGAGAATGTCATGTCTTGGAAGTAAGCTATCAGATCCTTGAGGTGTTCATGATAGGGGATTAGTTTCTCATCTTTTGTCTTCCAGTCACCATTCGTCTGACATATAATTAATTGCGAATCGCCAAACACTCGAAGGTGAGTTACGTTTAGATAGAGGGATGCCTACAGAACAACGGCGCAAGCCTCGTACTCAGCCATGCTGTTAGTGCAAGGGAAGTTGAGCTTGATAGAGACGGGTACATGGGATCCTTTCGACAAAATCAGAATGGCGCCAACTCCCTGACCTTTTGCATTAGCTGCCCCGTCAAAGTGCATTACCCATGATTCTTCTACTTCTTCAGTATCGTCTTCCGTTATGAAAAGGATGTCCTCATCAGGGAACTCAGTTCTCAAAGGTTCATAATCTGGCAAAGGATTGTCGGCAAGAAGATCGGCGAGTGCCTGCCCCTTAATTGACTTTTGAGTGACGTACGTGATGTCGAACTCGGATAATAAAATCTGCCATAATGAAGTTCGTCTAGTGAAGGCTGGCTTTTCGAACAAGTATTTCAACGGGTCCATTCGGGCTAAAAGTAGAACGGTTTGAGATAGTAAGTAATGGCGGAGCCTCAGAGTAGCCCATACAAGAGTCAGACATGCTTTCTCTAGATGAGAATAGCGCATTTCATAATCAGTAAACTTCTTGCTCAGATAGTAAATGGCATGTTCTCTTCTTCCTGTCTATTCATGCTGACCTAAGACACATCCCATCGAAACTTCTGTCGTGGAGAGATACATCAAGAGTGATCTCCCAGGCTTAGGTGGTACCAACACAGGTGGGTTAAGGAGGTAGCCTTTGATTTTATCGAACGCTGCCTGACAATCATCATTCCATTCAACGGGTGAGTTCTTTCGAAGTAGTTTGAAGATCGGCGTGCAGATAGGCGTTAGCTGTGCAATGAATCGACTGATATATTGCATTCTACCTAAGAACCCTCTAACTTCCTTCTCAGTAGACGGTGGCAACATTTCAGTGATAGCTTTGACTTTGATTGGGTCAACCTCGATCCCTCTCTTGCTGATGATGAATCCCAACAGTTTCCCGGACATAGCGCCAAATGCTCACTTCTGTGGATTCAAACGTAACCTATATTTTCTCAGCCTCTCAAACAGTTTTAAGAGGTTTACCAAGTGATCGCCTCACTCCAGTGATTTGGCTCTTATATCATCAACATAAACTTCAATCTATCAGTGCATCATGTTGTGAAATAGCACAGTCATGGCTCTCTGGTACGTTGCATCGGCATTCTTCAGCCCAAACGGGATGATTCTATAGCAGAAGGTTCCCCAGGGGGTGATGAACGCAGTCTTCTCTCGATCTGCCTCTGCCATCTTTATCTGATTATATCTCGAGAATCCATCCATAAAAAAAAGCATCCCATGCTTAGTGGTATTATCGACCAAGATGTCGATGTGCGGCAATGGAAAATCCTCTTTCAGGCTTGCCCTGTTCAAATTTCGAAAGTTGATACACATGCGGACCTTTCCATCCTTCTTCGGTACGGGCACGAAATTGGCTAGCCACTATGGGTACTTGGATACCATGAGAAACCCCTCATCATACTGCTTGATGACCTCGTCTTTGACTTTCAACATCCACTCGAGTCGGAGATGTCTAGCTTCTGCTTGACCGGCTTCATATCGGGGTAGAGAGGCAACTCATGCTCGATCAAATCGGTGTCCAGACCAGGCATGTCCTCGTACGACCAGGCAAAAATGTCTTGACATGACCGAAGGAAATCGATCATGCTTTTCCTTTCCTCGGGAGACAATGACATTCCGATTTTAGTAATTCGGGGAATCTCCTCAGTCCCTAGATTAACATCCTCAGTTTCCTCGACAATGGGGTAGGGCCATGCTCAAATTCGGCAAACCAGTCAAGGAGCTCATTGGGGAGCTCCTCCAAAGGACTATCCTCATCCAGACTCATAACTCCTACCTCTTCTTGTATTTCTACAGGAAAGGGGTCGATTTTACGTGGGACGGGTGTTTCGGTTAAGGCATCATTTTGTGGGACTTTATCTGAAATTTTAAAAGACAATATTTTAGAATTTTGTATTTTTTCAATTGTTTTGGGATTTTGTATTTTGTTAATGTTTTTAGATTTTTGTTTTCTTCAGAGATGGTCCCTTGGCAAAGTGGGTTGCCATATATACAAGGTATTTCCTTCCAAGAGCTTATCTCACTTTTTACAGGTTATTTTTTTTAAGAAACAGGTGCCAAATTGTAGGCCATTCCCTGCTTCCAGAGTTTGGGGCAAAGATGCCCAGTTGCGTACCTGAGAGGCCACTCCTTTACCTGTTTGGATGGAGGGTGCTGACTAATATGGCTCTTTGGAGTCAGCCTCCATCATATTGACCCCCATTTTGTCTGAGATGATGTCCTCAAACGTCAATACCGTTTTGTGGTGATTTACCATAGGGGGAGTTTGTTCAGGTACTGACCATCGTTCTTCGAAAAGGGACAATGCGGCCAAATCTATCTCCAAGCTAGGAAGGGTAATGTGGGGATTGGTGGGATGGACATGGGTTATGGGTTTGTGTGGGGTCAAATGGGTTACCCCATTTCGATCGATCTTTACGACCCTAGCGTTGACAAAGGAATCCCAGATGTGTGGCCTAGGGTGAGGTTTCTCTTCAATGTTGATTTCTAGAGCTCTCGCAGCTGCGGCGACCCTGACTTTCTCTTTAGCCTCTCGGACCTCTTCCTCCGTGGGTTTCTAACCTAACCCGAAACGAACTTTCTGTCCCTTGGCAATGACTGGCTCTCTTCTACCCTGCAATCTGGGCCCTAGTCCTCTACCTTTATGATAGCCCCATTTCTGGAGCATGGCCACCGCTGCCACCATTTCGCCTCCCGTTTTTGGAATAATGCCCTCAATGGGTTCTAGGAATATTGCCGACACCTCATATTCGAAACTGTGGAGGTCGGCATCCTCAGCGGTGTGCGGCACATCTAGTATATTGGATTTTTTGATGCTATTGGTGGCCTTCTCTCTCTCACTGTGCCCTTCACCAATGATGGTGATAATCTTGTGCCCAGTTGCAAACTTGAGTTTTTGGAGCAATGTGGAAGGTATGGCTCCGACTTCGTACAGCCATGGGCGCCCCAACAATAGATTAAATGAGGATTTGATGTCCATTACTTGAAACAAAATGGAAAAGTTCATTGGCCCTATCAACAGCTCAAGATTAATTTCTCCCATTATGTCTCTCCTGGTATTGTCAAAACCTCTAGCGCTAGTTCTCGTGGGCCTCAACATGCATGGATCGACCCCGATCTTGGTAGCGGTTCTTAACGGACATATATTCAATGCAGACCCATTATCAATTAGAACCAAGGGGATTACCATGTTTCTGGACTCAATTGTTATATTCAAAAATTTTGAGTGGCTGTCTCCTTCCTCTGGTAAGTCGGCGTCAGAAAATGAAATGGCATTAGGAGCCATCACTTGACCAATTATTTGTCTGACTTCATCTGGGCTAACTTGGAGCGACACATGCGCATTCTTCAACGCCCCCATTAATGCTTGGAAATGAAGTGGGGACGTTATTAATAGGTCCCACACAGTGATATGGGCAGTCATTCTCCTTAGTTGAGTCTCTAGTATATGTTCCCGACTCATTTTTTTGCAGGGGTTCACAGCTCTATCTTTCTTCCCCTCTGGTTGGGCTTGTGCTGCTACTGGTGCTTTTGGCTGCCTTGATATCTTCCCAGACCGCGTGACAAAGTCCACTACCCCTTCTCTATGACTACCAGCGTTGACCTCTATTTGTTTATAACTCAGCGGGACTTGGTGAGGATCATAGGTTGGTCCTGAGAGCTGGAATGATATGGTTGTCGATACTTGAGGTGCATGTACAGATGGCTCAGGAGGTGTGGGCAACACCTGGTTTATTTCAGGGGTAGTGGATTGGGTGGCTAGATTGGGCCAAATGGGGGTGGTGAAGCTTGAGGGTGGTGGTGTGGGCGTAGGCCATTGGTAGTTAGTGGGTGGCAGAATGGGGGCTTGATGGGCCATTAAGGAATTGACGGGGGTGGTAGAATTTGTGGGTGGTTGAGCTGAGGATAATGGGATGGGCGTAGGCCATTGGTAATTTATTGGTGGTGGTGGATTAGGGGTCTGTTGGTTTATTGGGTACTTGATGGGGGTGGTGGTGTATAGTTAATATGCATTTATGTGCACATAATTGACGGGTGTGGGTGATGGAAAGTACGCTCTGAGATCCAAGGGCTCAACTTATCGTACGGGGCTGAGAAAATAATCAGATAAATTCAGGGGTTCAATCACCACAACATTCCTTTCTTCATCATTCCTTGGTAATGGTGCCACATAACTCTCCCGATCATTGATGTAATCGGATGGATCGAACTCAAATTCCTCCTAACTTTCTATCATCTCGATGGTGGGACTGGGACCTGCTCATGGCACTTGATGAATGTTGGCATGATGGTTTGCTTGAGAAGGTGATGGTGGAATTATTTTCTCAGCGTCAATCAAATCTTGGATTACGTGCTTCAATGGGAAGCAGCGATCAGTCGGGTGACCCGGACCTTGATGAAAATTATAGTGGGTATTTGGGTCATAATTCCTTGGGATCAGGTGAGGAGGAGGTTGCGGTTGACGGATAGTAACTAATCACTTTTCTATTAATAAAGGTAAAAGTACACTCAAAGACTACCCCAAGGGCGTGAAAACTCGGTCATAGCGGGCTCTCCTCTACTCTGGAGTCATCTGCATTCCTTGCCCATTCCCTGTCCTCTGTATCTGCTCAGTTTTAGCCGGTGTTGGGGGTATGGCTTGAAATTGGAATGGGGTTATGTTATTACTGGGCCTGGTATTGGCAATGTTTTGAACATCGACCCCTGTCCTCTTCTCAGTTCTTCATTCTGACAATCTCCTAACCCCACCGGCTCCACTTGGCATGTTCTTATTCAAGCGGCCTTCCCTGATGGTATCCTCACATCGACTAGCATTTTTTATCAAATCAGCAAAGTTGGACTGCTGCTGGTACACCAAAAAGTCTGATATCACTGGCAGAGTATTTTATGAGATAATCTCTATCTGCTCATCATCAAGTATTTTGTTTCTGACTTGAGCTGCCAGTGCTCTCCAGCGCCCCAGATAGTCGCTGAAGGTCTCATTCGAGTTCTGCCTCAAGCGGGCTAAGTCTGACTTACGCGGCTCAATGTATACATTGTAGACATATTGTTCTTGAAAGGAGTGCGTCAAATCCTTCCATGTTTTCATCATGAATGGTTCCAAAGATGTGAACCATCTCAAAGCTAGACCGGTCAGGATCTTCTGAAAGATTTTTATTAGCAGTCTTTCGTCCCCTTCGTATTGGCACATGTCCCCACAGTAGGACTTCAGGTGTGCAATAGGATTGCCGGTGCCGTTATATTTGTTGAAGGCCGACATTTTAAATTTGGGGGGCAAGGAGACCTTAGCGAATAAATACAAATCTGTGAAGTCCGTGGCGTGGATTTCAGCACCATCCATTTTCATTAACTACTTCTAAATTTTATCCAACTGTTCTTTCAGCTGGTCTGACTCTTTTGATACAGGGGCTGCTTTCTCGGCCATTGGCTGGACTTAACTCAGGGCCACCAAGGGGTGGGTAATTATGAGAGGAGGGTTAAGGCTGGTCAATGTCCCAGCATATGCCCCACTATTCCTATTCTCATCCTCTTCATACTGCTAGTCGGCACAGTGTGCAGCGAGGGTGGGATTCTATTGTTGGTGTTGCATTGGTTGAGTGGGAATGGCATGAGCAGGGGTTGGGTGAGCCCATTGGGGGTAAGGGAAAGTTTGTTGGACGATGGGATGAGTGGAAGTTTGGTTTTGGGGTGGGGCCTTATGGGGCCATTGGGCATGGGGAGTGGTTTGGAGATGGTCTTGGGGTACGCGGCCATGAGAAAATTGGGTTTGGCGTATGGTATGGGTTTGACCTAGGTGTGAAGGTTGGGGGAAATGTTGGGGGTATTGGGGAAGGTATGAGTGTGGCATTTGGGCTTGGGCCATGAAACCTTGATCATGATAAGTTTGGGCCATGGGCAATTAGTGGGTCTGGGCCAGTGGGCCTTAGTGGGTTTGGGCTATGGGCCCTTGGTGGGTTTGGGCCATGGGCCCTGGGTAGGTCTGGCCCAGTGGGCCTTGATGGGTCTGGGCCATGGGCCTCTTGATGGGTCTGGCCCAGTGGGGTTTGAGGGGTATGGGCCATAGGCCATTGGTGGGTATGGGCCGTGGGCGCTTGGAGGGTGTGGGCTTGGGCCAAATGGGTTTGGGCCATGGGCCCTTGGGTAAGGGTTTGGGCAATGGGCCCTTAGGGTATGTGGGCCTGGCCCACTGGGTTTTGAGGGGTATGGGCCATGGGCCTTTGATGGGTTTGGGCCATGGGCCCTTGGGAATGGGTGATGGGGTGTTGGGCCAATGGGCCTTCGAGATCATGGGTGGTGGGGTTTTGGGCCAATGTGCCTTGGGGTATATGGGAGATGGGGCTTTGGATGGTGTGAATTATGGGGAGTTGATGGGGATCACGGGGGAGTGAAGCATGGAGATTGGCTAGGATATGGGATGGGTTTATGGTCATGCGGTGTGGAGGAGAGGAGGCATTTTGGGAAGCCTTCCACATGGAGTAGGCTTGGAACATCTCCTCCATCATGGTCATGGAAGGAGAGTCGGATGTGGATGGTGGATTTAAGGGGTGATGGGATATAGATGGGATAGATGTGAAGGATAAATTGGGCATGGCCCTGGTAAAATTGGGCATGACCCGAGTAAGTAATGGAATATGGGGTGGATTGGAGGGATGAGGGGTGTATTGGGTATGTTTTAGGACAATGGGGAGTATGGTGTGGAGGGGTGAGAAAATTTGGGCATAGCCCCGGTAAAAATGGGCATGACTCGGATAGATGGGAGGATTTGTGGGGGGTTGGATAAGGCGGAAGTGGTGTATGTGAGTGTGGGCGGATCGGGCCTATAGGGGGAAGATGGGAAATGGGGCATGGATGTGGATATGGAGAATGGGTTTGGGTTTGTCATGAATGTGGATGGGAAAGGTGTTGGATTTGCCATGGGCATGGTTTGGGTAAAAGATGGGGAGTTGGGGGTTAGATTTTGGATGTTTGGGGAGGTAGCGGTTGAAAAGACAGGGGCGCTAAATGGGCCAGTAACGGTAAAGGGTGATTGGGTGAGGGGGATGGATGTGGAAATGTCTCCCTAATGGGAGTGAGTTGGAGAGTGTGGCGGGGATGAGTCAGGATCGGCGTAAGCCGGGTCCACTGCCCACGACATTCTGTGTGAACAGGTTGGGTAAGGGTGCCTCGGATAAGGCCCAAAAATCCTCCTCCTTTTTCCCCTACGGGACGATGGAGGGCAAGATGATGCCGTTGTGTCGACACACAAAGATTCTATTTTTAGGTTTTAATTTGATTTTTATTTTTTTATTTTTGGAGAAAATTTTATAAAACAAAGGTTCCGAGACCTTGGAATTCCCTTCTCGGGTGGCTCTTGTACCCTAATTCAAGACCCGCGGCGACGATTCTGACGCACTTCGAAAGAATCGAAGGAGGACCTCCGATTTATTGAAGGCACGAAAATTGAGGCAAATAATCTGATCCCCCGGATTGAGTAAAAAAGAAGTTGCCTTCTTTTGACTGACGGGGGCGTATTAGGTGTTGGAGATGGCAGGGCCCAAACAGCGGTACTAAGCACACTAATCGGGGGACTCGAGAGGTGAGAAAGCCTCAGATTTCGTGCTGCTGCAGTCCAGGTAGACTTGGCGCAACTAATACATGCGCCAAGGTAGTAGGGCCCCTTTTTTACACTGGCGCAACTAATAGTTGCGCCAAGGTAAAAGTGGAGGATTTAAAGCTGGCGCAACTATTAGTTGCGCCAGTTATAAATTCTCAATTTTTGCACTGGCACAACTAATACTTGTGGCAGGCAAAAATGATGCTCCATATTCTATAACATCAGGGAATAGCAGCCTAAAAGTGGTCCCTTTTTTGGGTTTTATGGAAGTTAGGCTTCCGGGAACTGAGCTTTTTTTTTTGTGAGCGGTTCTCTCCTCACCGCACCTAAAGGGTTTGAGTCCGATATAACTCGCTAGCGCACTCCCCAAGGGTTTTAAGCTTTGGAATGGGAACCCACCGGATATACCTCCGGCGCAAGCGCCTTCTCAGATACTAGGTGGGCTAAGACTTTTCTGAATCATCACCACTAGGGGCTGCCACCATACTAAGACCCAGGTGGTTGTATGTGTGCATAAACCTAACCCTTTTAAAATCTACCATGTAAAAACAAGTTAATTAAGCTCCCTATTCTTGGTTCAATTTTAATTTTTTTTTTAAAACTCTCTTTTTTTTATGGAAGTTTTCTTTAGTTCAAAAGACGGGGGTGATGACCCCGTGCCGCCACTATGAGCCGTCATCCACTGTCGGAATATGTTTGCACAAGTAGGCCCGCCAATCAGCTAAGGCACTTTAAATGACGAAAAATTAAATAAATTGAAAGACAATGCTCAAGTAGTCTTGCCAATTGGCTAAGGCACCTAAAATGATAGAAATGTAAGGAAAAATAAAGGCAATGCCGATCAGCTAAGGCATAAAAATGATGGAAAAGTAGGGGTGAAAAAATAACAAAAATAATAAAAAAAATAGCAAAAAAGGTTAGTAAAATAAAAAGAAATGGCCAAATTTCAAGGAGAAGCTCTAAAAGTCATCCCCAGCAGACTCGCCATCTGCACAACCATGAGATTTTTTACGATCCCGTCGTGGTGATGCGCTCGCTAACAAAAAATAAGGAGTCGCCACCCTGAGCTTTTGGTTTCCTGGGAAATTAATATCATTTTTATGAGCACCGAAGTGCTAAAAATATGACTCTGAATCCGGTCCACACCAAAGGCTCTTGGGTAGGGGCTTCGATTATTGATCGGGAAGATGTTAGGCACCCAATCAACCCGCTTAACGCAGTCTCTACTAATGGCCAAAATAAAAATAAAGTAAAAGAAACGAAAATGGCTTCCTCTTGCCCAAATGGGCCTTAAATCCTATTTGTGCCCCTCCGTTCCTAAAAAATATTTGGCGGCATAATGGCACAAATGGGAAGATGGAAAGAGCTAAAGAAGAGATAGGAGAAGAAAGGGGAGAGCCGGAGCCCTCGGGCCCTTGTAGAACCGTAAGAGAGTCTTGCGTTGGCTTGCTTTGATGAGCTTTTGAAGGCTTGTGTGGTGGAAAATGGAGTACTAACTTCCAAGGCTTGCTAGCTAAGAGGGAGAGAGGGAAGGTAAATGGGTAGCATACACCTAAACTAGGGGATCTAAGGTGTAAAATATCACTCAAAGGAGGTTTTAGAATTCTCAAATTTGTATGAGCAATGGTGCACCAAAGGGAGAAAGATCTTCTCACTTTAAGCTCTTTCTCTCTTAGGTAAAATTTTTTAACCTTTAATCCAAGGGGAGGGGGGCTCTATTTATAGGGAATGAGTGGATTAGGAGACCACTTAGATGTTAATTATTTTTAGCAATTAGGTAATCTCATATCTAAGGATTCCTAGGGTGAAAAGGTCCCCCAATGGTATGAAAAGGTGTTTTTAGCAATTAGGTAATCTCATATCTATTTTTGGAGCCTTGAAAGGTGTGAAAAGGTCCCCCAATGGTGGATGATAGGGAGGGATTTTAAGTCACCTAACGGGTTGCAAATAGGGTGTAAGAGGGTGCAACAGAATTATCAAAACATACCCCAAAGACCCAGGTGGTTAACAAGTCAAACCCCAATCACGAAATTTGAGGTAAAATTAGAGGTTACTGTTCATATGTCTGGCGCAACTATTAGTTGCGCCAGACATATGTACAGTAAAATAGTGCTGAACAGTAGCCTGTAAGTTGGCTTCGGAGGGTGGGGTCCACTTTAATGCTGGCACAACTATTAGTTGCACCAGGCATAAATCCTGGGAAAATGGCACAACTAATTAGTTGCGCCAGGCAAAAATACAACTAGCACAAACCCCTAGGGGGTGGCCAATCAAAATTACGCGTGTGCCCTCCGGGTTCCGACTGCCATATCTTTTGATGTACAACTCTGATTGGGGTGGTTCTTAGACCGTTGGAAAGCTGACAACTACTACTTTTCAATGGTATGAGATTTGATCATAGTAGAAGGTCGTAGATAGTCCCGATACACCACTCCTCATCCATTGCCCGAGAAGGTTAGGTTTAGGATTCGAAATAGGTTCTAAGGGTCGGGATAGGTTTCTAAGGGTTAGGGATAGGTTCCTAAGGGTTTGGGGTGATTCCTAAGGGTTCCATACATGCCATCAAAAGCTCAAAAACTTGCCTCTCTTGAAATGTGTTTCGATCAGGCCTTGGGCCAAACTTGGGTGTCTACAGATTCTTTTGCGATCTGCTTTCTTACTTCTTTATGAGTTTACTTTGGCAAATATTACTGTTGTTTTCTGCTTACTGTTCTAAATATATGCACATTCACACATCATTGGTAGCAAATTGTGAGCTAACATTACTTAGTTAAGGGCATCAAGATGATAAATTATGTGACTGATCACATACGCTAAATACAATCATGCTCCCTACGAAAGTGGAATTTATTTTTATAGAGTAGTAGTTATAGTTTATAGTTTAGTTTTAAAATTTTCCTTTGCACGAGGACTAGCAAAGTTGAGGTTTGGGGGTGTGATCAGCCTTTAAAACTATATAATTTAGACCCAAATCTTGGTATTGCTAGGCCACATTTAACTATTAATGTTTTCTTTTAGTGCATGATATGGTGTAATAGGTTTTAAAGGTCAAAAGTACAAAAAGTGATTAAAAGAGCAAAGTTAAGGAAGACTCAAAGACATGCAGAAAGTTACGAAGATAAAGGAGAATACCAAGGTTTTCATAACAATCTTCCAGGACTGAGGCCTATACCATTGGAAAGTAGAGTTTCTCAGCTTTCCAATGAGCCAAGAAACACCTAATTCCGAGTTGTACATAAAAAGTTATGACCAAATGAAGAATACAGAATAATGCAGGATTTTCCAATGTCGACCAATCGAGTTTGGATGAAATGGAGTAGGATTTTGATCAGTAGAGATCATTAAAGCTTTAGCAATAATAAAAGTGGACCGGTGGAGCTTATTAAATCTTTAGAAGAGCAGAATTCGACCGGTCTAAATGCAAATTTGGACCGGTCGAAACCAAACAGAAATCATGGGCAGCCTTATACATATAAATTTGATCAGTTGTGCTCCATTCTCGACATGTCGAAACTGGGTTTCTTTGCGAATTTTAAGGCACAACAGCTGGTTTCTTCCGAAAATCAAGACTCCGATATTTCTTTCTCTCCTAGCTCGATTCTAGGGCAGTTTTAGTGAATACCTTTCGTGTTTAAGAATTGTACTAGGGCTTTATGATCTATAAATAAGGACCTTAGGCTTAGGAATAAGATAGCTTTTACCCAAGGGCTTTTCGCTCATAGTTTTAGGTTTTCTAGTTTTAAGTTAGAGTTAATTTTTGATTTGTGAGACTTTGTGAGGTTGAGGGCTTAGTAATCATTGTTCTATGATCAATTCAGCGATGATAAAGATCACAGCTTGGGATCTCTTGTACGATCGAAGATAAGTAATTAATTTAATCTCTGCTTCTTTTATAATCTGAATTTTTGTGGTATGATTGCATGTTTGAGGTTTATGATTGTTATTGTAGATGTGCTAGTAGCGATTTATTTCTATTTTATTTAATCCTAATGGCCTTGTTGGGATTAGGGTTAGATCTAATAGGATAGACACCCTCGGATTAGTGCTTGTAGCCTAGTTTCGGTGGTAACGTGCAATGATGTTTACTGTTTAGGTTGCTAGTGATTAGACGGGTCATATCGACTAAGACTGGTCCGTGACTATGAATAGGGCCTAATTCTCATACCTCACTTTAGCATGTAGCGAAGAGCAGGACTGTTACCCAGAATTCAAATTTGATTAGGAATAGGATGCGACTTATTTATGAATCTGTGATTAAAGGGATCCCAGTCTATTTTCTCACTATTTTCCAAATATGTTTTAACTATTTTTTTATCAATCACATAATTTACTATTTTATCACCCTTAACTTAGTAATTCTAGACCTTAGTTTGCTACTAATGATATGATGATGTACAAATATTTAGAACAGTGAGCAGAATAGAGTCAAAGTGCTAATCTTTGCTAAAATAAACTCTAAAAGCAGTAAGAATAACGATCGCACGAAGATACAATCCCAATCATAGTTGAGAACCAATCTATAAGCTAAAAAAGAAGCTTATGATCCAATCGTAATCTCGAGAGAGCGAACCTGAAGAAAGAAAAGAAGGAATCATAATTACGATCCTATAGAAAATGCTCAAGACTAGAAGACACGAAGCAAGGAGTTACGATCATTCAAGAGATAGGAATCGTACTAGATGAAGAGATGCAATCGTACTTACGATTGAAATAGAAGTCTGCTATCTTATGGATCTGAGAAGATTGGTGAAAGAAGAATCCGAAGATCTCTACTGCTGTAAAATAGAGAAGAATCATGCGCACATCTACTATCCAGAGCAAGGAAGATTAGGATTAGAAGTTTTGTTAACTTAAGAAACTTTTGTTTTAGTAGTTTACTTTGTTTAGAATTCTATACTTTGTAACCGACCCCTTATGATCTATAAATAAGAGGGTCTGACACTAGGAATAAGGTATCGAAGAAATTCTCAGCATCAATTGACGACTGAGGTTGGGTTTCCTGGCGATTACCTTAGTTTAGTGTAGCTTAGATATCCAAGGTTTTTCAAGAGCAATTGACGCCTGTGATTGGGGATTGGAAGATTAGAGTAGTGTATCCATAGTTTCTCATAAGCAATTGACGCCTGTGACTGAGAGATAAAAGATCTTTTTATTGCTTTCTAGTTTAGATGTACTGTGCTCTTTTATTGCTTTGTAAACATATGATAGTTCTTGATTTTAATTAACGACTAAAGTCTTGAATTTGAAGGATTAGCATAATGATATTTTCTTTTCTATCTTCAATTTTCTAGTGTTTGATTGACGCCCAAATTCTGAAAGGTTGTAGATTTGTATAAATCTATATTGAAGAATTCTAGTTTTTGATTGACGCCCAAATTCTGGAAGACTTAAATATAGTGTAATGGCATTTTAATTTTCATAAATATTTGAGAACTGAAGGAGACTGATTGACGACCAGGATATAGAAGTAGGAGGATTTAGATTTATTTTCTTGCACTTTAGTTTAATTTAACCATTCTTTATTCTTTAAAGGCAAATAAAAGTTTTAGAGAGTTTTCGACCTTCCTCGTGAGAGCGATCCTATCGCTAGTGCTATGACTTCCATTTTGTGTTTTCAATAGGTTAAGATAGAACGTAATTCATAGAGCTATCAAAGTTTTTGGCTCTGCTACTGGGGAAGCGAAAAAATTCTAAAAATCGATATTTGTCTTTCAAACCTCTTTTCTTTTCTATTTTTATTTTCTTTGAGCACTTCTTTATCTTTTGTAGGTTTATTCGAAGCAGCTGATTGAAGGTTTCAAAACTTCTTCTGACAATAGAAGCTAGAGGATCATATTTGTTTTCTCTCCCTGCTTTTTAAAAAAAATCAAATAAAATTAAAAAACTTAAAAATTGTTTTTCTGGTGTATGAATCATGCTCGTTCTAGTAATTTAAATCTATTTGAGTGAGATCCATAAATTGAAAGAACTCTTTTGAGTAACTTAGCTTTCAATCGAGCTTCTGAAAGAGAATCTTTAACAATGGCCGAAGACCGCCCTATTCAAGAGTATTATACCCTAGTAGCCCTGACCACACCCTCTTCTATCGCTTTACCATAGGTGGCAACTGGTCAAAACTTCGAGATCAAGTTCAATACGCTACAAGGCTTGCCTACTTTTCATGGACTTCATCGATAAGATCCGTATCAACACTTAGGGATTTCATGGAAATCTGTACCATATTACAGTTGTCGGTATTGAATGATGAGATTGTTAAATTACGATTGTTTCCCTCTCTCTCAAAGATAGAGCGAAAGCGTGACTTATCATTGCCCGCTACAAGTATTACCTACTGGGATGGATTGCAAGCCAAATTTTTGGCTGAATACTTCCCAATTGGTAAAACCAACCAAATTTGCTAAGCAATTCAAGACTTCAAGCAATTGCCCAGGGAATTACTTTACGAGAGCTGGGAATGCATGAAGGACTTGTTAAGGAAATGTTCTCATCATGATGTGACAAACTGTTCTATTGCGCAGAGTTTCTATCAAGGGTTGACTGAGACAAACCAGTCCACTATTGATGTTGTAAGTGGAGGGGCCTTCATGGCCCAAATTGGTCAGCAGTCCTAAAATTTGTTCGAGAAACTGGTCAATATTCAAAGTAGAAATAGGCTTTGCTAAGATTTAACCTGGATGTGATTCGTCACACTCCGATCACGAGGGGTGGTATTTACGATATCAGTAATGACTGAGTAAAAAAGGAGAATGACATTAGTGCTAAAGTCGAAGCCTTCAAGCAAAAACTCGCATAATTAAAGACCTATGGCAGCCTGTGCAATTTACCAGAGCTTAACCCATACTATAGTCAAGTGCCCAGCTGCGCCATTATATCCAGATGCAATGGAAAAAGAACAGGCGTGTGTATTTCAAAGAGGAGATTACGGGAATGCATTAACCCGTCATGGAGAAACCACCTAGGATTCAATTATGGTTTGACAAGTGGCACGCAACATGCACCAATAGTTGTGCAGCCAAGATATCCCCCTACACAAGTTTTCCACCAAAGACGACAAATGCTGATTGTGCAACCACAATTTGGATGATAGAGCAACGGACCTGATGCTATTGTTGTTCAGATCCTTCGGGACTTGCAACAGCAGTCGCATCAATATTCGAAAGACCTATCTTAGCTTGTTCAATTCTCATAAGTACTACACTCACATACTCAGTCCATCACGAAGTTGGAAGGCCAGCTTGGCCAACTCACTTCTCATAGCAAAGAGAAAAAGTGGTCAATTACCAGGGCAGTCAGTTAGTAACCAGAGAGGACAAGTGTTCCTGGGGGAGACATCCACCCCAATAAATCAAAATTGAAAATCCTCAAGGATCCGTCGAGCTACCGACTCATCCATAGCAAAAAACTTTTAAAATATTTGTATAAAGTTTTCTATTTTAAGTAGTGTTGAACAAGTACTTTACGATCTCAATCATGGCAAAACATGACCAATCGTAACGTATGTTTCACTGTACATCATTCTGAGTGATCGTATGGATTTATGAACGTTTGGGTATCAAATTTGATGGTCTAATCACAACGATTACGATTGGATTCGTATAAGAGCTCGGTCTTACAAAGGCCGAAAAACTAGAATCGTAACCCATGATTCTAGGTTACGCACGAATGTGATGATTGGTTCAGCAGGTCACCACTGAAATTAGGGCCTACCTATTCGAGAGAGAATAAGCCGGCCCCATTTTTGAACTCTCCAACTAATCCTTCTTCTTTTCCCTCCATTTTCTAAATCTCTGGTGATAAATCCAACTGTTTTTTTTACAACTGCCTTGTGTTTTCTTTTCTTTAAACACCCTAACAACGTTTCATCTTCTATCTCGAGATTAGGGTTTGATCAATAACAAGCACACAAGGTAATGATTTCAGAATTGGTTAGATTTTTCCTAAAACCCTCGATTCACAATCGTAAGGGCATAAACTATAGATATCCTGGAGCACTAATCGATTTTCTATTATTGTTACAGGAAAAAGAACACATTATAGATCCAAAACTGTGAAGCGAAGGGAAGAAGACGACGGAGAAGGTAATATGTTTGACCATTCTCCAGTCCATAGACATAATATACATGCTGCTGTGACTGCCCCGCCCAAAAAGTCCAAGTCTTCTGGGGTTATTCTTAAGGACTTACCCGAAGGAAGAATGGAAATTGAAGAAGAGACCGTGTCTGCCACTAGGGAGAGCACACAAGTGGATAAGGGCAAGAGGCCTGCATCCATCGAAAAATTGTTAGAGTAGCCCCCATCCACAATGAAACATCATATTATGGGGGCTGAGGTTGCAGTGGATGTTGCCTTTTGAGAAATTATGGATATTAGTAGAGCCGCGATCAAATACTTCAAGGATGCAGGGCTCAGCTATTTCCTAGTGTCGGGAACGACACTAGTCCACCCTAGATTGGTGAAGTTGTTTTATAAAAAGATGACTAATAGCAGCAAAGGTCAAACCCCAATGCTCTCTACAATTGTAGAGGGGCTGACTATTCAGTTGACAAGAAATAGCGTTGGTGTTCTTAGTGCGCCTTTAGAGAGACCAAACATGTCCCACGATACTCTATAAGTCAATATGTTAAGATTACCTCCTCCTGTCTTACCAGATTTTGTTCAGATGGCCACAGAACTCTTAGGGCGGCCTCAAAAGGATGAGTTAAAATTTATGCAGAAAGACTTGGAGAAGCACAGTTTGTCACTTCATTTCATGGATGTCTTGATCTATAAGACTATCCATCCCACTTGTCACAGTACAGAAAGAAGAGTTCTCTTTGTCAAGGCCCTGTATCAAATGGCCAATCATATCTAGTTCGATGTACCATTGATCAGCTTACTATGTGTATCTAATTAAGTCATCACCTATTGCAAGCGTATAATAGAAATTATAGCACTAGTGATAAGATCGCTCCCACGAAGATAGATATCTTTCTTAATTTTTTATTTCAGAAAACTTATATTTATCTTTTAAGTTCCTAAACTACTGGAGAAATATCAATAAAAAATTATTTTTAAATCTAAAGTGCATAAAAATAAATCCTAATCCTCCTTCTTCAGATTATAGTCGTCAATCACAATCTTTAGTTATCAGATATTTATAAAATTAAACAGTACTGTTACACCATATATCAATTCTTCTAGCATTGGGCGTCAATCAAACTCTAGAAAATTGAAGATGGTAAAATAAAAATTATTATACTAATCTACAAATTCTAACTTGAGTCGTCAATTCAAATCAAAACTTGGAGATATTTACAAAGCAATAAATTCTAAACTAGAACACAACTAAAATTATATCCTTCACCCCTCAGCTACAGTCATCAATTGCTTTTGAGAAACTACAGATATCTACTCTAATCTTCAGCTCTCAATCCCAGTCGTCAATTGTGATCGAAGAACCTTGGATATCTAAACTACTCTAACTATTTTATACTACTTATCGAAAAAAATTCAACCTTAGGCGTCAATTGATGCTGAAATTCTTCGATCCTTATTCTTACACCAAACCCTCTTATTTATAGATCATAAGGGGTTGGTTTACAAAAGATCTAATTCTAATAAAAGAAACTACTAAAAACTAAAAGAATCGTAATATAACTCTAATTCTTAATTTTATTCTTCCTTGCTTTGACTAGTTAATATACTTCCAGAATGTTCTCTAATTTTCAGCAACAGAGTCCTTCCTAAAATCTTCTTCATCAATCTCTCAGATCCGTGGTTAGCTAGACTTCTAATTTAAGAGTCCTTCCAAAAATATGCATGGCGGTGTTCTTCACATGATCAGCAGCAGTTCTGAGAAGTTTCTGTTCTTATATATAACTTTCTCTGAAAAATCGTAAATCAATTCTCATAGTGTTCATTCTCAAGACGATTCCTCAGTACGATTCTTTGCTTCCTTTGTATCGCTTTACTTTTAACGGCTTCTCTTTAGGGAATCGTAAATTACGATTTCTCCTTTTCTTTAGTGCTTTACTCCGCAAAATCGTAAAACATGATTTTTCATTTCTTCTTCAGGCGAAGATGCTCAATCATCTTTTTACTGCTTTATGAGTTCATTTTGATAAATATTAACACTTTGACTCTATTTTGCTGCTTTTCCTTAATATCTGCAAATCAATAACTTATTAGTAGCAAACTATGGCCTAGCATCATTAAGTTAACGGTGATAAATTGGTAACTTATGTGACTGATCAACCATCTTACCTCTTGGAGGTAATGGACGTTGTAAGGAAGAAATTAAACATATCAAAATATGAGAAGTATAAATTGGACCTTCCTTTTGGGAGTCTGATCACCAACATTCTCATGAATTTGGGATATCAGTTGAAACTGAATGAAAAAGTCATTAAAAAGAGAAATGAAGATCTCACTGTTGTGGCCTACAAAAGGACTTTGAATCCAATAAATATAAAGAAGATGGCTCACTCTTTCTACAGGCAGTGCATCTTCCACTCCTCCAACAATCAATTAAGTTGT
Source organism: Chloranthus sessilifolius (assembly GCA_021018995.1). Classification (NCBI taxonomy): domain Eukaryota; kingdom Viridiplantae; phylum Streptophyta; class Magnoliopsida; order Chloranthales; family Chloranthaceae; genus Chloranthus; species Chloranthus sessilifolius. The sequence continues at coordinate 44,900,215 of CM037593.1, read as the reverse complement.
TGCTGAAGACTAGGACACACTTGGAATCGAAAATGTTGATGATACTATTGCTCCTCTTGAGTCAGTGGTAAATGAAGGAGTGAGTACTTCTACTCATCCACAAGAAGAACATTGGCCTAGTTCCCCAACTTGCCCCTCATCTGTTGAGCCTGAGATGATGATTGTGTCAGAGCTTGCACAAGATCACATCGATGTCTATGATGCAACCCTGGACTCACCTACTAGACCTACCATGCCACCTTCACCTGTGGCAGAAATACTGCTAGTTAATTCTGAAGTAGAGGAAACTCTCCCTCTACCTGTTGAACAACATACTCCTAAGGTGACTGCTTCTAGCCCTGTTACTATCCTTGTTGAGTCTACTCCTCCACCCATGATTACATCAACTACATAGCAGACTCCTATTATTCATACTGCGAAAGTAGGACCTAGTTTGAAATTCCAAGAGGGGGCTTCACAGAACTATTGAATGAAGAAACATCTCCTTGCATCACTACCACATCAGTCCCCACATCCTCGAAAAAACAGACTGAATGGGAAAGGAGATTGCTAGAAGTGGAAAAATGGAAACTTACACATGCTCCACAGTTAATGCCTGTATCAGAGCTGGTCAAGGGAATGTTTGAAGAGATTAATAGAGTGAAAATTTGATTCTTCAATGTCCTACCTACAACCAGGGAAAGAGCAGAAATAGAAGACAACCTTAGGAAAAGGGCCGGGAGGGACCACCAATCACACTGGAAAGTTGTGACAACAAAGAAGGTCCAAGAAGCTACTGCTCCACTTCATGATCAAATATCACAACTATGGTACCAAAGTAGCATGTGGGAGGAATGACTATAGATCAAGGAGAGCCAGAAGAAGGATAACAAGGAGATAACACATTTGAAAGATAAGGTCAAATGTTTACTCGCAAATCCTAATGAGAGGGAAATTGCTCACCTTGAATATCAGCATACGCTCAACGTCCAGCTAGATGAAAAGACTCATCAGCTTACAATAGCAGAAGGAAAGTTATCGAAGACAAAGATTCCTTAGTTCAGATCTATGAGAGTCAGAAGAAACAAATACAATCCATCACTGACAACAACATCATTACAATAGACAGATTAAAAGCGAAAGCAGAAAAGTTGAGGAACGAGGGTAAAGAAAAGTTTATTATTATTTGTAAACTGAAGGAAGATTTGAAAGCAAGAGAAAAAGTTGAAGAGGAGCTAAAGGCTTTGAATGAAAATTATAATGCATTGATGGCCGAGAAAGAGTGTTGATGATCTCTACAAGGAAGTTGGACCTAAGCTATACGATGACCCTACTCCTGAAGAAGAAAGAACCGACACAAGCTCTATAGACATTGTGTCTGACTCTGAGGAAGAATTTTCAAGCAGCTCCACTCTCCTTCTAGCCTTTCCAGCAACTCCATCAGTCGCGATTGTGCCATACCCCTCATGACCAAGTGAGTGAAGGTTAATTTCCATATATTGAAGCCTCACAGGTATGATTTACAATTTTGTAATAATTTTGAGTATCCCCTTGTTGGTGCGTGGTTTTTTCGGGTTCCTCTCGGTGCCCATTGATTCAGTGACTCCAATTCTGTCCAAGTGGACTCTAGCGATGCGGCGTTTGAAAGATTAGAAATAAAGGGTTCTCTCAGAAGGTTCCTAGTTTGTTGCGATCGCCAGCTGCAAATATTTATCGACGCTGCAATACGTCAATAATCATGCTTAAGAACGGGTATGGGTTACTTCTATACTGAATCGTCCACCTGCGAACGTCAACAGCTATGTCTTTTTCTTATAATTTAGATAGTTTAGTTTTCCTTTTATTTCCCTTTATGGTTATAGTTCTAGTCAGTTTAGACTTCCTTAATTCTATTGTGAGTTTGGTTGGGTGGTAATCTATTGTAGTTTATTTAATTTAATATTTCAGTTCTATCAGGAGTCTAATTAATTTTTTTACTATTCCTATCCTTACTGAAAGTTTAATTAATTAGGTGTCCTAATACTACTAAAAGTTCGATTAATTTTGGTTTCCTAGTCCCATTAGAAGTCAAATTGTGATCAGGTCTCGTAATTGTACTAAGAGTGCACATGTAGTAGTTCTGGTGAAACTTTAATTAATTTGAGTATGCTAATTGTACTAGAATTCTAAGCAAAGCAAGTATACTAATTATATTGAAATTCTAATTAAATCAAGTATAACAGTCCTACTAGAATTCTAATTGAAATAGAGAACTAATTCTACTAAAACCCTGATTTAAAGCAAATGAATTAATTTTATTAAAATCTAATTGAAACAAATAAACTGATTCTATTAAAAATCCAATTGAAACAAATAAACTAATTTTATTAAACTTCTAATTAAAGCAATGAATTAGCTATACTAAGAATCTAATCAAGGCAACGAATTAATCATATTAAATTCTAGTTAAAGCAAGATATTAACCAATTAAATTCTGATTTAAAGAAGTTGCTCAATCCTACTAAAATCTAATTAACTTAATTAATTAATTATGTTGAAATAAAATATATCTATTAATTAATTATACAATAAAGCTAAAAAAAGTAATTAATTATTTCTAAAATTCTTTAAAAAAAGGGGTTTGGGCCTGCTATGCTAAGGAGGATTGGCCTTGTTCCCGAGTATCCTCCGTAAGCTCCCTTGGGTAAATCGGATGGTTGAGATTAAAGATAAATTGGATTTGTGATGATAACATTGTATTTTTGGATTTTTCAGAGTCGATTTCGGAGTAATAATCATGAATTAAATTAAGAACTAGAATTACGGAAATTGAAATTAATGTTTAGGATTTTTAGAAATATTAAACTAAGGAATTAAAATTAAAATCTAAAATTCTATGACTGAATTCGGGTTCGAAATCAAAAAATTCAGACCGTATGATTAAGGACTAGTTCTTGAGTCTAAGACCTAGAACCATAAATTAATGATAGGACTGGATATTAAGATTTTAGAACGGCATTAAGGCCTAGGATCGGTAAATTAAGGACTGATTCTGAATTCGGAGAATTAAAACCAGATATAAAAAAAATTTGCGGTCTGAAAAGGGTATTACGGTCTCAAACTAAAAATAAAAAAACCTATAGAATTCCTAGATCTAGAGACTAGAAGTTATGGTCGTGAATAAAAAAATTAAATTCTTACCTAGGGTCGGGGCTGCGGAGAGAAATTTCGAAGATTCGACGATTGAATTTCAAAATCATGACTAAGTTGTTCTATGGGTTTGTCCTCGGAGTTCTCTGGTTTCGGAATCCCAAAAAAGTCCATTCTCTCTCAAAAAATTGCTTAGCCCCCCGTGTTCTTTAAGAAAAAAATCTTTTATAGGTTTTTCTTCAATTACGCGCCCTGTTTCAGGTGTTTAATCAAATTGCGTGTCAGTTTCTTGGTGCTTAATCGATTTCAGTCGGTCACCGACTCAGTGAGCGATCGGCTGACTTGCTCAGCGAGTTTCCTAGTCCTGATAGCGTTAGGGTTAATTGCGCACTTGGTAGGACGTGCGCAATCCGATTAAGCGTTTCTTCAGAGGCGCTCAATCAAGGAAACTTAGGGGTTAAGGACTGTGAGGCTAGGTCAGCCGCAGGCCAATTGCGTGCTGGTGATCTGGTGCTCAATCCAATTGCGCGTCTAATTTTAGGCGCGTAATCGAGTCTCGAGATGGTATGGGAAAGGAAGTTTGGTCTAAGAGGGGGACTGATTGCGCGTTTGTGGTCTAGCATGCAATCGAATTACACGTGAGGTTTTAGGCGCTTAATTTGAGGTTGCCTAGATTTGGTCTCTAGTCTAAAATGCTAAACTATTGTTTCAGCTTGCATTCTGACTATATACTATTATTTCAGTATATAGTGTCTCTATGTCAGGATCTGAGCCACAGAGCTATTGTTTCAGCCTGTATTCAGCCATGTACTATTATTTCAGTGCATGGTTCTTATGTTAGGGTTATGAGGTCAAAGGTTAACCGAATAAATTTATATATTCCAAGAGGGAAAAATGGAGGTGTCTACAGATGCCCCTCTTCGGTGTGCTCTTGCGAAGTAAGAACACGTCGAAGAAGTAGACACCCCTCATTCGAGGTGTCTTCTCGTTTCTCTTGAGAAATCACAAATATGAATTAGTGATGCTGACATGACATGCTTGGCTTTCTTACCTATCAGTGTAAACTAAAATAGATCATTTGAAGAGCAAATGATAGTTGTCGAAGGGCACATTTCGGGTATGTGGGTGCATGACGCATGGCGTAGGCCAACAGAGGGATTTTACGCAATCAAGGTATCAGGACGTCAATCAAATGTTCAAAACAAGGTTTAGGGACCGATAATAATAAAATGAAGTATCATGTAATATCAAAGGTTTTTGCAAATCATGTCAGACCGGGAGCGTCATTGCTCACACCAATGCGCGTCAGGCATTTCTTTTCCAATATGCGTTTGTAAATTCTTAGATTAAATATACTCAATGTTCAATTTTTCAGGGGAATGGCTGGTTTAGGCTAATAATTGAGGTGGGGGTCTTGTGAGGTGTGCTCAATTGAATTCTGCGCAGTGGCATGTGTGCTTGATTCATCTGGAGTCGACCTTTAAGTTGGGAATTCTAATCCCAATGTATTTGAACAAACAATTCTGTGCAATGGTGTGTGCGCTTGATCCAATTCTGCGCAATGGGATATGCGCTTGATTTCGAGTTCAAGGGTCGGTAAATTAGATATTCTAGTCCTAATGTGTCTGAACAAATGATTCTGCGCAGTGTGCGCTCGATCTAATTCTGCGTAGTGGGATATGCACTTGATTGCGAGTTCAGGATTCGTAGGAGTTAGAGGTCAAGTTTAAGTATAATTTATTATATGCGGGTAATGGGGCGCTTAATCAATTTTTTTTTGGTATTTAAAGAAAGGTGAGTTGGGTTTTATCTTATTACTTTGTTCCTCTTTTCTTCTCTATTTTTTTTATTTGTAAGGGGATTTTGAAAATTTGAGAGTTTTGAAAATTTAAAATTTTAGGGATTTTAAGTTAAGATTAATTCAGTGGTAAAACAGCGAAAAACGTGGCTTCCGAGATGTCGTTGAGCATATCCATCGGTACAAGATTTGTGGACTTGACCGTTATCAAGACGACACTTGGCATGCCGGATACTTCGTCTAACCTTCTCGGCGAGTACTGATTATTGTCTCTTATGAGAGGACTATAGTGATTCGCGAGTCGAGAGAGACGGATTTTGAAAATATTTGACTTAATCATAGCTAACTATATATTTACGAGAATTATCAAGTAAAAATAAAAAAGGTGGGTAATACTTATCTAGGGGTGATACTTACCTGAATGGAGTGCAACTTCTGTGGTCCGATGGTGACTTAGTGTCGCGATGGGACTTTAGAGATTTCTTCTCTTCAGGTCTGCCATTGCAGGACTTGGTGGTTGTGATGTGATGTCCTGGGATAAATGATGTCGCGATAGGACCTGGAGATTCTCCCTTTCTTTGACTGTGTGTTGGGTGAGTCCTGGTGGGGCGTGGGGATCAATTCGGGAGAGAGAGAGAGAGTCCTTTGCCTTAGCGATGGGTCACGATCAAGCTTTCCCTCTTTCCGTCATGTGCTGTCTGATCTTTCTTTTTTCTTTTTTCAGGTTATGATGCTTGTGATAGGATGTCGACTGAGCGTAGTTAGCGGTGGGACGCTGGTAGGATATTTGTGTGATGGGACGTTGATGTCTTTCTTTGGCAGATCTTGGGTTATAAAAGAAATCATGTTGTGATTGTGTCGTTATTGGCTTTTCGCGATGGGTCTTGAGGGTATGGTTAATTTATTGCGATGGGGCTGGTGAGTAAGTCTTCTCTTTTTTTTGGTAGAATAGCCTGTGAGGCTACGCGATGGGACAAAAGAATCTTGACTGCGATGTGATAAAAGGATCTTGACTGCGATGGGATATAAAGGTATGAGGGTGTAGATTTTGTCTAAGGTCAGGTATTGCGTGCCTGTTTTAGGTCGCTCAATCCGATTGCGTGCCTATTTTCGAGCATGCGATCGCAGGCTTGAGGGGTTGTTTACACATATGTAAGTGTGTGTGCAATTAGATTATGCGCCATAAATATAGCGTGTGATCGAGGCATCACCAAGTTAGTGTATGGGTGACCTTTCGTATTGCGCGGTTGGGGTTGGCCGTTTGATTAGGTTGTGCGGTCTATACGCTGTGCGTGATCAGAGCGTCGCACCGTTGGTGCAGACGATGATTTCATTGAGCGCTTGGGTTAGAGCGCATGTTTTGAATTGTGTGTAGTGTGCATAGCGCATGATCTAATTAAGCGCACGCGCTCTGGCACGTGATTAAGTCCGTACTCTATAAGCAAAAGAGCTTTTACTCGTTTTTCATTCTCTAGTTTAGTCTCGAGTTTTGACCTTTTCTATACATCTTGCATTCTAGAATTCGTGTTTTAGTGATATCGGGCGACTTAATCGTTCGATTGAGATGTCGTATCATCCTATGTTCATTATTTCGCTTGATCTTCGTCCTGAGGTGATTCTCATGAACGACATTATTTTGAGAATATGTAGTATTGGGAATGAGAGCGCTAGTCTTCACATCGATCCTTTTTTGGGAGAAGTGAAGGGAGCGTTGAGGTGGCGGCGGTGGAGGAGGTGAAGATAGGGAAAGAGAATGAGTAAAAAGCAGGGGGATGTGTTTCCCAACCAATGCTCCTTGAAGTCTCCGATTGGGCGCTCCAAAGTAGAATATGCTCCTCGCTTCGTCTCAGTTTCGAACCTATTAAGTGGTGAAAAATGCCACTTTTCACCCTTTAACTTGACCATTGATAGACCTGTGAGCACACTAATAAGCCTCTATCGAGTACATTTTGTAGACAACAATAAAAGAGGACACTAATGCAGAAAACCACTCAAGAATGCCCAAAAAGGGACCATCTCTCAGCACAGGACAAACCCAGCAACAACACACCAGAGGGTAACACATCACTGGACCCTTAGAGCGCGTGGCTACAGCAGGGCAAAGCGAAGGAAGTGAAAACAAGATGAAAACATCCTATCGAATGGTCACCTGAAGACTTCGATAGGAGTTGAAAGCAAAGAAAGAAGGAATTCGTGTAGTTGAGAAGGTTTCGATAGGATCTGAAGGCAGAAGAAGGATGGATTCGTGTGGATTGAGGAGTTCGATAGGATCCAAGAACCTATCGAGCAGCTGAAAGGAAGGAAGAAATCATCCTATCGAAAACTTGCTTGAGGTATAAAGGGAACCTATCGAATGGTTTCTTGAACCTATCGAGATGAAGACGCTGGAACAGAACCTATCGAAGGGTGCTTAAGCCTTTCGATAGGAGTGAAAGCAACCCTATCAAAACAATTGCATGCAGATCAGAACCTATCGAAGAGATCTGAGAACCTAGCGAAATGACCAAAAAGCTCTGTTTGAACCTGTCGAAAGCTTCCTAACCTGTCGAAATTGTGTGTAGAACTTCTCAGAAATTTAGCTGTGCACACGCTGTGATTTGGTGACCTGCTGCACGCAACTAGAGGCACTTGGTGACCGACACGACGGTTCTAGAAGATGCCCTAGGAAATCCTAACCGACCCACGTGCTCTAACAGAACTCTAACAAACTCTGAGGACCTTCTAGAAGGGATTTTTGGCAAGAAAAATAGAGGAGAAAGCTATATATAGAGACCCCCAATTACAATTGGGGAGAGATCGAGATCTGAGCCAAATTATGGAGATTAGCGCTTGCAGAGCAATTCTATTTTCCCTCCTTTAGCCCAACAATGGTTGGCTAATTCCCCTGGAGTAGCAAGGAGAGAGGTTAGATCTGTAATTGGGTAAGGTTAAGATTGCTATTGTGGGTTCCCAGCTGCACAGACTACAGATCTGAGAGTATTTCCATTGTAGAGTGATTTTGATTGTAATGTAAATGTTATTTTTAATGTTTTAATTTGATCTAAAGTTCCTTTGGTTTCATTTGGTGATCGATTGGATTTGTGTAGAGGAGTCTGTAGATTAGCTCACTCACTTAACTGGTAGGCCTCTTGGATACCACCCGATCTCCCTGGATCTGATACTCCTGTGATTCCTTGAGTCTGTGACCTAGAAATTGCAGCATCTATAGTGGTTTTAATTATTCTAATTGATGCTTTAGCTTTGGAGGAGATCCCTAGGATGGTCTGTGACCATTAAAGTGGACAGATCATAACCTTAAGATTAGTCCAAGCTCAGGCTCCAATTGGATTCATCTGCTGCAAATCCATGGATTTGATAAAGTCTATAGGATGGTCTGTGACCATTAAAGTGGACAGATCATAGCCTTAAGACCAGGTGGATCCTGCTATTTGAAGTGGAGCTTTCTACCCTGCAGCTGTGTTTATAGCCAGTTGAGGGAAATGTGTACTCTGAACCTCTATAACATGATTAATTAAATCTGATTTTAGTGAAGACCAATCTCCAAGCTACTCTTCTCCATTTTCTGCTTTCTTTACTCTTTTTCCCTGCAAGATCTAAGTTTCCAAACTTGATCCAAGTTTCCAAACTTGATCCAAGTTAGTCTATGTTTAAATTTAGCTTAGTTTAAGTGACAATCAATTTTAAACCTCTCCCCTGTCTTTTAGCTAACGTAGCATTAGTTAGGGTGCCAGATCTCATACAGATCTGGAGATTTATCATATTTTTAAACCAACCTCCCTGTGGACATCCCCTTACTCACCATCTTTGTAAAACTTGCTACAACAGACCCTAATTACTTGCAGGTTTGTGCGAGTGTGTTCTGCCTAGTTTGATTGGCGAATTTAGACCCTAATTTGAGGGAAGGCAAACACACCAACAAGTTTTTGGCGCAGCTGCCGGGGAGGTGTGTTTAAAAATTGATAGATCTAAGTTTTGATCATAGATTGGTAGAAATTAATAGATGTTTGTTTGATTTTACTAACTGCATTTGTAAGTTTTGTTGTTTTTCAGTATTTTTTGTGTATTTCATCATATCTAAGGCTGCCAATGAGAGAAGAATCGTGCTGGTGACTGCTCTGTAGTTTGCATCCCTCTACTCCTCTGTTATTTTTAAGATCTGTTGATATTGTTGTTTGAATAGTGAGAAAATTTGGTTGATCCAACTTGTGGTGTTGAGAATCTGTTCTGCATTCAAATTTTGAGTGTTGTATGCTTGGTAGGAGAACTCTCCAACCTCAGATTATTCCATTAAATCCAGAGGTTGAAAGACTTCTCAAATCCAGACCAACTATACCCACATCTGTTGCAAGTGACTCTGTAGAAATGGGTGAGCAACAGCAGCCTAGAACTCTTAAGGAATTTAATACATCAGGGGTTTACAATTCCCCCTTCTGTATTCAATTCCCAGCTGCTCAGGGAATGTATGAGATAAAATCATCCATAATTCAAATGCTGCCCTCATTTCATGGCCTGACTAAAGAAGACCCCTACAAGCACATTGATGAGTTCTTAGGACTGCACACTACATTTAATATCACAGGTTTTGGGGAGGAGGCCACCAGGATGAGACTCTTTCCTTTTTCATTAAAGGACAGAGCCAGGACCTAGTTGTCCATGCTTCCACCCAACAACATTCAGTCCTAGAGTGATCTCCAATGTCAATTTCTGGCCAAGTTCTTCCCAATGTCAAAAACACGCCAGTTGAGGAAGGGCATCATCTCATTTGCCCAAGACTCAACCGAGGATTTTCACCAAGCTTGGGAGAGATTCAAGGAACTCCTAAAGAAATGCCCCCACCATCAAATCCCTGAATGGCAATTGGTTCAGAGCTTTTATCAGGGAATTGATTCTAAGAGCAAGGACATGGTAGATGCTTCCTGTGGTGGCATCTACCTCCACAAAACTGCTGAGGAGGCATGGGAACTCTTTGATATCATTAGTGAGAACTCTATGCAAAGGGAAATCTTGGCTAGAGATCTAGAGCCTCCCAGATTGTTGAAGGAGAGTACTTCAAGAGGGAAGATATATGAAGTGAGTGTACCAAGTGATTTGGAAAGAAAAGTGGACAGTTTAGCCCTGAAATTTGATAGGCTGATGGGAGCAATGCAGTCACTTGTGGCTGCTAGGGTGGAGGAGGCATGTGCCATATGCCAGTCCCCTGCTCACCCCCTGAAGAATGCCCATCTGCTGGCCAATTTTCTAATTTTCTAACAGAGCATGTGGCTGCAGCTCAGTCTTATGGGCAGCAGCCTACTGCTACGTATCAATGGAGGAACCACCCCAATCTGAGGTGGAGGCAAGATGCCTACCCCAGTTAGCAGCAGCAGCCCCAGCAGCCCATGCCCTAGAGAAATGCTCACCCCTATCGAGAAGGTTATGCCCCAAGGCCTCAGTATCAGTAACCCATGGCCCAACCTGTAGCTCCGCCTATACAGCAATCTGCACCTCCTCCAACTGTGAGAGCATCTTCCTTTGAGGAACAAGCTCTGTCTTCACTATAGAATTTGAACTCCCTAACCCAAACTGTGCACCCTCACAATCAAAGCATCAAAAAGATAGAGGACCAACTTGGTCAGCTATTTGATGCTCTGATTAGGAGAGAGGGAGGAAGGTTGCCTAGGCAACCACATGACAACCCACGAAGACAGTTTGTAGTGGGTGAAGTCTCCTCCACCTATGAGGAAGCCAAATTGTTACAACTTTGAGAAGTGGTAAGCTAGTGGATAACCAAGTGGGTTGTAAGCCTGTGAGGAGCTTGGAGGAAGAAAATGAAGTGATTTCTACAAAAACACAACAAGGACCACCAGTGGTGGGCTTGAAGGAGAAACCGGCTATCAATAAAGAGGATAATGAGGATCCTCAAGAAAAGAAAAAATTAAAAAAGAAAGATGATCAATTGGCCAAGGCTACAAATGAGGGAGCAACCCCACATTTATCATTTCCTAAAGCACTGCAAGCACCCTCCCCTTTTGATAAAGGGCAAGAAAAAATCGAGGAAATGATGGAGACTTTCAAGCAAGTAAAAATCAATTTGCCCCTACTTGATGCCATTAAACAAGTCCCAGCCTACGCCAAGTTCTTAAAAGACCTGTGCACCCATAAAAAACAGTCTAGGATACACCTATCCAAGAAGGTATTTTTAACAGAAAAAGTTAAGCAAGTCCTGTCTATTGCAACTCCCCCCAAACTTCAAGACTCTGGCCTCCCCACTATCCCCTGCATCATTGGGGATCATACCATTAACAAAGCCTTTTTAGATCTGGGAGCCAGTGTAAATTTGCTTCCATATTCAGTATATGAGAAGCTGGGCTTAGGCAAATTAAAGCCCACACATGTGGTCCTCCAGCTGGCTGACAGATCTGAAAGGAAACCTGTGGGGATAATCGAGGATGTTTTGGTTGGAGTTAACAAATTCTTCTATCCTGCTTACTTTTTGGTGCTAGATATGGAACCAGGTAGGAGTGCCACTTCCATACTTGTGATTCTAGACATAACCATTTTGGTCACAGCTAATGCTTATATTCAATGCAGGTCTGGAATCATGGAAGTATCATTTGGAAATATGAAGGTCAAATTGAATGTGTACAACGCAGCAAATCAACCTCATCCCGATGAGGACTGCTTTTCTCTTGATGTAATAGATGAGGTTGTCCAGGAAAATGTGAATATGCTGCCACATGATAAGGAATGGTTTAATTAGCTAGCTGAAGTATGGAAGGAAACAGAGGTAGAGAAGGTCCTCACCTCTGAGATTGAACATGTGAAACTCGTCTCTTCTGAAGTGGCACCAGCACAGCACCATCCATGGAAAACTACTTTGTTACCTCTACCACCCCCCTCTAAGGCACCCCTATTGCCCTCCCCCATCAGTCCCCCAGAGGTGGAGTTAAACCAACTCCTAAAATCTTTGAAATATGCCTTTTTAGGAGACAACATTAAATTACCTGTGATAATCTCTTTTTCCCTCACTCTTGAGCAGGAAAAAGAACTACTTTGTGTACTAAAAAAGCATAAGAAGGCAATAGGATGGACCATTGCAGACCTTAGGGGAATCAATCCTGTTGTGTGCATAAAATTCATCTCGAGGAAGGATCCAAACCTTCCAGAGAGATGCAGAGAAAAATCAACCCACATATGCAGGAGGTTGTGATGAAGGAGGTAATCAAACTCCTAGATGCTGGAATAATTTATCCCATCTTAGATTCACAATGGGTAGCACCTACCCAGGTAGTACCTAAGAAATATGGCATTACAGTTGTTGAAGCAGATTCAGGTGAGCTGATCCCAACCAGACAGACCACTGGTTGGAGGGTATGCATAGATTACCGAAAACTCAATGAAAAGACTAGTAAGGATCACGTCCCACTGCCCTTCATAGACCGAATTTTGGACAAACTGGCAGGCAAGGCCTATTATTGTTTTCTTGATGGATATTCAGGGTACAATCAGATCCCTATATACCCCCAGGACCAAGAAAAAACCACATTCACTTGCCCATTTGGAACCTTTGCATACAGAAGGATGCCATTTGGGTTGTGTAATGCACCTACCACGTTCCAAAGATTCATGTATGCTATCTTCTCTGACATGATTGATATATTTTTGGAGATCTTTATGGATGATTTCTCCATTTATGGAGATGATTTTAGCCAATGCCTACACCACCTCAGCTCCGTACTGTAAAGGTGTGAGGAGACCAACCTAGTTCTGAGTTGGGAGAAAAGTCACTTCATGGTGACTCAAGGCACTATTCTAGGACATGTTGTCTCTCACAAAGGAATCGAGGTTGATCAAGCTAAGAACGATTTAATTGCTCATTTGCCCCCTCCGAAAACTGTCAAACAAGTTAGGTCATTTCTGGGTCATGCTGGATTCTACAGGAGGTTCATCAAGGACTTCAGCAAAATCTCCAAACCTCTTTGTCACCTGTTGTGCCAGGATGTTCCTTTTGACTTTAATGATGAATGTCGAGATGCTTTTGAACTGTTAAAGACTTGTTTGATCATAGCTCCCATCTTGCAATCCCCTGATTTTTCTCTGCCATTTGAGCTGATGTGTGATGCATCAGATTTTACCATTGGGGCAGTGTTGGGTCAAAGAAAAGATAAGGCACCTTCTGTGGTAGCATATGCCAGTAAATCAATGGTTGATGCTCAATTGAATTATACTACAACTGAGAAAGAGCTATTAGCTATTGTCTTTGCTTTAGAAAAATTCAGGTCTTATGTGCTGGAATAAAAAATTATTGTGTTCACTGACCACTCAGCTTTGAAATACCTCTTGTCCAAAAAGGAAGCTAAAGCACGACTAATCAGATGGATTCTTCTCTTGCAGGGATTTAATTTAGAGATTAAGGACAAGAAGGGAGTTGAGAACGTGGTGGCTGATCATCTGTCAAGGATCCCAGCAACTGACACAGAAAGCTTACCCATCAATGACTCCTTCCCAGATGAGTAGCTTCTGACTGTACAGATAAGTATGCCCTGGTTTGCCAATATTGTCAATTACCTTGCTGTGGGTAGGATCCCTCCACATTGAACCAAGGATGACAAAAATTTGTTCTTTGCACAGATTCGATATTACATGTGGGAGGATCCTTACCTTTTTAAGCATTGTGTAGACTTGGTGATCAGACATTGTGTACCTGAAACTAATTTTCAAAACATCCTAACCATGTGCCATGAACAGGCTTGCGGGGGCCACTTCAGTGGTAACAAGACTGCGGCCAAGGTTCTTCAAAGTGGTTTCTACTGGCCTATCCTGTTCAAAGATGTCCGGCAGCACTGTAAAGCTTGTCATCGATGCTAGCAAATGGGCAGTATTACAAGGAGAAACTCTATGCCCTTGCAGCCTATACTCTTTGTTGAACTATTTGATATTTGGGGAATCAACTTTATGGGACCTTTTCCCCCTTCTGCTGGATACAATTTCATCCTTGTAGCTGTGGATTACGTATCCAAATGGGTAGAGGCCATAGCTACAAGGACAAATGATCACAAAGTCGTCATTCAATTCCTGAAAGACAACATCTTCTCAAGATTTGGCTTTCCTAAAGCTATTATTAGTGATGGGGGAAGCCACTTCTATAATAAATATTTTGACAAACTGATGGAAAGATACTCTGTTACCCATAGAGTAGCCACTCCCTACCACCCACAAACTAGTGGGCAAGTAGAGATTTCCAATAGGGAAATCAAACATATTCTCAAGAAGACTGTGAGAACTGACAGAAGGGATTGGTCCAGCAAATTGACGGATGCCTTATGGGCTTATAGAACAGCCTATAAAATCCCCATAGGCATGTCTCCATTCAGACTAGTATATGGCAAGGCATGTCATCTGCTTGTTGAAGTGCAACACAAAGCATATTGGGCCATTAAAGCAGTAAATTCTGACTTACACTCAACTGGTATTCACAGGAAACTCCAGTTATCCAAGCTGGATGAATTGCGATTAGAAGCTTATGTAAATGCCCGAAGTTACAAGGAGAGGACCAAAGCCTTCCATGATAGACATTTGCTAGGCAAAGATTTCAAGCCAAATGACAAGGTATGGTTGTTCAATTCCAGAATGAAATTCTTTCCAGGAAAGTTGCAGTCTAGATGGGATGGACCTTTCACAGTGGTACATGTTTCTCCATCCGGAGTTGTCGAAGTCATGCATCCTACAGATGGCAGAACCCTTAAGGTCAATGGGCAGAGGCTGAAACTTTGCATTGACAATATTTGTGAGCCTGAAGAGACCATTGATCTTCAGGATCCTCCAGGTTAATACCTGACTTCGATTTGTATCATATGTATTATATTTGATTTATACCTCGATTCTTTCCCACAATATTTTTTGCAATAAAATGGCCATGTCAAGATCAAGCTTCGTCTCAATATCGCCCGCAGTCTAAGAATCATAGGCACAAGGTCAGAGGCCAATTAGCTGACTGGTAGCTCAGCAGATGAGTTGCTGGGTGCTAAGGCTAAATGCTCTGCACACACAGGCCATGTTATTGAGCTCATCGAACCTCTTGATAGGTCATTTAGACTTTTCGCTAGGTCCGCTGCTGATGTCGATAGGATTGGTGAGGATTTAGATAGCTGTTGAGACCTCTCGAAAGGTGAGAACAACTTTGCGATAGGTTTTGGACTTTTGCTTGGAACCTCTCAACAAGAGTAACAAATGTACTACCCAACTTATCGAGAGGTTGTTTCCACCCATCCGCATCCTAACGAAGTGCATGTTTTATCTACCCTCCGTTCGACAGGATACCGACCTATCGCAAGCGGCCATCCCAGCCTATCGAATGCAATGTTTATTCTTTTCGACAGGATGGGTTGAACCTATCGAGAGCATTCAATTGCCAGCCCCATACTTGTGCGACTTCGATATAAAGCCTTAACCTATCAACATTTTACACTCATCCTATCGAAATCGCCCCCTCACTCCTTCCATGCTTGTTGTACACCTGCGATGCACGGAAATTTTACTCCACATGTACCATGAACAACTGCGCACAGCACGGTCTTTAAACTCTACACCCCGAGGGTTTCTGCCCCACGGCGTAACTCCCCACGCTAAATATAGGCTGCCAGTTAATGCACAATTTCGTTCCCCATGCTGATTGGTCGAATTAACCATTCATTCCTTCTCCTCGACGGCGGCGATATTGAATGCACTACTTCATATTCCCTCATACATCCACCTTAAATAGATGCAGATGGCTCGACTTCGCCCCATTCCTCTCCGTCTACCCTCTGCACTCCTCCTCATAACCATGGCAGATGACAAGCCCACGTTCACTCCTACTCAACTCTACCTCTTCAGGCTGGAGCCACTACCGTCCAAGGAACCAGATCCGTTGCAATTCCTCTGGGATGAATATGAGGAGGTACAGTCGATCCTCGCTAAGGAGGAAAAGAAAAAAGACAAAAGGGAGAAGAAGAGGTTGAAGACCGAGCCACCGGCTTCTCCGCAACCATCCTCCTCTGCCACCCCTCCCCTTGCCCCCTGATCCTGTTCTTTTTCCTTTTCTTCCTCCCCTCTTGGCTTACAGTTCCTCTTCCACCTAATGCAGGCTGCGGATATCCCTGAGCCAGGGGGAGGCTTTTTCGTTTGCCTAGGATATTTTGTCCACCGGCCTACTTTTCGTATCCTTGTGCTTGACCATTGTAATAAAATGCTCTATTTATGCTCTATTTAACCTCTGTTAATAAACTATTTTTTTCTTTTAGTTGTCTCCTTGCTTTGGTTTTTGCCCGTTAATAAACTGCTACACCCCCATGCTGTAAACAATGAGGACACTGTTTAGTTTAGGTTTGGGGGTATGGCATGTATGCCAATAAATTAGTTAATTTTAGTGTAGCTAGGCTAAAAAGGAGTGGTTGGAATTAATTAGAGTAAATTCTCACTTGAATTTTTGTAAAATGAGGAAATAAAAAAAAAAAAATTGTTTGAAACTGAAATAAGCTGTAGTCCAACAGACTTCATGAGGTAAATGTCAACAATTTGTGAAAGATAATTTTGATGTATAGTAAACCTGAAATGAGAGAAGATTGAGAAGATACACCCCTGAAAAATTTGATGGAAGGCCATACCCAGTGAGATTTGAGCCTGAAAAATTTTCTTTGAAGAGTGTCTTGACAATTTTTTCTGCTCTAAGGATTGATGGGCTCTAATTTTAATCACTAGAAGTTAGGCAATTCCAAGTTGAAACAGCTTAACAACATTCATGACATTGAAGACATGAAGTAAGGCCATCCCTTGGACAGTTTGAGCCTAAAATTTTCCCACCTTTGAACTGCCCTTGATACACACCATTTGAGCCTTTAAAATCTCAACTTTTCTTCGATAAAAATTAGAAAATTTGAACCCAAAAGCCCTAACCTATTTCAGTTTACTCTTGATCTGAGAAATCAGGAAAAAGGAGAAGTGTGGTTAGAGGAGCAAGGTTCGATGATTGGTTGAAAAAGAAAGAAGCACATTTGGTGGTATTGTGGCATTCCAGCCCATATAAAAAAAAAATGGAGAAAAAGTGCAAAAAGCATACAAAAAGAAAAGAAAAACAGAAAAGCAAACAAAAGAATGAGAAAGAGAAGTCACTTCATTGGATATTTTGAAAGAGGAGAAAAGCTGGCCACTTTGGCTCTAAAAATTCAAAAAGAAGATGGATCTATGCTGAGATGAAAAAGGTTGAGTTACAAATCACCTCCTTACCTTTACTGATTTCTCAATTCTGAATTCCATTCTACCCTTTTCTTTCTTTTACAAACCTCATCCCTAAGCCACATTACAACCCAATAATAAGACCTTACTGATCTGAAATGGATTGAGCTGTCATGTGGAGATAAGGATCTGTTTAATCTATGGTGAAAAGAGTTAGAAAATTTCAAAAACTAAAGCAATGCCTATGCTCATGCTTGCAATCCTATTTGAGGGCTGAAACTGCTCTTGAGCTGTATGAAATGATGCACCCTTCTAATTTTATTGAGAGTGACAGCCCCGGTGAGACTTGGGTCTGAAATCCAAATTTGGTGGGGGTAGTATCAAAATAGAATTCTCAAGTGAAAGGTGAGCCATGCCTTAATTCTTTTGAGCAATGCCTTGATAGGAGCTGAGTGATGGTGAAAGATTGCAGCAGACTTTCAAGTTTGGAACTGACTTTTTCTGTAAAAATTCCTCTAATAAATTGAAAAGACACAGTGTGAATTTATTCTATTTTACTGAAACTCTATTTGATAAATTGCACTACTATTAACTAACCTCATTGGAGAAGTTTGTGGGTATCTTCACTGAAAACCCTCAGGAGACTTCACTCCTCCACTGGGGATCACCTAGGGGTTTAAAAGGCTTGGTGCATATGTTAAATGCATCTGTGCTCCCTACGAAAGTGGCATTTTTTTTTCCTTTTAATTCTCCTTTGCTCAGGGACTAGCAAAGCTTAGGTTTGGGGGTATGTTAAGTGGTGAAAAATGTCACTTTTCACCCTTTAACCTGACCATTGATAGACCTGTGAGCACACTAATAAGCCTCTGTCGAGTACATTTTGTAGACAGCAATAAAAGAGGACACTAATACAAAAAACCACTCAAGAATTCCCAAAAAGGGGCCATCTCCTAGCACAGGACAAACCCAGCAACAGCACACCAGAGGGTAACACATCACTGGACCCTTAGAGTGCCTGGCTACAGTAGGGCAAGGTGAAAGAAGTGAAAACAGGCTGAAAACATCTTATTGAATGGTCACCTGAAGACTTCGATAGGAGCTGAAAGCAAAGAAAGAAGGAATTCGTGCAGTTGAGAAGGTTTTGATAGGATCTGAAGGCAGAAGAAGGATGGATTCGTGTGAATTGAGGAGTTCGATAGGATCCAAGAACCTATCGAGCAGCTGAAAAGAAGGAAGAAATCATCCTATCGAAAACTTGCCTGAGGTATAAAGGGAACCTATCGAATGGTTTCCTGAACCTATCGAGATGAAGACGCTGGAACAGAACCTATCGAAGGGTGCTTGAGCCTTTCGATAGGAGTGAAAGCAACCCTATAGAGACAATTGCATGCAGATCGGAACCTATCAAAGAGATCTGAGAACCTAGCAAAAGGTCTAAAAAGCTCTATTTGAACCTGTCGAAAGCTTCCTAACCTATCAAAACCGTGTGCAAAACTTCTCAGAAATTTAGCTGTGCACATGTTATGATTTGGTGACCTGCTGCACGCAACCCGAGGCACTTGGTGATCGGCACAACGGTTCCAGAAGATGCCCTAGGAAATCCTAACCGACCCACGTGCTCTAACAGAACTCTAACAAACTCTGAGAACCTTCTAAAAGGGATTTTTGACGGGAAAAATAGAGAAAGCTATATATAGAGATCTAAGCCAAATTATGGAGACTAGCGCTTGCAGAGCAGTTCTATTTTCCCTCCTTTAGCCCAACAATGGTTGGCTAATTCCCCTAGAGTAGCGAGGAGAGAGGTTAGATCAGTAATTGGGTAAGGTTAAGATTGCTATTGTGGGTTCCCAGCTGCACAGACTACAGATCTGAGAGTATTTCCATTGTAGAGTGATTTTGATTGCAATGTAAATACTATTTTTAATGCTTTAATTAGATCTAAATTTCCTTTGGTTTCATTTGGTGATCAATCGAATTTTTGTAGAGGAGTCTGTAGATCAACTCATCTACTTAACTGGTAGGCCTCTTGGATACCACCCGATCTCCCTGGATCTGATACTCCTGTGATTCCTTGAGTCTGTGACCTGGGAATTATAGCATCTGTAGTAGTTTTAATTGTTCTAATTGATGCTTTAGCTTTGGAGGAGATCCCTAGGATGGTCTTTGACCATTAAAGTGGACAGATCATAACCTTAAGATTAGTCCAAGCTCAGGCTCCAATTGGATTCTTCTACTGCAAATCCATGGATTCGATAAAGTCTATAGGATGGTCTGTGACCATTAAAGTGGATAGATCATAGCCTTAAGACCAGGTGGATCCTACGATTTGAAGTGGAGCTTTCTACCCTGCAGCTGTGCTTATAGCCAGTTGAGGGAAATGTGTACTCTGAACCTCTGTAGCATGATTAATTAAATCTAATTTCAGTGAAGACCAATCTCCAAGCTACTCTTCTCCATTTTCTATTTTCTTTACTCTTTTCCCCTGCAAGATCTAAGTTCCCAAACTCGATCCAAGCTAGTCTATGTTTAATTTTAGCTTAGTTTAAGTAACAATCCATTTTAAACCTCTCCCCTGTCTTTTAGCTAACGTAGCATTAGTTAGGGTGCCAGATCTCATACAGATCTGGAGATTTATCATATTTTTAAACCAACCTCTCTGTGGACATCCCCTTACTCACCATCTTTGTAAAACTTTCTACAACAGACCCTAATTACTTGTAGGTTTGTGCGAGTGTGTTCTGCCTAGTTTTATTGGCGAATTTAGACCCTAATTTGAGGGAAGACAAACACACCAACAGAGCCCAATCTTTGTTTTGGGTTGTAGGTTAAAGTTTTAGGTTTTCATTTTAGGTTGTAAATTCAGAAGATATGCCACCGGTGATACTTATAAAACTTCTGAGTTATGAATAAAGTGGCATTTCTTTTATTTGTTTATTCATTTGAGTTTTTTAGCGGATTAGTTGGATTTATCTGATTTGTTTGACTTAGTTTTGGTTTTACTTTTTAAGATTCATTTCTAATTTATTCAAGGCTTATCCTGGGGTTAATTTGCTCTATTGAGCTTGGTTTAGAGGGTCTACTTGTTTCCGTTTGTTTTATTAAGGGCATTTTTTTTGTCCTAAACAAGTTAGGGTCTTATTTTAGAAAGGCTTTTTTGTTTAAAGTTTTGTTTGGTTTAAGGTTCAATTCAACTTGAGTTTTGGTCTTTTGTTTAATTCAACATGAGACTTAAAAGGTGTGAGTTTTCAAAGGTTCTGGATGGATGTTAAATGTTTAAATCCTATTGGTTTATCTAGACTTGGGGAGATTGATGTTCCTTAGGGGGTTAAGTGTTGTGTGATTGTTGGTTTATCTGAGTTGTCATGGATTGTGGTCTTTCAGGGGGTATGTGTTTGGTTTAGATTTAATTAGATTGGAAGGGTTTAAAGGTGTGACACTTGTCATTTGGTAATTCAGGGGGCATAGTTTATATAAGTGTGAACTAAAAGCTTTGGGTTCTTGTTTTGAGAATTTCATTTCAAGTTTTAGAATTAGAAGTTTTGGGGCATTTTCTTTGTGGTTTAGGGCATTTTTTTTTATTAATGTCTTTTCTTTCTCTCTATTTTGTATCCCGGGTGTTGGACCCGAATAGTTGTGCTTATTGCATGGGTTATTGAGAATGGACGGGATTGGTAATTTAAGGTAGCGGTCGAATTGCTGTCATGCTAAGGGAAGAGAGGAGGATGGGATTTTTATTTTTCCAAATAAATTCGGATTCGTGCACTGCCAGAATGTGCGGATTTTTGGTTTCTTATTTTGAGTTGTATATTCATAGGGTATGCCTTCGGTGTATTTTATAATTATTTATTCATTTATGAAGTGATTATATTTTTTCTTTTCATTTGTGGCAATTTAATAAATTTTGGTTTATTTGGTAGCTTGCTTAAATTTGTTTTGAGTGTGATGCTTATTTATCTAGATTTGATTTGCTCTTATTTATTTATTCTGATCTGGGGTATTCTTGGAGCAATTTTTTTTGGTTCAGTTTCAAGTGAATGGATGATGGGGGGCATTTTTTTTTTCTTTAGTCTTGGTATTAGTTGGAGTGTTTAGGTGATGTTGGGGATATTTGTTTCGGTTTTGTTTTTGGTTTGGTGCATTTTCTTTTAGTCAGTTTTGGTTGGGGTGTGTAAACGGTGTCGGGGCATTTTTTGTGATTTTGGTCGTAGTTTGGAACATTTTCTTTTAGTTATCGGAGTGCATATTTCTTTAAATCTGAATGCTTTGGATCGGCCTTAACAAGGGCATAGTTTTGTCTAATAATTAGTGTCGGAGATTACTTATTTTAGGCCTGTGAACGCGTTGTCTTGGGTATTTTTTGCTTTGTGTTTATGAGGAATTGTGCGCTTCACTCCGAGCGTGTAAATTAATATTGCACTAGAGGGTGGATGCGCGTTCAGAGCGTCAGATGATATTTAAGCGCTAGTTTTCGATCGTTTGATCGATTTAAATGCAGGATACTGGGCCCGTGATTAAGGCTGTGGCTGGTCGCTGTACGGGTGGCCATTGGCATTCGCGTGCCACTGTGTGGACGCTTGAGGTGATTACGCGATTAATAGGGTACGCGCAATCAGATGGTTCGGTTAGTTTGAGTGGGAGACGATTGGTTTATGCTCTTAGGGCTAGTCGTGTAATCCTAATTAAGCGTCGTGATTATAGTGCGTGATTGGTTTAAGCGCCTGGATTCGGGCGCGCGATTTTGGTTTACGAGCTTAGGGCTAGTCGTGTAATCATAATTAAGCACCGTGATTGTGGTGCGTGATTGGTTTAAGCGCCTGAATTCGGGCGTGCGATTTTGGCGGGTCTTATAAATAGTTTAAAACTTTTCATTTTCGATTCTCTGTTTTCTTGCTTCTTTGTGCTCTAGTTTTCATGTTTTTATGATATTTCGTGATCTGATCGTCCGTTTCAGGCGCTGTTCTTTCCATTCTCTTCAGTTTTTTGACCTCCTCATTTTAGGATAGAGTTTAAGGGTGGTGGTAGGCACGACATTACTGTTTTTGAGTTATAGAGAATGTTAGGGGCGGAGATGGGTGAGACTTTCGAGGCTCGGATCGACGTTGTCAGGGAGGTGGATGTTGGGGAGGTGGTCAGAGAGGAGGTATTAGAGGTTGACTAGTCGGGGGTCAGGGAGGAGGCGCTCTAGATTGAGCAGGGAGTCACTGAGGACGAGGGTGAGAGGGTCGAGGGTGAGAGAGCTGAGGGTGAGAGAGCTGAGGGTGTGGCTGAGGATCATCGAGATCGCAGACACTTCCCGCTGGAGGATTTCTTTGCTCAAGGCCGGGTAAGCATTCATGAGCAAGAGTTCTTCCATTTTCTTAGCCACTTAGGTTATGAAATAGGCTTATTAGGCTCTGGAAACCCTTCTAATTTATGTCAAACCTGCATTAATGATTGATTGTGTGTTCACTCATGCATCATGACAGTATCTAGAGATAGGTCATGTTTCTATTCAGTTGCCCTTATCATAGTCTGTGTGTTTGTTGCAACTTGCTATTATGTTTGGGGCATATTTAACTTATTTTTTTAGTTCTAAATTTATTTATCTTTCATCATAGGTATGTGTTAGTCTTACTTAGTCTTACTGTTATTGTTTGTATTTCGTTCAATAGGAGCCCCCGCAGGTGGCTATCAGCTCGACATGGACCGAGCCTCATACTTGGTACCGTGCCTTGCCAGAGTTTCAACGGGCGCGGTTGGTGTCTTTCGATTTCGGACTAATCCTAGAGCTGGAGCCCTTTCAGGTTGATCGTGGCTTGATCGCGGCAATCTTGGAGAGGTGGAGGGAGGAGCACCAGGCGCTCCTCTTTCCAGTTGGTATGATGTTGCCGAATCCAGAGGACTGGGTCCGCATTACCGGTATTCGTTTCGAGGGTGAGCCAATTATGGGGCAGATGGCAGGACATTACTTGGAGGTGTGCGAAGATATTTTGGGTGTGCCGTATAGGTCGAGCAGCTCGGGGCCAGGTGTAGTTCGAGTCACTTGGTATTTCAATACGTTTGCGAGTGGCTTCGTCCCCCCGAGGCGCCATTCGGAGGCGAAGGCGACTTATGAGGCGCGTTGTGCGGTAGTAGCGGGTTGGGAGCTCGTGGTGGAGCCGGGGTTGGTTGCGAATAGGGTGCTCTGAGCATTCTTGATGCACTTCCTTGGTGCAGTACTCTTCTCTTCTTCGACTTGAGGATGCGTCATCAGGTTATTTTTTATGGTACTTGGGGACTTGGATCGAGTCCCTTCCTACACATAGGGTGTGGCAGCATTGGCGCATCTCAATGAGCAGCTTTACCGTCGAGGGCAGGGCGTCGTGTCGATTGGAGGTTTCCTTCTATTCATCCAGGTGAGTTTTAGTTAATTGCTATCATTGTGTCTTTAGTTTGATTAATTTTTTTAGTTGTAGTGATGATCTCAGTGTTTCTTTTATGTTGTTCTTCTTTTTTAGTTCTGGGCGTATGATCATTTCGCTTTTCTTCGTCCAGGAGTTCCGTTGGAGGTGACATTCATGTTCTCGCGGATGCACGTGGGGAGGGCGCACGATCTCTTTGAGGATATGCACGTGGGGCAGGTATAGATCGTCATGTGTGTGTTTTTTTTATTTCATTTCGGTCTTTTAGGATCTGAGCCTTCGTTGTGGGGTCGGCTTGCTTGCTTTGTTGTTGGTGATTTGGAGGTCGTATGCGGACGAGGAGGATGCGGACGTGTCGGTGATTTAGTTTAGCCGGCCCTTCTTTGATGTGGACATATGGGTCCATTGTTTTGAGAGGGTGGAGAGGATCCACACATCTCCAGTGGTACGGCAACTGGGGCTCGCTCAGGGAGTCCCTCCAGAGATTCGCCACAGTGTGGCAAAGAGGATGGCCGGCCCTCCTGGCCATAATTTTACGGAGCGGATGGCGCTTCAGGTAGCGAATTTTAGAGCTGGGGGGACCAGGATTACGGAGGCGCTTGATGAGGCAGACGCCCAGGAGTAAGTGCGGTTGTTTAGTGCGTTGGGTGACGGGCGCCTCTCCAGGATTATGGGGGCGCTTGATGAGGCAGACGTCCCTTCCATGGGAGTGGATCTTTCGCGATCGGTGGGCCGGAGTCGGCGTCGGCTTTAAGGGAGAGGTTGGCCGCATTGGAGCAGGGCCATCTCACCGTGAGCATGCGGGGGGCTTTAGACGCTCTCCATAGGGAAATAGAGCTGATGGGGTGTGATCCTCATCTGGATGAGGAGATGCTGCAGTCTTTAGCCTCCTCAGTTGCTCAGGCTAGGGCAGTGGAGGAGGAGTTGGGGGCTCGGCTAGCGAAGACTCGACGGCTCCTGGTGGGTTAATTTATGTTTTTTGTTTTTTATATTATGCGGACTCAGTCTTTTGGTTGTTCTGACATGGTTGTGGTATCTCGTTTTATTTGGTTTTAGACAGTCTCAGAGAGAGGGAGAGGTTGCTCGTCAGGCGACGATGATCGAGTTGTTACGCTGTTAGCAGCAGGCCGGTCGAGAGGTGGAGGCCAGCTTACGATCTGAGATTAACCGATTGGTAGGTGTCTTTACATATATGGTTTTGCTAATTATTAACATTGTGAGCTTGCCAACTTATGTGTTTATTGTTATTCGTAGAGAGCCGAGCTCGCTGTTGGAGGTCCCGTTCTTGTGTTTCATCAATCTTCAGTCGCTTCCTCTAGTCGGGAGGATCTAGCAATGGTTCAGCTTCGAGCTAAGCTAGATCGTTGGGTGAGTTCCATTCAATCTTTTATCTTGTTTGTGTCATTGCATTAGTTTGTCGGGTGTCGTTGTTTCACTTTCGTAATAGTTTACTAACATTACGTTGTATTTTAGCGTCGGGTTGCCGAGGATCTTCAGACGAGGGAGGCAACTGCTGCCTCTCTACGTCCCGAGAGTCAGGTATAGTTTCCTCTTTTTTTTGTGGTGTAATTCCATTTTAGGTTATTTCATCTTCATTTTGTTCTAACATGTCTTGCGTCAGTTTTTTTATTTGTTTTTTTTGTGCAGGTTGTTCCGAACTCCGCTCCTGAGGCTCCCCCCTCAAGGGTCTGTTCCGATCCATACTCAAGTATGTTTTAGTTATTGTGTTCATGATTTATTTGTCATTATAGTATTTTTCTGATGTATTTGTTTATTCTTGTTGTAGCCGCCTACATTCGCTATTCCTTCTATGCCTCCTGCTGATCCAGTGACTGCTGAGATGGTTGGGCGATTCCTGAAGGAGAGGTTGGATCTGGTATAATCCTTTCCTTTTCAAAGTTTCTTATTTTATTCATATATACATTAGTTTTCGTTTGACTTGGTGCGATTATGTAGGTTGGTCAGCTTGAGGAGGCGCGCCTAGAGGTGGTGCGAGCGCACGCCACTCCTGAGGCGAGATGAGTCGTTGGGGAGACGCAAAGTCAGGAGGACCTAGTCATTGAGATGACGGTCACACAGAGGACTCAAACCGAGGCATTAGAGGCGACGCATCGGACGACGTGAGCAGAGATGCAGGCATCCCTAGATCAGCTGCAGTATCATCTGATGCAAAGTGAGTGAAGGATATATAGACTAGCTCGTCAGCTTGGTGGATCAGATTTGAAGGCTATGGGTTCCTCGACCGGGCAGTCTCGTCACACGTCCCATGATCGTGTCAGGGGTGATGCTCGTGAGGATCCTATTGTTCATGAGGTTCTTGCGAGGTATCCTCCTCGTTCTCGATCGAGGCGGTCTATTAGCCAGACGAGTGAGGGGGGATCTGTGGTGGCGCCTCGTCGTTTAGAGGTTCCAAGGACTCCAAGTGCCGAGATTGTATTTTTGGAGGACCAGTCTGTGGACCTCTGAGCTGATGATACTGGGGATAGCAGTGGTCGACTGTCCCAGCGGCAGCATAGGGAGTAGGTGATGTGTGTGTGTTTATGTATCTATAGCATGTGTGTTGTTGTATATATAGGGGGGGTGTCCCCAGTGATAAGTGTAAAAAGAATTGAAAAGATTTGACATATATAGAGAAATTTTTTGTTTAGATTTACCTAATTGGCTCCTTTTCTTTTAGTTACCTCTTGCATCTACTCTTATTTTTTAACTGCTTTAGTGCCATCGACTATCATTAGGATTTGGATGCTTCCTGAGCTGGCCCGGTGATAGTTGAAGGTTGCTTCATATCTACACATGTGAGAGTAATACTGTCAGTAGTTTTTGTTCTCCCCCTTGCAAGTTGTCAAGGGGGTAAGTGTCTCAGGCCGGAGTCTGGTAGCAAAAGAGAGATATGTGCTCTATTTTTTTCTTTCTTTTTTTTTCTTTTTTTTTTCTTCTTTTTTTTTCTTTTTTTTTTGGAAATGAAAATAATGCAATAGGGAAAACAAATAGCTAAAAATAGAAATAATAACAATACAATAAAATAAAAATACCCCAGTGTAGGAGCGTGGTAGGATCAGCAATATTGTATCTTCGATAGCACTTTTCGAATGGTAACTTCATCGTTCCTTATCTTCTTCGTGGACAGGTCGGCGCTTTTGATATGATTCTTCTTCTAATCTAAAAAAATGCCCCAGCGTCAAGATGCAGTGAAGCTTTTCCGGGTTTCGAGATAAGCACTTTGGGTCTATAAGCAGTCATGGGTATTGGGTGAGTTAGTATTAAAGAAAAATTGATCGATGTTGTCATCGAACCGAGGAGGTCTCTTTACGATTAGGTCAGTTGTGTATATGGGGGGGTCTATCCTAAGGTGGTGGTCATCCTATCCCATGGTTATTGGGGAGAAGTATGGTAGGTATATTGGGTGATTGCATCAGTCATCATTCATCAATTTTCGATTTCATTTCTAGGAATATCCTGCAAGGCTTCTGATTTATCGTCCAAAATAAAAATAGTAGAGGGGGTTAAGGCTCAGTGACTCGAGGAGTAGTTTGTATCTAATGCTTTCCAAAAGGGGTAGGTAACAATCTTTTCCTCAGAGGGCCATGATCGAGCTCTTCGTCATGTTTCGGCACCATCAAATCTCATATTCTATGGTTAGCAGGGGTTTATCCTCCTACCACCTTACGACGACCTCCAGTAGTATGGGGACATCAGGGACGCCCTCGTAGCTTGCTTATACACTTCTAGTAATGTTACCAGGGGTGTCCTCACGGTCTGCTTATGCTTCCCTGAGCTCATTGACTTGTTCATTCGTCGTAATGCTCTCACTTGATTTTTTTTATATATGTATTTTGAAAGCATCCTGCTAACGCAAGAATAATAAGTTTTGATTGAACCTAACATCTTTATATTTTTTTGCTCTAACGTCTCCACCAATGATGGGGGAAGAGAAATAAGGATCGAGTGTTACTTATACTTTTGAAAGAGGTTAGATATATCACTAGTCCTTTAATCAGATTGCCCGAGTGAAAAAAAGTGGGTGATAAATCGGAGGTCTTAGGGATATTCTGAGAATTAAAGGCATACGACCAATGAATGGGTCGTGACGACTACAGGGGTGATAAGTATAAGTATTTAACCATAGGATGCGATGATCAGAAGGCTAAGGGTAATATTTTCTAAGGTACATGGCATTTCAAGGGCTAGGGAGTTCTTCCCCATCTTGTTTCGTCAGTTTGTAGACATTTCCAGGGTATGCGACAGTTATGACATAAGGGCTTTCCCAGTTTGGTTTTAGTTTTCCTTTCGGATGGGCGTGCTTAGAAGGCATAATTTTCTTCAAGACTAATTCTCCAATATTAAAGGTTCGTTCAAGGATTTTCTTATCATAAGCCCTGGCCAATCTCCTCTGATATACCTGAGTGTGATCACCTGCCCTTAGACGTGTTTCATCGAGCTGCTCTAGATTAATGAGTAGGGCAATTCTCCCATCGTTCAAGGATAGCTCATCATCGAGTTGAATCCATAAAGATGGTACTTGTATCTCATATGGTAGGACTACCTCCATCCCATAGGTAAGGAGGTAGGGAGTTTGGCTAGTGGCCGTACAAATAGAGGTCCTATAGGCCCAGAGTGCTTCTGATAGTCGTTCAGGCAAATCGGCTCCATTGCTTATTTCTACTATGTGTTTTAGGATTTGAATTAGTATTTTGTTCATAGCTTCTACCTGTCCATTGCCTTGAGGGTAGAACGGTGATGAGTGGCGTAGATCGATTCCGTACTTCTTGTATAACTTATTCGTCTTCTCCGCGATGAACTGTGGTCCGTTGTCAGTGACAAACATCCTGGGTATTCCAAACCTGGTGATGATATTCTGAATAATAAACTTTACGAGTGTTGAAGCGGTGATTCTGACATAGGATTCAGCTTCTCCCCAATTGGTATAGTATTCGGTCGCTATAAGAATGAACGCGTGTTTGTGAGTGTTTCCAACAGTGTCTGTGAAAGGCCCAATGACATCAAAGGCCCACATCGAAAATGGCCATGGCGAGGTCATAGTATTCAATACAACTAATGGAGCTTTGATGAGTGCAGCGTGTTCTTGACATTATTTACAGGATTGGACGTAGAGGTGGCAATCTCTGATCATTATCGGCCAGAAGTAGCCTTATCGTATAACTTGATCGGCGATCTCTGTCTAATGGAGTGGGCGCTGCAAGCACTGGCATGTACTTCTCGGATGATGTATTATCCTTCGACATTCGTAACGCATCGTAGTAGTACTCCTTTAGTGAAGACCTCTTTGTATAATGTTTGGTTGAGTATCCATAATCGAGCGCATCGGTTCCTTATAGTATTCCGTTCGATCTTCGTGGCGTATGGAGGGACATGTTGTTATTTTAAGAAGTTCCAGATGTCAAAATACCATGGTTGTCCATCGTTGGCCGATGATATTTCAAATCTAAACATGGCGACTTCGGTTTCTGTCTTGACGTGCTTTTTCGGGGTGATTACTTCTTTCGGTCTTGCACCTGTGGGGAGGACGGGCAATTCTCTCTTGACGGTCCATGCTACCTCTTGGGCAGGTACTGTCAGCTTTTCGATGAAGGTCTTGGTATTTTGCCCGATTGGTATTTAGATGACTGAGGCTAGTGTGGCTAAGGAATCTGCGAGCTCATTTTCTAATCTAGGGATGTGCATGAAAGAGATTTGTTCAAATTTTTTTACTAAATATTGAGCGGTTTCTAGGTATGTCATTAGTCTCCTTTCCTTAGTTTTTCATTCACCTATGACTTGTGAAATTACTAGTTTGGAATCGTCGATGGTTTTTAACTGTTTAACACCTAATTCAAGCGCTGCTCGTAGTCCAGCTATAAAGGCATCGTATTCTGTGACATTGTTAGTGACAGGAAAATCTACTTGAAAAACTTTAGGTGTGACAACTCCCTTTGGGCTTAGGAGGACTATCCTGATGCCTTTTCCTTTATGATTTAGAGCACCGTCAAAATAAAGGGTCCATGAAGTCTTATCGGGCTCTTCGTTATGAATCGTTAATAGGTCTTCATCGAGGAAATCCGCATGCACAAGCTCATCACTCGGCAGCTAGAGATATGCAAGGTAATTAGTGATTGCTTGTCCTTTGATTAACTTCTACGTGATGTAAGTGATATCGAATTCTTGCAGAAGCATATGCTAGCGAGCGATCTTTCTTGATGTCAAAGGCTTTTCGAATACATACTTCAGAGGGTCCATTCAGGCTAGTACTAGTATTTTATGTGCTCCAAAGTAGTGTCGTTATTTGGTAGAGGCCCATACCAATGTGAGGTAAGTCTTCTCCATTGAAGTATATTTTCGTTCGTATTCGACCATCGTCCTACTGAGGTAGTAGATAGCCCTCTCTCTCTTGCCGCCTTCTTTATATTGTCCCAGAATTACTCCCATGGCTTTGTCATTCTCTGAGAGGTATAGAATTAGGGGTCTTCCCGAGACAGGTGGCAATAGTATTGGCGGATTAAGGAGGTACTTCCTGATGCTGTCAAAGGCTTGCTGACACTGGTCATCTCATTTATACTCAACTCCTCCTTTAAGTAGTCTGTAGAAAGGATCGCATGTGTCCGAATGCTGGGAGATAAATCTTCTGATGAATTGCAATCTTCCTATCAGGCCTCATAACTCTTTGATATTATTGGGAGGTGGCATCTCGAGGATGGCTCTGACTTTTGCAGGGTCAACTTCGATCCTTCGCTTGCTAACTATGAAACCAAGTAATTTTTTGAAAGTGACTCCGAAAACACATTTCTTTTCATCTTTAGCTGATATTTATTAGCTCTTTGTAACACTAGTCGGAGTGCTTCAACATGCCCTACTTGTGTTTGGAACTTCACTAATATTTCATCGACGTAGACTTCTACACACTTATGTATTATGTCGTGAAAATAGCCATCATGGTGCGTTGATACGTGGCTCCTGCGTTCTTGAACCCAAAAGGCATAACGACATAACAGTATGTTCCTCATGGTGTGGTGAAGGAAGTCTTTTCTTGATCGGACTCTGCTAATTTGATCTGATTATATCCAGAGAAAC
Source organism: Chloranthus sessilifolius (assembly GCA_021018995.1). Lineage (NCBI taxonomy): Eukaryota > Viridiplantae > Streptophyta > Magnoliopsida > Chloranthales > Chloranthaceae > Chloranthus > Chloranthus sessilifolius. Next base: position 44,869,672 of record CM037593.1, on the reverse strand, counting down.
CGTCCATAAAGGATAGCATCTCATGTCCAGCGGTGTTGTCGACTAGAGTGTCAATGTGTAGAAGTGGGACGTCATCTTCTGGGCATACCTGGTTGAGGTTTCAAAAGTTGATATAAACCCGTACTCTGCTGTCTTTCTTAGTGACAGGTACTATGTTGGCGACCCACTTAGGGTAAAGAAATACTCGGATAAATTTGGCTTTGTGTAACTTGTCGACTTCCTCTTTAACGTGGAGGGCAGTTTGTGGGTGCATCCTGCGGAGTTTCTTCTTAATAGGCTTTACATCGGGTTCTAAGACAAGGCGATATTCTACTAAACTTGGGTCTAGATCGGGCATGTCCTCATAGAACCATGCGAAGGAATCGAGGTGTTCTTGCAAGACTTGTACAATTTATTGGCGTTCCTTAGAGTTGAGCATTATGCTAATCAGTAGCTTCTTGGGTTTCTCTTCAGTGCCAAAGTTAAGTTCTTCCATGGGTTCTGCGGCAACTTGGGTTTGCTCATCGAAGCACTTGATAACTCGTTGGAAGTCGAGTGCCTCCTCGACAACTGGTGTTCTTTCTTCGTCCTCGATAAGTTCGTATACTGCAAAATTTCTACATTGGGGATCTGAGTTTGCGAGAGGTAATCCTTCATCGACACAATCTCTGACTGAGAAATCTTTGGTAAGGTGAAGGTCAAGACTACTGATTCTTCTCTCAAAGTCACGAAGTATCTCGTCCGGTATGATCACTGGCTTATTGTTTAACCGGGATGCTTTAAGTCCTTGTGCGGGGAATGTGATAGAAACCTTAGGAGAAAAGTCTCCTTGTTGGCCACAAATTTGGCTCGGGACGAAGAGTTCCTTTTCTTTTTTGGGGTTTTCTTATTTTTTTAGATTTTGTATTTCTGAATTTTTAGGGTTCTTTATTTTTTCTATTTTTTTTATTTTTGATAATAAATATGGTATAGGGTCAGTCACCTCAAGAGACACCGGGAGAATTTCTTCCTCTAGTTGAGGGAGCGAGACGGCTGCTGGAGTCGTTCGAGCGATTCTTTAAAAAATGCGGACATGTTGTGAATTTGGCAATTTTTTTTTTGGAGTCCTCATCTGATGAGATCTTTTGAATGAGTGACGTTGGTGACAGTGACACTAACTCTTGGATTTCTTCTGCCACATTGATCGTCTCTTCTTCGAAGAAGCTTTGAAGATCGTAGTCAATTGAACTATCATCCTTTGTGCTGTAATAATGTTGTTCATCCCACCGAGGGGGATCTCCCAAAGGATCCTCAAGGGCAGTGAGTTATTTTCCTTGATCTTCATAATACATTAAGATGAGCGCACATGCTTGGCAACAAGGTTAATAATGGTGAAGAATGTAGGGGGATTGCCAAGGACATTCCCATCCTTCCAGGTTAGAGTTAAAGATAGTATCGAATTCATCTTCTTGATCAGATAGTGCTTGAAGTCCTAGGTTAGCTTGCTCCTCTAACTTGAGTGCAGGGAGATCTATCCAGTAGTCCTCGTCATCACTCGGGGAAGGTTGCCACTTTTACTCTAAAGATTTCCAAAATATTTAGAGTTGCGACAAATCTGGGGATGTAAAAGTGTCTAGTTCATGTTCCTCTTCAGATCCTATGAGGGCGGTATGGGTTCTTCCCCCTAGGTCAATCAGATGACTGTTGGGATTTTCTGCTTCTTTTGTCGGTAGCTAAGCTGGTAGGTCATTACCTGTATCAGTGGTCATGAGGTTGGAGGGATTCGATTCTTCTCTTGTAGAGTGTTGGATCCAACTAGTGAAGTGTTCTAATAAGCTGGTGCATGCCCTACAGCGGGGTTGGTATGGGTAGGCGATACAAGGGGAGTCCCAAGGACATTCCCATCCCTCAAGGCTAAGGCCGAGGTGGATGCTATACGAGTTAGTATCTTCTTGTGGGGGGTCATCTCTTTCCCATGTTAAGCGTAAGTGCTCTTCTCCATCTTGCAAGGCTGTTATGTGAAAGTCATCGTCATCGGTGGACTCCCAATCTTCTACTCGTGGGTCAAGTTCTGGAGGTCCTTCGCTCCTCTCTTATATAAATTCCTTAGTGTCAAACATGGGCTTGACTCCTTCGAGCGATTTATCAATATCATGATTTAAATTTGTTAAATCATTGAACGCTTTAGTCATTTGCTCAATTTCCACTTCTTGGGATCTAGTGAAGGACACTTCCTTATGCTTTGGCACATCTGCTTTCTCAGTGGTCCCATAAGAGAAGTGGTCATATAGAGACCATTTTGGTGAAGTAGGGGACAAGTCGGCTTGCAGGCCGTCCGACTGGTAACCTAACCCTATGTGCTTACGTATTTGTATTGGGACAGTGGGTCCTACATGACCTTGCTTATTTTTACCGAGTTCGGTGTGGGGAACATATCCAAGTTGGTACATAAGGTCTCATCCTTTTGTTGCAGTAGGGTTAATAGCATAGAGTTTGGCGAGGTCTGGGCCAGCCTCTCTTCTCATTAATTTTTTTCGACGCGCTGAGGGAAAACTAGGAGGGGTAGGGGGACGGACTTCCGCAACTGTTGTCTCATCAGGGGTTCAAGTCTTTTGAATATAACTTATGTTCAACACATAATCGTGAGAGGTCGGTATGCTCACCGCGTAATCAGTATCCATCTCTCGAAGGGGTGTATCAGCGTATATATGGATGATGGAGTTCTCGTATGAGAATTTGATGCATTTATGGTATGTGGATGCGACGGCCTTCATTGACTTCAGCCATTTTCTTCCTAAAATGAGATTATACGTACTAGCAGAATCAGAAATATGGAAGGTAGCGTCTTTCGTTACAGGCCTGAGGCGAACCTGTAACTTGATAGTTCCTTTGACAAAGCGACGTAAGCCATCATAAGTTATGAGTGGGCCTGACATCCTACTTCATATATTCAAGCGTCTTTAACGTGGTGAGAGGGCAGATGTTAAGTCCTGCTCTTGTGTCAACGAGTGCATGTGGTATGAAGAATCCTCTAATTATGACCTTAAGATATATGGGGCTGCACTCCCGCGGAGTGACTCTTTGAGCATGTCTGCGTCTGTAAAAGTGAGTGCTAGAGGTTGCGCCATGACCGAGGTGATTTGATGAAGCTCATCTAGGGTCGTATCCTCATCCACTTACATGTCTTTAAGTGTCCTAATCAACAACCAGTGATGGTCAGGCGATTTTTTGATGAGTTCTAGTATGGATATCTGAGCTAGGATATTCTGGAGATGCCGCAGAAGGTCGTATTCTTGTCCTGGCTTGAGCACAGTTTCTTTGTCTGGCTGATGGGCCTTAGGTGTGGGTGGTTGGAATGGTTGAGGTGCAGGAATTGGTAAAGGGATGATGTGAGGTGGGGGAGGTAAGTTAACCTCTCTTTCTCTCATATTTCCCTCTGGTGGTTGTGCATTCGTGAAATCCTTATTTCGAGGGAAAGGCAAAGGTGGATAATTGGTTCCCGATTTGAGAATCGGGCAAGTCGATTGTTGACCGAACCCAATGCGGCTCGACGCAGATGTATTTGTGAAGTGAGTAAAATTCGAGTTCGGAACGCGTACTTGAATGGTGCCGCTCCAAGGTGGTAGGTATTGTCTGTAATCGTCCTCTTCTAAGAAAGCGGAGACCAGTGCCTCGCACGGGTCGGGATGTTCTTCACTTCTTCTGGCTCACTTTCTTCTAGATTCAGTGAACGCTCGGTGGTTATTTCGTTATCTTGACTTGGAGTTTTTCGGGTGACACTTTCTATCCATGTAGCAATTTGGGTTGTAGTTTAGAGAAAGTGATCTCCGTACTCGAGTTCAGAATCGAATAAAGGGAGCGGTAATGGCGTTGGTTCTGGATTTAGAGGGGTTGAAGGTTCTAGTGGGTGACTACGGAAGAATGGTCTCCTAGCCCTAAAGGAATGGACTCGTATCTAAGTGAATTTTGGATAAGGAGGTGGATTCAGTGGGGCGATGCGAGTGATCAGGGTCGATGGATGCGGGGGCGAAGGATATCTCGTTGGTGTGGTGAAAGTAGCAGAGGGTTGAATGCGAATAATTAGGGTGGAAGATTGGAAGGAGGATCGATCGAAGAGGTCCACGGTGGTGACTTGAGTCGGTGTTGCTTGGTTGTGGTTGGGCATGGGGTTATTAACGATCCCTAAATTTTGTTGAGGTTGGTTATTATTAGGTTTAGGATTCCTAATCTCCTGCCAATTGATCTGACTTTAGTCATTCATGTCATAGAATACGTCCTTGAGGACCCAACAGTCTTCTAGGTTGTGTCCGACGTATCGATGGAAGGCACAGTATTTGCTATAGTCTAGATTTGCTGGCCAGGGGCGAAGTTTTTCTTGTGAGAATCGGAGGAGGTTCTGAGTGTTAAGGAGACAGAAGATGTTCAGAATCGTATTCAGTAAAGGGGGATAGAGTTCCCGCCTCGACTGGTAGGGGCCTCTAGCTGGGTTATAGTTTTATGGTGGGGGCACACTATTATAAGTCGGCACGTGGGCCGGTTGATTCTGCGTCGTGTTCTGATTCTGATAGGTGTTGGGATATTGAGTTATATTCTGATACTGGCCCTGATTCTGATTCTAGCTTTGGTTTTGGTTTGCATATCTTTACTGATTAGTGCCTTGATTTTGGTTCGTGTATCGTTGCTGATTTTGATTTGCTCGAAGTTTCGTGGGTGGAAATTTTCGTTCCCAGAGCTTTGTCCTTGATTAACAACGGTATTAACCTGTTCGAGTCCTAAGACTTTCTTATTATTTTTCGATTTTAATTCACTAGAAGAGCCTACTTTTGATGTGACTATGGATAGAGCAAGGTCTCCGCCTTTAATATGTCGCGCTAGTCAAGATGCCCGGGAGTGGAGTACAGTGAAGTCGGGGCAATTACTTATGACAAGTGCACTCTTTAACGGTTCTCTAGTGTTATCGATGATAATGTCCACCGAATCCTTCTCTTTCATTGAGATGCCGGTCCTAGCAGCGAGTTTTCTCCATCTAGTGATGAAGCCGGCAAATTCTTCCTCGGGTCCTTGCTTGGCTGCCACTAAATCGTTGAGACTGGCCGTCTCTTGGATCAAGTGTTTATATTGGTCCAGGAATTGACCGACTAATTCATCAAAGGTTTCTATCTTATAAAGTGGGAGTCCCGCAAACCAATCTAAAGCTTCTCCTTCTAATAAACGTTGGATGTAGTAAATGAGAAGTCCTTGATTATCATGTATGTGTCGGCAATCATTACAAAAGAGGGCTAAATGATGATTCAGATTTCCCGTGCCATTATATTTGGTAAATTTTGGTGGCTTAAATCCTATTGGTAAATTGAACTCAACATCCCGACAAAATTTGGCAAACCTGAATGAGTGATCGGGGCGCTCTCTCTTGGCCATGTACTCATCGAGCATTTTAAGGAGATCTTCGATTTTAATGATGTTGTCTTTTTAAGCAACCCGTAAGCAAACCTTGTCTAAAGATTCATCGTTGAAAAATGGTGTGGCGCGGGCTGACACCGTGCTCAGGGTAGGAGGTGGCCTCTCTCGTCGGTCTTGTTCTTCTAAAAATTATCGTGACCTAATAGTTTCGTATGCAGCGGCCAATCGTCGAAGTAATTCTTCGGAGTCATCATCTCCTCTTTGTATTCTGTGGATACTGAGTTCTACGATTTGTTGAGCAGTAAGGTTTTGTCTAATGCCGCCATCTCTCCCATTATGATTATTCCCGGTGTGTGGGATAGAGAAGGGGTTCTCTTGTTCACTAGCCATAATAATCTTAGGTTGTCGTGGGCTGGAATTGTGAAATGGCTCTTCTCCGTACATGGGATTGTCATGATATCCCCACAATGGTGGGTCTCCTAAACTCACTCTATGTATACCAGACATCTCGAGTCTTTGACGAAGACTCATATATATATATATATATAAGGGAACCTAAACGACACGATGGAAAGAAAAATAGGGAAATAAGATGGAAAATAACTATCTAGAAAAAGAGTTGGCAAAAATGTCCCATCGCGATCGCCAGTCTGTTGGTGTGCGCTTTTTTCTGGGTTCCACTCGGTCCCCGTTGAATCAGTGACTCCAATTCTGTCCAAGTAGACTCTAGCGATGCGGCGTTTGGAAGATTAGAAATAAAAGATTTTTTATGAAGGTTCCTAGTTTATTGCGATCGCCAGCTGCAGATATTTATCGACGCTGCAATACGTCAATGATCACGCTTAAGAGTAGGTATGGGTTACTTCTATACTGAATCGTCCACCTACGAACGTCAGCAAATATGTCTTTTTCTTATCATTTAGATAGTTTAGTTTTCCTTTTATTTCCCTTTATGGTTATAGTTCTAATCAATTTAAACTTCCTTAATTCTATTGTGAGTTTGGTTGGGTGGTAATCTATTATAGTTTATTTAATTTAATATTCCAGTTATATCAGGAGTCTAATTAATTTTTTTACTATTCCTATCCTTATTGAAAGTTTAATTAATTAGGTGTCCTAATACTACTAAAAGTCCAATTAATTTTGGTTTCCTACTCCCATTAGAAGTCTAATTGTGATTAGGTCTCCTAATTGTACTCAGAGTGCACATGTAGTACTTCTGGTGAAACTTTAATTAATTTGAGTATGCTAAGTGTACTAAAATTCTAAGCATAGCAAGTATACTAGTTGTATTGAAATTCTAATTAAATCAAGTATAACAGTCCTACTAGAATTCTGACTGAAATAAAGAACTAATTCTACTGAAACTCTAATTTAAAGCAAATGAATTAATTTTATTAAAACCTAATTAAAACAAATAAACTGATTCTATTAAAAATCCAATTTAAATAAACAAACTAATTTTATTAAACTTTTAATTAAAGCAATGAATTAGCTATACTAAGAATCTAATCAAAGCAGCGAATTAATCATATTAAATTTTAGTTAAAGCAAGATATTAACCAATTAAATTCTAATTTAAAAAAGTTGCTCAATCCTACTAAAATCTAATTAACTTAGTTAATTAATTATGCTGAAATAAAACAAATCTATTAATTAAGTATACCAAAAAACTAAAAAAAGTAATTAATTAATTCTGAAATTCTTTAAAAAAAGGGGTTTGGGCACGCTATGCTAAGGAGGATTGGCCTCGTTCCCGAGTACCCTTTGTAAACTCCCTTGGACAAATCGGATGGTTGAGATTAAAGATAAATTGGATTTGTGATAATAGCATAGTATTTTTAGATTTTTCAAAGTCGATTTCGGAGATAATCATGAATTAAATTAAGAACTAGAATTAAGGAAACTGAAATTAATGTTTAGGATTTTTAAAAATATTAAACTAAGGAATTAAAATTAAAATCTAAAATTCTAGGACTGAATTTGGGTCCGAAATCAGAAAATTCAAACTGTATGATTAAGGACTGGTTCTAGAGTCTAAGACCTAGAACCATAAATTAATGATAGGAGTGGAGATTAAGATTTTAGAACGATATTAAGGCCTAGGATCGGTAAATTAGACTGTCGGATTAAGGATTGGTTCTGAATTCGGAGAATTACAACCAGATATAAAATAAAATTGTGGTCTGAAAAGGGTATTACGGTCTCGAACTAAAAATAAAAAACCTATAGAATTCCTAGATCTAGAGACTAGAAGTTATGGTCGTGAATAAAAAAATTAAATTCTTACCTAAGGTCAGGGCTGCGGAGAGAAATCTCGAAGATTTGGCACTTGAATTTCGAAATCATAACTAAGTCGTTCTATGGGTTTGTCCTCGAAGTTCTCTGATTTCAGAATCCCAAAAAAGTCCGTTCTCTCTCAAAAAATTGCTCAGCCCCCCGTGTTGTTTAAGAAAAAATCTTTTATAGGTTTTTCTTCAATTACGCGCTCTGTTTTAGGCGTTTAATCAAATTGCGCGTCAGTTTCCTAGTGCCTAATCGCTTTGAGTCGGTCACCAACTCAATGAGCGACCGACTGACTTGCTCAGCGAATTTCCTAGTCCTAATAGCGTTAGGGTTAATTTCGCACTTAGTAGGACATGCACAATCCGATTAAGCGTTTCTTCAGAGGAGCTCAATCAAGGAAACTTAGGGGTTAAAGACTGTGAGGCTAGGTCGGGCGTAGGCTAATTGCGTGCTGGTGATCTGGCACTCAATCCGATCGCGCGTCTGATGTCAGGCGCGTGATCGAGTCTTGAGATTGTCTGGGAAAGGAAGTTTGGTCTGAGAGGGGGACTGATTGCACGTTTGTGATCTAGCATGCAATCGAATTACGCGCGGGATTTCAGGCGTTTAATTCGGGGTTGTCCGGGTCTGGTCACTAGTCTGAAATGCTAAACTATTATTTCAGTCTGCATTCCGACTATATACTATTATTTCAGTATATCGTGTCTCTATGTTGGGATCTGAGCCACAGAGCTATTGTTTCAGCCTGTGTTCAGCCATGTACTATTGTTTCAGTGCATGGTTCCCACATTAGGGTTATGAGGTCAAAAGTTGACCAAACAAATTTGTATATTCCGAGAGGGCAAAATAGGGGTGTCTACACCCCTATTTTTATAGACAATGCGGACATTGTCCTATTTAAGTTTGGGGGTACACACTCTGTGTATACTACTTTTACTTATTGCTTTTGCTTATGGCATATATATAAAAATAAAAAAATTTGTTTCTGAGTAGATTTAATTAGTATTAGTTCTATTTTTAGTTTAGTTTTAGATATTTAGGTTAGTTTTGTTTTAAATTTTTTTTTTTTTAGTTAACCATCACATGAGAGTAATAATTAGACAAAATATGATTCCAAAAGTTTTACCATCATCCTAGTAGAAGTTCAACCATCAATGATAAAAGCAGTTACGATTCATGTTTAGCCCACTTGTACACTATATCATAACTGAATTTTTGAAAATTTACTTTGATTTAAACAGTAATATTTAGTTTATAGTTTCAGAATCGTTTACCAGTGAACATTTGGACTTATTTCCTTTCTTTGAGAGAGAGACTGTTATTCTATTCAAATCTAAAATTTCTTGAACTTTTTGACTGTATTAATGAAATCTCATATTGGTATTTATATTTTGAATCAAATATTCTATGACTATGCCAACTATTATTCTAGAACTGTCTAGAATATGCATCAAACCAATGTGACATTCTTGCTAGTGAATCATGAAAATGATTTAAGGCCATCTTCTTATTCGTTTGAGCCAAAAATCAAAAGTCTCAATATAATTTATCTCTTGAACCTATATTAGAGCTTAAACTGAATTTCTTTGTACCAATATCTTATAAACCCTTAACCATATGTAATACCCAAAGCTTTCAACCTTTTTACCCTTGTAATTATAAGAATTTAAAATAGAGGGAGAAATAGGAGAGTGGAAGGAGTACGCAAGAACAGAAAATGGGGAATGCTAAAAAGGGTACAATTGATAGAGAAATAGAAAAAGAAATTATAAATATGGGAGAAAAAAAATGAAAAGCAATGAAAAAGAGAAGCAAAAAGCTTCCAAAATTGAAAAGAAAATCAAGAGTTATCTGACAAAAGAATGAAGAAAAAGGGATTTATTAAACGAAAATTCTTGTAGTTGGGAAGAAGTTATCCAACTTTTTGGACACTTATTAAAGTAGAAAAGAAGAAAAAGATGAAGAAGATAGGTAAGAGATAAGCTGAATTCTCAGAACTTTTGAATACTTTCTACCTTTCTTTGAAACCTTTTAACCCATAGCCCCATTACAAGTCGAATAAAGTCCTTCTTGATTCATGATTTATAGAAGCAAGAGCCTAATAGAGATGTATATAATAAATACTACAAAATATCAGAAAGCATAAGAAATAGAATTGATTATCTTTTTTCATGAGATTTATTTTTTCAATTATCCTTAAAATTATTCCTGATATATCATTGTAAGAGCACTCAATAATTTTAATATTCTTTTTGAGAGTATGCCAATAGTGAGAATTTTGGATGAAAATATTTTCTAAATCTGCAGTTTATAAAAATTTATAATGAATGGATTCTTTTATTGGTACGCACACACTCCATGCTTAATGTGAACTAAAATTATTGAGTTTCTAATCAAGGATAACTGTTAGGATAGAAAGTCATGGCTAATGGAATCAAAATTTTGAAAATTATAACAAATCATGTGATGATTGACTAATTAGTATACTATCAGTAGGTTTGAATTTGAAAAAAAAAAAAACCTAAAATATTTTGAAGTTTGTAGGTAACTTCACTAAAAACCTTCAAAACACAACTCTTTCACTAGGGATCACCTAGGGGTTTAAAGGCTTGATGCATCTATTAAATGCAATCGTGCTCTCTACGAAAGTAACATTTTAGTTACTTAGTTTACCTTTCCTTGTTTGCTAGGGACTAGTAAAACGTAAGTTTAGGGGTGTGATCAGTCACATAATTTATCATTTTATCGCCCTTAACTTAGTAATGCTAGACCTTAATTTGCTACTAATGATATGATGATATACAGATATTTAGATCAGTGAGCATAATAGAGCCAAAGTACTAATCTTTACCAAAATGAACTCTAAAAGCATTAAGAATGACGATCACATGAAGATATGATCCCAATTGTAGTTGAGAACTAGTTTGTAAGCCAAAAAGGAAGCTTACTATTCAATCGTAATCTCGAGAGAGCGAAACTGAAGAAAGAAAAGAAGGAATCGCAATTACAATCCAATAGAAAACGCTCAAGACTAGAAGACATAGCGAGGTAAGGAGTTACGATCGTTTGACATCTTGGAATCGTACTAGATGAAGAGATGCAATCGTACTTACAATTGTGTATATTAAAACTCGAACTGCTGAAGATAACGTGAGTACATGCACCGCCATGCACAGAATAGAAAGAACTCTTAAAATAAAAGTTTTCTATCTTATGGATCTGAGAAGATTGGCGAAAGAAAAATCCGAAGATCTCTTATGATCTATAACTAAGAGGGTCTAGCACTAGGAATAAGCTATCGATAGAATTCTCAGCATCAATTGACGATTGAGGTTGGGTTTCCTAGCGATCACCTAGTTTAGTGTAGTTTAGATATCCAAGGTTTCTCGAGAGCAATTGATGATTGTGATTGGAGACTGGAAGATTAGAGTAGAGTATCTGTAGTTTCTCAAAAGCGATTGACGCCTGTGACTGAGAGATGAAAAATCTTTTTATTACTTTCTATTTTTGATTTACTGCTTTCTTTTATTGCTTTGTAAATATTTGATAGTTCTTGATTTTAATTGACGACTAAAGTCTTGAATTTGAAAGATTAGTATAATGGTATTTTCTTCCCCATCTTCAATTTTCTAGTGTTGATTGACGCCCAAATTCTGGAAGGTTGCAGATTAGTATAAATCTATATTAAAGAATTCTTGTTTTTGATTGACACCAAAATTCTGGAAGACTTAGATATAGTATAACGATATTTTAATTTTCATAACTATCTGAGAACTGAAGGAGACTAATTGATAACCAAGATCTGGAAGTGGAAGGATTTTGATTTATTTTCCTGTACTTTAGTTTAATTCAACCATTCTTTATTCTTTAAAGACAAATAAAAGTTTTAGAGAATTTTCGACCTTTCTTGTGGGAACGATCTTATTGCTAGTGCTATGATTTTCATTGTGCACTTTCAATAGGTTAAGACGGAACGTAATTCATAGAGCTATCACTTTTTTAGATAACTTAATTAGAATTTTACTTTTATAAAACCCTCTTTCTAGTTAAGGCTTTAGTATAGAGTAAATGATTAGTCCCTGTGATTCGACACCCTTGTACTCGCCTAAGTACTTCATACTTGTGCACTTGTAAGGTTTCAAATTATAAACGATCAAAGACCCTTAGGGTTAAACGGTTGACTATGTGGTTAAACCCTTTGACCCGGGGGTAGAGAACCATGTGTCCTACAAATGGCCCAAACGGCCCTCAGGAAAAAAATCCCTCTTAGGGGTTGAAAAATCAAAGGAAATGGCTGTTTCCCTATTTAGTATTTTGGGTGGACATGGATTGGTGTGTACCACTAGTTTGATGACATAGATCCCGATGATCCCCGACTTTTTAGGGTTTGGTTCACTAGGTAGAGCCCCATACTTCTGGAAACAATATTTATCCAAGGTTACACTTTATTTTTGTAGTTAATATTTTATATTTATTTTGTATCCCAATATTAGTGAATGTGTTAAACATTTGGATTATTTTGCTGGTGCCTTTTATGTTAAAATGGTGTGAGGTGTTTGACCCCCTAGATCTCAAGGTTCTGGGTTGTTTTCAAATTTGGGTTAGTAGGATGATCTCCCTAATATATGATCAACTATCTACCCAATGTTATACTTTGATATGCGTACTTTTATTTCACAAATTTTATTATCCCTAAAAATTGTATTTTATTTCTGTTTACACTTGGAATATTTTCTGCTTTATGTTTCTATAAACTGTGTATATCTTGGCTGAAATGCTCGATTTGTCCCATTAGATTAAGAAAATCATAAACCTCTAGGCAGAGGCCCATTGACCATATTAAAAACAATCTGACCATCTGTCAAATGGATGGTCAGATTCCCATTTTAAAAACTCACCTCGGTCTGTGTGCTACCTGAAGTGGTGCACATAACCAAAGAATTTCCTGCACTTTATCCTTGTGACAACCTAGTCTAGGGCCTAGTTTGACCCTTTTAAATCTCAGTCTTTAGGCCAAAGTGGGCTAGGTATTACCAAGAAGAATCTCCACTAAATTTTGGTCCTCTTCTTATTCAACGGACAACATAGTCTGAAAGACTTTTCAAAGTTATCGATTGTTCAAAATTTTTTAAAAACCTGGACCCCTAGGAAACTAGTAAAAGAGGTAACATTGCTTCCTATTTATCTCGTAAACAATCAAACTAGTGAGGGGTCTGTATGGAAACCCTCTTCTTTTCGAGACACTAAATGGTCACCCAACCTGACGTCCCATAACTGGTTTATTCAAACCCATAAAGTGCGCCTCAAATTTAGTTTAAACCTTGATGGAATTCGAGCCCTGGGACTGTCATTTTATATAAATTCTGTCCTAATTAAAAAATCTCAGTAGGTGAAAAGTTTTCATTTCATATGATCTAGTTCCACCAAAAAATTTAGATTAAAAACATTCAAGGATTTTGAGATACGTGTATAGGTTGAATAATAGCCACATGGTGCCAATAGTCAAAACTAGATTTAAGGCTATTTACCTTAATTGGACCATAATCGGGGCACATGAGGCCCATACCACTAACCATAAGGGTCTTCAAGATCACCAGTCATAATAAATGTTCATGGGCCTCCCCATGTGGGACCATCTAGTCTATGGAGCTCTGATTGGCCCGAATACCCTATGTAGCCAAACACGCATTTTTGAGAAATCACGAAACCAAATTTGAAGGATGGGCCCAACTCACCATCTAGGTCTTGGAAGGCACATTAGATATGTCAACCTTTATGCTGTGGAGGTATGAGCACTCCGATAATAATGCAATGACACGATCATGACACAAACCTTTGATCATTTAGTTAATAGACCAAACGATTGAACCAAGGATAAAAGCAAGGAAGTCCCCAACACCTTTTATCCCGATGATGATATCCTTAAGGTTGGATCAACCTGAACACAAATCATGTTTATCCTGAGAATTGTGTATTGAAGATTCGACGGCCAACACATGTGTGAGTCATACAACGGCTAATTCGTAATCGGGATTATTCGATTGACCAGTCCAATCTCATCAAATTTAGACGATTTATCTGCTGAGAATATCAAATTTAGACGATTACGTGAAACTCGAAATATAGATATCCATGCACTGATGTAATACCTTTATTAGAGTGTGGATAGTCACACGAAGTACATCCAAGTTACTCTGAAAGTCGTTCCTTGGGAAGAGTGATTTCGTGAAGCTTATCGCACTATGACTTACTCTAACTTAAGTTGTATGTAAATGATAAAAAAGTGTGTAAGTAAGATATAATAAGATACTAATACGATAAGATACACTGTGAATGTCGGTTGAATATGAAATTAAGCTGTCCATGTGTCATATTTTACGAGTCACCGTAAGGGTATACCATCTGCAACCAAAACTGACCGTAATAACGATACAATAATTCTCTGAATGTAAGGAGACACAAATTTATATGTGCGTAACCTCATCGAGCTGGATGATGGTTTACGATACGATATGATATGATGGTTAGGTGATTATCTACATGTGGACCTTGCGTAGTAGGTTCAAGCGACGACTTTGATACAAACTGTTTACATAACATAAGTAAGATGCGAAATACGTTGTGTAGGAGTATGAAGCTACGATAAGATCTAAGATATGCCACTTATGTTCAGATGACAAAACTAAACTAAATAGAGGTTACGAAATATGTTCATCACTTGCATCTCCTCACTTGTGTACTTGCTCATGTTGTAATTTATTCATATATCATATATTGAGACATGTGTATTCACATGATGATGGTACTGCTTAGTTAAAAATCTTTTAAGAAATAGTTAAGAATTGATATCATAAGCACTCACTAAGTTGCACTTACGATCACACTGGGTAGATTGTGGTGGATCGACTGTGTAACTCACTGAGTTTATACGACCGAATAAACTCATCCCATAAAATCTAACAGTTACAGGTAAAGACATGGATTATTCTGCCCTTGATGATGATGCATTGGAACATGATATGACTTATAAGGGCGAGGACATTAGAGATCATCTGGATAAGGGCATAGACGCTGTAGATTATTATGAGCATTGAGAGTTCTCTATTCTTCCTAGACTTAATTATTTCTTTGAGAGACACATTGTTACTTTTTGTTTTTTTTTTCCTTACATTTCATAGGTTTAGGAATGGGATAGTTTTACCTTACATTAAACCTTAATTTATTTACTATTTTAGATGCATGATTAGGAGGTTATATTATTATTGGTGGTTCATGTATATATTCCGCTTTTACAGTTGGGTTATTAATAAAAAATGTACTCATAAATTTCGGAATCCTATTTTCAATGGTACTTAACAAGCGTGCGGGGTTGTGTATATGTTCGCTTAATAGTCTTAACAAGCGTGCTGGGTTGTGACACCAGATTCTAAGCCCTTGAGATTGAATAAAATTTTAGATTATGACAGAACTTGTAGAGGATGAGTGCAACTTGCGATTACGGGTCGTGTGACACTTGATTCATAGAGTTCGAATGCTTCACTTGAATCTAGATCATATTTGAACAAGGAAATTAACTCTAAAGAAGTGAAGAACAAACCACACAAGGCAAAAAAATTCTTCCTTCGAAAGAACCCAAAAGCTCTGTACATGTTTAAATATGAAGCTACAGTTGATGCTTCCTATCCTGCAGAAAGAGGCAGGCAACGGTGCAGTCATCCACCTTTGAACAAGGATATTTGTGTCTCCATCCTCGAATTGCAGCATCAACAACCATTCTTGACGCTGCTTCTTCGCTCTCTGCTGACCATACGATCGACATCACATGATTGTTACTAAGCACATCCCACACCTGCATATATCCCACAAAATCCTATAAACGAAATGATTCAAAATTTTATAGTCACAAAATGATGTGTACCATAGTATGTCAAGTGACTAATCAAGACAGCATATCGTGGGTAGAACAGATTTTGCACATAAATTTACGTGCTCTAAATATGTATGCCCATCTCAAAGTGTGTGCCATAAAGGTGTGCATAGTACATTATGCTGAAACGTGGACACACCTAATACCTACTTCTACAATTGGAGCCAAGGATGCAATTGAACTATAAGCATATTTCAAATATCGGTCATATACATATCGGCTAAGTGGCCCGATATGATATTACTCACCCACTCGGTATGAGTATAGATATTGGCTGATATTCATAACATATTGGTTCATATCGACCAATATGGATATGCATGCAATTAAGGTGACTGGGACATCAAAAATGTATTTTAGGAAAATTTCCAATACATATCTGATATATCTGATAAGTATCAGCTTAGGACCTTGTGGCCCATATCCATCCGTTTTGACATTTGAATCCCTTATAAGGTCACAATTGAACAGATAGAGCAAGTTGAAATTCACAGAAAATGAAACCTAGAATGCTACAAAAGTCCCCATGCCACTTATTTGATTCTTTCTTTGAACAACATAGAGAAAGAGGTTGGACACCCTTTTTTTTTTTTTTTCTAATAAATTAGACTAAGGGCATTAAAATCATATGAAAAAAATAATCTAAAATCTCGATAATGTTCTGCTAATTAATTTTAGAATGGTAAAAAAATGATGTTGGCCTTACCCCATCAGTTGCGAGAACAATAAACTCGTCGTCGTCGGTGATGCGATGATGAGATATCTGGGGGACGCCAATCACGCCGTAGTTTTTGAGAACAAAATCGCCAAAGGCACGAGACATGGCTAGGCCGGGGTACTCATCCATTGGCAACCACACACGCTGAACATTGGGTTCGTCCTTTAGCGCGAAAATCCGACCATTACAGCTCTTTATCCTTTCTGCTTCCTCTGCATGTGTAGATGAATATTAATAACTACATGGATGCAAGCATGAGTATGTGTGCAATATGAATATAGAAGCTTAATTAGTACTCGTGTACTATAGTAGTGGGCCGGGTTTGGTGGGTTATTGGGCCTGGCCTATACGCCTATACTGTATGCAATGGAGTTTGTATTAGATATCCGACGTGGTGCCTGGGTCAATCTATTCATGGCAAAATTGTCGGAGAACCAGGAGGTGCAAAAATATTTATGAGCACGCAAATAAGTGAAATTAAGCTTTCGAATTTTCACTGTTTTGGCGCTAAATAATTTGTACTAAAAAGAGGCAGAGAGAGAGAGAGAGAGATTGACCCGAGCACCACGTGTACACTCTTTGTCGGTACTAATACCAACGCTTATGCAATGAGCACACGCAATCAACAACTTACATCTTGGATGATATGAACCATCCGATCGATTGATTACTTTATTGCGGTATATCAACCGGAATCTGCCGCAATTGTGGATATAGATGGCTCATACGAGTTACTAGTTTAATGCACAACGAGTACTATATATATATATATATATATATATATATATATATATATATATATATATATATATACATTAAGTCCAGGTTATTTTGGGAAGAATAAAATAATTTGTACTAAAAAGAGGACTCACGGGGTAGGTTAGGCTTCAAATCGGTGGTTAGCTGAACAGCCATCAAGGAACCATTGTCTGATTTAGTTCCCAAAACTGCCCTCGAGTCACCAAGATTAGCAATAATAATGTCTTTACCCTGTCATCAAATAATTACAATTGTAATTTTAACAGTAATACTATTACTACTCTTAATAATAATAATAATAATAACATAGTAAACCTCTTCAAGTTCGTGTAAATTTGTGGTCATAGTTAAGGGTTAGTTTAGACACGCAATTGAATTACATTACATATGTAGTGCACTAACTATAGTCACCGGTTCATCAATAATTTAATAAAGTTAAAAATTAGAAAAAGTCAACAAAATTTGTCGATTTCAAGAAAAGAATTGGGGAAAAATTTAAGAATCTTTTTTGAGAAAATAAAAATAAGCACTATAAAAAATATGATTATTAGTGGCATCTGAAAATTGACGCTATTAGTCATGCCACTTTCAAAAACTGCCGCTTGTTGCTATCAAAAACTGCCTTAACAGCAAGTGTCGCTGATACACCTTATTTTTATAGTGAAGATTAAAAAATTTAAATATTTGAAAATATAAAAAATGTCACGATTTAATAAAACAGTTGGGAACTAATTGCAAATTTCGTGTATTTTTTACAAACACATGGTTTTTTTAAATTCTCCGGTTAATCATAGTAAATTCGTTACACCCAAAATCACAAGTTTCAAAAATTTTGATGATTTTGGTGACCATATCGATGATCAATTTTTGTTTTCACATAGCACAAATCCCAAAAAGTGACTCTAAAGTTATGAGTGAGCTTGACATGTGCCACGGGATGCTTGAGGTACTCTTTTTGGATCTATGCGACATGGAAACCCAAAACTGACTGTAGATCATAACATTCATATGATCTAAAGAGCCAAATGTGTGGAAGGAATGAATGACAATGGATCTCCATCATCTAATTCAAATCAGCCAACGGCTTTTCCCTTGGCACCCTTAGTAATTTGGTAGGCGCAAATAGAAATACCTTTTCAAATTGGTTAAAATCCAGATGAAAGTACAGTTTCAAACTTAATGTGCCCTTTGATAAAATACAGCCAAGGTATAAAAAATCAGCCAATATAGATATGTATTGGCAATACGTATCGGTTTCTCGACAAATCGATATGTATGAGCCCGATACGTATCGGTATCCCAACTCGTGTATCGGATACCATATCGGCCGATAAGGGCCCGTATCGACCGATACGTATTAGGTATCGGCTAATACGTCTCGGTTTTGGCCGACACGTAGCATTTCTTTTTTTAAAAGAAAAAAAAAAGGCCGATATGTATCGGCCGAGTCGTATCGCTCCTCGAAAAACCAATATCCGAGTCCGACATCGATTTTGTTACCTTGGATACAACTATTGAAATTGAGAAACTTGAGTTTCGCCTTAACCCTGACATCACTTTGTCGGGTGTTGGGGAGTCCTTTCTTTGCAAATCTAGAGAGTAAGACTGCGTATGGCATAGCTCTCTATTAGCCCCTGCCATAGTAGAGTTCACCTGTTTTAGCAGGTTTCTATCCTCTTTGCTAACATCATGCTACCTTCTTTAGTAGGTACCCCTTCTCCTTATTAACCCCTTGCGCAATAAGATTTTATGCAAGATTAACTTGTTCACCAGTTCTACCCTCCTCTCTACTCACTCCTTGCCAGAGCATATTTTATTTACTCTAATAGGGAGTTAGTAGAGAACAGGGAGATTGCTGTTAGAGCATATAAATCCTCTTTTGGAGGGAGTTAAAAAAGATTATAAGAATAAACTAAAGCATGTGAACTCTATTATGACAGGGGCTAGCAAAGAACTATGCCATATGCAGCCTAATTCTCTCTGGATTTTATGAAAGCGAGCTCTCCATGTCATTTAAGGTCAATGTTTTGTGAATTGATAGAGATATTGTTTGGGGAATTTGTCTATGATGGGTTGTCCGAGTTTCACAATCGAGATATTGTTTGGGGAATTTGTCTATGATGGGTTGTCTGAGTTTCACATGCTTAAACCATTGATTACTTTGAATTTGTGGTTGGAGATCATCTTCTACTCCAATATTCAACACATTGGATCCTGATATTACGGGATTACCATCAGATTTTGATTCCACATGAAACACATCTAGAATAGTAACCCAAGGCATGTTTGATGCTTGCTCATGATTATTTTCACCTTTTCCCATGTGTGCCATGTGGAATAAAAATCTGACCATGTGATATAGTATGCCGAAGATCTCAAGATCCAATGTATGAAAGAACTGGGAGAAAAAAGATTTCTCTCCTCAGATTCGTAGCAAACAACAACTTAAGCACATGAAACTAAGATCAAGAAGGAAGAATCTTGGATTGTAAATAAAGGATCTCTTTTAAAATATCCAACAAAATGTGCACTGTTAGATTCATGACTCAGATTTGGGCTCGGGAGGGCCCATCTAAGGGTCATATATCTTGGCCAGTTTTCACCTAAACTCTTGTAACCTGAAAATTACTAAAATGACTAAAACACCCCTCATACATACCTGCTTTATGATGGTCACTGCAGTGGTCCCACTACAAGAGCAATCCAAATTCCCATGAAGCTTTAGTTCCTTCTCCATCACCTTGAAACCTTTAAAACAAGCGTCTTTCCATTCATCAAACACCTTGCAAGAATCCAAATTACCATCTAACCCTTCCTTGTTATGACCGTAATCGTTATCAACCGTTCGATCTATCGCATTCCATTGGCTTAGTAGTAAAGAAGGCAAAGAATCTCTCACTGTTCTGCTCACAATGTGCCCATTTTGACCATGCCCATCAAAAACTCCACAGAAAATTCCATCTTCCACGCCGAACCTCTTCAAAAGAAAATATCACCAGTTACATTTGGTATGGGATCTTAATAATTAGGACCCCAATATGGCTTCACTAGAGTTGAACCCTAGGAAAGAGACCCGCTATGTATTAGTTACCAAAATTGGATTTTTTTTAAAAAGAAAATTTGTTTTGAACACATTTTAAAATATATATATATATATGTTCCTAGCACAATTAAAATGTGTTATTCTTCTTGCAGAAAAACTCTTTTTTTCTTTTCCAAATTTTGCTATTTAAACATCTTTTTTATGAATTAAAAAATATATATATATTTTAAAATTTTTCTCATATGTTTTCCAATTTTTTCACAAATTTTGTCAATTTTTTCCTTTTATTTTATATTAATATTTTTCCTTGTTGATATTTTCTTCCTGGATTTCAACTTCTTAAGTAGGCCTTGCGGGAACTTTTGCCCCTCACTTGCCCTAATTTTCACTATATATATGTATATATATATATATATATATAGAGAGAGAGAGAGAGAGAATGAGAGAGAGAGAGAGAGAGAGAGAGAGAGAGACTATAGTAACCACTGTTACTCCTACCTATGGTTGCCTCGTGCAACTCAAGTACTCAACTCTTACTTATTCTCTTATTGTTGAAGCTTTGTCACCTTCTCTCTCTCTTATAGAATGAATATTTAATTAAGTAAAAATTTAAAAAGTACTAGGAGGAAATTTTTTATAATAAAATATACTTGGCTAGAAGCTCAGCCCGAGCTCGAAGAGTCGAGCTAGAGCTTGGAGTTTTCGAGCAGAGCTGACCTCCAGCTCGGTATAAGGTAAAGCCGAGCTAGAGCTGACCTGAGCTCGGGCTCGGCCCGGCTCGGTTGCAGCCCTAGCCTTGCCCATTTTTTCTAAAATTCCGACTTGGTAACTATGACCCCTACCTGCATGTTTCAGTTATCACATGGATTTAGGGATAATCTATCTTACGGGTGCAAATGGGTCAAGTTGGGTTCGGGTCAGGGGTGAATCAGACCCGATCTATTTGGAATAAGGTTGGGTTGTAGTCAAGTTTAATTTAAAAATTATGGCCTCATTTGGATTATGGGTCCTAATCTAGGTTGAACCATATCCAGATCAGACCCACCAAAAAAAGGGTCAGGTCTAGTTTAGGTCCTAATCGGGTTTACAACTGGGTCCACCGACCTATACAGTTTTCCTTCTAGTCATCATTTAGTGTGTAGTGATGAATATATAATCGTTTGTTGCCTTTCAAAAAAATATTAATCTAAGGAATTGAGAGCCTAAAATCTAGAAATTGGTACATTGCTTGAGTCTACACATATGCATATGGTACTTTCAGGTCTAAAATTTCACTTTAAATGGCATATGTAATTCATATCATATTAATTATTCAATTAAATGAGGACATTATAACTCAGTCTCCAAGAATAATGGAAAGAAAATGATATTGATGGATTATATAAGAAATAATAAATGACTAAGCAATTTCAATTACTTCAATTCAAACCTGAGAGTGACACTTATACAATCACAATTCACAACTGGTATTATAGAATCACTCCGCAATTAGAATAACAAATTTTATTATTTTAATTGTGTTCCATAATAATCCAAAAAATAGCACCCCAATATAAATATTAAAAAATGATATTTATCTCCAACTGTAGATCGGGTTGGGTTTGGGTTTGGGTCAAGTCCGGGTTTGGGTCGAACTCTACGGAACCAAACCCAACTCTAACTTGGATCTGGGTCTTCATTGACAAATACAAAACCCAGACCCAAATTTCCATTGAGTCCAATTCTTCGAGTCTGGAACCAGTCGAACCGGGTTGGATCACAATTTGGGTATGGGTCGGCCGAACCCATTTGCACCTTAATCAGTCTAATAATGTTAAAAGGAAAAGACAAGATTTGACCATCGTGCAAGCAAGTGGGCAATAATTTGAAATTGAATACTGAAACCACATCAATTTACTGATATAATTCACATGATATCAATTTGGGATAGTGATTATCGGACACAAGCATAATCACCAAGTCAAGGCTTGGGAATAATTCAGAAAGACTAATATAATATAAAAAAAAAATTGGAATTTGGGAAAAAGGTTGAGAATAAGTCGGGGAACAAATTTTTTTTTTTTTTAATTATTAAATAATATAAAAAAAATACATATATTCTTGGAAAAACTCACAATTTAGAGAAAAATTATGAATTAACCCGATGTAATGAAGAAATTCAATTTAAAAAAAAAAAATCTTGATCTTTGCAAAAAGTTGTCCAATTAATTCTCTCTTTATTAGTAGACCAGAAATTCACGATTTAATAATATTTTTCAAAAGGTGGACAATTTGGTGAATATGGATTCGGACACATAACCAATGTTTAAATCCAATCGTCTTGTCCGCAAAAATTCACATTGGTTAGGCGATTATAATAGGTAAAAATTTTATTTCAATTTTAATTATGGTTAGTATCATCTAACAAGGATGATTTCAGGGGTGTATCATACATGTGCTAGCCGCCTAACCAAGGATCAAAAAATGGGATTTCGTTTAGATTTTGGTGGGGACCGGAACCTAAATTTTTCCCCAGTACTTAAAAGCTGGGGACATTTGAGTCATTGTTTCGGTTTGGGTCCCAAAACATTTCGATTTAGGCCGAAATTAAGATTTCAGCCGAAATTTTGAACCATGCGCCTAACACATGGATGGCCCAATTCAGAGCATCATTCCGGCTCAATTTATCTGAGCCTAGTGACTAGTTCTAAACCCAACCCTAAGTAGCCGTTTGATTGAATCCTAGGTTCTCCTTGAAGAGAATTGATTTATCTTTAAAACATAAAACGGATCGCTTTGACCATTAAGAGTAGTAACTCAAGTCATGATGTTGACCAAATTAGCGGTGCGTAATCGCTGGGAATGCCCGCAAAGATCTTGAGGTACGACAAAAATGATGACCCGCTCATCAACTTTGGTGAGCGGGTTAGTCTCGCATGGCTGCCCGACTGAGAACTTGAGATATGTACTAGCTCTTTCTCGCGAGATATTTTTAATCATCCTGTCCCTGATCTTTTCCTCATGAGGCTCCTATAATCATCCATGGTCAACGTTTCATGGAATTCGAATGGCTCAGATGTTCCAGTGAGAGATGATGTAGGTGACAAAGGCAAAGAAAGAGTTGGTATGAAGTGAAAGAGCCCACGCTGGTGGCATTGCTCGAGTTTAGTCAAAATAGTCAAACCTTATGAGGTGCAAAGTTATTTATGATCATTCAAATGATTGAAAATATACTTTTAACCTTCCACCGATATGGTGCTAAAAAGTGCACTTTCTACGTCGAGAAGCATACAAATAAATGAGAGACAATAAAGATGATTGCTAACCCAAATCTTCCTCACAATGATCTTGAGACTTATCATATTATTAGACGGTCAATTTTTTATTCTATATGCTAAAACAAAGGCCTAAAACTACTTTTGAGCATTATGCATGTGTTTTATGTGATTTTAAGGCCATATTTTCAACATCTATGCTACATTCTTCAAGATCTATGCTACATGGAATGAAACACTGTCTGATGGTTGGTCTCAAGAGACTGGGTGAAAATCGAGCTCCATCATCTAATTCCAAGCAATCAATTGGTTTCACTGATAATTTCTAGGTCGATTTTCGAATAATTCGGCAAGGTTACAATTCAGAAAAATCCCCAAAAATTTGGCAATTTCAGAGAAAATTCGAGATGAAAATAAAAATTAAAAAGTACAAAAAGAAGAAAAAGAAATTAAAAAATACGATTTATTAAAAAAATCGTGAATAATTCAAGATTAATTCACAAAACCTCATCTTTGCAATTATTCGCCAAGAAATTCGGAGAAATTGTTTTCAAGGGTTTGCAGATACTAAGCGCTTTCAATAAATCTGTTGGCGAGAACAGAGGTACCGATATAATGCCCCCATTTTCCACCTCCAAAACTTAATAAATAAATAAACAAACAAACATCCCAGTGTGCAGTTTAGAGAGAATAGTTAAGATACCTGGCACAAAATAGCAGAATCTTGGTTTCGGTCTTTTGTCCCTCTTTTAGAATAAAGAGAAGAAAGCGGCATGTTAACTCCATTGGTAAACCCCAAGCTCTCGTCTGCAACACCAACCACGACCACTTCTTCATCACTAACCTCTCCTCCCTCTTTAATTTCATGCCCTATGCAGTTTCCCATCTCCTCTGAATTTATTCTACAACCCCCTTCGTCATTATATATTCATATCTAAGCCTCATTAAGAGGCTGACGTTTGCCACTTTCCATTTTCATATATAAGCTGTGGGTATTCTTTAATCAGACTTAGTTTACAAGTTTAGTTTAGTTACCCCTAAACCTCCCTACAGGGTCAAGATGACGTGTCTACAGCTTTGGATAAGCTAAACTGGAGTGCTGGTTCCACTAACATGCGCCTCCAAGGGTCAACGCTCTTAATATGTGCCATCCCAGTATTGGATATTGTTTTCAATTTCGTTGACTCTAACAATTAAATTTTATAAAGAGAGGTACACTATGGATCTATGGAGGGCACCTACGCGAAAAGGACCATTGACTCCTCGGAATCAGACGGGGGACTATTTTTTCGCTCCATTCTTCAACATAAGGGATCATGTGACTACCATCTAACGGTCAATTTTTTATTTATGTGCATAAATCTTAAAAAAATATCCTAAAATCGCATTTAAGTGTGGTGTGTGCCATGTAATTTTAGGGTCAATTTCTTGGGATCTGTGCCTCATCGAATAAAAATTGATCGTTTAATAGTACACTCATGGTCTTAGACCATAGAAGCGATCTCTATGGTTGGATTCAAACCAATCAATAATTTTTGACATAGGCGTTTCAAGATTTCGTGGGTGTAAATAAAGCTACCCAATCTAATATCGCCCATCGTAGACGACAAGACTGATAGTGTAAGATGCACCCATTTTGCTTCTTTTTAACCTATGCTGAACAAAAGCTTTGTTGAGTAGTGGTTAGATCACCGAGACGGATGGCGATAGCTTCTTAAACACACCTAATCTGTATGCGTAATTTGTACATCAGTTTCTTCCAACTGCTTCAGGTTTTGGGCTATGGCTGTCTAATGTTAAGTCAAACAATTGGACGGTCCAGATTGTTTGTTATTTTATGTAACTTTGAAATGCGTTCGAACTCTACTATTATAAAATATTAGATCACGCTCCACGCGGTTTTATTCTTTTTAGGGAAACTGGCTCCTTAAACCCCAGATGCTATTCTTTATTACCCATATTATAATCACAAAATAAAGAAGTTTATTTTTTTGAATGACCAAAATGTCTCCCGATAACAGTGAACACGAGCAATATTATGAACAGGAAATAAACTGCGGTGGGTTAGTCACGTAGCATGAAAACCATTGTCGGTGGGCTAGGTGGGCTAGCCCTCAAGCATATACTATTATATTGATGTCCTCTCACAAAAGTAGTTTGAATTTTTTTTTTATTCGAAGGGATTGAGTTGACATGCTTAAAATGCTAAAACACGCTTCAATGGGTTGGCGTTAAACTTTATTTTATCCGTATCACTCCTTTATTAAAAATAAATATTATTATTTTGGTAAATAAAATAGGCACACGAGACATTTTGATAATTTGCCCTATTTAAATGCTCTTATGCCACTAAAAGTATATATTTTAATCTTACACCATTGAAAGGAAATTTATCATCGTGTCATCTGAACTATCCATATATGGAGGTATAATTTACTATAAAATAACTCTTTTTAAGAACCGGCTGAAATTAATGGACGTCAAGCGATTCATACCTTAGAAATTGAAGTAATCTTAGATCTGAACCATCCATATGGCAAAAAGTTATTTTGATGGAACAAATCCAAAACTCACGTCTATCAGTGGATTCCAACCATCTGATCATATCAGGGCACTTGTACACATTTTTTTTTTTACCATTCATTTGCTGATTCTCAAACGGACTCCAGATCATATGGGGTGTCAATGGGTCAGGTCGACCCGATACTTGACCTAACCCAACCCGATATTTTACTAGGTCGGGCACAAAAAGTTAACCCGTCGGGTCCGGTTGGTCATGAGACATCCAATCTGACCTTCGGATCGGGTTGACCGAGAAATCTTGCGATTCGGGTACTTGTCGGTCAACCTGGCCCGATATTTTGTATGGAAAAAATGTACAAAATTGTTGTTTTTATTAGGTCAGGTCTAGTTTAGGGTCGTGCATGCATATGCGATTTTCTTACGGGGCAGCAAAAATTTTGATCCGACCCGTTGACAGACCATGTGTACAAAGGTAATCTCGGCGGTCAAACTGATCAAACCCTACTAGAAAATCATGCAAATATTTGACCTTCTGGATATGGTTACCCATGCAGTGAAGGGTCGTTGATCTTGCAGGTCACAATATAGGCGTTCTTGGCCCCAGTCCACTCAAAAATTACTCCAGTAGCATATAGTCGGCCAATCTGTCTCTCTCGAAAACCTGTTAATTGATTATCCAAAAAAAAGAAATTGATCGGTCAATTTAGAAGGTCTGATGAAGATAAATTCTCAATTAATACAATATCCATGAGATGTCCATCAGACGGAACGGTTCAGACTGATGAAAATTGCGTCAATTGTCGGTAATGTTCGTTTATACAAGGTACTTGTTTGTACAAGGCTCTCACAGGATTAAATAAGAATACGATGGACCCTTTCGTCGGGTTTGGACTTTTGAGACGGAAGATACACCTTGACAGTTTATTTTATTTATATTATTTTTTCTTTCTTAAGGAGATTTCATTGACATGAGTAGAAAATATTAGAGGAAATACTATCATGGATTTGTGGAGGGGCCTCCTTTCAAATCTCATCACACCCAGGCAGCAGGCCAAAATTTTGCTATGGTATCCACACCCTGATTACCCGCTCGTTTCATATGCGAGCACAACTAAAATCTAAAAGGCCTTAAGATTCTACAAAGGAAGTCATTACTTGCACACACTTTTTAAGTGATTGCACATAATTCACTAAATTTAAAAGAAAGACTTGCAAGTTTGGCGACCACTACTATATAAAAATACTATTTAAGTTGTCTAATTTGAAAACCATAATTTAAAGATATCAATTGCAAAAAATTAGAATAAAATATAATTTTCATCATTTGATTAAATGGAGTCAAAGGCTATTATATACTTCAACAATTGATTATAATAGATCATATGACGAGTATCCTGTTTTGCTCCAATTTTATGTACCAAAGATTTATTGATCATGAATTTCAAATCAGACGGCCCATATTGCATTTTTACATATCACATGCCCCTAAAATACCAAGTCTTTCTATAAATTCGGTGCAATCACTTGAAAAATGTGTGCAAGTAATGGCTCCCTTATACAAATATCACCACAAAGAAAGGATAGCTCCAAGAGATGACATTTTGAAAGCCACACTGATATGCAAATACGTGGCCTCATATATTGCTACCGCCTCACAATGATCAAAACTTGCTACATGATCAATGGATTTTGCTTTTCCTGTCATGATCGTACCCTCGTGATCTCTAGTAACAATTCCGATCCCTACCCTATTTGAAAGCTGGCACCAAGCCGGCAAACCCCATCAAAATTGACTTCAAATTTTTCAGGTGATGGTTTAGTCCATCTATCTCGTGAAATTTGCGCTTGGATTCTCGATTCGTCCTTTTGTAGTCTTTTCGAAGCTTGAGTGTAATTCGAAAGGATTTTTTCTGCCTTGGCCGTAACCTCTCAAGGATTTTGGCCTTTCTCCCCATGAGCAATTTGATTTCTTTCACACCATATCGCCCACACAATCATAAACAACGATCCAGCTAATCTTTCCCCGTAGGGCATGAGAAAATTTTAGCGCCTATTCTTTGAACGAAAAGGTCCTCGAAACTCGGGTACTAGCACCCGCACTCAAGGAAGATTGAAACCAGCACACTTCTGCTCTAGGGAAATCTCTTTGATCTTAAGCCACTGACTGATTCACACCCATCTCCACAGAAATTGTTGTTGTTATGTAATTCAACTTTCACCAGTAAAATATTATGACATGCTTTTCACCCGAATATGTTGACTTTATGAGGGATATTAGTGCCCCATAAAGCCCTCCTCCAAAAATGGCCTTAGCAAAACTTGAAGAGGCTTCGTTGCATTCTAATATCTTCATAGCCAGAACTACTTTGTATGTCCTGTTTACTTTAAATTTTTCATTTTTTTCATCATCCAAGCCACTCTATCATTGCAATCAGAATTAGGAAGAGAGATTTGAAGAATAGCATCAGCATCACATTCAAGAAAAATATTGAAGATCTTGGCCTCATCCCAACTTCTCATATTTGGCCGAATTAATGTTGAGACCACCTCCTCCCGAGCCTTGTTTTTTGGGATATAATTTTGTATGTGAAAGGGTGGGGGATCCATTTCTCAGTCCAAATATTATTGGATCATGTCATTGCCTACTCTCCAAATCAATCCCACTGCAACAATATCTTTTGTAGACATCATACTGTTCCACATGAATGAAGCCCCCCTCTCAGAATGACTTCTTGATGAGAGCATCTAGGAAAGTGTATCGCCTTAAAAAAAATTTCGATTAAAGAATTTGGATTAGCTGGGATCCACCACAGTTGGATTAGTTAGGAACACATTGGAGTTGATGTGATCTTTATGAAGGATAATGGATCTAGTGACAGAAAGTCCGATAAAATTGGTAAGGGTACCCAATCTATTGGAATGAAGTCTGTTTCTTTAAAACATTCAAAGAGATCATCCCGATTGAAATCGGACCCTGTGGGATCAGTGAAATTGAGAAGGCTCAACTATTCTATATACTTTGAAGGTGTCTCGCTTCAAAACCCCACCTAGCCTAAGGCGAGGGGTGAGACTGCTATAACGCCTCTTTTTTTTTTTTTTTTTATAACGGCTCTTAAACTTCCTAAAGATGCCAAAATTTTAAAATTTAAATAAAATAAATAGAGTTACCATAAAAGCAAGCCTGATATCAACGTGGGTTCTCTAAAATCATTGTCTTTAAAGGTCTTTAGCAGAGTGCCCTTGCAAGGACACTCTGATAAAGACCTTTAAAGACATAACAAGAGAGCAGAAAGAAGACTCTATTGTATTATATAAAATAATAATTTTAAATTCCTTAAATAGAAATCAAGTGGTGTGTTAATGCACCCTTTTCCTATGGAAAGGTGCAGCATGCATCCCTTTGGAAAAGACACACCACTTTGGAAAGACCTTTCATTTTGAAAAGACACACCACTTTGAAAAAACCTTTCATTTTGAAAAGACACACCACTTTGGAAAGACACCTCAATTGAAAAGACACACCTCTTGGGAAAAGACAAGTTTAATAAACTTTTAAATATCCAACAATCCCCTACTATTTAAAAGTTATAAATCAGAGCAAAGTCAAAAATATGTGCATAAATGAAAATGTCTTACAGACTTGAATTTTCACTTTAGTAGAAATAACTCAAAGTTTATCAAGGTCTTTAGTGAAACTAGGTCTTGAACTAATGATCTTATACGATAAATCGGAACTATTCTACACACATATTTCATATATTTAGTGTTCAATAAATAAGTTAGCACATTTAGGCCATATGCTAATACACTGGTTTTCATAAGTGTTTATAAAATAAAGTCATGTCTCATTGAAGGCGGGTCTACCCTCACACTTATATAGGTAGACTTATAAGAGATGCCCCTGTAACTTTAACATTTCAACACATAGTGTTATAACGTCTATTAAGAGCAATGTTCAACCTCCCTTTATCTATTACAAGTAAAACACTACCCTTCTTGGGATGTTTATGAAAATTTAATTTTCATCAATGTAGTGCCCCTTTGTCTGTCACGGATTTACGACTTGTTCTTCCCTTTGAACCTAAACATTGACCAAACAAATATTAGGTAGGGTTCCCATCGTAAGTGACTGTTTAGGTAAATGACTTTAAACTCATTCCGATTTTTGTAGATTAATACTTTCCATAACTGCTTATAATTGCAATTATCAGCACATAAAGCGCTTCTTCAGACATTTTAATCTGAATCCACAAATCATTTGTTTTCTTATGAATTAACAAGAAAAAAAAATTTCATAAAAAATTTTAGAAGTTATGACTTAATCTTTATTGGTACGTCTATTAATGGACCCTTAAGTCATTTCATTTCTTTACCTATATTCCATATAAGCAACATACTAAGTCAGATTTATAGTTGCATCTTAACATCTCTTGTAAGATCATGACTCTCTTTATTAATGGAAAAATATTTGATTTAGATTTTCAATCAGTCATCCCTTCGTTAGAGAAATATCATCTTCAAATAAATTAGATTATCAAATCTAACTCCATTACCTTTCAAAGATATTCAAGCAGAATCATTTGATCATCTCTACATGATCTTAACAATTTTTTCATAACAAGTCGATGTTGTCAAAAGGTTATGGCCAAATCATTGATAATAATTCTAAGTCATGCCCACTCGATCAAGGGCACTCAAGTCCTATATGATTGAGACTTGATCAATTGTTCAATCATAGGACATATATCTATGTCCACTAAATCAACCATTTTGTGGCTACTTGATGATCAAACAATTGTGTTAAAAGATTATTAATCATTGTAATAAAGTCTCATAAACATAATCACATCTAATGCATGGGTGTCAAAGTTCATCTTGGCAAAAAATAAAATTATGTCACTTTTGAAAAAAATAAAAATAAAAAATTATTATTTCAATGAATTGACTCCTCCATGAAACAACCCCCCCAGGAATAGTAATGAGAAACTAAAAGTGTTCCATAAATCATGATCATGTGAACTTAGCCCACTCGATCATTTTTTCTGTCACTTGGATTATCAATCTCCATCATTAAAAGGAAACAATTTTATAACAAGTATGTACAAGTACACAATCATGTACGCACACATCATACAAAATTGATAATAATAAAGTAACTCTTATACGTGACTTATACTATGTGCACAAGTTTGTGTGATGTGCCCACACGCACCTAACACATGTACTTTTGGATGTCTGTTGTACACACTACATACTCATACATTGCTGATTCTCATAGAAGGGTTAGAGCAGCATTTGCCATTAGTGAGGAATAGATAAATAAAGAAAAACAAAATTGGCGCCCAAATCAATTCAAAACCCTTGGGTTGAAGAGACACTTGTAACTGAATTAAGAAGTTATAATAGAAACTAGATGTCTCTTTTATATAATCAAACAAAAGAATTTGGAAGCACTGTATCATGCATGTTCCCCATGCTGATCCAACTAGTTAATTCGTCTCCTTGAAACATGTGACATTCACTCGAAACAGTGTCAAATCAAAGTGAATCGTCTCCTTCATAGTGAAGGCACCCATAAAAAATTAAAATATGATTTCAAACTCTCACAAACACATAATACAAATATTATATAAAAATTAGTGGATGATGGAACCAAGTGTGAGTGGTTAAGTGGATACAAGCACACGGGTGAAGATGACTTCATAGGGATAAGTAGATACACACAATATTGATATCAAGACACCGCTATCCTTGATGGTGAAGAGAGTACCCTACGAAGACACTGTTTAGATCGAACAACTTTAACTTTGTTATATGACCTTAAATACGGGAACATGAACGTCCAAAAGAGCACAAAGTAGAATCATGCGGAGTTCTGCCAACGAGTTTCTCATAGGGCGATACATGACTGAACAATTTGATTGGGAATCTATTTATCAAATAGATTGGAGCTCTAAACGCTTCAAACGCTTGTAGAAATTTAATATTATGCAGGAAGAAATTTTCAACATGCAGTTTAAATCTAGTGAAGAAATTGAATGCATGGGAAAGAATCATGAGTATTTTGGATTCATCCAAAACAGAATATAATACTTTGAACCATTAGTTGAATAATGCTACGATGTCCAAATATCTAACCGTATTAAATCAAGAGGACCAGATGCAACAAAATCTGATAAATTAAGAGGAGGACTACTTTTTTCCAAGATAACAGTATTACAAGAAAAATTATGCCTTTGTTAAGTCTCATCGCTTGTGATGATCCAGTCAGCCATTCTAGCGGCCAGCCATTCTATCGGCCAGCCATCAAACGATGCCGATAATATGTCGACAAGTGACATTAAATCAGCCTCAAAATCAAAATTTCAAAAGATATTAAAAGTAAGCATACTTTTTTGAATTCGAGGAGTGCCTTGTATTCCCATCGCATTATCATCATCTCCTAAAATTGTCCTTAGCCGCTTCTCCAAAATTCAAACTTGCTAACACAAATATTGGTTTAAAATTGTTGGAAAAATTGAAATGTTGATTCGAAATAATACAGGGAACCGGTCCGAGGCACGAGAAATATCGTTGTCTTTAAACCAATATTTGCCCCAACCACTTCGACAAAGTGAGCACCAACAGGTTACCGGCAAACTGGTTCCAGGATACAGCGAACCGACTATATATTCTTGTGAAGGATTTGGCGAATCCGATCACGCTATCCGAACACCAAATATTACAAGGACACTCTGATAAAGACCTTTAAAGACATAACAAGAGAGCAGAAAGAAGACTCTCTTGTATTATTTAAAACAATGATTTTAGATTCCTTAAATAGAAATCAAGTGGTGTGTTAATGCACCATTTTCCTATGGAAAGGTGCAACATGCATCCCTTCGGAAAAGACATACCACTTTGGAAAGACCTTTCATTTTGAAAAGACACACCACTTTGAAAAAACCTTTCATTTTGAAAAGACACACCACTTTGGAAAGACACCTCAATTGAAAAGACACCTCTTGGGAAAAGACAAGTTTAATAAACTTTTAAATATCCAACAATCCCCCACTATTTAAAAGTTTTAAATATCCAACAAAATTTGGATTAGCTGGGATCCACCACAGTTGTTTGGCCAATAATGCCTTGATAAAAGCTGCAAGATTCTTAAAACGCATCCCACCACACTTTGGATTTACACAGCTCTTTCCATGATTTCCAAAGTATACCTGTCTACTTTCTGCACTGACTGCACCAAAATTTTGCAATCATGGAGGAAAGTTCTTTGAGAAGCATTGTCGGTACGCTACAAAAAACAATACTATTAACTGCAGCCAAAAACTATTGCTATTAACAAAAAACTGTTGCTAATACCCTTGCTGCTAATAATCTTAATAGTGTTTTTATTAATAGCGGTAGTTTTTTAGAGCAAAAAATTACTGCTAATAGTCTTATTTTTTGTAATGGTAATTTGAAATAGTTCATCATATAGGTAGGGATAGCTTGTGCAACCACCTTAATCAAAATTTCTTTCCCTGCTTTAGAGTGCAATTTCCCGCTCCATCCGTTTATCTTTTTCCACATTTTGTCCTTGATTCCTTCAAGGATGGCCCTCTTTGATTTCCCCACCATTATCGGGAGCCCTAAGTATGTATCATGAGATATTGTTCTTTCTATCTACAAAATATTAAGCAATATGCCACAGAAATTTTATTGAACATTTTTGTCAAAAGACAATGCGAATTTGTCAAAATTTATTTTTCGACTCGACGCGTCTTCCTAAAGTTAAGAATCCCCACACTCCTTTTCGTCCAACGCATGATAAATGATATTATCATCGATGAAGCATAAGTGAGAAATTTTTAGGGCACCCTAATAAATACTAAGACCTAATATACGACCATTATTTATCACTGATTGAATAAGATTTGATAAAATTTCTGTACACACAATGAACATGTGTGGGGATAAGGGACAACCCTGCCTAAGGCCTCTATGTGGGAGGACATTTCCAAGAATGTGGTCGTCGACACGATCACAGGCCTCACTCATGTCTAACTTAAGAGCACACAAACCTTTTTTACCTTTTTGCTTATTTTTAAGGAAGTGAGCAACCTTGAATGCAAGAAGGGAATTATCTAAAATCATTCTATCAGGGACAAACACAATTTGAGTATTTGAAATGATGCTTGGGAGAAGATTTTTAAAACGGTTTGCTAGTACCTTGTCAATGATTTTGTACATGACATTGCACAAACTAATGGGTCTAAATTCAGAAAAAAAAAAAATTAGATTTTTTATTTTCGGAATGAAAATTATGTGAGTTTTGTTAATGTGAGATAAATCGGCATGACCATTAAAGTATTCTAACACAAAACTTAAGACCGACTCACTAACAATAGACTAATATGATTGAAAGAAAAAAGGAAGCATACTATCAGGACACTACAAAAAATAAGACTAGAAGCGGCAGCTAAAACTATAGCTATTAACAAAAAACTGCCACTAATAGTCTTAATAGTGTTTTTATTAATAGCGGCAGTTTTTTGGAGCAAAAAACTGCAGCTAATAATCTTATTTTTTATAGTGGGACCCGGTGATTTAATTGGATGCATCTGAAATAACATCTTTCTAACCTCCAAAGCCGTGAAATCAATGGCAAGCTTTGCATTTTGATTCGCAGTGACTTTTGGGAGAATACCCGCCAATGCTTCCTCGATCCGGTTCGGGCCACTGGTTTCGAAAAAATTCGAAAAATGAGAGGAGATCAAGTGCTTGATCTCAGCCTTTGACATACACCATCGGACAATCTCATTGAAAAGCCCTCCAATTCGGTTTTGTTTTCTTCTCTATGATGCTTTAGAATGGAAGAATTTAGTGTTTTTATCCCCCTGTTGCAGTCATAACTCTTTTGCTCTTTGTTGTCACAAAAATTATTCATTTTCAAGGATTTTTTCAAGTTTTTACCGAATATTCTCTTTCGAATTCTCGTTGTTTTTTATAGCACTAATTTGGAGATGCAGTTGCTTGAGTTCTTTATGGATATTTCCAAATGATTCTTATTCGAAGTTAAAAGAACATTAGATATAGAAAATTTTACCACACGTTCTCCATCCTAGAATCCCCATGAAACTGATCCCAATTATCTCGGATAAGGTCTTCACATTGAGCAGCCCGAGACTACATAGATTCACATTAGAAAATGCTCGATCTCCTTCCCCAAACCTCAGACTATTTGACGCGAGTAGTAACCATGATCGGATCTAGAAGAGATCATTTAAGTGACTAGGTTCCGCCACTTGAAATTTCATAATCCAATCTCTAGTAGCAAACACTTTATCAATTCTTTTTTCGATGAAATCAGCTCCTTCCTGTCTATTGTTCCATGTGAATTGTTACCCCTTTAGCCTAGAGATCGTTAAGATGGCAAGCTGTAATTAGGCATAATTATAGAAACACGACTGGGAAGAAAGCGTTTTGCAGTAATATATCGAAACGGAAAAGTTTTGCATAATCAAGATGCACCGTTTTCTGATATCCTAGAAATCCGAAAACACTAGTTTGAAATCCGTGAATACTCAAATTTTTGAACCCATAATTTTCGTGGAGTCCTGATTACGCAAGAGTTTTTGAATTAGTATAATAGTGCAAAACTTTTATAACATGATTCCTCTTTAGGCTCAGTGCCCATGTAATTATGACACGAAAAGGACTCAATATCAGCTCGGGATTTGGGAACACCACCTTTCTTTTCATGAGAAATAAAATCTCATTGAAAACACCAATGCATAACCAAGGAAGGTTCATTGGGTCGCTCAAGTTTGCAAGTAAATCCCAAGTATATGGACGATTTTGTGTTTCGGGATTGCCATAGAATCCCGCCAATCTCCATTCTTCCCCATTGCCTTCTTCTCGAATGATAGCATCGATATGATTTTTTGACATAGAATTGAGAGAAACATTGTATTCAATTTTCCACTTTATAACCAGGGCATCCGATCCACCAGTGATTCAACAAAAATCCCATTTTTTTAACCCCGTCAAGTACTCCAAATGTTCAATCCGCCTTCCATTTGATTTTGTCTCCATTAAGGAAACAAAATCGAGATCTTCAATTGGAATAAGGAAATGAAGTGCTCCAACTGTGCGTGGGTTCCCGAGCCCAGCAGCAACCTTGGCCGATGTCGCATTTTCAATTTTCTTCTTCTTCAGCATGCTCAGATGAAATACTCTTGCAGCTGGGTCTGGCATAACTCTCCTCCTCTTCATCACAAGATTTATCAAGGCGTCTTTTCTTTTGAAGGTTTGGTTTAATAACATCACAAGAGCTGGTGGAGGAGTTCGGGTCAGGACAAAAATTGATGCCTGTGTTTCAGGGATGGGAAGGGTTGGAGGAGGGAATAAAGGTTTTGTTTGGTTGAGATATGTGCACAGATGATGAGTTAAGGAGAAGGGGTTGTTTGGTGACCACAGGATACACTTCCACATCAAATAAGACATCCTTAGACAAGTTGTTTGGATTGAGAAGAGGCAAGGGCTATATATGGAACGGGTGTAAATGTTGATTTTGGATTTGGGATTGGATTGGGATGGTGCAATTTGGTTTGGAATTGTGCCATCTGGGTTCAGATTGGTAATGGGTCGGTCTGGGTCCGGGTTTTAATGGACATTGGGCTAGCGGATCCAGGTTAAGGGATGGGTCAACGTGGAAAGGTGCACGATGTGGAGTGGGATAATGGCTATCATTTAAGGTAGTTATGAATGGTGCATTATGGGATGACAAATCGTTTTTGGGAGGGGAATGAGTAGTCACCGAGGAGTTATCCATAAAAGACAGGGTATCTGTCGAAACTCCTGAACTTTTGGGCATGATTTTATGAGACTTTTCGATTTCCATAACTACATGCACCCTGGATATCGGATGAATCGCGGATCTCAAGGGCCTTGCAGAAACGAGAGTACACACCTCTCCCAATTTTGATCAGTGAGGCGCCTGAATCGGGTTTTTTCACATGCTCTTCCATAGCTAATTTGGTGTTATTTGGAGCCCCGAGCCAAGCACTGTACTAATAATTTTCTGGTAGGATATCACATGTTGTTAGACAATCTTTCACTGAGTGCCCAATAAGCCCACATATATAGCAATATAGAGATAATCACTCGTATTGAATCTTGATACATTTTGTCACGCCAAGCGGCTCTCACGCCCCGCACGTACCGTTCAACTAGCCGGGTCAGCACGACACACCCACCAATTTCGATTTCAATTTCATATTTATTTCCCTAAACTCAATTAAAACATGATTTGGTTAACTTCTTTTTTAACATATATATGTTTTTTTCTAAAATATTACGGGAAACGTTTTTGCGGAAGTTTTTCTTTTCTTTTCCCATTCTCGTGAACCTGATTGGGCAAATTTGATTTTTCAAGCTTTTAAGGTAAAAATAATCCTACTTATCGCGGAATTATATGTAAGATATATAATTAGAAATGCATCTAAAAGGTTCAACTTCCAAAACAAATATTTACAAAAGTCCAATAACAAAGTACATCTATGATTTCAAAAGTACTGGACTGAACAAAAACAAAAGAAAGGAGAAAGAGTGTCAAAATCTACATGCGAACCAGTTACATGAGTGTAAGTGTTGGTAGCTCTATAGATAAACGAACTCAAATTATCAGCTCTCATGGATCTTTCCTCGTACAACTCCTTTAGCTCTGACTGGATGGCTGCAGGCTGGCCTCTGAAATTTTTGGGTTATGAAAAAATCAAAAGCGGTGAAGCTTAATAAAATTTTATTCATTTAAGTTATGGTTTCCAATACAGTTAATGTAAGGGGATTCCATATAGTGATTATGCAAGTCAGGTTTCCAGCATAACGCAAAATCAATAGAGTAACTAAGATTAAATTAACGCTAAATAGAAGAATTCTAAGTATGAAATACAAAGTACAATACACATTATATAGTTACTATTTAGCATGAAGATAAGCATTTACAATACAATGATGAAAACAACACTTATGACATAAGAATTGCAGTTATATTATGAAAATGACATTCTATAAAATTGCAAGTTAGCACAAAAAAAATTCAACTTTTGGTTCATTAAATTTCATTTATTTGTTCTTTTATTTATTATTAAATGGGTTAACAATTTATTTATTGTCTTTTAATTAATTCGTTGTGATACGAAACACCAACCATGGTCTAATATTCACTATTCAATTGTCAATATCACACAAATAGAGGCTGACACTCTTCGCCATTTAGTTAGTGATGACAAGGATAATTGGCCTTGTTGGTCTAACGAGACCCAATCCTCAACTAATATTTTAGAAACTTGTCTGAATACGAGATGCTCATATGAGCCTGTTCACAAGAACAGCGGTTAGCTATGTAAGGTTTCACATTCAATACAGTATCATCTTTTTGCTTTCAAAGTTTCACTATTCGTGATCAATTAATCAATATTAAAGTTTAGTAGCTCATATTTCGTATTTAATTCAATATTCAATATTCGATATCTAATATTCGATGTTCGATATTCAAGATTCGATATTCGGTAATTTCAATATTCAATGTTTTGTATTTGAGAATCACTTTTTAATATTCGGTAATTTCATTACCCCTTTTTCAATTTAATATCATTCAATGTATCTCATAATCAGGTAAGTTTTTATCGCACATACCTCTAAAAGTTCCATAATCAATTTGGGTCATAGTTAAATATCACTTTGATGACTTTATCTTTTAAAGTCCGCCAATCTTTTTTCAATGTGTCCATATTTGTTCAAGATTAATATCAAGCGTCACACATCATTTAATTTATAATTGATCTATATCTATCAATCTGTTCCATCTATATCAGTCAATTACTATAAATCAATCAATTTAAATCAAGTATTGTCTATCTGTCAATTATTATTGATCAATTCATCAATCAGGGTTTAATCCTAGAAATTTAAGACTTAATCTTTGGAGAGGATTTCGTCGTTTCACACTATAAGTATGACCTTGGTTTAGAGTCCCTATTGGACTTATGTTTGTTGTTATCGATAAGAAAGAATCAAATCATCACAAATCGTTATTAATGCATCAGGGTGCCTGCTTCTAGTTATTCTACGAGTTTTTTCCATCACTCTATTCTTACTAACATCTGAGTCAAGTCAACCATTTGACTATTCATTGAAGTATTAATTTTTATTTATTGAGAAAGATTCCCGACATTCATCGTGGGTATCCCCTCCTAGCAATTATACTTGCTTATTTTCGATTTCTCAATAAATTTTCCGATCTGTCGGTCAAAATTCACACTATCAGTCAATTATTAAGGCATCAAGAAGCCTATTTCTAGTTATTATTGTCGATCATTTTCTCACAGAGCATTGGTCAAAATTCAAGTTACATCCTGAGGTTTCAATAATTTTCTCATAGAGCATCATAGAACTCGTCTGAGAATTTAGAGAGGTATTTATTTATTTATTTGGGGTAATGACCTTGGGTCCACTCCCTTCCATTGAAGACTCAGACCTCAGAGGTCCATGGGTCATTTCCTAGGTCTCTTGGACCTTCACTAGATCCAAATCTAATTGAACGGGCCTTTTCAAGGTCCGAGCTTATAAGCGGTGCATACAATTTGAAGGGGGTGCCTTTATCAGTTTCTTGAAAAAAGAGTTTTGGGTTGGACCTTAGTTGTGGTGATTTATCTTGGTTTCTAAATTTATCGAGTCATGGGTCGGGTATTGGGCCTTCCATTCTTATAAATTTTTATCATTCGGGCTTTTGACCCATCAAAAGGTCCAGTCCAAGGCTAGGTTGATCAGGTCAAATGTAACCGAGCTCCACAATATTTTCATAGCGGTTACTGTGATCTAGCATTGCTTAAATGGTCACGAGTTTCAGGGGAAAAGTCAAGATTTTGACTAAATCCCTCATTTTACAGATTTTTTCACAAGTGTACTGGACACTTTACGGTAAAACGTATCCCATTTTCAACTCCGATCGAATTTTCGAGTCCCTAAAAAATTGGGTAAAAGAGTACCGATAACCGCATCTTTCCCAGGTGGTGGTACTCAAAAATATGATCAGGTTTGATTAAGGTCATCAGATTACAGAGATCTGTCTTTTCTTAACATGTCATCAAACTAGATTAAATGGTCTTCAATGTCAAGTTGATAACGTTTAGTGTCAATATCGAAATCACACATATGATAGCTTGTTAGAAATCTCAATAAGTAATCTTTATTTTCTATATATATTTTTGGGGCTAATTATACATAGATCGTGATGGAATTAGGTCCATTCGATCAGGGGTCAATTCTGGTCACTGATTGTGTGCCACTTGACATAGTTTTGCGCCTTGATATTCCGGATTTTCTAGCCGTTAAGGTAACTAAAATTTTTATGTGAAATTTCACACTTGTCTAGGGAAAAGGCCAAGGTTTGACCTTAAATTTTTATGAATTTTTCAGAGGAGTTCTTATACAAGAAATCTCAGCCCTTCAGAGGCACAAATTTCTTGTGCAAACACAGCAGATTTGCTGCCTTTCGCTCTAAACTCCTTGTAAGTCAAGATATAGGGATCTAAGGTCTAATTTTTGGCAGGGTCATCGGAAACCCATTTGTTTATCTTATCTAATTTTCTGGGATTTTTCTACAATTTATTTCTTATTGTTTTACACTCAGACCTAAGAGTGTTCTGTTGTGGGCTTTAGGGCCTAAAACCTTGTCCATTTATGGGGTCCATCTGATGCCACACAAATTTCTGGTTTTGATCTGGGATGACTCCAGATTTATCACAAGTCAATCAAGATCCCTTTTTAAGGTCCTTCCTATCGATCCAACGTCACGAATTGCCACTACCACCATGCTATTCGTCAAACACTAATTTTGTTCTAGATAAGGCAAATCACGGTCTAGCCTCTTAGGGCCATCTGATCAAATCGAAATCTCGAGATTATTTTCATTTTGAAAACATCATTATTCCAGCAATCAGTTTTTAAAAATTGATTTATTCAATATCACTATTCAATTAAATGTCAATCAAGTTGTCAATTTTCTTATGGTCTAGCATACTCAATTTTTTGTGTGACCATCGGATGACTGATCACCGTTGATCGCTCAAGATAAAAAGTGGCCATGAGTTTCCAAGATCTGGGAACTTATCAGAGCCATAAGTCAATAAAAGCCACAAAATCCAAGCAATTTATTCATTTAGAGAATCTAGTAATTAAGCACAATGCATTCTAGGAATCCCTCTACTACAATTTCCTACACATGCGTCTATCACCATCCAATTTGTGTGATAAAAAACAGTGATCAAATATCAAACTAAATTCCAGAACCCAATTCAAAGATCATTCATCACAGCCGTTCATATTGTTTATTAATATTATGCTAAATTGATTAGGCAATCACAAACTAAACTATGCACTTGCTTAAATCCTAGCATATGCATCTATGGCCATCCATTTTTCTATGATCAAAATCAGTGATCAAACTCATGAAATTATGGAATCAAAATTGTAACATCCCTAAATTTTGAACCGCATGTACTGACTAGGTAAGTGTGCCAGGGATGACATAGTGTGCGCGTGTGCAACTAAAAGGCAAAATCTTGGAACAAAAGGGGAGCTTAGTACTGATTAACGCTAGTTGGACTATTTGGGCCAACTATGTTGGGCTGGCTAATTGGGCCGACTATATTGGGGCTTAGTAAGACCTTTCGACAAATGAGTAACACTTGGTTTAGGAGTGCAAGCTTTGCATCGAAGTCAAAACACTATTGGATATGAATTAGAACACCCAAGTAGTGTGTATATGCTTCACATGTGAGCAAAGTGAGGTGGATGAGTGTAACACATATGATCCGTGTTTGTGCTTCACAAGGAAGCAAACACTTTAGGGATAAGTGAGGAGAGGCTTCTGACACAAGCCATTTGCTCCTCTGCATTTGAGTGAGAAAGAGGAGTGAGAGAAGGAAGGGAGGAAAAGCTTGCTCCTCATGTGAGCCTCCTAGCACACTGAAGCCTCGATTACATTGCCGATCTTCTGCTCAAATCTCCTAATATTCTTCTTCGATTCACCGCGAGTGAGTGCCATTTTCTTGCCGCGGCTAGGATCAAGAGAAACGAGAGAAAGAGCTCTATTTTCCCAAACCCCCTTTCATTTGAAACACAATCACCATCATTTCCTCTTTAGATCATTCCCTTTCACTCAAGAGAGCTTTGATTTATTGTGTGCATTGGAAAGATTCAATCTACGTCCACAAGGATCGAAGGAATCAAAGCATTTCAGACAATCGGGCATTTGCGAAGTGTAGAAGCCGATTCTTAGATCCGATCGTCGGGAACGTTTCATGCCCGATTTAAAGAGGTAAATAGCGCAATTAATTCATATATTAAACTTAATATAAGTTGCTTAAATGTATGCAAAATATTAGGATAAAAAAGATTAATTTTTTATGTAAAAATAGGTTTTTAAAAGCCCAAATCATGCAAAATCGCGCACAGTCGCTAGCCCGAGCTCGCTCGCGCGTGTCAGAACCTATTTCGGTATTTTAGCCGTAACTTTCTACTCCAAACTCCTATTGATGCGATTCTTATAGCGTTAGAAAGAGGACAACTAACTCTATAACTCTTATGAATTAATTAACTTATGAATCAAATATTTTGATGGTCAAAATTGATCTGAAAGTTAGGCCAAGTTCTAAGTTAGCATGTTTTGACTGAAGTACTGATACAACTTCGGTATTTTGGTCATAAATTTTTACTCCAAACTCTGATTGATGTGATTCTTATGGAATTGGAAAGAGAACAACGATATCTACAACTTTTATAAATTTACTAACTCTTGAATCTAAAGATTTAAAGGTTAAAATTTAGCAGGAAGATAGGTCAAGGTTAAGTTAGCTATGAGCTCGCTCGAGCGAGCTGTTTCTTGCTCGCGTGAGAGGCCTTTCGAAGGAATATATAGTATTTGATGCTCTGAGCCTTGCTCGCACGAGAACTGATGTAAACAAAAGGGTCGCTTGTGCAAGGCCTCTCGTGACCCTCAGCAGTAGGCCAAATTCCAGTCGGTCGCGTGAGAAAATACCTATTTTGTGCTCGCTCGTCCGAGCTCCAGAGCTCGCTCGCGCAAGGAACAAAGTATATCTATTTATTATTTTGTTTCAAATTCTTTAGGGATGAGTGCCTTAGGTTCTTTTAAGTATTCTTAAGAGATGTTTGGACATTTTGAATGTAGGAGTAGCATGTTGATCATACGTATGGACACGTAAGAGCTATGCATGGAATAAGCTATGTGTGACTTCGTGAGGTAGAAAAAACTCCGTAACATGTGTATTTGATTATTACTAGCATGGATTAAAAGATGTGAGAAAAATGTGTGATTTGTGAAGCTTGTCAGTTATTTAGTATAAATATCTTTCATGATTTTAAATATGAAGTGTGTGTGTGTGTGCATATGTGTACTCAGATTCATGTGTATATGTAAAATCAATTATGTGCGCGCGTGACATCAGAAAAATGTGAATAAATGGGTATGGATAAAATCAACTATGTGCGTACGTGACATCAAAAAGATGTGAATAAATATGTGTGGAAGGAAAGCAACTATATAGAAATATGTGAATAAATGTGATAAACTAATTATATATACCACATTCCACGGTGATAAACTATAAGCTATTTTCACACATTGATTTAAGGTTTATGTGTGATACCCAACCGACGCAATGGTATATCCGTGACCGGTACGGTAGGATATTCGTATAATTGTGCTTCGTGATGGTGACGGCTAACTTCCGTTCACTTCCTTAACAATTGCGTTAAATTTTTTCGGCACAAGTTTCCCCCATATGAAGGGACTTGAAAATCATGTATTAAAGATGGAAATTACATTTGATATCAGATTTGCAACTAGTTAAGTATTATTTAAATTGTGAATCATTATGTGAAAAGTACGTTTATTTTTGTCATGAGATATATACATGATGTGATAATATGTATGTTATTGATGTTTCTCTACCGAGCTTAGATGTAACACATCCCTCGACTATATATCACAGGTATAGGTGAGGATTAGGAACAGACTTTGGGA
Source organism: Chloranthus sessilifolius (assembly GCA_021018995.1). Taxonomy (NCBI): domain Eukaryota; kingdom Viridiplantae; phylum Streptophyta; class Magnoliopsida; order Chloranthales; family Chloranthaceae; genus Chloranthus; species Chloranthus sessilifolius. The sequence goes on along the minus strand of CM037593.1, from coordinate 44,825,719 downwards.
AGAAGCTTAAGATCTCCCGTTTGGGGAATTCTACCTTAGGTGAGATTTTGGATTAGACTTGTGGTTTGTATGGAGGATATTTTAAGGTATTATGGATTTTGGGGACTTGGTATGTCCTGAGAATTAATGTATTGTATGAATTATTGTGTATATCTTGTAAGTCACTGTTTAGGTGATGGTTGGCCATCACCGGTGACTTTCTTTTGGGGCCTTCTTGTTATTCTAGATAGATGTTGTGTATAGGTAGAAAATGTAGGTCTGCCTTATGATATCTAAAGTTTCTTTTATACATATGTATGATATTTGTTCTGTTTTCCACACTAGATGGTGGGAATACTAAGTAATTTCTGTATTCGGATTATGAAATGTGAACCGGCGGTCCGATTTTTCCTGAGTTTAGGATGTAAGGAAAAAAATAATATCGTACAGGTTTGCGTGCCTTAGGGAAAATCGGGCTGTCACAAAAATGATAAGATATTCATCACAGTCATTCCATATCAAGAATTATGATACTACTAGGTAAATCAAGCAAAATTTTGGACTATGCTATCCTAGACCTTCAATTTCTAGCATATGCATCTACAGCCATCCATTTTCTATGATCAAGATCGATAATCAAATCAAATAAAATTATGGAATCTAAATCTTGAGGACATGAAATTAGTAAATAGAATCATCTAATATTAACAATGATCATCCTATTATATAAATTTATCAAATCTATGAAGCGTAGTACTCTAAGTCTAACATTCCTAATCACATGCACCTATGACCATTGATTTATATGATCAAAACAGTGACCAAAAATTTAAATTTTTGTAATGGAAAATAAGAAAATGACAAATCAAAATCATTTAAATTCATGCATGTGTTCCAATTTTTCAAATAAAAGTCTTTAAATTTTCAAAACTCCATTTGTGAAAAATGTCAAGTACATCAATTTGATCAAAACCATGCAATTTATCCATTAGATCTGATCATAAAATTGATATTTTCTAGATTTCTGGGATCATATGTGTTGGTATGCATTTTTCGGGAACCGTCTCAGATTCGAACAAAAATGGTTCCAATATGGTCACTTGGGGACTCTTTGCGAATTTAGCAATGATGAGGTATTTATATATGCACCTGCACGGAGATATTGTTAGTTGCAATTGAATTAATAAATGTACTAGAGTTTAATGTGATCGCCATGTACAGATGTTTATCAACGCTGTAGAACGTCATTGATTGCGAGGATAAGCGAGGAGGTTAGGGATCAGACTCCTACACTAAATACCGGCATGTCGGCTTTAGCAACTTGGATTGCCTAAGGTTTTAACTAATTTGGATTTTCTTCTAATCCTAAATGGTCTAACTAAAGGGGTGTGTTGGCCCGTTATGCGTAGGAGGATCGAACCCGTTCCTGAGTAACCTCCGTTGGCTCCCTTGGGCAAATCAGTTTGATGACTATGATAAGTTTTGAAAATATGATGAGAATATGGGATGTGACCCTAATAGGATCTAAGTTGGAAATTTCGGCAGGGGTTTTCTAAGGGTTTGATCTAATGCTAGCTTTATCTCTCTTCGGACTACTCAGAAATCAAAGTAGAAGGGTCAATCCCAACTATAATGACTGCTCTACGAGATTCCTAGATGAGAGTCAAAGTTCTAACTCCAAACACCTAGAGTTCAACTCAGTTTTATTTGGGAATCTCATAGTCAACCTTGAGAGTTCCAAAGAGAAAAAGCAAATGAAAGGTGTGTTGAGAATGAGAGGGGTAGGGCCCTATTTATAGTCTTGACTAATTATTCACTGGGAGTCCAACGTATAATTCAAAATTATACGCTGGATGTCCAATGTATATTCCGATTATATGTTAGAAGTCCAGCGTATAATGAATTATACGTTGTGGTTACAGTGTATAATCAGGGCAATCACGAGGAAGTCGGTCTAGGTGTCCATTTGTAACCTTCTAAGCAGGAGAGAGAGAGTCCCATTCCAAAAAGGACTGATTATACGCTAGTGTTCTAGTGTATAATGAATTATACCCTATTGTTTCAGCGTATAATCTAGAGAGCTGGTCGGTTCGCGGAGTATTTGAGTCCTAGTCCAATACAGACCAATTAGATTTTGGGAGTCCAACATATAATCAATTATATGTTGGGATTCTAGTGTATAATTTGGAACTCATCCTGGACCGGGTCAGGTTGAATTATATGCTGGGAGTCAAGCGTATAATAAATTATACGCTGAGAACTCAGCCTATAATTCTAAGAAAATAGGATTTTTGGATTTTTGGAAAGGCTGGATTTTCCAGAAATTAGGGCAGTGTCAATGATTGACTGAACATTTTTGTATACTCTGAGGGGGCGAAAATGGGTGTCTACAGATGCCCCTCTTCTGTGCAATCTTGCAGAGTAAGGATACGTCGAAGAAGTAGACACCCGCTACAAGCGTCCCTTCGTTTCTTAGGAAGAGCACAAGTGACATGAATCCCTTAGCTTTCTTATCTGTCCGCACAAGCTAACTGACGATTCAGAGGTGTATTGTATAAATTGAGAGGTGTTTCTGTTGCCATGGGTGCAAGTTGTGACCAGACGAAGGGGATTTTACGCAATCGAAGTAGGGGTGGCACAAGCGAATATCAAGATAAAAGGGAAATGATATAATAAGATGGCGGCTTTGCAGATCATGTCAGATATAGCGCATCATTGCTCACACCAACGACACATGAGGGGTCAGTAAACATTTATAATTTCTCAAAGTAGAGTATGTTTAATGTTCAATTCCACGGGGGAAAGAAAAGAATAGGATAGAGAGAGATGGATGAAAGAGAGATGCATGCAAATTTTTGAAATGTTGGGTTCAACTTAAATCAATTCGGTAAAACTTGAAAAGCGTGGCTCTCGAGATATTACTTGAGCAGATTCATCGAAACGGGATTTGAGGATTCGACCTTTGTTTAAATTGTCAAGGTGACGTTCGATATGCTAGATACTCCTTCTGACCTTTGCACATATACTGATAATTATTGCTTATGGGAGGACGCACAGTAGTTTCGTGAATATAAGAAAGTCGAGTTTTGAAAAGATTTTTATACTTAATGTTAGAATAATTATAATTATAAAAATATCGGGTGAAGAAATGAAACTTACCTGAATGAATGCAGAGACTCATGCGCAGACACAAAATTTTGGTTGGAGAAAAAATGACGAATATCCTTCGATGAGGGGTTGATATCGACTATGAGTCTTCCTTATTATGAAGTGCGAAAATAAAAAATTGATTCATCTGGAGACTGGTTGTGGCGATCGAGAGGCTTTTTCATTACCATGGGTGCATGTGGCGCTCGCGTGGGGGGATTTTGTGCAATCAATGCACAGGTGGTGCAACCAGAGTCACAAAAGGATAATATTAAGATAAAAAGGGTATCTGAAGATGTTAAGCAATATCGACAACGAGTGCATCATGATGCGACTTGAAAAAAGAGTGTTCATCGGGGAATATTTGGTTGTTCTTTTAAAAAGGGTATGTTTACGTTGTTGGTTAGGAGTAGTTCTGCAGTATCTTTCTTGATAAGATAAGTTTTGTAGGTGTGATAGAGAGAGTAAGATAAAGAGAGAGAGAGAGAAAGAGAGAAGGATGAAAAGTATTTTGTTGTTTATATATGTATTTTATAATTTATGCAAGAATGAAAATAGTGAAAAAGTTTTTTTTTTTTTGTTCTACAGTGGAATTTTGGGGGAAGAAAATAGGACATAATAAAATAAAATATTAAAAAAATACCCCAGCTTCAGGGTATTGGTCTCGTAACTTGGCTATCGCTACTAAGGTGCTAGTGCTAAAAAAAATGCCCCAGTATCATATTGCAATGGAACTTTTCTTGGCCTCACAGATATCCTAGTGCTGCCTGAGAATTCTGAATGTCTAAAGGAAATACCCTTATGATGATCTCATGTTGGGAAGCAATTTAATTATTTTGGCCACATGTCGGGCTTGATTTTGTAATGATTATCATGTATCGTAGCTTTTAACAAGAATGAGAAGGGTGGTAGGTAATGAGTTGTTGCATTGCTTGTCATTCAAAAGTTTTCAGTTTTATTCAAAAAAATTTGAGATTCATTTGACTCATCTTTCAAAAATAAAATAAAGGGTGAAAAGGGGTAAGGTTTGTTAATTTAGGGGTAACTTCTTATTCAACTAAATTTTGAAATAGTAGTCAACTGCTTTCTTCTCATGTGAGTGTGTAGTTTAGTGCCATGATTGAGCTCTTAGTCATGTTTCGGCACCATCAAATCATTAAGTTTTATGGTTAGCAGGAGTTTTATCCTCCTCCCACCATTGTACGACAACATCTACAAGTATGAAGATGTTAGGGATGCCTTCATAATTTTACTTATGCTTCCTTGGATTTATTGACTTGTTCATTCGTCGCATGCTCTCGTTCGATTGTGCTTCTTTTTTTTTCTTTTTTTCTGAAGAATGCATGTATATTTTTTTGAAATAACATGCTAACGCAAGAATTGTGCGATTTGATGGAACCTTACATTTTTATTTTTTATGCTCTAACATCGACTCCAATGGCGGAAAAGAGTGTGAGAATCCAGAGTTTTTTATATTTCAAAAAAGTTTTTATGATCCACTAGTCCTTTTGATCAATTTGTCCAAATAGGCAAATGATTGATGAGTCAAATGATTTCGAAAATAATGACCTACGACTGGAGAATGCCTTGTGATGACTATGGGGGTGATAAATATATAATTATGTTTGTTTAGGCTATGAAACATGATAATTATTGACTTATGAATAGCGTCCCAAGGGTTAGGAAGTCCTTCCCCTGTAGTTGTTTCCTGGGCATATTGCCAAATGATATAAGCTCTTCCCAAATGGGCTCTGATTTGCCTTAGGCAAGGCGGTTGGGTATGCATTATTTTCTTAGCACTAGCTCCCCAATTTCGAGTTCTCAGTCAAATAAGAATTTTAAGTTTGGGCACAAAATATGGGGTCAGAGACATGGCTGGGTAAAATATATTTTCTTGGTTTTTTTAAGTATATATATATATTTGGATTTATATATATTTTTTATATTTTTAAGTGTTTATATATATATATTTTTTTGTGTTAGGATACAACATCAGTTCCTTCAGAAGGGACTGACTCAAAAGGTCTGAATAGTGGGACATATTGAACGGTCGGAGTTGTAGACACCCCAATTTTACCCCATTGGAGTATATAAACTTGTTCAGTCAACCTTTGACCTTTTCCACGATCTCCGGAAAAGCACTAACCTTCTTCAAAGACTTTACGACCCTAATACGGGGTCCATGTACTGAAACAATAGTATATGGTTGAGACTCAGGCTGAAATAATAGTTTTGTGGCTCGGACCTAACTCAACCCTCGGAGAGTCCCGAATTACGCGCCCTGCATAGCACGCACAATTCGATTGCACGCCCCACAGCGAGCGTGTAATTGGTTCCCTTTGGACTAGGCTTGCTCTATCCATGGGCAGCCTTAGGAGTGGATTACGTGCCCTATCTAGAGTGCGCAATCAATTACGCGCCCAACCACTAGCGTGTAATTGGCCCAACTTAGACCGAAACTCCTCCCTTCTAGAGACTGCCCTTAGAGACGATTACACACCTTTACTAGAACGCGCAATTGATTACGTGCCCTACCACTTGCACGTAATTGATCCCCAGTTGGACTTGTCCTCTAATTCCCTAAACTGCAAAAATTCTCCTATTAAGCGCACTTGACTTAGCGCTTAATCGGATTTTGCGCATACCACAGGGGGCACAATTAGTTCTATTAGACTAGAACTAGGACACCCAGCTGAGTCAGTCAGTCGGTCACCTACTCAAAGTGATTAAGCTCTTGGAAATATGGCACTTAATTCAATTAAGCACACCAAACAGGGTGTATAATTGGATTTGATTGGCTAATTACCTGTATACCTATAAACAGACCTCCCTACCTCAACCAAAAACACAATTTTTCTTCTCTTCTAAGCGTAGGGATTTTGAGATTCTCTCTTCGGCACTCGACTTCAGGTAATCTCTTGGGTTCTAGTTTCTAGCTCTTAAATTTCTAATTTCTAGTTTCTAGTTCTTAACTTCTAGGTTCTAGTTAATTTTTTGCCCCAGTTCTTAATTTTCATTCTAGTTCCTAATTCTGGTTCTTAATTCTTAAGTTCTAGATTTCAGTCCTTAGCTCCTGATCCCTAATCTTTAAAATTTCAAATTCTCAATTTTCTTAGTTTTTAATCATCAATCCAAACTCAGTCTTTTTAAATTACTCCTATTTTTCTCTCTCCGAAATTTCTCCCTTTGAGAAAATTTGAGGTTCTCTCTGGGGCTTCCAAAAGGGGTCGAGCTGCCTTCTAGGCTTCTAAAATTGCAGACTCTTCTCCGGGAGCTCCAGGTAATCAAGCTAGTGGCACCAGCCCGTTAGTCTCGATTCTCAAAGTACTATTAAAAGAGGAAGCACTCGGCCTAAAACCAACTAGGTTCCTTAATCTCTTTGATTTTAAACCCAGCCACCCGATTTTCCCAGGGGAGCTTATGGAGGATACCAAGGAACCGGGCCAATCCTCTTTAGCATAACGAGCCACAACACCTTTTTTTTAATTAGACTCCTAATAGAATTAGGAGACTAGTTTAATTAAACTCCTAGTAGAATTAGGAGACATTTTTTTAATTAGACTCCTAGTAGAAGTAGGAGACCTTTTTTTAATTAGACTCGTAGTAAGATTAGGAGACTAGGTTAATTAGACTTTTAGTAGGATTAAGAGATTAGATTCGTTAGAATCCTAGCAGAAGTAGGAAACTAAACTAGTTAGACTATAGGCAACAGACAGATGCTGACATTGGCTGGCTGACGATTTAGTAAAGGAGTTCAACCTGCAAGCCCCACTCATCTTTAAGCGTGATCAGTGACGTGTTGCACCGTCGATAAATATCTGCAGTTGGCGATTGCATCATCCAGGTATTCTCCATTAAATATTCGCCTCTTTAATTTCAACATTTAATATTTTATAATTTATTATACTATCGCCCTTAGCTAGAGTCCATTCGGACAGAATTGGGCCACTCTTTTCAGGGATCGAAAGGAACCCAGAAAAAGCGTGTACCAATAGACTGGCGATCACAGTGAGACTCTTTTTAGCTAAGGTTGTCTCGATTTAATTAATTTGATTTTTTATTTTCCTTGCTTTATTTAATTTGTTTTTATATTTTTTTGCTTTTTAATTTCATTTTGATTTCTATTTTGTTCCGCTTTACCACTTTTCTACACACGCTTGCACGTGGATAAACTTTTCAAAAAAAATAAAAAACTATTTTTAAATGGCCGACATCAAAAAATTAAATTTTAATGATATCGACCTACCCTCATGGGGCCTCCCTAGCGACCCAGAGTATAACGTTAGGTCGTCTCCCTGGACAGCTCAACGTCGTGCCCGAGTAAATATGGTCAGTGAGAGCGAAAAATACCCCTTCGCTCTAAGAAATACAAATCACAACAACATCAGCGGAGAAAGTGCTACTGAGCGAAGCTACCCCACCAGTCAAGTTATGGACCACACTGCCAGTGCACTCACGAGAGGAGAAGAAAAAAAGATGCCCTGCTACAATCCTTCACCAATTTTTGCAAAGTTGCAGCAAACTAAAGGCTGAGGGATGAACGACAAGTTACTCCAAGAAACAGACAAGTGGAAAAGACACCGACTCCTCCGCGTACTCTAACTTCGCCGACACATAACACACACCTCTCACATCCACTATAATGACTACCACGAAAGACGACCCTCTCCCGAGACACCTAGAAAAGATGAAACCACCATAAACATAGACGATCTCCCTCGACTTCTAGATGACTACATGGCTAAGAAGGAACACTCCGGACAGTCCTTCGGATTCGACAAATTCTGTCGAGACATTGACTTCACTATACCCGCCGGGTTCAAACCACCCAAATTCAACAAATATAATAGTACGGGAAACCCAAAGCACCACTTGGCCCTATTCTATAATGACTGTCGATCAATCTACACCAATCATGGGCTCCTGATCCATTACTTTTAGAGATCGCTAGAAGGAAAAGCCCTTGATTGGTTCACTACCTTACCGCTACCCGAAATCAAGACCTTCAAAGACTTAGCAGACGGATTCCTAGACCAATACCTAACTCACAAAGAGATTAGTCTCGCTGACTTGATGCACACAAGACAAGAAGATGATGAAGACTTTACAACGTTCGCCAACCGCTGGAGAAGGCTCGCCTCCCAAATGGGGAATCAAATAAAAGAATACGGATAGAAATCGTGATCAACAACACACTCGAACCCCTCTGGAGTGCCCTCATCCTACGTGACTACCCTGACTTCACTGTCCTTTATCAATGCGCTACATGCATATAATGTTACATAAAGGACGGGAGCCTCAATCTCTCCACTATGACATCTGAAGGACCCTCATCCGACAACCCTGATACAAACACCCTAATCGAGACTCTAAGCTCCGAACAAATCAACATCAACCAAAAACAAAACCAAACAAACTTCAACCATACCACCCATATGACCAAGCTAAAGATCTATAAACAAACTTATACCCTGACCAAAACCAATTACCACACACAAACCAAGATCAACACCGTTACCAACTTTTATACAACAACCAACACACAAACCTGCACTATGATCAAAACCAACTCTCCAACACTGCGCAAATTAACATCACTTTTTACAACCCACTGTTCAATCAAACTTAACTCGCATATGAGACCGTACACATATTCCCTCCTGCCCCATTCCACCCGGCAAGCGTGATCCGAAGGATTGAACCTCCTTCTAAGCATGTCCATATTATTCACTCACAACCAACTAACCCTACCCTGCGTACCTATAAACGTAAAATTACCTTTCACCCTGAACCGGTCACCAAGATCACTAAAATCCAACCTATCACTGAAATTGCCGAACCAAGTCCCGTATCAACTCCCATCACTAAAGTCGACACACTTATCCCCAAACTAACCCAACCTACCCCTGAATCAACTCGACCTACCTTCAAACTCGATAACTTACCCACCAATGAGTCAACCACTGGGTTCCCTGATCTTGCACCTAAACCAACCTTACTACTGATACCTGGACAAACATACATACCGGTTCCAAAAGAAATTCCCGAACTAATCTATCCATATACAATAACACCATTCAAACTCAAACCGATCATAAAACTAAACTCTGAACTCAAACCCATAATCAAATCTATCCCCGAAGTTACTAGCCCTCTCACTTCAGAACCAATCCACCAACATACTACAACACCATTTATACTTAAACCGATCACGAAACTATACTTTGAACCTGAACCCGTACTCGAATCAAGACCACTAATCAAACATACTCTGGAATTAATCCCCGAGCCCAAATGCATTATCGAACACCTTGTCAAACACATCACCCCACCAACCTCGGAACCAGCTCTCGATCCAAAACCCATTTCAAAACCTAAACTCAACACTACCGAACTTGTCACCTCACCAACTTCAAAACAAAATCTCAAACCCGAATTTGTTATCAAACACATCTCCGAACCATCCATTTCACTCACCACAAAATCAACTATTGAACCGATCTCGGAATCAACTCACAAATAAATCTCTACACCCTCCTCAAAACCTGAACTCACCATCAGACTTATCACCTCACCAACCAAGAAACTAATCCCCAAACTCAAACCTATTATAAAAACTAAACTTATCATCAAAACAAAACCTATTATCAAACTAAATTTATCATCAAAACTAAACCTATTATCAAATTTAAACCTATCCTCGAAGATGACCCTATCATCGGCCCTGCATCCATCCACAAGCTCGAACCCCACCATCAAAGGTGAACCCGCCATCAAACCCGAACCCATTGTCAAACCTGAACCTATTGTCAAACTCGAGCCTGTTATCGAACATGAACCCGTCACTAAAGCCGAACCTATTCCTACAACACCAACTCCACTCACCTTTGAGACAACCACCGAACCTATCAAAGTGCGAAATAAACAAAACAAGCATAATCAAATAAAACTAAAAATCTACACGCCAAGGAAGGGTCCACCATGGCCCACACTTCCTTATCTTCTCCTTTTGTTTTGCCTTTGTCTCACTTTGTCACTCTCCCTACGAAATCAACACCACATTCCCCTTCAACTGACTCCTTCCATCAAATCAAAACAAGATGACCCAAAAATATTCCCAAATAATCTCCGACTAGAACCCAATATAACATTGCACAAAACCTCATGGGAAGGACCCTGTCTTATACCCCAACTTTATAACATGCCCCACTCCATTGAGAGGCTAAGGAAGGTCCCTCCAGACAAGGAATCTCCAAACATGAAAGGCTTATCAAAAGAAGAAATCAAACGATGCCACATCTATTTTGATAAATTTCATATCATCCAAAACACGAACCTAAACATAACATCTCTCTCATCCCAGATCAATTATATCGAGGGGGATCGAGGACCCCGAAATGGATCACCCAACTGCTACTCCATCCGTTTGACCTTCTGAGTCAGTCTCCGCTTAAGGAACTGATGTTGTACCATAACACCACAATAATAACAAAAAAAATACATAAAATATATACAAAATAAGAAAAGTATATGCATTGCCCAAAATAAGAAAAGTATATGCATTGCCCAACAATATCTCTCTCCTATAACTCTTACCCGACCGAGAACTCAAAGTCGGGGAGCTAGTGCTAAAAAATAATGTCTGCACAACCACCTCGCCCGGAGGAAGTCAAGCCCATGTGAGAAATACTTATATTATTTCGGCAACATGCCCAGGCAACAGCCATAGGGGAAGGACTTTCTGACCCTTGGAATCATAACCTGATCGCCATCATATCACGTACCCTAAACAGGCATAACTATATATTTATCATCCTCGCAATCATCGCAAGGCATTCATAGGTCGTAGGACATTATTTTTGAAACATATTTTGAGAATCATCTGACTCATAAACCACCTTTCAATTTGGGCAAGTTGATTGAAAGGGCTAGTGGAACATGAAACTCTCTTTCTGAAATATAAAAAACTCTGAATTCTCTTATACTCTCTTCGACCATTGGAGTCGATGTTAGAGTAGAAAAAATGAAAATGCAAGGTTCCATCAAACCTCATAATTCTTGCCTTAGCAAGTTATTTCAAAATATACAGAAAAGAAGCACAATCGAGTGAGAGTAATATGATGAATGAGCAGTCAATGAACTCAAGGAAACATAAGCAAATTATGAGGGCATTCTTGGTAATCTTATTAGGAAAGCATAAGCAAAATCATGAGGGCATCCCTGAGGTCTTCACACTACTATATATCTTCGTACGGTGGTGGGAGGAGGATAAAACTCCTTCTAACTATAGAATTTAATGATTTGATGGTACTGGACCATGACGGAGAGCTCAACTATGGCACCACATTATCCACCCAAGAAGAAAGTAGTTGACTACTATTTCAAAATTCGGTTAAATAAGAAGCTACCCTCAGATCAATAACCCTTACCTCTTCTTCACCCCTCCATTTCTCTCTGGACAATGAGTCAAATGATTTTCAAAATCTCTTTCATAATAAAACTGAAAATTTTCGAGTGATAAGCGATGTAATCGCCCATTGCCTACCATTCGACTCAATCCTGCTAAAAGTTACAATACATGACGATCATTCAACACTTACACAATCAAGCCCGACATGTGATCGAAATAATCAAACTACTTCCGCACATGGGATCGTTATAAATACACTCCAGGACATCTATGAGGAGATAGAAGTTCCACCATCACTTGACACTGGGGCATTTTTTTTAAGAGCGCTAGCACCTTGGTAGCGATACTCAGGTCACAAGACCATTACCCCAAACTAGGGCATTTTAAAAATTTTTAGTTTAGTTTTTTTACTTTTCCACCATGTGACCTCAAAAAATAAGCACCCAAAACAAGACCACAAAAATAAAAAATACAACAATAAATATGAACAAACATAAATGAAATGAACACAATAAACAAAACACCACTTTATTCATGACAAAAATTTTACAAGTGTCATCGGAGGCATACCTCCTAAACATACAACCCAAAATGAAAACCTAGAACGTAACCTATAACCCAAAATGGACACAAACCCAAAATAACGATGTGTAGAATGCCTAATTAGAAGCAACAGAAAGGAGGGAGGAATGGTTGGGTAGCACTGTTATTCTCTGAAAAGGACCACTTTTCACCTCGTAACTTGGCCTTTAATAGACCTCTGAGCCAGTTAATAATGGTTTTTAAGTGTGTTTTGTAGATAGCAGAAAAATAAGAACTTAATGCTGCAATCCATCCTTTTGGAGCCAAGAAGAATGAATTCAAAGCTAAATCGTGGAGCTGATTGAAGAACAGTAAGTGTACCATGGTGGTGCACACCATTGGGACCATTTGGCTTTCCTAAAGGTTCTCTAGAAGTCCAATAGAGGGAAGGAGGATGGACTGAAGCAGAGAAGACTGCTACAGCAGACTGTGCACAACAGCAGGGCAACAGAAATGAACCCTCGTGTAGTTCTCACGAGGTAAAATGACTCAGAAAGTAACCTCGCATGGACCTCACAAGGTTGAGGCCTGCAGCACTTATAGAGCTCGTGTAGGTCAATGAAGGAAAGGCTTCAAAAAGGAAGCTCGCACAGCTCTCGCGAGGTTCAAACAGTCCATCCATTATCTGCTCGTGTAGTTCTTGTGCAAATATAGATTCAGAAAACCAACTCGCACAGTTCTCGTGCACTTCAAAGACTCTGCAATTCATATATGCGAGCTACAATTCAGCGTAGCGAGATCCTCGCGAGCCAAATCACCTGAAGACTCATCTACGCGATCTGTATAATGTGAACCTCACGAGCCACTTCATCAGCCGATTCAACCACACGACATCCTCGTGAGAACCATGCGAGATGCAGAATACAAGCATCTATCCATGCGAGCCACGGGTTCCAGCTACCGCTCTCCAACTCCAAGGATATTTTAGGCATTTCATAACTTCTAGGGCATAAACCCCGAGGTGCTGAGCTATTTCTCACTTCCCAAAGCATCCAAGGGTTGCAGATAGGCCATGACACCAGCTCCAAATTTTCTTATCTCTAATTGGCTGAAGCATAAAAAGCTGTTAAGGATTGCTTATAAATAAAGCACAAGTTGTCTTGTAAAATCATCCAAAATAGCTAGATCACTTAGGGTTTTGAGCCAGGATTAGCCTGTGCTCACCTAGGGTTTCGATCCATAATAGTTGGATCACTTTACTCTTTTTTCTAGGGTTTCAAGCCAGGCTTGTTTCCCTTTTATTTTTCCTTTTATTCTTCCTTAGCTCAGCTGCAAGGTTGAGTTAATCCTTAGCTCAGCTGCAAGGTTGAGTTAATGGCCTTTGCAGTAGCTAGTTTATTTTAGTTTTTGCAATTGATTTTGTAATATAGAGTGAGCTGTTTTGGGATTCTTTGCATAGACTATTGCCTGGAGGGCAAGCACTGTAAGTTCTTTCTAATGTAATGAAATGTCATTTTTAATGCTCCATTAAATATATATTTTCCCTGTATTTTTCATACAGATTTTTATAGTTTTGATGCTCTCATTATTGCTTGAGCTTGTAGCCCTGCAACCATGGTGACAACAGTAATTTTCATGTTCTATCTTCAACCTCAGTGATTAAGATAACCTCTGGGATAGCCTGTGGCCATTCAAGTGGGTAGGATATAGCCCTAAGGCTAGTCTAGGTCTCAGGGGTTGAGATAGATTCTTCTTCTTAGCACTTGAGCTTGTAGCCAAGTGAGAGATAGCTATAGAGCCAAACTCGCGTCTGTTTTACATCACCATTTTCAGAGAATAGATCTGATATTTTATAGTGATTGCAAACTTGTGAGCTGAGCCATTGCAGGCCTTTTTGTACCAATGACCAGCTGAGTCTAAATCCCCATTCAGCCTGAGATTTCTTGTGTTTTCCACCTGATTTTTAAGGGTTGTTTGCTCCTATGGCTGCTTGAGCTCATAGCCTTGCAACCATAGTGTCTGTAATAGGTTTCATGTTCTGATTTAATCCATTGGTTGGATGAAATCCCTGGGATATTTTATGACCATTTAAGTGGAAAAATTATAGCCCTAAGATCAGTCTAGACCTGTGGGTTAGGTTAGATTCTTTTACCTTATAGATGTGCTTGTAGTCATCTAAAGGACTGTTGCAAACTCATTTCTAGATCTCATTTGCAATGCTGATTTAACCATAACTATCTACTTTTCCATTTTTTTACTTTATTTTATCACACCATCATCATCCTTCTTCTTCCCCCTTCTTTAGCTATAGCTTATTTTTGTTTTTAGCTTAGCTTTGTGACACTTAAACACCCTCTCTTTACCTTGCTTTCTAGTTTAGGTTTAGAGTTGCTAGATCTGTAGCCAGATCTAGAGATTTACTATGCCTCCTGAGGTTTAGATCATCACTCCCTGTGGGACAAACTCTTACTTCTTAAAACTTGCTACAACAGGCCCTGGATCTTATAGGACTGTGTGTATTTTAGATTGCTATTTTTAGAGCTATTTTGATCCATTTCATCTCTTTTTGTTTAGATTTATTATCACCACTATGTCTTTTAATAAACAAAAAGCAAGCTAATCTAAAAATATATCCAACAAACACCCTTTCCATCCATTTGGAGGACTTCCCTCCTGCCATCTTCACCTTCTAACAATAATGAAGGATGTATAACACTCCTCAATCCCAACACCCCCCAAACCACAGTAGCATCTCCATTCACACCACCATCAAAAATCACTTCAACATGTAGAACACACGAAATGGCAAATATCAGAAGAAACGAAATTACAATTGGACGGTTAGATCACAAGATATCACCGAAACACGAAAATTAGAATAAAACAGAGAAGAATAAAAAAAAAAGAGGAACTCAAACATATATAGGCACTCGCGTAATTAAGCACCAAAAGCCTGGCGCATAATTCAATTCGCATAGAAACTGGAGCATAATTTGAATCACGCGCGAAAAACCCCACGCGTAATCAAACATCCGTCCACCTGCAAGTCAAGATGAAATAATCCCATGCCAGAGAGTCCGCACGCAATCAAATTACACGCCTATCAAACCACGCGAAATTTGAAAAGTCACCTACACAGTGACCTGGCGACTCTTGAATTATGCGCACTGATCAGTATGCGCAATCAAATTGCACACTTGCATCACCATGAAGAATTTGAAAAGTCACCCGAATACCTCCACCTTATGAATTCGCCGACTCTTCAATTGCGCGCCCTTCACTCCGCATAATTGGATTATATGCCACTTTATACGCGCGCATTCGACACGTCGATCCTTCAATCACGCTCGCCCTCCCTGGTGCGGAATTCAGTTAAGCGCCCATGATCACGCCTGCAATTCCCTAGCTATGACGCACACTTCGAACCAAATGCACACCCTAACAAAACAAACATGTGTCCTCAATAAAAGACCTTAAACAAAACAAACACACAAGACAACATGCCCTATAGTAATAAGACGCATACATAATCACCTTTACCCATCACAAACCAATTAGGGGTGATGACAGTTCCCCACAATCCCATCGTGAACAAATCACCCCGAAATAAGTCTATAAATCACACAAAACAGGGAAAAGTCACCTTCTCTACAGTCCCATCATGACACAAAAAAAGAAAAACGATGACAAAATGGCCAACCATACTACTTATCCCATCACGATCCGAATCCCTCCCCCTTATCCCATCGCATGACCTTAAACACTGCTCCAGGAAAGAGGGAGTTGTTGATATCTCACCCCACTCATGTCCCATCATGGCAGGATGCATACATCCAACGCTACTACAACACCGAAGTTTCTTCAGCCACACCCTCATGACCTATCGTGACGCTAAAACCACACTATAAAGGTTGAAGATAAGTCCTGTCACAATCTCAAAGACACCCTTTACTGTCCCATCACGACGTCAAAACAATCAATAAGTCACTAAACCGAAACCTCGCCACACACTCTTGAACATGTCCCGTCGCGATGCAACTGTAACTTGATCTCATCACAAACCTGTCCCATCGCAATGTTACAACCCAAGATGTTCAGCCACAGCCTACCACGATACACAACCAAAAGAGGAGGATCACCATGTCATGTCACCAATCACGCCTCCCCAAAATCCCATTGCATAATTTCCTGTGGCAAATAGAAGGGAAGGCTCAACGAATGTCCCATCGCAAAAAGCAGAGAGCCTAATCCCTAAATGCCTCACCACTACAACAGAAACATATGAATAAGGAAACTTCTCTGACATCCCATCACACCCGATCAATATCAAGTCTCATTGCGAACATCTCATTAGAGTCCCCTTACGTCCCATCGTGCCTACAACCAGCGGGACTTACCATGGCAGAAACTAAAGGAGAATAAACCCTTTGATCTCCCATCGCATGACCCTACATAACAGGCAGAATGAAGGGGAGAACTAACTAATGTCCCATCGCGAATCTCCCTAAAATGTCCCATCGCAAGGAAAAGCCTCCCGCCAACAACAAACCAGGTAAGTATTATCACTCTTCCTTCACTCGATATTCTTTGTAAAATATAGTTAGCTAAGATTAAATCAAATGTTTTCAAAACCTATCTCTCTATCCGTGAATCACTGTAGTCCTCCCATAAGAGACAATCATTAGTATTCATGAGAAGGTTAGATGAAGCATCCGACATACCAAGTGTCATCTTGTCAACCACATACATGGTCGGGTCCACAAATCCCGTACCGGTGGATCTACTCAACGATATATCAAAAGCCACATTTTTCAAAATTTTACAGCCGAATTGATCTTAAGTTGAGTGCCAAATTTAAAAAAAAAAAAAACAAACAAAAAACCAACAGAAACAATGCAAAAAATAATAATAATGAATAAACTCCCCTATCTATCAAACTTTCACTTCTCACCAATCCAATCCATTTTTTCCCCTGGGAAACCGAACACTAAGTATATTCAACTCTGAGAAATTACAAATGTCCACTGGAAAGGGACACCTGACGCGCCATTGGTGTAAGCAATGACGTGTCTGGTCTGACATGAATTGCGAAAGCCTTCGCCATTACATGATATTAC
Source organism: Chloranthus sessilifolius (assembly GCA_021018995.1). Taxonomy (NCBI): domain Eukaryota; kingdom Viridiplantae; phylum Streptophyta; class Magnoliopsida; order Chloranthales; family Chloranthaceae; genus Chloranthus; species Chloranthus sessilifolius. Next base: position 44,808,544 of record CM037593.1, on the reverse strand, counting down.
ATCTTATTATCTGGTTACTTGACATCATCTCTAGACATTCGTATGACGCCCCTCGGTACCTTGATCATGTTGAATATCCCTCTATTTGATTGCCCCTTGCACCTACAGACTAGGATATATCGACTTTCCTCCTGTTTGACTGCCCCTTACAGCAAGTCGTGATATGCGACAAGATGCCCATATGCCAATTTTTCCCCGTCTGACCATCACTTACAACAGGTCGCAATATGTGACGAGATGGCCCTTGCATCCATGGTTGTGGATATGCCTTTAGATAGCTACCACCAGGCCCCTGAATGCTCCATCTTGGCTTGTGCTGATAGATAAGGAAGCCAAGTATTTCATGTCAGCTCCCCGGTTCACACTTGTGATTTCCTAAGGAAATGAGAAGGCACCCTCGAAAGAGGGGTGTCTACTTCTTCGACGCATCCGTACTCCGTAAAGACGTGTCGAAGAAGGGCATCTGTAGACCCCACCTTCTTCGAAGACCTTACGACCCTAATACGGGGACCATGTAATGAAATAATAGTATATGGTTGAGACCCACGCTGAAATAATAGTTTTGTGGCTCAAACCCGACTCAACCCTCGGAGAGTCCCGAATTATGTGCCCTACACAGCGCGCGCAATTCGATTGCATGCCCCACAACTAGCGTGCAATTGGTTCCCTTTGGGATAGGCTTGCTCTACCCATGGGCCGCGTTAGGAGTGGATTACGCGCCTTATCCAGAGCGCACAATCGATTAAACGTCCAACAACTAGCGCGTTATTGGTCCAAATTGGACTGAAACTCCTCCCTTCTATAGAGACTGCCCTTAGAGATGATTACATGCCTTTACTAGAATGCACAATTGATTAGGCGCCCTACCACTTGTGTGTAATTGGTCCCCAGTTGGACCTGTCCTCTAATTCCTCAGACCGCCAAAATTCCACTATTAAGTGCACTTAACATGGTGCTTAATCGGATTTCTCGCATACTACAAGGCGCGTAATTAGTTCTATTAGACTAGAACTAGGACACCGGACTGAGTCAGTCATCCAGTCACTCACTGAGTTGGTCACCTACTCAAAGTGATTAAGCGCCTGGAACAGAGCACGTAATTCAATTAAGCGCACCAGATAGGGGCGCATAATTGGATTTGACTGGCTAATTACGTGTGCTGGACAGGGCGTGTAATTACCCATATACTTATAAATAGACCTTCCTACCTCGACCCTAAACACAATGTTTCCTCTCTTCTAAGCTTAAGGATTTTGAGATTCTCTCTTCGGCACCCGACTTCAGTTATTCTCTTAGGTTCTAGTTTCTAGTTCTCAATTCTAGTTTCTAGTTCTTAACTTCTAGGTTCTAGTTCTTAATTTTTTGCCCCAGTTCTTAATTTTCATCCTAGTTCCTAATTCTAGTTCTTAATTCTTAAGTTCTAGATTTTAGTCCTTAGCTCCTGATCCCTAATCTTTAAAATTTCAAATCCTTAATTTTTTAAGTTTTTAATCATCAATCCAAACCTAGTCTTTTTAAATTACTCCTATTTTTCTCTCCGAAAATTCTCCCTTTGAGAAAATTCAAGGTTCTTTCTGGGGCTTCCAAAAGAGGTCGAGCTGCCTTCTAGACTTCTAGAATTGTAGAGTCTTCGCCGGGAGCCCCAGGTAGTCAAGCTAGCGGCACCAACCCGTTAGTTTCAATTCTTGAAGTACTATCAAAAGAGGAAGCACTCGGCCTAAAACCAATTAGGTTTATTAATCTCTCTAATTTTAAACCCAGCCACCACCCGATTTGCCTAAGGGAGCTTACAGAGGGTACCCGGGAACGGGGCCGATCCTCCTTAGCATAACGGGCCACAACACCTTTTTTTTAATTAGACTCCTAGTAGAATTAGGAGACTAGTTTAATTAAACTCCTAATAAAATTAGGAGACCTTTTTTTAATTAGACTCCTAGTAGAAGTAGGAGACCTTTTTTTAATTAGACTCTTAGTAGGATTAGGAGACTAGGTTAATTAGACTTCCAGTAGGATTAGGAGATTAGATTTGTTAGAATCCTAGCAATAGTCGAAAACCAACTGGTTAGACTATAGGCAACCCACAGCTGCTGACGTTGGCTGACCGACAATTCAGTAAAGGAGTTCAACCTACAAGCACCGCTCATCTTGAAGCGTGATCAGTGATGTGTTGCAACATCGATAAATATCTGTAGCTGACGATCGCATCATCCAGGTATTCTCCATTTAATATTTTTCCTCTTTAATTTCAGTAATTTAATATTTCATAATTTATTACTCCATCGCCCTTAGCCCGAGTCCACTCAGACCGAATTGGGCCACTCTTTTTGGGGACCGAAAGGAACCCAAAAAAAGCATGTACCAATAGGAGTGACTACCCATATGATGATTTATTGACTTGTTTTGTGGGGCCTCCCTTGATTTGATGGGCTAAGATGAGAGCAAGGACGTGTTTACGTTTGTGATTTGGATAACATAAGATTTATTGAATAAGGTGTGAAGTCGTTTGATTTCTTCTTTTGATGAATCATTTATGATTGAAGACTCCTTATCGGGAGGGGCATTTTTAGTCTCTCAGTGGAGTGAGGCATCCTATAAAGTTCGAACATGGGACAGGGTCTTTCCCAAGAGGTTTTGTGTGTTATCATTTTTTTATTTTAATTGAGAGTTATTAGAGAATGTTTTTGTATTGTGTTATTTTGATATTATAAAAGGAGTTAACTCAAAGGGAGGACAATGTTGACTTTATAAAAGTAGAGATAGGGCGAGACAAAAGCAAAACAAAAAGAGAAGATAAGGAAGTGTAGACCACGGTGGACCCTTCCTTAACAAGGGGAGATTTAGTTCTATATGATTTTTCTTGTCTTGTTTGATACGCACTTTGGGTTTATTAATTTTCCTGTCTTGCTTGATACGCACTTTGGGTTTATTATGAGGTTGTTTCAAGGTTGTGTTAATAATTTTTCGAGGAGAGGTTTGATGTTGTGATATTGTTGCCGATTGGGCTTCTATGAGAACTTTGATCGTGAGATCTATAGAAACTTGAACTCGGAGGTCAAGGGTGATCTTAGCTATAATGTCAGTTTTGTGTTTATCTTGTGGTGAGATTTGAGGATTTGGCGATATATCGATTTGGATATTAATTGGTGCTTCAGGGTTTATATTTAAGTCTTGTTTTAATTCGAGAGTGAGAGGAGTCTTATGGATTGGTTTACCGATCGGTCTAATGATGGTTCAGGAGTGAATGAAGTTGATGTCGTGGAGATAGGTTCGACGATAGGTTCATGTTCAAAATTTAGTGTCAAAGTTGGTGAGTTGATAAATTTGGTAATGGGTTCAAGTTCTGAAGTGGGTGAGGCAATTGATTTAGGGATGAATTTGAGTTTTGAAGTTGTCATTGAAATGGGCGTGGAGATTATTTCAAGAGTTGGTTTATGAGCTAGAAGAATGGTGGTCCTAGATTCGATCAGGGGTTTAGGTTCAATGTTTAGTTTTGATATTAGTGGGATGATTGGTTTGGGTAAAGATTGTATTGTAGTATGTTAATATGTTTGTTCAGGAATTGCTTCTAGAATCAGTAGGTGAGTTTGTTCAGGGATTGATTGTAAATTTGGTTTCAGTGTTGGCTCAGGGAGCGTGGGGATTGATTCATTGACGGGTAAGTTATCGAGTTTAAAGGTAGGTCGAGTGGGTTCGGGGATAGGTTTTTTGATCTTAAGGATCGGTTGACTTGATTCAGAATTGTATTTGATGATTTTGGTGATAGGTTGAGTCGAGATAAGTTTGGTGATGGGTTGGGCATTAAAGACGATTTTGGGTTTAATGGTGTGGGAGACATGGTCTGTCAGTTGCGAGTGGGCGGCATGGGTATGATTTGGAGGAAGTTTGATTTTACGAATTAGGCTAGCTGGGTGACCTAGGGTGGGAGTGAATGAGTGACAATATCATGTGTGAGTTGAGGGTTTGATTGAGTGTGGTCGAGTGAAGATTCGTAGAAAGTGGTGTTAGTTTGCATGTTGTTGGGGTGTCGGTGTTGATTTTGGTTAGAGTATGGACGATGGTTTTGGTGAGGGTATAGATGTTGGCTTTGGTTAGGGTATAGTTGTTTGTTTTGGTTAGGGTATTGGTTTGTGTATTGATTTTGAGTCTGATCATTCTGGTTATATGGGTGAAAGTTTATTTGGTTTTGTTTTTGGTTTGTGTTAATTTGTTCAGGGCTTAAGGGTCATTGTTTTGGGTCATTAGGAGAGGCTCCCTCATATGTTAGCATTGAGAAAGAGAAATCGTTATTCTTAACGTGCCTTTGTATGCGCGAGGCACGCAGATGAAGACTAGAGAAGTCAGGGTAAACATTTAGAATCAGAGCACTCTGAAGGGGCTCTTAGGTATTACTGATCACGATATCTATCCCATCCATTTCTTTTATTTGATTCCTTGTTTGGGCGGTGAGTTTTCTCCAACAACTAACAAAGACTGCAAAGTCTTCATCGGTCTCTTGTTTTGTAGCCATTAGGTCACTGAGGCTAATAGTTTCATGGATTAGATGTTTGTATTAGTCTAGAAATCTTCTAGCTAGGTCATCGAACATCTTGATTCTATGGAGGGGTAATGCCGCAAACCAATCGAGTGCTTCTTGTACTAAAGATCTTTAGAAATAATGGAATAGGAGCCCTTGATTGTCGCGGACTGGTCGAAAATCGTTACAAAAGCGTGTTTAGTGGTGATTTAGATTTCCCGTACCGTTGGATGGTCATGCATGATCATGGAGATCACATGCATGGTCACCTTAGGTTCTATTCCATTACAACTTTAGAATTTTCAAAATATTTTCAAGAAAATTCAAGTTCTATGCAAAATCCTACACTAACTAGTCTAGAAATTCCAAAACTACAAAGGCTAAGACATTAACTTTTAACTTTTAACTTTCACTTGTTGTTTTGTGCAGATTTTCTTGGAGTCAATGGCTTGGAGGAGGCTAGATTTTATATATGTGGAACTAGAGGAGAAGGGGATTCTTTTGGTGATGTTGGATTACAAGTTTAATGGCTAGATGTGTGGGGCAAAGTCTAGAAGAGGAGGAGCTCTAATGGAGAGGAGAATGGAGGAAGAAGATGAAGAATGAGAGAGAGGCTAGAGGAGTTACGGCCCTCCTCGACCTCGATATCCATGGTAGAGGCGAGGCTATGCGACGACGCACCGCACACCTTCTTCCTATGTTCATATTCGAGCACTTCCCAATTCATTTATCTTTATTAAATTTCATGATCATGATTCAGTTCATGTAAATTGCCATATATTTATTATTTCTAAACTGTCGCGGGAAATACTTAATAATTGTGGAAATGTTTAAATTCCTTTTCAAAGTAGCTAGGGAAACATATTTAAATACTTTCGATTTAAATTCCCATTCTCGTTAACCTGATCGGGCAAGTTCGGGTTTTACGACTTTATCATAACTAATTCTATTAAGTGTGGAATCATAAATAAGATAATTCGGGACATTTTCCAAAAGTTCAAACCTTAAAGAAAGCATCATTCATAAAAGTTCCAATACAAAGGTATATCAACAGTTTTCAAAAGTACTGCACTTAAAACAAAGCAAAAGAAATGGAAAGATCATGTTAAAAACCAAGTGTACAGTTTTAGTAGCTCTATACACAAAATGAGCTCAAACTATCAGCTCGATGATCGCTCCTGGATCTCTCCTTGTCCAACTCCTCTAGCTTTGACTGGGTGGCTGCTAACTGGCCTCTAAAATTTTTGGGTCATGAAATGACCGTAAGCGGTGAAGCTTAATAAAGTCTTAGTCAATTTTGTAATTTGTTTTAGTACAAGTAGTGTAAGAGAATTCCATCTGTGTAAGTACAAGTGATGTATCCAGCAATTATGATAACATAGGAATAATTAAGGTTAAATTAAAGCTAAGCAGGAAATTCTAAATGCAATGACATTAAACAATTTCTATCTTAGCATCATTAAGCAATTTCTATCTAGCATCAGAATAAGCATTCACAATTTATCACAAACATACGAATCATCATGCAACATTATTAACTAAATATGAAAATATTATTCTACAGATTTGCAAGCACAGATTTTTATAAGGTACATTAGATTTTGTAAGTTTATTTGCAATCAATTTACTAATTTATTTCTTCTTATTTATTTTAAACTTCATTTGCTTATTATTAATGTATTTTAAGTAATTCGGTGCGATACTGGACATCAACCATGGTCCAAGATTCAAGATGCTAATATTATACAAATAAAGGCACTCTCTCCGCCATTTAGTCAATCAAGACAAGGATCAATGACCCTGTTAGTCTAGCGAGACCCAATCCTCAACTGGCATTTCAATAACTCTTTCAAGTACGAGATGCTCATACGAGCATGTTCGTGAGAACAATGATCAGCTATGCGAGGTTTTCAAGTTCAAGATAGTATCCTCTTTTCACTTTCGAGATTTTAGGATTCGTTATCAAATAGTTAATATTCCAGATTCAATATTCAGGATTTCTATATTCAAGTTCAATGTTCAAGTATACTTCTTTTAGAAGTTTATTAATCAGGCTTAAGATAAAATTCCCTTACGAGTTCAAGTTTTAAGTATACTTCTTCTTAGAAGTTCAGGTTAAAGTTCAAGTTCAAGTTCAAATTTTTAGGTTCAAGTTCAAGTTAAAATTCAAGTACAAGTTCAAGTACAAGTTCATGTTCAAGTTCAAATTCAAGTACAAGTTCAAGTTCAAGTACACGTTCAAATTCAAGTTCAAGTTCAAATTCAAGTTCAAGTTCAAGTCAAGTTCAAGTCCAAGTTCAGGTTTCAAGCATATCACTGACTTCCCATCTATCAGTCAGTTCCATTTATCAATCAATTAATAAAGATTCAAGCAGTTTATTCAAACTAGGAATCAAGATCCTAGTCTTCAAGGTTTAAGATTTGATCCCAAAGAAGGATCTCATTGGTTCACACTTATACGAAGTGTTGCCTCAGTTTAGAGTTTAGTAAGGACTTATGTTTATCGTCGTCGATAAAGGAAATCTCGATCGTCTCTAAGCGATATTTAAGGCATCAAGGTGCCTGTTTCTAGTAATTCTATTAATTTATTTGAGTTAGTCAACTGGTTGACCACTCATTGATAGGGTAACCTTGCCTATTCCTAAGGAGTACCCTATGTATTCTGGACGAATCATCCTAGATGGGTATTCATTCATTTCATATTTTCGGATATGGGCCTTGGGTCCATTCTGTTCTTATTAAAGACTCATTCGGGTCATAGGTCCAATGGGTCATAGACTTATTTTAGTGGTTGGGCCTTAGGACCAAACACTGGTCCATGTCAGGTCTTCGGGTCAGGCATTTGAACATAGACAAGTCCAATCCTATGGGAGGTCCACAGGTCATTACTTATGTGGTTTGGGTCTTACTAGATCCCAAAATTCTAGGTACATGGGCCTTCTCAAAGTCCGGGCCTGTAATCAAGGTGTCGTTATTATTCAAGGGGTGCCTTTAAAATTTTCTTTTTAAAACATTTTGAGCTGGTTCATAGCTTAGAAATTCATCTAAGGCCTTACCGAGCCATGGGCTGGGTAGTCGGGTCTTTAATAAACCTTATCTCCAATTACTTTGTATTTGGGTTTTTTGGGCCATCTAAAGGTCCAGTCCAAATTTGGATAACCAAGTCATGCTAGGTCCCAACACAGGTTATTTTCACAGTAACTTTTGTGATCGAGTACAGCCCAAATGCTCATGGATCTCGGGTCAAGGTCCAAGTTCTAGGTTACATTCTTTAAAATTGCAAATTTTTCCTTAAGTGTACTGAACACCTTGCAGTAAATCGCTCTCCATTTTCAACTACGATCTAATTTTCAAGTCCTACAAAAACTGGGTGAAAGAGTGTCGGTACTTGCATCTTTCCTAGATGGTGGCACTCAAAAATATGATCAGACTTTATCATGATCAACAAATCACTGAGATCTGTCCTTCTTTATCAGATTATCGGACCAGATTTCTTGGTCCTTAAATTCGGGTATGTAACTCTTAGTGACAATATCGAAATCACATACTTAGAGGCTTTTTGGAAATCTCAGGGAGCTATAAACTATTTTTATATTTTAAGGGTCAAAAGTTCAAGGATCAGGATAGAATCAGGCCCATCTGATCAAAGGTCAGATCTGGTTATTGGCTGGATGCCATATGACACAGTTTTGCGTCACAGTTTTCCTGATTTTCTAGTCGGTGAGTCAGGGTAAAATTTTCACTTGATATTTTACCCAAGTCTTAGGGATAGGTAAATGCTTGACCTTGATTTATCCCAGATCTTTATGAAAGGTTCATGGGCATGGAAATCATGGCTCTTTGAGGGCTCTGATTTCTGGTGCAACAGGGCAGCTTCGTTGCCTTGTGCTCCAAGTACCGTAACTTTTAAACCACGGGGAGTCTGAGTTTGTAATTTTAACTAGATATCGGAAACCCGTTAATTTAATTAAATTAAGTTTTTGAGAATTTTTTGAAATTTATTTTAACTTATTCTGCTCTCTGTTACGAGAGTAAACTACTATGGGCTGCAAGGCCTACAAATTTGTGCCATCAATGGGGTCCACCTAGTGGTCCATCTCAATGACACAATAATTTGAGTTTCAGTACGGGATGATCCCATATTGATTCCAGATCAATTAAGATCTCATTCTGGGTCTGTCCTATCGGTTTAGTCGGCACAAATCTCTTGCTAGTACTACCCTATTCACCGGGTATCATTCTATTTAGCAAAAATTCGTGTTACATTGGAGAGCCATCTGATCGAACCTAATTTTCCGGGAACGATTCTAGTTTTCAAATCCTTTTATTTTCAAAGATTGGTTTTACAAAAATAAGGTTTTTCAAGTAAATTTTCGATTAGATTCCAGAAACTTATCTGATACGCGCTATGGCCTTATTTACTCAAAATTTCAGGATTTCATCGATAAGTCATCGATCACAGTCAATCATTCATGATCAACATCGGTCATGAGCTTACAAAGTAAAGAATATCATCAGACCATAAGTCAACCAAATTGGTCAAACTTCAATCGACAAAACATCTAGTGGTTCCGATTAATGTTATATTACATAGAATCATACATCTAGATTTTTCCCACACATGCATCTATCACCATTCAAGTTTCACAACAAAAAATTCAAGATTCAAGCACACATTTACATAATTCACTACCATCAGTGGGTCAAGATTTCCATGATCAAAATCACATGATCAAGTAAATTCTATGCAACTATACAACATATAGCAAACAATTCAAGCAATTCCAACACATTCAATCATGACCATCCGATTGCACTACCATCAAGATCAGTAAATTAATTAAAATTTTCTTATATGAAACTATAATAAACTCAGTAATTTTCAGCTATGAACATGCTCAAAATTTCAAGATTAATCACATGGAAAATAGTCAAGATTTCAATACTACACTACATGTAGACTATCTAGTAACCAAGCAATCTATAGCCATAAATTTTGATCATGATCAAAATCAATAAATGATGAAAATATTTCTGAGATATCACATGAGTATTTCAGCTAAACTTTATCTAATATCAGGTCACAAATTTCATGAATATTCTATGTGGTAGCCCGGATTTCGGCACCCCGAAACCCGTGCTGTCAGTGGGTTGGCGTTAAGGCCGAACCCCGAACGGATACTTGGCATATCATTCGCACATCGGAAACAAAGAAGAACCATAACTAACTAACTAACATAAAAAAAATAAGAAGGTACCAACGTTTACCATCAAAAGTTCAAAATGACAGTTCTAATTCCATATGAATGCCTATAGAAAAAGAACCGACAAGAACCACCGGTAAAGACCTTTCCTTACCGAAACATGGTTCACCAAACATAATTTCTATCATCATTCAGTGCTACCTATATCCCTTACAATAACTTAACAATTTTTAATCCTTCAACCTAAGACCAGATAGATTAGGCATCGTACACAGAAAACAACCCTCAGGAGGGATTTCTTCCAACTCCTCACCAGGTGAATAGTCAGGATCCTCCCTCTCTGAAATCTCTGCTCTAATGTCTTTACCTGAACCTGTGACATTTAGTCGATGAATGAGCTTCATCCAAGATCAATAGGGAAAAACTCATAGCATGCATATAATGAATATCAAACATATATCTTATGACATAATGAAAATAAAGTTTAGCGAAACGAACACACATTAGTGATGTCATAGAATGAAACACATATATGGTGCTTGGAAATGTAAACACACGTACACATCATGATCTTAACGAATGAAAAAAAACTTAAAGGTGTTTTACTTAATTTATTGCATGAGGAACTATAGCTTCGAGCCCCCGATGGAATACCCACCATCGTCGTTCACATGAACCATTTGCACATATATCCAAGGTCCCATAAAGTTAGACACTTGGCAGAACATAATTACCGTTGTACGGTAGGAGTCGTAAAAACACACATACCACAAAGGGTGTACAGGTTGGCCGCCGTACCGGTCATGGATATCCTGCCGTGTCAGTCACGGTTATACCACCGCGTCGGTCGGGTATTCACATAGAACCTCAAATCAAAGTACATACATATAGCTTATCACCGTGTAAAGTGGTAATTATAATTTAGTTTGAAAGTCTATCCAAAGTTACAAACACACGTATCAATTCGAGTTGAATCTTGAAAGATTGGTCATAAACACACATTTTCAAAAGTATACTTATGCAAATCACTTTTCAGTTCGAAGTTATCACAAAATTCACATGGTTTTATCAAAGAAATCATCGTAATACAATTCACATAATTTTTTTCAAAGAACACATCATACATAACACACATGCTAATGTATTAAATGCACATGATATTAGGTTTTTCCTACCTCGAGATCTCAACCCGCACGCGCTCAATCTACCGTTTGGGTTAGCTTCTCATCACATAACACCAAGTCACCTAAACATATCAAATTCATGGTTCACACATTAGAACAATGCTAAACAAACCTTGAAAGATTTCCCTTAAATCTCTCAGTCAAAACACAATAAAATCTTGAATCTGGGAATTTTGATCGATCGAATCCATATTTCGATTGATTGAAACCCGATTTCGATTGATCAAACTCATTTCAATCGGTCGAACTCCTCAAAACATATACAGCACTTCTCAGTTCAATCGAATGATTTCCCAGTTTGATCGAACGAATCACAAATTCGATCGATCGACGATATTTTGATCGGCCGAATCCCACAGAAGCCAATTTGACCAAAACATAGTTCGATTGACCAAATCCTAATTCGGTCAATCGAATCATATAATTCGATCAATCGAAAATATCTCGATCTGTCGAATCCCTCATAAGCTAATTAACAAACCACACAGTTCAATCAAACGAATTTTAATTTGATCGATCGAATTTCTAATTTGATCGATCGAAGATATTTTGATCGGTCGAATCCTCACAACAAGCTTTTTCACAATCTCTGTTCTATACGTTTCGATCAATCGAGTGAGAGCTTCGATCGATCGAACACATTTTGTTTGATCAAAATTTATTTGATCGAACGAATTTCTTCAGACATCGAATTCTTCCTTCTTAAGTTCATTTTGATCGATCGAAATGAATAGATTCATCTGTTCTTGGGTTTTCGCATTTGTTCTCTTCTCTTTCCCAAATCAAACCTCATTTCTTGTGATTCTTTGATCTTAAATTGAATAAAAACCATTACTAACATAATTTCACAATTTAAGCTTAATTTTTATACCTTGATTTCATCCGAATCCTCAATCCTTGCTTCTAAATCGTAGTAGGGTTTACCAAGCGGACATCGGCTTGTTCGTCACTCCAAATCCTTAACAACTAGCCTCGAGAATGGATCGCTCTTGCTTTCAATCTGCATTCAAAACCTGATTCACCCTCTCTCCTCTTAATTACAAATGATGAGCAATAAATAGGGTTTTGAATGCAAATGCAAATGAGGCATTTATTTCCTTTTAACCTAGTCCTAGGCTTGGGTACAAAATAGCTACACCTGGGTTGGGTGTACGAGGGTTCACTAACCTATTACCTAGCCTACTTATATAAAATCCCTTCTGTCGGATTTGATATATAGACATTACTTAGCCCATCGGTATGGTCTTCGACGTGTGAACCGTCGAACACACATACCGAGGCATACAATTCATGGGTCAGAACTTGGAGACATTACATTCTCCCCACCTTAGGAATTTTTATCCTCAAAAATTGATCTAACGTGCGGTTAGACACAAGAAGGGTGACCTCATAAGGCACCACACATGGCTAAACAATCCATTTCGTCATAAAATCTCATCACACACAGGCCACACACAATAAAATCTATCAATTTCTATTCAGACACATCATTGACCATCAAACGATTAGCATATCCATGTATAAAAAGTTAAAAGAAATAGATCATCGTAGCAACCATGCCACCATAGTCATGACGATCAAAGGAAACGGGCGTGAAAACCATGCCACAACAGTTAAAAAGTTATACATTCATCCACCCAAAATTAGCTATCCAAAAAGAAAAATCTCTCAAGCTCACAAAATATTCCAAATACGTCACGCATCCGCTCCCCCCTCTGGACCAATAGGCTCGCCAGCTCCCTCGGCCACATCATCGGTTTGATCCTCGCCGGCCGCCTCATCAGGCTAGATGTCCTCAACATCAACACTTGATGTAGAAGCACCGAGCACCTGCTCACGCATGATCGCCATCCTCTGGAGGTAATCTGTCGGGTACCTGGAGTGTAGAGTGTTCTCTAGTAGGAGCTCGTGGTAATCAAGGCACTGATTGAGCTGGTGATTACTCTCCTGTATGAGAATAGCCAATTCCTCATTGGTCATCGGAGCCGCTTGATGATCGGGTGGTATCGGTATGTCAGCTGGCTGATGTACTGGAGGGATGATATCAGGTTGCTCTTGAAGAGGAACATCAGGAGCTGGTTGGTTTGGCTATGGAGCGTCTTGAGCAGGCACTTCCTAGGGTTGAGGAGGAATAGGAGGTACTGAAGAGCTGGCTGAAGGCGTGGTTTCAGTCGATTGTAGGTTTTCCTCCATTGTTTGAAAGTGTAAAACACCACATTGTTAGAGGATTTAGACTCTTGTGACAAAATCTTGTGTGTGGTGGTCGCCGCATACTCGCCAAACATAGCCGAAATGAGGCCCGCATACGGGATGTATTCAATCCTCGGGCTTTTCCGTCCCCTGCTAACAATTTCTTTCTCCCATGTTTCAATCCCTCAAAAACCACAACAGCAGCATTAAACCATCGGCCTTCAAAAGCAGAAAATAGTGCTTGCATCAACACCCCTAACCTCTCTGTCTTGTGTCGAATGGGGTACAAGTTGCATTTGAAGATCGTATCGAGCATCCACATATAGCTCGGTAGATCCGCTCGTTTGATAGCTCGAACCGAGGCAAGTTGACCCTTTGTCATCTTTTCTGCGATTAGTGGGCGTGGTATATCCTTTTCATTTGGGGCAACAGATCAATGTTGTCCCCATAACTCTCAAAACATTCTAAGGCCTTACAGGCCATTGGGTAGGTAAACACATATGTTTTTTCGTCAATCTTGGTGCAAATAGTAGTTTTAGGGTTCGGACCATCGAACATGTTTTGGTAAAACAAGCGCACAAGGCTCGGGTAGTAGTATGGATGGATGGGTTTCAAGAGATTATCCAATCCAGCCTTGCCCAAATAGTCAAGTGCCCAAGCGTCAATGCCGAGCACATTTGGCGTCTCAAATAGGGTCGGATCGATGGTATATTCATAAGCAAACCCCTTATTGGCCCACCATTCGTTTGGTTGGTCGTGTCGAGGTGCTTGTGAAGCGGCTGGTGGCTCGACAATGGTTTGCGGTGGAGGGTTTGGTGGTGGTTGAGAAGGACCCGGTGTGCCTTTGTGTCGCTTCGAAGTCGTTGGTTTGGATGCCAAACGTATTTTGGGAGCCATAGGGTTCCGAAAATAAAAGCTAGGGTTTCTCTAGAATCGCTAGAAAATAGGCGGATCGAAGGATTCGCGCGTAATTATCGGCCATTTGATCTCCCAAAAGAAAACCCTCGAAAGCCCTTAGCGAAAACCCCCAATTTTTGAAAATTTTGAACTGAAAATTCACTTAACATATATAAACTGCGCGACTCGGTCGATCAAATAGATTTCGATCGATCAAAATCCATTTAATAAAGAATACTCTACGATTTCGATCGGTCAAAAATGGTTTAAATGAGACTGGACCCGACATTTCGATCGAATGAATTACAGTTTCAATCGATTGAAATCCAAAATTCGATCGAACGAATAAATTTTGATCGGTCGAACTTCTCAGGCCAACAAAATTTTTGATCGAACGAAATAAATTTCGTTCGACCAAAATCAAAATTCGATCGATCAAAAATTAATTCGATCGAACGAATTTAATAAGCCTTGGTTTAAATAATATTCACTTTCTGCCAGGACATTTTGATCAATCAATTTACACCTCGTTCGAACAAAATCATATTCGATCAATCGAAATTGCAGAAAACACTCAGTTTTTGTGTTTTTGAGTTTTCTTCAACAATTTCACACTTTAGACTTCAAAGTCACACTTCATATTCATCATTTAACCTGTTTACATACATTGAAGTCCCAATTTGACTTTTACAATCATCTCTTCTTTGTCAAATCACTAAAACAAGCGTGAATCTCGGCTTCGCATTCCCACGTCGCTTCCTCTCTAGAATGATTCTTCCATTGGACTAACACTAAAGGAATCCGTTTTGTACGCAACACTTGTTCCGTTCGGTCCAAAATTTGCGTTGGTTCTTCTATGATTGTCAGATCCCTGTAGACTTCAATTGATGGCGCATCGAGGATATGAGTTAGGTCTCGCACGTATTTCTGTAAAATAGAAATATGAAATACATCGTGCACTCTATCAAGCTGTGAGGGTAATGCAACCCTATATGCAACTTCACCCACTCTTCCTAATACCTCGAACGGTCCAATATATCGAGGACTCAACTTTTCACACTTTTCGAAGCGCATCACCCCCTTCATTGGAGATATCATCACAAACACGTGATCTCCCACTTGAAAATTTATGGTCGATCGCTTGATGTCTGCATAGCTCTTCTGCCGACTCTGTGCCATCTTGATTCATTCTCGTATAATACGAACAGTCTCGACATTTTTCTTTATGACTTCTAGTCCCAATACAAATTTGTCACCAATTTCTTCCCAGTTGATCGGAGACCTACACCTTCACCCATACAATGCTTCATACGGAGCCATCCCAATGCTCTACTGAAAGCTGTTATTATACGCGAATTCTACCAACGGAAGATGCTGATCCCACGATCCCTGAAAATCAATTATGCACACTCGAAGTATATCTTCAATAATCTAATTGACTCTCTCTGTCTGACTATCAGTCTATGGATGGAATGTGAAACTAAAGTCCAATCTCGCGCCCATACCTTCTTGAAATCTTTGCCAGAATATCGACGTGTAGGTCACGATCAGGCACAATGCTTGTCAGAATACCATGCAGTCGGATAATTTATTTCATATACAAACCCACCAACTTACATGCAGTGTATGTTGTGTTATAGGGCAGGAAGTGAGCCGACTTTGTCAGTCGATCCACTATTACCCATATGGCATTGTGGCGTCTCATTGTTCTCGGTAATCCCACAATGAAGTCCATGGAGATGGACTCCTATTTCGATTCCGATATTAGCAGAGGTTGCAATAAACCTACTGGGTGTCTGTGATCCACCTTTACTTATTGACACACCAGACATTTTGAGACATATTCAGTAATGTCTTTCTTCAATCCTCTCCACCAATAACTCTTTCGCAAATCCTGGTACATCTTAGTACCACCAGGATGAATGGCATACTTGGACTTATGAGCTTCGTCCAATATAGTTTGTCATAGGTCGGCATCAACCGGTATACAGAAGCGTCCACGAAATAGCAATGACCCATCCTCCTTGATGGAAAAGTCCCCACTTTCACCAACAGTCACATCTTATCTAATCTTTAGGAGCTCTGCGCCATTCATCTGAAGTTCGTAGATGCGATAAAAAATAGTTGGCCTGATCGTGAGATTTGCCAACAACACCCCAGTATCCATGACCTCTGTATTCTTATCGTACAAGGAGAGGTCTTCTAACAGTTTTCATCATCGAAGTCCTATAATGAGACTAGATAACTGAGCCGCATTCTTCCAACTCAACGCGTCAGCCACGACATTTGCTTTACTTGGGTGATATTGTATAGTACAATCATAGTCCTTGAGAAATTCAATCCATCTTCATTGCCTCATATTCAATTCCTTTTGCGTAAACAAGTATTTGAGGCTTTTGTGATCTGTAAAAATCTCAAAGGTCTCACCATATAGGTAATGTCTCCAAATCTTAAGTGCGAAAATTACCGCGGTAAACTCTAGATCGTGCGTCCGATAGTTCTTCTCGTGCTCTTTCAACTGTCTCGATCCATAAGCTATAACTTTGGTATTCTGATTCAAGACACAACCCAAACCACCATACAACGCATCACTATAAATAACGAATCCCCCACTACCTGATGGAATGACCAACACTGGAGCAGAGGTAAGCCGTTTCTTGAGTTCCTGGAAGCTCTCTTCACATTCACTGGTCCACTCAAATTTTACATTCTTTCTTGTAAGTCGAGTGAGCGGTCCTGAAATCTTGGAGAATCCTTCCACAAATCGTCGATAATATCCAGCTAAATCGAGGAAACTGTGAATCTTAGTCACAATCCTTGGTTGTTCCCAATCTACTACTGCCTCAATCTTAGTCGGATCAACTGTCACACCTGCTTCTAAGACTATGTGGCCGAGAAAACTCACTTGTTCTAACCAGAACTCACACTTACTGAGTTTGGTATATAAATGATGCTCACGTAGAGTTTGCAAGGCGATGCGTAAATGATGTTCATGTTCTTCTCTAGTCTTTGAATAAACAAGAATATCATCCACAAACACCACTATGCATGTATCAAGATGTGTTTAAAGACCTGATTCATGAGGTCCATAAACGAAGCTGGTGCATTCGTCAAACAGAAAGGCATCACTAAGAACTCGTAATGCCCATATCTAGTTATGAATTTCATCTTCTGCACATCTTCGGCCTTCACCTTTAGTTAATGGTACCTGGATCTCAAGTCAATCTCCGTAAAGAATTTTGCCCCTTGCAACTGATCAAATAGATCGTCGATCCTGGGTAAAGGGTACTTGTTCTTGATCGTAAGCTTGTTTAACTGACAATAGTCGACACAAAGTCTCATCAACCTGTCCTTCTTCTTAACAAACAAGACCGGTGCTCCCCAAGGGGATACACTTAGTCTTATGAAGCCCTTATCCAACAGTTCTTGTAATTGCTCTTTTAATTCCTTTAGTTCAGCAGGAGTCATTCCATAAGGAGCTTTAGAGACTGGTTTCGTGCCTGAAGCTAAGTTAATTGCAAATTTAATCTCCCGATCAGGTAGTAATCCTGGTAATTCGCCGGGAAACACATCCTCAAACTCACAGGCAATCGGGATATCGGTGATGACATTTTTCATTTCCTTTTGTTATTGTAGGAAAGCTAAATACCCTTCGCATCAATTCTTCATCATCCGCTTGGCTCGTACCGCAGAGATGATCGGTACTATCTTTCCCTTCCCACTAATAAATCGGAAGGATTTTTATTTTGGCAGACGAAAAGTGACTACTTTTCGTAGGCAATCAACGCTTGCACGATAAGTGGATAGCCAATTCATGCCAAGGAGTACATCAAGTCCTTGCATGTTCAACAAAATAAGGTCCGTTATGGTCTCTTGATCCTCCACTTGAACAATGACTGATCGGCAACAGGTGTCTGCAGTTATCACACTTCCTGTAGGAACTGACAGGTCCAAAATAAAATCCAACTCCTCGGGAACAATTTTCAATTTTCCCATGAATTTCGGAGTTATATACGAGTGGGTAGACCCTGAGTCTATCAAAACTCATACAACACAATGATCGCCGTCGTTTTCTCGATAGAGTTGTTGTGTACCTATATGATTTAATACATATACTAACATTCAGACATGCATGCCATGGTCACATAATTATCAAAATGCACCTAGATCTTCTTATCAAAGCACTTTCTTCATCTAAAAAATAAGTGAATGAATTTAAATATAAAAAGAAGGTTATACGTTGGATTACATCATTACTCGTACGGGTGTCCTCGGCTGTAACGGCAAAAGCACGGTCTTAGATAACGGGTCGAGTGGAATGTGTAGGCCTCTGCGCCGTAGCAGTTGAAACAGTACCTTCCTTTCTCATCTCGGGGCAGTCTCGTATCATATGGCCTATCTTTCCACATTTATAACATCCTCCCGTGTCCTGTCTACAGTCCGATGTTTTATGTGGTTTACCGCA
Organism: Chloranthus sessilifolius; assembly: GCA_021018995.1. Lineage (NCBI taxonomy): Eukaryota > Viridiplantae > Streptophyta > Magnoliopsida > Chloranthales > Chloranthaceae > Chloranthus > Chloranthus sessilifolius. Next base: position 44,790,091 of record CM037593.1, on the reverse strand, counting down.
ACAGGCATATTTTACTTATGGACTTGAAGATGCCACCCTTGAAGATCCCTATGTGACTGATGCCCCAGACGCCTGAGTTTGAGCAGGGCCCTCTCTGCGGAATGGTCTCATAGGAGCAAATGCATTAGACCTCTGATAACTCGTGTAGGCTGGTCTTGAAACTGGAGTAGGTGCTAACAACCTCGGCTTTTTATTCCTCGAGTTGTAGTCACTCACTCCCCCCGGACTTGCTTTGTTCTTCAAATCACGCCTCTTATTTATATCTCTCTCTGCAATGATGGCATTTCCCATAATTGCAGTGTATATTTCAAGTTCAAATATCGACACCCTTTCATGAATGTTCGATCTCAGGCCTTCCTCAAATCTATTGGCCTTCATTTCCTCTGTAGCTACCAATTTTGGAGTAAACCTTGATAATTGCACAAACTCATTGTCGTACTCCCTTACGGTCATGCTCCCTTGTACAAGATTGGCAAAATCCTTTTTCAACTGATTTCTAACTTGTTTTGGAAAGTACTCCCTGTTGAATACCCTTACAAATTCAGCCCAGGTCCACGGGTCTTGTGGACCCTCAACTTCCCTCTTCCTTAACACCGACTTCCACCAAGCTTCAACGTCACCTTCAAGTTGGAAGGAAGCCCAACCAACTTTCTCGCTTTCAGGGCTCTGGAGTCTTTCAAGTAATTTCTCCATCTGTTTTAACCATTTCTCCGCTTCAAGCGGATTTGTCTGCCCCAGAAATATCGGAGGTCTCAATCTCCTGAAATCCACAAAGGATGATGGCAGTAGTGCAGGAGGTGGTGGTGGTGGCGGCTACTGCTGATGGTTGACATTATTGGCGGCCAACAATGTTGCCTGCTTAGCCAAAAAAGCAGTCTGTTGGGTCTGCTAAGTCATAGCAGCGTCTATGGCTTCCATCCTATCCGCTGACTCATCCTGATGTCCCCTCTCTACCTCAGGAGGTGGTCTCTACTCTCCTCCGGATCCCGAAGGAATATCATCAATACTTTTCACACTTCTTTGGTGACCTCCTCTAGACCGACCCCTACTTCTCTGGTCCATTAGAATCTGTTATAATGAAAAAAAGGTCTCATTAACAGACGGTCCCTCATTTTTGACAAAATCTCAATCTGAAACTGTTTAAGACGTGTCAAATGTCTCTAAAGCTGTTGCTCTGATACCAACTGTGACAGCCCAGATTTTGGCACCTCGAAACCCGCGTCGTCAGTGGGTTGGCGCTAAGGCCGAACCCCGAACGGATACTTGGTATATCATTCGTACAATGGAAACAAAGCAAAATCATAACTAACTAACATTAACAAAATAAGAAGGTACCAATGTTTACCATCAAAAACTCAAAATGACGGTTCTAATTCCATATGAATGCCTATGGAAAAAGAACTGACAAGAACCACCGGTAAGGACCCTTCCTTACCGAAACATGGTTCACCAAAAAGAATTTATATCATCATTCAGTGATACCCATATCCCGTATAATAACTTAATAATTTTTAATCCTTCAACCTAAGACCAGATATATTAGGCATTGTACACAGAAAACAACCCTCAGGGGGGATTTCTTCCAACTCCTCACCAGGTGAATAGTCAAGATCCTCTCTCTCTGAAATCTCAGCTCCAATGTCTTCACCTGAACCTGTGACATTTAGTCGAGGAATGTGCTTTTCCATGCTCGGTAGGGAAAAACTCATAACATGTATAGTATGAACATCAAACATATATCTTATGACATAATGAAAATAAAGTTTAGCGAAACGAATGTACATTAGTAATGTCATGGAATGAAACACATATATGATGCTTGGAAATGTAAACACACGTACACATCATGATCTTAATGAATGAAAAGAAACTTAAAGGTGTTTTACTTAATTTATTGCATGAGGAACTATAGCCTCGAGCCCCCAATGGAATACCCACCATCGTCGTTCATGTAAACCATTTTCACATATATCCAAGGTCCCATAAAGTTGGACACTTGGCCGAACACCGTTCTACGATAGGAGTCGCAAAAACACACATAGCACAAAGGGTGTACGGATTGGCCGCCGTACCGATCACGGATATCTTGTCGTGTCAGTCATGGTTATACTGCCGCGTTGGTCGGGTATTCACATAGAACCTCAAATCGAAGTGCATACATATAACTCATCGATATGTAAAGTAGTAATTATAGTTTAGTTTGAAAGTTTGTCCAAAGTCACAAACACACTTATCAACTCGAATTGAATCTTGAAAGATTGCTCATAAACACACATTTTCAAAAGCATACTATGCATATTATTTTTCAGTTCGAAGTTATCACAAAACTCACATGGTTTTATCAAATAGCGCATCGTAATACAATTCACATGATTTTTTTCAAAGAACACATCATACATAACATACATGCTAATATATTAAATGTACATTATATTAGGTTTTCCCTACCTCGAGATCTCAACCCGCACGCGCTCAATCTGCCGTTTGGGTTAGCTTCTCATCACACAACACCAAGTCACCTAAACATATCAAATTCATGGTTCACATATTAGAACGATGCTAAACAAACCTCGGAAGATTTCCCTTAAATCTCTCAGTCAAAATACAATAAAATCTCGAATCTGGGAATTTCGATCGATCGAATCCATATTTCGATCGATCGAAACCCGATTTCAATCGGTTGAACTCCTCAGAATATATATAGCACTTCTCAGTTCGATCGAACGATTTCCCAGTTTGATCAAACGAATCACAAATTCAATCGATCGAAGATATTTCGATCGATCGAATCCCACAGAAGCCAATTTGACCAAATCACGATTTGGTCGAACGAATCCTAATTCAGTCGATCGAATCATATAATTCGATCGATCGAAAATATCTCGATCGGTCGAATCCCTCAGAAGCTAATTAGCAAACCACAGTTCGATTGAACGAATTTTAATTCGAACGGTCGAATTTCTAATTTGATCGATCGAAGATATTTCGATCGGTCGAATCCTCACAACAAGCTTTTTCACAATCTCTGTTCTATACGTTTCGATCGATTGAACACATTTCATTATATCGAAATTTATTTCAATGGAACGAATTTCTTCAGACATCAAATTCTTCCTTCTTAAGTCCGTTTTGATTGATCGAACTAAATTTCGATCGGCCGAAATAAACAGATTTCATCTGTTCTTGGGTTTTCGCATTCATTCTCTTCTCTTTCCCAAATCGAACCTCATTTCTTGTGATTCTTTGATCTTAAATTGAATAAAAATCATTACTAACATAATTTTACGATTTAAGCTTAATTTTTATACCTTGATTTCATCTGAATCATTAATCCTTACTTCTAAATCGTACTAGGGTTTACCAAGCGGACAACGGCTTTTTTGTTGCTCCAAACCCTTAGCAGCTAGCCTCGAGAATGGATCGCTCTCGCATTCAATCCGCATTCAACACCCGATTCACCCTCTCTCCTCTTAATTCCAAATGATGAGCAATAAATAGGGTTTTGAATGCAAATACAAATGAGGCAATTATTTCCTTTTAACCTAGGCCTAGGCTTGGGTACAAAATAGCTACACCAGGGTTGGGTGTACGAGGGTTCACTAACTCATAACCTAGCCTACTTATACAAAATCCCTTTCGTCAGATTTGATCTATAGACATTACTTAGCCCATCGGTACGATCTTCGACATGTGAACCGTCGGGCACATGTACTGAGGCGTACAGTTCCTGGGTCAGAACTTAGAGACGTTACATTGTATCAAAAGAAATGACATTAATCTACACTATACTACTCATAGTATCAACATGCATCTAGAGCCATACATTTGATCTAAAAATCCATTATCAAATTATTAATTTCCAGAGATCAAAACCATTTAAATCATTCATAAAACATATGGATGAAATCCATAATATCCATTTAATATATGTACTATAGCATGGAATTAATAAGCTAGAATTTGAAATTTTACACACAATAATGAATATGGGTCCTCTTTGACCAATCTAGAATATTGGATGGCCTTGCATGATCATGTTGATCACATGCATGGCATCCAATAATTCTGGTCAAACATTTGTTCCAGAAAAATCCAAAAGTTTCAAACAAAATCCATTTGTTTTTACAAAAAAATTCAAGGAAAACCCAAGAAAATTTAAAAATATGTTGGTCTTGATATATTTGACCAATCTAGACTATTGGATGGCCTTGCATGATCATTTGATCACATGCATGGCCTCCAAACATGCTGGTCAGCATATGTTCCAGAAATTTTAAAAGTTTCAAATAAAAAATTCAATCTTTTTTGTAAACAGTCAAGGAAAATCCAAGGAAATTCTAAATTGTGTTGGTCTTGAAATTGTTGACCAATCTAGACCATTGGATGACCTTGCATGATCATTTTGATGACATGCATGGCCTCCAAACTTGTTGGTCTAAATATTGTTCCAGAATTTTAAAAAGTTCAAAGCAAAAATCCATTTTCCTATACAAAATTTCAAAATAATTCAAGAGAAATACTACACAATGTTGGCCTTAACCTATTTAGCCAATCTAGACCATTGGATGGCCTTGCATGATCATGTTGATCACATGCATAGTCTCCAAATCTGTTGGTATAAACAATATATAAAAATTCCCGAACTAAAGTTCTAAAAACAGCCCAAAAAAATTGAAACCTATGGACCTAAACCTATACTACAAGACTAGAAATTCCAAACAAGCAAACTAAGACAAGACCGTGGCTTGATCCTTCCTAGCTTGTTGGTTTGTCTTGATTCGAGTAGTTCAAGGGATTGGGATGGAGCCCAAATTAATATATGTTAGACTAGGAGGTGTGGGGGGTTGAGTGGTGGTGTTGGATGTGGGTTTTGATAGCTAGATGTTGAGGGCAAATTCAAGGTAGGAGAAGAGCTTCCATGGAGGTTTCAAGAGGAAGAAAAAGATGGAAATGGTGGAATGAAGGGAGTCCCCTATGAAATTCGATTTTTGCAATGGCTTGGGGAGACAAGGCTAGGGCTGAAAAATTATGCCACGTGTCTATCCATTTGCTTACCAAAGCCTCCCTTTACTTCCCAAGGCAACTCCCTCTCTCCTCTCTCTTCTCAAGCTCACATGCGTATGTGATAGTGGACCCCACATGGTCCACTTCACACCACACGCTCAAGTCACATCTCGTCTTTTGTGGTTCTCAAGGCCCTCAAAATATGCGATTTTCAAATGTCTAACTTATCTTGTGGAACGTGTGTAAGGGTGCATCTATCACCCTAGATTTCTCTAAGGAAATTTTGTGGTGTCAGATGGGTCAAACTTTGGTCAAATGGATTAAGGGTTAGGATATGCTAGAGATTTGTATAATTCTAATTTCTAATTATAAAAATTAGATAATTTAATTATAAATGCCCTTGGGCTTTATTCAAAATTACAAGAAGGCATTTGCTCCTAGCAAGACACAAACACATAACCTTAAATGTTAGTGCATCTAATTCTTTCTATTTTATGGGTCTAGGTTTGACTCATTCCATCAAGAAATCCTATCAACATCATTAAAATCTGATTCGTTGGCGATGATCTCCTTATCACCACCAAGGCTCAAGCTCAATTCAAGTCAAACCTCGAGTCTAGGTCCACTAGAAAACACTCCGGGCTGATCGCCAGGTATGAGATGTGGTGTGTGTTTTACTACATTTCTAACACACCCATTCCAATAAATAGGGTGCCCTATGGGTGCCACTAGAAATGGGTAATATCATATCAATCTAAGGTGGGTGCCTCACAAACTTTAATGGACCTGGCCTCAGGTAGTCACTTGGCACAATCAGGTCTCAGTCAACAATTTGATCAACACAGAAATCGAGGGACAAGTGTTACATCCTCCCCTCCTTAAAGAAGATTTCGTCCTCGGAAACTATCAGGTGTGTTTCAGAAATACCTGCAATTTCCATTTCTTCTTTTCAGCTTTCAGTGTGGCTAGTTCTCTTTTCAGGCTCGAAATCAAGGTCATGATTATTTAAAAATTTTATATATCAAGTAAATGAAAGGTTAGGATCAAATTAAATTTTTAGTTATGCTGATGATAGGCGTGATTTGTCTCCTCTTCGAGTTTTAGGAAGTATTGGTTGACTGACCTTGACCGTTTTCACCTACGGCTTTGGCCCTAAAGATTTTAACTTAGGGTGGAATTTGTTTGTCGATAGGTGATGATTTTTCTTTATCAATCAATAGAGAAAATCTTATTAATTAAAATCTCTCGAATATGTGGTCGATCTATGACTTTTATTTATCATGTCAAATCGACTCAAAGCGATCAATGTCAATCAATCAATTTTATAACACCGTTTATGGTGGTATCAAACAATCTAATCACACCTATCAATCAGAAACTATATCAATACAAGAAGCATCAATATCAAAATCACATCAAGTCTAGGGAATCAATCTACATCTGAAAGAGTAATGCAAGAAAAGATTACGACTATATCAATCGATCAAAATAAGATCAAGTAACATGAGTCATATCGAGCAATCCAATCAATATCAATCAGTCAAATGGTGCCAAGTAATATCAAGAAAATCAAGTAATCCGATCTATGTCAATCGGTCAAGTACCATCACGAAGTCAAGTAATTGGGTCCTTATCGTTTCAAGTCCTTAAGACCATTTCAAGTAATCAAGGCCAAATCAAGTAGTGATCAAGCAGTCGAGATCAATTCAGGATTATCATGGCGATATCAAGTATCAAAATCAAGTCAAGCAATCAAAACCTTATGATCATTCTAAATAGTAACCTTTCAAGTGCACAAGTCCAAAGTACTAGGGCAAGTACAAGGGTGTCGAACCACAGGGACTTGTCGTTTACTTCCTAACTACAGTCTTAATCAAAGAAATTTTAAATAAAGCTTTCTAATTAAAATAACTAAAAAGCAAATAAAAATAGAATTAGAAAAGTTATGAGAGAGCGTCCTGGGATCCCTCTTGGGTCATAGGGTCGTAAATAATATAAATCCTACTCTTATCCTATTCTGAATTTCAAGTAACAGTTCTGCTCCTCGCTATAAGCTAAAGCTTGGTATAAGAATTACATCCTATTTATAGTCACAAAGCAGCTAGAACGATATGATTTGTCTAATCACTAGCGACCTAAGCGGTAAACATCATTTCACATAACTGATGAAACTATGCTACAAGAGCTAATCCGAAGGTGTCTATCCTATTAGATCTAACCATAATCCCTACAAGGCCATTAGGACTAAATAAAACATAAATAAATCGCTACTAGCATGTTTACGATAACAATCATAAACCTCAAACATACAATCGTACCACAAGAAATTTGAAATAGAAAAAGAAATAGAAATTAGATTAAAAACTCATCTATAATGTTACAAGGGATCCCAGCCTTGGAGAAGTTAACTACGCATCGTCGGATTGATCTCCATCATCACTGATTCGATTATCTAACAATGATTACAGATCACAAAATCTCTCACAACTCTCTAAAACTGAAAACTAAATTCTAGAAAGCATAAAAGAAACTAAAACCCTAAGAAGACTCACGGCTGCGAGACTTTCCTAATCCTAACTCTAGACTCCTTATTTATAGATCATAAGGCCCTAGTACAACAATTATAAATGGCAAGTAATCCCTATAATCACCCCAAAAATCAGCTAGAGAAGATGGATAAGTAAGGACTCTCGAAAGCCAGTAATAACAGCCTGTCAAACCTGAAAAATTACACAAAATACCTGTCTCGACCGGTCAAAAATGGATATGACCGTTCACGCTATGGATTTGTTCTTCAGGTGCATAGATCCTCTTTTTCATTGAATATCAACCGACCGAAATGGATTTCGACTGGTCCAGCTGCCTATTTCTTTGAACTGCAGTCTCCAGACTCGACTGGTCAAAATCAGTTTCAACGAGTCAAGTTTATATCTATAAGAAGCCCCAACTTTCTGTTTGGTCTCGACTGGTCAAATTGCATCTCGACCGATCCACTTGTAATTTTTGAAGCTTTAATGGACTCGACCGGTTCACTTGTAATTTCTGAAGCTTCAATGGACTCGATCGATCAAGAAATGTTGTTTCTTTATTGCTACTTCATTTCTTCTGATGTAGCATCTCAATCGGTCCAGATTCAATTATGACCAGTCGAAATGACTTCTTTTGGGTTTCTTTTTAGCACAACTACTTGGTCATGGCTTTGGGTCTTTGACATCTTTGCTCTTTTAACCACTTTTGCACACTTTCGGCCTTTAATCCTGTTATAACATATCTCACACTAAAGGTAAACATTAGTAGTTAAATGAGGGTTGGCAAGGCTAATATTTGGGCATAAAATATACAGTTTTGAAGGCTAATCACATCCTCAAACGTCAACTTTGCTAGTCCTCGAGCAAAGGCAAAATTTAAAAACAAAGCCAAAAGCAAAAATAATAACTATTCTATAAAAGTAAATGTCACTTTCGTAGGGAGCACAGTTGCATTTAGCATATGCAACAAGCCTTTAAACCCCCAGGTGATCCCTAGTGGAAGAGTTTACTTCTTTTGGGTTTCTTTTCAGCACAACTACTTGGTCATGGCTTTGGGTCTTTGACATCTTTGCTCTTTTAACCACTTTTGCACACTTTCGGCCTTCAATCCTGTTATAACATATCTCACACTAAAGGTAAACATTAGTAGTTAAATGAGGGTTAGCAAGGCTAATATTTGGGCATAAAATATACAGTTTTGAAGGCTGATCACACCCCCAAACCTCAACTTTGCTAGTCCTCGAGCAAAGGCAAAATTTAAAAACAAAGCCAAAAACAAAAATAATAACTATTCTATAAAAGTAAATGTCACTTTCGTAGGGAGCACAGTTACATTTAGCATATGCAACAAGCCTTTAAACCCCCAGGTGATCCCTAGTGGAAGAGTTGACTTCTTTTGGGTTTCTTTTCAGCACAACTACTTGGTCATGGCTTTGGGTCTTTGACATCTTTGCTCTTTTAACCACTTTTGCACACTTTCGGCCTTCAATCTTGTTATAACATATCTCACACTAAAGGTAAACATTAGTAGTTAAATGAGGGTTAGCAAGGCCAATATTTGGGCATAAAATATACAGTTTTGAAGGCTGATCACACCCCCAAACCTCAACTTTGCTAGTCCTCGAGCAAAGGCAAAATTTAAAAACAAAGCCAAAAGCAAAAATAATAACTATTCTATAAAAGTAAATGTCACTTTCGTAGGGAGCACAATTGCATTTAGCATATGCAACAAGCCTTTAAACCCCCCGGTGATCCCTAGTAGAAGAGTTGCGTCTCCTGAGGGTTTACAGTGAAGTTACCCACAAACTTCGAAAATAATTTTAAAACCATTGGTAATTTGAGTTTTCAAAATTAGTTTTCATAACATATATACTTTGCAATACAAAAACCATTAATTGTTGTAACATGTGAATCCTCAATATCGAATACCAATGCCATGCTAATCTTATTAATATCTATTCAAATCAGTTCAATGCTCCAATCCTTAGAAATTTCCTTCATTCATGCCTAGACGTGATGTGTGTGCATATCAACGCTAAAGTTCTTCCATCACGAGACCAGCCCAAACAGTGAATCGTCGGATCCCATGTCTCGACTCAATCCTCACTTTAGGTATACTCTCAAAATAAAATAGCTCCAATGAATGGGTAAATGTTTGCATGCATGTGAGAGATCAATGTAAAGCAAATAATCAATAACTTTGTTCATTCAACAAGATTATCGTGATACCTCATTGCTTTTAACCATCATCAAACAAAATTTTTTTATCACATAGGTATATTATTTTCATTTTGGATCTAAATATATGTTTTTTGTTTGAACTTCTTTTTTTCATAAGATTAGCCACTATTATAGAAGGTTTTAGTTTATCTTTGCATTTTATTGTACATTTATGTCTTTCTAGTGGCTGCTGTCATCAACATATAGTTATTTTTTATGCATGAATTAAGTTATATCATGGATTACTGTTTTAATAGCAGCTATATTGTTGCTCTGGAAATAGCACTTTTAAGGATGTTTGGTTAGTTTGAAATTATCTAATTAACAAGATATTTTTAGAGATAATAAAATGGACATATATAGATTGCAAAAAATTATCAATTTTTCAGACAAAAGAATGGGCGTGCACTTTAATTAATGGAGCTATTAGGCAGAAGTGAAACCACATAGAGGTTAGTGTGGGCGAGCGCCCGCACTAAAAAAACCCAAAAAACCCAATTTTTTTTTATAAATACAACTTAACATCTCTCTCTAAACCCACGCCCTCCTTCTCAACCCTCTCTCTATCTATTTTCTCTCTCTAAACCACACCCTCCCTTCTCTAGAACCCCTCTCTATCTCTTTTCTCTCTCTAAACCCTTAAAGGTTCGTTCTTCGACAAATCGGAGGTCTGCGACTCCGATCGCATAATTTCAGTCGTCAAGAACTTTCAGAAAGTCGATCCCTCAAAGCCAAGGTATCCAATTGATTTCTCTATGCCTAGGGTTTTGATTTTGATATGAGAAAATAAACGATCATGTTGGATTTTTCTATGTAGACGAGTAGTAGAGTTAGATACTTGGATTATCTATTAAATTTACAACAATTTAGCAACGTTAATGCAGGATATTCTCTTTATTTTATTTGTATGGTATGTGAAATTAGTCTTTTATTTATATTGTATTTCCAAGTTTCAACCCCAATATTTGTTAAAATTTTGAATGTGAGTTGCGGCTATTCATGAGATATTAGGGATGCAGGTTCTGCTCTCCATATTGCCACGAGAAACATTAACGTTGCGTATGGCATAGCACTTTGCTAGCCCTTGCCAGAGCAGAGTTCACTTGCTTTAGTTGGTTCCCATTCTCTTTTCTAACTCCTTGTAAAGGAGGATTTACCTATTCTATCAGCAACCTCCCTGCTCTTTTCTAACTCCCTACCAGAGCAAATAAAATCTGCTCTAGCAAGGAGTGAGTAGCAAGGAGGGTAGAACTATTGAACAAGTAAATCTTGCATGAAATCTTGCTATGCAAGGAGTTATCAATTAGAAGGGGTACCTGCTAAAGCAGGTAGTGGGATGTTAGCAAAGAGGATGGGAACCTGCTAAAGCAGGTGAACTTTGCTATGGCAGGGGCTAGCAGAGAGTTATGCCATACGTAGCCTTAGTTTCTATATTATTAAGTTCCTTGGAAATTATTCTATTACGTCCTTTTTCATAACTTAATATATGCTTTATTTTTATTATTCTTCGTGATGTATTAAAATTTTGTTATCTGATAGGCTCTGCTCACTTCTCTCTCTCTCTTCTGAGATTTTGTTATGATTCCTTGCCGAATAATGCCACATGACTGCCTTTAAACAAGTTATTAATCATGACAAACTAAAGTTACTAAACTGAATTGTCTTCACTTGCTAAGAAATCTTGAGCTTGTATCCTGTTAATTTATATACTAGTAAAATTGATCATAACACCACATACTATCTTGAAGGTGCTTCCATATCAATACAATGTTGGTATTTTGGTGCTTACATGACGGTCAGGAGAGTTGGTCCCTTACTTAAAAAGTTAAAATCCCCTCATATCTAAAAGCCCTTTCTCAATCTCACATGCCTAAGTCCTAAGTCCTAAATCCTAATTTCCTAAATAGGACAATTGCCTTAAGAGAAATTTTCATTACAGTTGGCAATGGATTCAAAGTTTGATTTTCTTGTAAATGAATGATATATAATTGTCAATGTCTTATTGTTAAATTTTTTTTTTTATGAAATTTTAATAAAATTTATATTTTATAATATAAATTAGTTTAAATTTGTATTCATTCTATAAAATTTATCTCTAATTCATTTTGCGCCCCGCCTAAATGAAAGTCTTAGTTCTGCCACTAATTGTAGGTACACCAATTACTAAAAATAAAAATTAAAAAGCTAGACCTTCTTAGTTGCACAAAACAAATCTATGGGTTTATGTTTCTTCCCTAAAGAAGGGAATTGATCTTTCTTATTAGTGAAACCTGTGGAAATTTTTAACAGCGCTTTCAACAACACTAAATTAGAAAAAATTGGACAACCTTAAACTTTTAAATACTAGTCCATATACTAATGATTCTAAATACTAACAATCCATGCATATAGAACTTTCCCCTGCCATGTAAAAGTTTTTCCAAAAATACATAAAAAAACTAAATGCCCATATACTAGGACTGCAAAAAGAAAAAATTATTAGTGTTTGTAACAACATTATCTTGATTTTCATTTTCTATCACAACAGAACCCTGAACATAGACCTAAGTTTCTTAGTCTACAAATTGGTCATAACCAATTGACTTTATTCACTCCACCCTCTGGTGTCAAATAAGATTAATTTTAAAACATATATAATTTTTCTTTCTTTAATACGGATAAAAAGGCTAAGAGTTATGAACCATGAGAATGAATCATCATGATTACGAGGTTCCAAACCACATCGAATAAAATACCAATAATATATGTTTCTTACAAGGCATTAAGATTCACCATCTCTGCAACTCTAAAATAAGAAGACGTTAGAGCTTTGATGATTCATTTAATGCACATACACAGAAGGAAAAGACAGCTTGTTTAAAAAATAAAAGAAACCCAAAAATAGATATTATTTCACTTCAGTCACGTTTTCATGTTACAATTGAACATTTTCCATTTTTTTATGATGGTTAAAGGGAAAAATGATTCTTTTTACCAAACATATGTAGATTAAATCATGATCATATAAAAAGAACAAGAAATCTTTCTCAAAGGTTGAAATGTTATCTTCTTCACCAGCATACTCTATACAACCAACTCGTTATTGCAACGAAGGTATACACTTCTGTATAGACGTAGACGTGGAATCTCAGGTGCAAATGGAAGTATCTGGTCCCAAAGGTTGAACCATTACTCGATTAGCTAGATTCAATTAAGCAGGCCATTCTCCTCTTCCTTCATTCTATTCTCGCCATAAATCTCTACCAACGATTCGCTTTTTCCATCCTCGCTCAATCAGCTTCTTGGGAAATCACTCAATCTACTTACACCTCTTTTCATCTGATTTCTTCATTCCAATTTCGATGGTTTGAATCGATTGAAATTTTGATGGGTAGTGTTAGGGATGCAGATTCAGTTTACTGAATTGACCTGAATCAAAAATTTTGGTTTTCTGTTCGATTCAGCTGAACTGAAACGAAGCGATTTGGTTTTTCTTTTTTGGAAACCAAAATTGAACCAAAACCCAAAAACTGTGTGTTGTTTTGGTCGGTTACAGCTTATTTTGGTTTGGGGTTATTTCCTTAGAAACCAAAAGCCGGAAATTCTACAAAACAATAAGACTATTAGCGGCACTTTTTCACAGTTAAAAAGTGCCGCTATTAACAAAAAACTTATTTCAGTAGCGACAAGACTAATAGCAACAGTTTTTTTGTTAATAGCAGCAGTTTTTTTGCTGCCACTGAAACACCTTATTTTTGTAGTGAAATTTTGGTTTTTTTTTGTCGATTTCAGTTCGTTTCAATTTTTTCTTTTTTAAACCAAAACCCGAGAATTTTGTGTTTTTTTTTTTTTTTTGGTCAGTTTCAGGTCTATTATTTTTTATATTTTTATGCTTTTTAACCTAATAGATTTCGGTTTTGGCCACACAAAACCAAAATCAGGTTGGTTTAGTTTTGGTCCGGGTTTGGACCGGTTCAGTTTCACCGATTTTCATGTTGGTTTCGGGTTTTTGATTTTTTCTTGCACCCTTAGGTGGTGTGCTGATTTAATAATAATTTTGGTAGGTTTGTTATTTGAATTGTCTGGAGACTGATAGATCTTATCTGATTACATGAAAGTTTTAACGGTTTTTCTAAACATTGATTTTATGAAAGTTTTGGTGGGTTTTTGTTTGAATTATCTGGAGATGATTCTTGTTAATGTGAAGGGTACCTTTGTTTACAATACATGATTCTTGTTTCTCAACCCTATTTCAGGTTCTTAAGACATTGACTGGTTTGAAACCGATGCTAGAGATAATTTTTCATTCCCACCTTTCACATAATAGATCTTGAGATCATTGGCCTACCATCAGACGGTAAAATTTTTATTCCACAAGGCACACCTCCCAAAAAATGAACAAGATCATGGCAAACATTGATAATTCATAGATCACTTTTGGGATGTCTAGGAAGTGGAATCAAAATTTGACCTCTCATGGTAGGACCATGATCTCCTAAGCTATTGTGTGTAAGATTTGGAAGTAAAACAATCTTCAGAATTTGTTTCAAAGCAATCAACGGCTTAAAAGTTAAAACCCGAGTTGAGAAGAAAGAATCTTGGGCTGAAATTAAAGGTATCCATATGAAAGAATCTTAGGCTGAAATTAAAGGTATCCATATGGGAAACTTGTGATTGGTTTTGGAGTGATAGTGTCACGACCCAAAATTTTACCCCAAATAAAGGGCCTAGAATTCCGTATTATGACCCACATGCATCCCAAATACGCTAAGCGGACATACACATAATCAGAGTTCTCACGTTTATATGGTTTCACAAAATTCATAAATCCAACAATAAATGAATGAAACATCAAGGCAATCATAAATGAATACTAAATGCGATAAAATCTATAAAATAACTACTAATCAAATAAAGTAAGAGTCAAAAATAAATTCGATGTACGAGGCTATAGATGACTAATAAATGCGCGGAACGACAAAATAATCTACCAAACTAAATATCTAATCTCAGTACCGATACTACACTATCAATAATCGACACTAGGATCGTAGTCATCACCAAAGTCCTCCTGATAGTCTGTAGTGTCGCCCTCCCAAGGCTTCTGGTACACAGCGTCCATAGGATCAAAAAAATCAGTGTCAACATGATCGGGATAATCGTTGTCCACTCCGTCAATAAAATCACCTGAAAAATAATTAATACCACGAAGGCTGAGTTGTCAAACAACATGTAACTCAGTGGATACACCACCAATCCACCCTACACTTCTCAGGTGCATTGTGGGTGCATCTCGCGAGTGATAATAATAGGATGACACTATATAAGAAATAAAGCAATGTCAGAATCATGTACAACATCAAACTCATATCTTAACTTACATGCAAAACTATGATCTAAACACACTCTAATCTTAACGTACCTAACCATACCTCATAAATATAACACATCTTATTACAACTATACATGCGTATGTATATCGCATGAGTGTACAATCTTACTTTTATTCCCTAATAAGATTTGTGCTAGAGTCGTTGCTCGAGCTTATCATGGGAGGGTCACCATAGTAGCTTACCTCCATAATATAATATACTCATACACCTCATCTTGTCTCAGGAGAGACCGACAAACGTAACTCATACTGTCTTCTGAGAGACTTGTCTTGGCTGTAGACATTGTGGTCCTTACAGTGGCTACGTAAGGTACGACACGTATAGACTTAAGTTCTTAATCTTATGTTAACCTACACAGCGGTGAATTATCATTATATTTATATCTTTTATAATCTTGCTGACCCATATCTTAACAGCTAACTTAACCTGAGATTAACCTTAAACAAGTCCTATACTTAATCTATCATATTAAAGGCTCGAGAGTGATAAGATCACCGTATATAGCACCGTGTAGAGGTTATACTGAATTTTCACTCACCATACTCGTCAGGATGTCCCATACCACTATGAGTTGTGAGGCATAAAAATACGGTGTGATCCCCATTTCGATATCATCTCAGTGAATCACCACGCCCAAGCGTAAGCATAATTTTACACACTCGCATACATGAACTAGTTTATCCTTAACTCATACAGTATAATTAAGATGGAAGCATAGCATTATTTAAATAATAGAAAGATTTAAATTCAAGGTTACATTACATTGGTTCGTATACATTTATATAGCATCCCAATATAAATATACAGTAAGGTAGTCGTTAGTGTGCTAAAACTAAGAACATGAAAGTTAGAATTTGATCCCACGAGGGCATCAAAATTCTAAGTCTCCATGTTATCACGAAGATCGCATTGAAGCGACAATATATATATATATATATATATATATATATATATATATATATATATATATACTATAATTGGATAATTAAATTAAAGGATATGTACAATTCTTAAGTCGAGATTTAGCATGACCATCGATCGAAAGACCTTAAGTAAGATATAATATGCACATGAATTTTGGTCATGAAAATAAAAAAATAACATTAAATTCGTGCAGCTTTGGATCATTCAGAACTAATCCTGACTTGTCACTCTATTTTGACCTTTAAAATATCAGATTCGTTAATTACTATTTTACATAAAGTTGTAAAAGCCATTGTCTTCTTTCTAATGCTGCAAGAATCGCCTCAATCTGAGGCCGGAGTAAAGATTTATGGCCAAAATACCGAGTCCTATGCATCTATGGTCGTGAGTTCAAGTTCGTGATCGCGAATTCGGACTTGAAAGTTCATGGTGGTGCAAACCCAATACCTTTTAGAATAGATATTTATCTACTAAACCTTTTAAAATGTGACATCGAATCTTATTTCAAGCAGTGTCTTTTATACTAAGTCTTATGGGTTCATTATCGCATCAATCTCATGGATTCGAAATAAGACAAAAAACTAATTAGAAAATAAAAAGAATAAAATTATAGTTAGGATTAGCCATGTTCTTTTTTTTATAGCACTATTTATATAAAAAGAAATACACAGGTTCATTTTGTTTAGCCCGTCGATACGTGATTGAACGCTCCCTACGCGACGAAATCTGAAAAGAATAGAGTGAATTGATCGGTACCCACCTGTTGAAGCATAAATGGTAGATCTATGACAGTTAGGGTTTGAAGATGCCCAAATCGTTGGTACGTCCAAGCTTTCTTCTTCTTCCTTCTTGATATTGTCGGTGGAAATAAATTACAATGGTTCTTGTGGAAGAACACACGAAAGTTTTGAAGGAAGAGATTAGGGAGTTTTGGGAAAGATGAGTTAAGGAAGAGAGGTTGTGACGACTAGGATTTCTTAAAAATTAGAATAACAAAAGTCAAAGGAGTTATGTAGATTAAATAGAATTTTTAAAAATAGGATTGGTTCCAATGTGGAGCGTTAACACCGTGCACAGTGTGGAAATACATCAAACACCATTAAGAAAAATCAAACTAGGTCGGGTCATTACATTCTCCCCCTTTATATTATTTTCGTCTTCAAAAATTACGTACCTCCTGCGATGAGCTCTGGGTACCTCTATATAATTTTAGCTTCTCGTTTCTAAGTGGCTTCATTTGGTGTGTGGTGTTGTCACTAAACTTTGATGAAGCATATGATATTACCTGTAACGTCCCTGAGTTCTGATCTAGGAACTGCATGTCTCGGTATGCGTGCCTGACGATCCATACGTCGAGGACCGTACCGATGGGCTAAATAATGTCTGTAGATCAAATCCGACAGAACGGATTTTGTATATGTAGGTTAGGTTATGGGCTATTGAACCGCATACACCCAACCTTGGTGTAACCGCTTTGTACTAAAGCCTAGGGCATGATTATAAAGGGGAAATAAATGCCTCATTTAATTTGCATTCAAAACCCTATTTATTGCTCATCATTTGGAATTAAGAAGAGAGGGGTTGAGTCGGGCATTGAATGCGAGAACGATCCGTTCTCGAGGCTTGCAGCTAAGGGTTTGGAGCGACGAATAGCTGTTGTTCACTTGGTGTAACCCTAATTCGATCTAGAAGCAAGGATTGGAGATTCTGAGGAAATCAAGGTATGAAATTAGGGATAGATTTTGAAATCTGCGTTAGTTATGGTTTTTATTAATTTGGAATCAAAGAATCATAAGAAAATGGGTTGATTTAAGAAAGAGAGGAGAAAGGATATGAAAAAAACAAGAATAGAAGAAATCTGTTTATTTTGACCGATCGAAATTTAGTTCGATCGATCAAAATGGACTTGAGAAGGAAGAATTTGAAGTTTAAGGAAATTCGTTCGATCGAAATAAATTTCGATCAAATGAAGTGTGCTTCGGTCAATCAAATTCCACACTCGATCAATCAAAACGTATAGAACAGAGATTTTGGAAAAGTCTGTTGTGAGGATTCAACCGATTGAAATATCCTCGATTGATCGAATTAGAAATTTAATCGATCGAAATGTGTTGATTATCATTTAGCTTCTGAGGAATTCGACCGATCGAAATAGTTTCGATCGATCGAATTATGAGCTTTCGATCGATCGAATCAGGATTCTTTCGATCGAACTGTGTTATAGTCATTTGGCTCTGTGACGATTCGATCGATTGAAATTATTTTCGATCGATCGAATTTGTGTTCGTTCGATCGAAAAGGCAGAATCGTTCGATCGAACTAAGAGGTGATATATGCTTTGGGGAGTTTGACCGATCGAAATGAGATTCGATCGATCGAAAACGGGTTTTGATCGATAGAAATAGAAATTCGATTGATCGAAATTGCTAGATTTTGGATTTTGTTAAGTTTTGACTATGAGATTTTGAGGAAAGTTGTCAGAGTATGTTTAGCATAGTTCTAGTGTGTGAACCATGGATTTTATATGTTTAGGTGACCTGGGATTATGTAACGAAGGACAAGCCCAAACGGCAGATTGAGCGCATGCGGGTTAAGATTTTGAGGTAGGGAACACTTGATATCATATGCATTTACTACATTAGCATGTGTGTTTTGTTATGATGCAAATTTGGATTCAATACTATGAATTTCGTTTATAACGTCAATTTGAAAAGGCATGTGTATCATTATGTTTCTGAATTATGCAAGTATTATGGAATCTTTTGAAATTCATTTCGATTTATGTATGTGTGTGTGATCTTCACATTTCGTTCCAACCTTTGAGATAAGCTATAATTATCACTTTACATGGCAATAAGCTATATGTATGCACATCGATTTAAGGTTCTATGTGAATACCCGACTGGTACGGCGGCTAATCCGTACACCTTTGTGCTATGTTTGTGACTCCTATCGTATAACGGTAATTATGCTCGACAAAGTATCTACCTTTTTGGGACCTTAGATATATGTGAAAAAGGGTTCATATGAGCGACGATGGTGGGCATTCCATCGAGGGCTTAAGGCTATAGTTCCCCATTCTAATACTTTAAGTAAAGCACTTTAAGTTTTCTTTTCATATGTTGGAATAAAAAATATGAGCATGTGTTATAAATTTTAAACAAGTATTGTATGTGTCTTTCATGTCATGATAATCACACTGTGCATATGTTCTGACCAATTTCGTTTCATTATGCCATAAGATATATGTTGATGTTATAATAAATATGCTATAAGTTTTTCCCTACTGAGCTTGGATGAAGCTCATTCCTCGACTAAAATGTCACAGGTACAGGTGAAGGCATTGGAACATAGATCTTGGAGTGGGAGGATCCTGAGTTATCACCTGGTGAGAATTTAGAAGAGCTTCCCCCTGAGTGTTGTTTTCTTTGTGCGACGCCAAACATAGCTGGCCTTAGGTTGAGAGAGTAGTATTTTAAAATGATGTGAAGAATACTTATTTTGCATGATAATTATAATTTAATTCTTTTGGTGAACCATGTTTCGGTAAGGAATGATCCTTACCGGTGGTTCTTGTCGGTTCTCTTTCCATAAGTATTCATATGGAATTAGAACCGTCATTTTGAGCTTTTGAGGGATAGTACTAGTTTCTTTATTTTGTTATGATAGTCAGTTACCATGGTTCTACTTTGTTTTCGCTGTGCAAATGTGAGGCTATGTAATGCATTGGGGCTTGGCCTTAGCGCTAGCCCACTGACAGAGCGAGTTTTGGGGTGCCGAAATCCGGGCTGTCACATTACCCTTGATGAGTCTCTTCTTTCAATCTATAATGTGAATTGATTTTTCTATGATAGTCAAATCATCCCTGATTTCAGTTGGCTCGATATCAAGGACGTGCAATCGATCAGGCAAGTATTTGTGCAACATTGACATATGGAACACATTATGTATACCGGCAAAGTGTGAGAAAGTGAAACTCGGTAAGCCACCTCGCCGATACTATGAATGATGAGGAAGGGTCCCACGTATCTCAGACTTAGTTTCTCCCACATTCTAAAATGCATGACACCTTTAGTCAAGGACACACAAATGAAAAACAAGTCACCAATCTCAACTTCTACTAAGCGTCTTCGATTGTTGGTGTAAGCTTTCTGACGGTCCAAGCATCTTCCTTTCGCCAACCTAACCTTCTCAGTTGTGGATTATATGAGTTCTAGTCCAAGCATCTTCCTTTCACCAACCTAACCTTCTCAGTTGTGGATTGTATGAGTTCTAGGTCAAGCATCTTCCCTTCGCCAATCTCGTCCCAACAAAGAGGGGTTCTATAGCTTCAGCCATAAAGTGCTTCAAAAGGTGACATCTCAATGCTTTCTTGATAGTTGTTGTTATAAGAAAACTCTATCAGGGATAAATGATCAACCCAATTCCCTCGAAAATCTAACATACAGGCTCAAGGCATGTCTTCTACAATCTGATTAACCCTCTCTTTCTGTCTGTCGGTTTCTGAATGAAAGGGTGTACTAAAATCTAATCTCATACCCATTGCTTCCTAAAATTTTTTCCAATGCTCTGAGGTAAACTTCGTGTCTCTGTCCGAAACAATGCTCACAGGAACTCCATGGAGTTTAACTACTTATTTTAGGTACATCTCAGCAAGTTTATCCCCACTATCATTATTATTGAAAGGTAGAAAGTGCACCGACTTAGTCAATCGATCTACAATAACTCAAATGGCATTATGCTTCCTTGAAGTCCTCAGAAGTCCAACTATAAAGTCCATTGGAATGTTATCCCACTTCCACTTGGGAATCGGTAAGCTCTGCAAAAGACCTGCTTGCTTATGATGTTCAACTTTCACCTGCTAGCATACTAGACATCTAGAGATATATTTGATAAGCTCTCTCTTCATGTTCGGCTACCAATAATAACCTCAAATATTTCAGTACATCTTCGTCCTACCTGGGTGCACCGAATATCCAGATTTTTGTGTTTCCTCGAGAATCTCGTTTCTCATGCTTGCAACATTAGGAACGTAAAATATTTCTCTGAATAGGAGGGTCCCATCAATGCGGAGGAAAAGTCATATTTAGGGCCATCGGCTAACTATCCCACAATCTTCGAAACTTCAGGATCAAAGGGCTGATCGATACTAATACGGTCAACAAAGGCGGTTGACCATCATATTAGCTAGATGCGCTCCTTCTCCAATTCTGTCAAGTTACACATCCAACTGAGCAATCTCATCGAGCGGCTTCTAAGCTTTCAGACGTGCTAGCAGTCCTAAGGATTTTCAACTTAGAGCGTCAACAACTATGTTTGCTTTACTCGGATTGTAATTAATTGAACAGTCAATCTTCATGTATTTCATCCACCGTCTCTACCTCAAGTTCAAATCCTTCTGAGAGAATAAATATTTGAGGCTCTTATGGTTCGAGGTAGAGCTTGAAGGACTCACCATATAGATAGTATCTTCAAATCTTAAGTGCAAAGATCATCACTGCCAATTCAAGATAGAGCTTGAAGGACTCACCATATAGATAGTATCTTTAAATCTTAAGTGCAAAGATCATCACTACCAATTCAAGATCATGAGCTGGGTAGTTCTTTTTCATGCATTTTCAATTGTCACGGGCCATAGGCAATGACCTTCTTATGTTGATCCAACAGATATCCAAGTCCCTGGCGCGAGGCATCCATGTAAACTTCATAATTACCAGGTCTAGAAGGTGAAGTGAGTATTGGACCCGTCGTGAGCTTCTGCTTTAATATATTAAAATTTTGCTCGCACTTATCAGTCCACACTAATGTACTATTCTTACAAGTCAACATAGTGAGTGGGAGTGCTAAATAAGAGAACCCTTTCATGAATTTACTATTATATCATGCTAAGCTGAGAAAACTCCTCACTTCGGTGACATTCTTCAGTGCTTGCCACTTTACGACAGTTTCGATCTTTGATGAGTTCACATAAATACTTGTGGCCAAAATCACGTGTCCCAAGAAAGCTACCTTCTCAAGCTAAAATTTACACTTGCTCAATTTCACTTACAGTCGGTGCTTATGAAGAGTCTGAAGTACGGTACGAAGGTGGTCCTTATGAGCTTCTTTCGTACAAGAATAAATGAGGATATCATCGATAAATACAACAACAAACTTATCGAGAAACTCTTTGAACATATGGTTCATTAAATCCATGAATATGGCAGGCACATTTGTAAGTCCAAAAGGCATAACAAGGAATTCATAGTGTCCGTACCCTGTCCCAAAAGCGATCTTCAAAATATCTTTTACTCTGACTTTCAACTGGTGGTAGCTGGACCTGAGATCTATCTTTGAAAAATATATGGTGCCCTATAGCTGTCGAATAGATCATCAATACGAGGAAGAGGATATCGATTTTTCTCGGTTACATTATTTAATTGTCGATAGTCGATATAGAGTCTCATAGAGTCATCTTTTTATAGAAACCTCGTTTTCCCGCCCTCGGAGTATACAAACCTATTCGATCGACCTATGACCTTGCCCATGACTTCGGGAAAGAGACTCACTCTTTCTGAAAGCTTTAAAACCCTAAAGACCGGACCATGTACTGAAAAGAAAGTATGTGGTTGATCCCAAGCTAAAATAATAGCATTGTGGCTCCGACCTGACTCATCCTGTAATGACCCAAAAATCTTAGAAATCGTGTAAGTTAGATAGTAGGTAAGTGCTCGGCATGGTGACCAATGACACCTTGAACTTTGAGAATAAATGAATTATATAAAAAATTAAATGGATGTGAAAAAGATAAATTTGAACCCTATTCTAGCCTTCCATGTGAAACCGTACACCGATGCACGGTGTGCATGCCTTGCACCTAATGAACCCCATGTGTAAAGTCGATAGGGCTAACACCCAAAAGGGGGTGTATAAATCTTGCATGAGAACCGACCCCCTTTTTATAAGAAAAAGCAAGCTTCATTAGGAAGCCATACCCGGTTGCAAAAGAGAAGAGAAAGAGAGTAGAAAAGAGAAAGGAGGAGAAAGAGAAGAGTTTGAGAGGGAAAGGAGCTAACCTCTTGCATTTTGGTGGAGCTTCCACATTATTTCTTCTTCTTCTTCTTGGAGATCATTGGCTAAAGAGAGATGTTGAGAAAGGAAGAGAATTCCCCAAACCCTCTTTTGTTCTTGGTGAGTTGAAACCCCAAACTTCGTAGATCTCGCCCTAGATCGCTCTATTTCACTTGAGAGAACCGTTGTGATTATTGGATACATTGAGGGGGTTGATCTCTACCACTACGATTGAAGGAATCAAAGTATTTTGAGAAATCGGGCGATTTCGAAGCGTGGAAGCCGATTCTTAGATCTGAACGTCGGGAACGTTTCGTGTCCAATTTAAAGATGTTATTGACGAAATTCTTTCATGTATTAAACTAAAAATAGGTTGCTTAGATGTGTGAAAAAGATTAGGATAAAAAAGATTGAGTTTTGATGAAAAATAGGTTTTTTTAAAAGTCTAAAACGTGCAAAATCGCGCACAGTCACTCGCCCAAGGCTCGCTCGAGTGAGCTTGGACAATTGCTTGCGTGAGTGGCAAAACTTGTCTCAGTATTTCGGTCATAACTTTCTACTCCGAACTCCGATTGACATAATTCTTGTGGCGTTAGAAAGAGAACAATGAACTCTATAACTTTTGTGATTTAATCATTTTGTGCAGCAAAAGATTTGAAGGTCACAATTTAGGAGGAATGTTGCATCAAACTCTATATTAGCATGAACTTGCCTATTTCTGCCTTGTTTTTGAGAAACACTTAAATAAGTCTAGGTTTTTAACGAGTAGAGTTAATCCTTGATGCATCATGGTATATTTGTAATGTAGATTGAGGGCAAAAAGCCGTTGATAAGGACTGTGGTGTCGGTTTGAACGGCTCCATGCATGAGGTAGGGAATACTCTGAACATGTATCCTTGATTACAAAATCATGTATGTAGTGATATAGAAATGAGTAGTTATGCCTTGAAAATATAAATCTTAAGTGTGTGTGTGTGAACACTAAGTAATGAAATGAGTTACAAATGAGTATGTGACATCCCCAGGGGATATGAATGTAATATGAGCATCTGTGTGATGCATTGAGCTAGTTACATCCCAGGGAAGTATGAAAAATATAAAGTAAAGTAAATGAGAATTGATCAGGCCTAATATACTATAATTAGCATAATCACACGGTGAATAGCTATATGTAGTGCACTTTTGATACTTTTGATATTTAAAGTTTGACAGAATACCCCACCGACGAGGTGGGATACCCACGTCTGACTCGGCAGAATATCCGTGACCAATACGGCGACCAATCCGTACACCAGTTGGACATCCCAGGGATGTATGTATGAGACTTGAAATTATGTCGCCTATAAGAAAGAAACTTGGGTAGTATTAAATGAATGAAAAAGGATATGAAAACTGTCTGATTAGACGACGATGGAGTGTATTCCATCGGGCGCCCGATTCTATAGTAAGTTGGGGAATATTTAAGTTACGATTTAAGTGTTTAGGCCAAACATTATTTTATATGAGCAAGTTAAAAATAAATGAACATATGTAAAGTAACAGTAACATTCAGTGCATCTTTTCAATCATTTAAACTAATTTTCTAGCTAATTCATTGATAAATCATGCTTCTAAATGTCATAGAATATGTGTGAGTAAGATAGTTTTACATGTTCAGATATTTTTCCCTATTGAGCTAGGATGTAGCTCATTTCTAGACTATACATCACAGGTACAGGTGTTGATCAGGATCCAACTGTGGAGAAAGGCTTGGGATCTCCCGTTTGAAGAATTTTACCTTAGGTGAGGTTTGGACATGGGTATGTTTTGGGTTTGTATAACAAATATTTTGAGGTCTTTTAGACTATTGACTTAGTATGTCCGGGGATTTATTACTCTATTAAAATTTATTTTGTAAGTATGTTTGTAGGTCACTGTTTTGGGTGATGGTTAGCCATCACCGGTGGTTTTCTTGCGGACTTCTTTTTATTCAGTCTTTACGTATGGAAGAACCTTTATGTTGCTATATTTTACTTTGACTCTACCTTTGTTGGCATACCAAGTAAATTCTGTATTTGGATCGTGATATGTGCGACCCGATGGTCTGGTTTTCCCTGAGTTTGTGATGTAAGGAAGAAAAAAAAAATATTGTGTAGGTTTTGTGGAATCAGGGAAAATCGGACTGTCACAGTTGGTATCAGAGCCTAGGCATTAGGTCTTCTAGGGATGTTGTGGCAGCAGTAGAGCTTAAGTATTAGGTCTTGTTGGGACCCGAAGTTTTGGCGATAGATTCTATTAGGGTATAGGAGATCCAATTAGGACTCTATCACAGTTGGTGGAAACCTTACACTTTAGGTTCTTGAAGTCTCAAGTCGTGACAGTAGGTTCCGTTTAGAACTTGGGTTGTGGATCTTCACGATCTCTTATAGTGGAGATAATTGATGATCATGATAGAAGTGCGGTGATAGGATACAGGATATGTTTTAGATGTTTTGTAACATAAAGTAATAATGATCATGATCGCTGTTGATTAAAACCTTTGTTTCATTTTGACAGATCGCAATGGAACCACGCAAAATATCAAGATTTGGACGCATTGGAGAAAATGAGCAGAATAGGCAGTTGCTTGAGATGATGATCGACACAATGGCTCAGCAGACTGCATTACTCATGACACTATTGAGAGAGACGACTCACACCTCTCCATTGACATAGGTTGAGTCATGCTCAAGGTGTAGAAAACGACACAAGACATTGAACTGTAGGCAAGGCATGAGAGGGTGTTTCAAGTGTGGGCGAATGGGACACTTGATAAAACATTGCCCAACATTGAGGAAGGGGGCGACAACCTTAGAAATTACTCAGGATACTTCACGGTCCACAGTACAGGATCGTGCACTTGCCACCCCTGCATTTGTCCACGTACCCTCTCACTCTTCGAATCCTACACCAATAGATACATGCGCGCGATGCGGGAAACATCATAAAACGGAGAAGTGTAGGCCAACCTTGCGTGCATGCTTCAGATGTGGTTAGGTGGGACATCTGGTGAAGAAATGTCAGATAACGTTAATGTTCACTTCAGGAACAATTCTTCCTACGGCTCAGGGTGGTACCAGTCATGCATCGACACGACTTACCCAACAGGAAAATGAAGTTCCCCAAGGTATAGATTCATTATCAATTTTTAAGATTTAATTCTAATTTTTCAATTATGAATGTCCTTAGAAATTGTGTTTGTTTTTGGCAATTGAGGAAAGTTATGACACCATCAGATACGCATTTGATTAAATCACCAGCGTAGCATAAACAATTTTCAAATCCAAAAGATTAGCTCGATAGATGAAAATTATGATGACAAACTTGAATCAATCTTGACAATTCAGGTGTAATTACTTAAGGATGGGTTGTTTAGTAAATCAGAAACTTAGTTCACAGTAATGAGCCATAATATTTAAATCAAGACTTACAAACAAAAGTACACTTTGTGAACATAATTGCGATGTTCTTTATACAGACTAATGAAATATGAGAGATTAGTATTCGAAAGCACTTCTTATAGTTCATCACTACAGTTTTATGTGACAAGCCTTAGAGAATTGGGGGAAATGAATACAATAATGCCAGTAATTGATGTAAGATATGAACAATTCGATTTAAGGACTAAAGCCTTGATTTGAGGAGCAAGGGATTTCTTCGTGACTGCTAAATTCCCTATTGACTTGGTTGTCACTCCTACAATTACCATCAGAGTATCAACTTTAAGTGGGTTGTCCAACCTTAGAGTTCAATCACTTTTAAAGCCTATTGACAAATGTAAATCAATGTGGATGACGATCAACTTCTTTGCCCTATTAATTGTGTTGAGTGAAGGTGCACGTAAAGAGATACTTAATCTTGTGCCTCTAAATAGCATCCTTATGAATGATCATCCGTAATGATCTCTTTCATTGAATGCTTGGACATATCGTCATAAACGGTCTCATCCTTTATAATAAGAATGACATTTGGGTGTTATAGGTATGATTAAATGCCTGCATTTTGAAATTTTAAGTTCATTGTTACAAATTCAAATATTCCTAATTTGTAATGACTGCATACCCGTATGGATGTACGTGATGGCTCATGGTGGTAGACTCTTCATTGTGGTGTGCGCCTCATACTTTATGTGTATGTGTCTAACACATTGGGGTGTTGGAGGTTAATGTAACACCTATCTATGGTTTTTGTGATTAGTAAGTTGAAAAACTCAACAAAAAGGGGATAAGGGTCTCACACATGGGTTTCTTTTGTTTGTTTTGTTTAAGTTGTAGAGAAAGAGGGTTTGTTTAGGAGAGAAATTGAGGATTGACAAATCCTAGTGATAAGTCCAAGGATATTCTGAGGAAGATTGTGCAAAGGTGTATGGGGATTTGAGCTACACGAATGTGACGACCTCGTGTGAATCCGAGGGCTTGGTGTGAAGGGGTGGAGTAGATTTAGGTGAAAACCTTTTTGGTTTTTTCAAGAGAGAAAGATTCGATCCATGGAGGATTCAATGCATTAAAGGTATGGATTTAATGCTCTTTATGTTATAAAAGTAGCATTTAATGTTCCTTAGAAAATTGTGTATTAAATCACTATAAAAAAATTAGCTTTTTGTGGCGTTCAATAAATGCCGCAAAAAGTCATATAAATGCCGCAAATACAATTAGCGGCATTTTATTCAAACGTCGGCAATACGTATGTCGTAGTAACTATTTGCGACGTTCGTGGCGGCATTTCAGATAAAGCACCGTTATATCTTTATTATTAGCGGCGTTTAGGGTACGCCACTAAACGATCTCAAACACGTCGTGGTAAACATTCAGAAATGACATCTAAATTGTTTCGGCGACGCTTATAAACGCCACAAAACACAGTTGAAAGGTGTCGCTAATAGACCTATTTGCGACATTTTCTCTAAACGCCGCTAATAGTGTACCTGAAAGGATATAGCGGAACTTGTGGATGAAGTGCCGTTGTAAGTGACCTATAGTGGCGTGTTTCCGAAAATGCCGCTAAAAAAAATTAAATATATATATATTTTTTTTTAAATTAAATTTTTTTTTTTTAAATTTAATTTTATAAATATTTTAAAAAGTTACCTATATCATATATGTTTTTAAAAAACCCTTATTTTGATGAACAAAATAATTATTCATCCACAATCACACATTAATCATTCACGAAAGAAAAAATATATGGCTCAATAGAATTTAACACAATGTAATAAGCCTCCCCAAAAAGGCTAAATCATCAAAAGTAATAACATAAAGAACACAAATCAACAAAAGTAAGGAGTTTCTTTCTAAGTTCAAATCACAAAATCCTCAAATTCATAGCCCATAGGCTAAGTAACAAAAAATATAGTTAAATAACAAAAATCTCCATTATTTCTATCTCTGTGATGTAATGTTGGCCTTTTGAGGTGAGTTGATTCAATGGCACCATTGTTGTTCCTTTGGCATGTTGTGTTGCATTGTAGTAAAGTCAAAAACTGCACAAACCAATCAAGAATCAACATCAGATAGGGAAACATAAATGGATATTTAAAATAATCAATGGATTCGAAGAAAGTAATTTTAAAGACTGAAATTTCAACAGCTTCAATAGACTCAAAATTTTAGCAGCTTACTTAGATAGGCACCTGATTAGATTCCGAGGGAAGGTATACCACTGCTCTTAGCCTACAGAATTGAAACTAAGCATTTCATTTAGTTAATAATATCAAAATAAAATAAATTCAAATGAAACTAAGCATTTCATTTTAAATTTCTAGCGAATCTAATATTATAGTTAAAAAAAGAAAATCAGTGATATATACCTGTTTTAGAAATCATCATTCCCATAAAGTTCTCCATTTCTGCAATCTTCTTCTCCATTATTACAGTTTTTTCTGTCATTTGTGCCTCCATCTTCTCAGTTTTTTTCTGCCATTTGTGCTTCCATCCTGGCACTTTTTTCTACCATTTGTGCCTCCATTGTGGCAACTCGTTCTGACACTTGGGTCTCTATTATGATATTGTTCTCCACCCTTTGGGTCTTCAATTCTTCTAGCTCAACTCTCATTGCAGAGAGTTCACTAGCGGATGCACGATGGCTAGAGGTTGACCCAAAAATACTAGTAGGGGTTGGGCCTAAGCCAATGCCTCGGACACGACCATGTCTCTCTTTTCCCATAGCCCGAGCATACACGTCAGTGCGAGAGATCGAATCTTGTGATCCCTCCGGTAGGGCTGAACGGTAATCTTGCATCTCTTTCTAGAATAATTTGAATTTCAGTTAATTGTCTAATTTCAATTGGTAAAAAAGAGTATAAGTGAAATGATATAGTATTGATAGTTAGAATTATAATCTTACGATCTTTTCTCTAGCAAAAGTGTTGATCGGCGTTCCATCTTTACGACGATGCGTTAAGATAAAAACATCTGCTCGGCTCGGCGCTTCTTGTGTCTCGCTCGTCATACTCTGTGTCAAAGGACAACCACTCATTTTAATTAATTATAAAAATTAGTTGATGACGTATAATTCATTAAAATAATATTATGAAATAAAATACTTACTTGTTCGTGGAATACCCTTGCAAAGCTTTTAGATCCAGATGTATGAGGTAATTTTTGTTGAGTCCGGATTAGTTTATTTTTTACACTTTTTCACTATAGTGCACAAATTATTAGATAATGAGGCATTTATTATATAAAATATATGTTAGAAACCTTGTGTATTTAAAACATACCTTCCCCGCCTCAGTAGACTAGAAGTAGACAAGATTTTCCCCTTATTTTTGAAGTATATTGTCAGGACAATTTGCAGTGAAATCATCATCTTCGCTAAGAGTAGCAACGAATTTAATTTTCGAATGGCTCTTGTGATCCCTCCATTGTTTGCTGACGGATCTCATTATATTTTTTCACAGCCCTTCTTTAATATCAAACTTTGTCTACCAAGATAGTGTAAAAATGATGATATAATTATTGTTGACTCTGCTTCAAGTTTAAATTAGGCAAAAATTAAGAAAAATATGCATACTATAAAAAAAAAACACATATTTACCAAAATTTTATTCCATACACGGTCCTTCGATTCGCCTTCCACCTTATGCCAATCCTTTTTATCAAGGGGCAAGATAGCAGGATCTCTTGCTAACTTGCCACAATAGCTAGCTAAATATTTAACATCATCCCCTACTGGTCGCCCTCCATCGCCTAAAATTTTCACCTTCTTACCTTTTGGTAAAGAATTAACATAAGCACACTTTGTTTTACCTAGTCTCTTGTTGAGAAGTACCATCTAAGGATGATGACTCTAGAGGGTCCATCTGCTTAAATTCACAAAAGAACACTAAAAAATTAGTCTAACATTGTTCATATTTTGTAAATAAATACGAAAAGTCGATCATATATGTGCTCCCCTAAATGGCAGCACAACTTCAAACACTTGATTACAAATATTGGAAGACATTGGAGTTGGTTGATACATACCGGAAACAAGAGATTTTGAACTTTGCTAGCATATATAAAAAAAGTATAACTTGACATGGTACTCAAAGATGATATTTATTTTTGAGGTAAAAATATTCTTGTTTTGCATTAAGAAATCGTGTTTCTCTTCATAAGATGAAAAAGTTATCTAGTATGTGCATAAAAATCATCCAATCCACACATAATGAAGAAAAAAAGTACATCTATACAAAAAAAATACAACTAACAAGAAAGGGTCATCATAAAATTTGTGTGCACAAAAAAATTTACAAAATCACTCATTTTCAATCTCATCAATTTCTACATCGAAATTTGATTCATCTTCTTCACTAATCCTATCAATTGAAGGAGTTTGTTCAGTAGAATGTTTATGAATAGGTACAAAAACAGTTGAACCAATAACATCTTCCCTCACCCAACTGACAACATCGGTATAGCGTTCTATTGTTTCATTTAGTTGTTGGTTTCCATATGGTCCTTTGTCTAATAACTCAATATCTTCACCACTCATATCAAGTAGGTCTCTAGGCTTAATCTTGAAAACCATATGCCAATTAGGCTCGGTTAGATCCTCAACATAAAAAACCTACTTAGCTTGAGATGCCAATATGTATGGTTCATCGGCTGCTTGTAGACCAGAGAACAATTTTTTTTTTAAATTCACAAGTGTAAATCCCAATTCATTAGTCTTAATTCCCCTTCCTTGTGACGTTATATCGAACCAGTCACATTTGAATAGTACAAACTTTAGCTCCTTAGAATATGTCAACTCAATTATGTCAGTTAATTGACCATAGTAAGTTATCTCTCTTGCAACGGGACTTCTGTCCTTTTTACTTGCATAACTCGTAGTCACTGCTGTGATGGAAACACTACTATTTTGGGTCGTAGCACTCTTCTCTTTACCGATTATTCAAAATTTATATCCACTAACTGTGTAGCTAGCGAACCTCATAGCTGAAAATTGTGGACATTGGGAAAGTAGATGAAGTCCTTTTGGCAATGGTCTATTAGCTTTTCGCAACTTCGGAACCTATATAAAGCGGAGACGAAGGTTAAATAATATCCTAAATTCTTCTAAAAAATTTATTCTAATAAGTGGATTGCCCTTACATGTTCTTTAAATCAACTAACAAATTGTTCGTTGTGCATTTTTTGGATATCACGGGGAGATGCATTCGAATTCGTCAAAAGCAATAGTTTGTTGTGTTGCCTGTATCATCATAATTTTTTAAGGAGTTCTAGACATTAAATAATATTGAAAAGTAATATCATAAAGCCTCAAGTTCTTACTCTAGATAACTTCTGACGATCTCATGATTGAAGAGGATATATCTATGTGCTTGCGTCCATTCTACCTCTTTCAGAATGAATGGTGAGGCACCCTTGAGAGCACTTTCATCATGATTTCGTGGGAGTCGGTTTAACCTTGTTTCAATATTTTGTAAATACCTTGAGCAAAATGTGAGACATTCATTTGCGATATATCCTTCCGCAATAGATCCTTCAGGTTGAGCTCGATTGCGCACATATGATTTCAATGTTGAGAGATATCTATAGGTAAAAAATTAGCATCAGCAAGTGAAACATCAAACAATTAAAATTTATTTAAAATATTATAAGAAAATATCTTTTAATTGGATACATCCACCGATACTGGACTGGACCACCTAACAGTGCCTCTGATGCCAAATGAATAGGTAAGTGAACCATAATATCGAAGAATGCAGGAGGGAAAATCTTCTCTAAGTTACAAAGAACCAGCACAATGAGTTCCTCGAGTCTCTTCAAATCATCGACCACACAAACTTTTGAGCATAATTCCTGAAAGAATGCGCTCAATTCTATCAATGTAGACGTTACGTTCTTGGGCAGCAATTTCCGAATCGCCAATGGAAGAAATTGTTGCATAATGACATGCCCATCATGGCTTTTTAGGCCAAAGATTTTACGGTCTTTAACATTGACGCACCTTGCTATATTAGAGGAGTAACCATCCGGAACCTTCAAATTTTTTAACACACTGCAAAACTTCTCTTTCTCATTTTTTGTCATAGAATAGCATGCAGGTGGTAGATAAGCTCGATTATTTTCCTTCCATTCCGGATGAAGCTCTTGTCTTAGCCTCATTGCTTCTAAGTCTTGACGTGCTTTTAAATTATCCTTCTTCTTTCCTTTAATATTCAATAAAGTTTCAAGAATATTGTCACATACATTTTTCTCAATGTGGATCACATCTAAATTGTGCCTTAGTAAATTATGCTCCAAATACGGTAACTCAAAGAATATACTCTTCTTCTTCCAGTTATAAGGCAATTTTGTAGTCTCTTTGTTTCTTGATCTTTTCCTCATTTGCTCCTTTCCAAAAATATTTGTACTGTTCTCTAGCTAGTTTAATACATCAGTCCTTGACAAAGGAACTGGAGCTTCTCTGACCTCTATGGTGTCATCGAAAGATTGTTTTTGTTTTCGAAACTTATGATTTGATGGTAGGAATCGCCGATGGCCCATATAACAATGCTTCCTACCGTTTGGCAAGTAGCGACTACATGTATCTTTATGGCATGAAGGGCATGCCAATTTCCCTTTCGTGCTCCAACCTGACAATATAGTATATCCTGGGAAATCACTAATGGTTCAAAGCAAGGACGCATGTAGTTGAAATGCTTCTTTCTTTGAAGCGTCATAAGTATTGACTCCAAATTCCCATAAATCTTGTAGCTCATCAATCAAAGGCCTCAAGTATACATCAATGTTATTTCTAGGGCCAGATGGACCAGGTATAAGCAATGACAGGATCATATTGGGTTGTTTCATGCACAACCACAGAGGCAAATTATACGGAATAAGTATCACAGGCCAAGTACTATGTGTAATACTCATTGTTCCAAAAGGGTTGAAGCCATCACTTGCCAACCCAAGTCTAACATTGCGAGAGTCTTCAGCAAACGTAGGGTTGATGAAATCAAAGTTTTTCCATGCTTGAGAATCTGCAAGATGCCTTAATATACCATCTTTAGTTTGACCCTCTTCATGCCATCTCATATCACATGCAGTTTTTGATGACATGTACAACCTTTGAAGTCTAAATTTTAGAGGGAAATGACATAGAATTTTTGTGGGACTCTTTTTTTTACAGCCTCCTACATGATCCTCTTGAGATTTCCATCGTGACATGCCACAGACGTTGCATGATTGTTTATCGGCATACTCCTTCCAATACAATATACAATCATTTGGACATACATCAATTTTGTTATAATTTAAGCCCAAGTCTGTAATAATTTTCTTGCTCTGTGAAAAAGATTTTGGCAACGTAGACCCCTCAGGAAAAGCTTCTCGTAACAAATCAAGCAACATACTAAAGGATTTATTGCTCCATCCACCTAAACATTTGATATGCCATAACCTAATAATGAAAGATAATGTCGTATGTGATTTACACCCCAGATATAAATCTTTTTCAATATCATGTGCTAATCTATAGAATTTTGTGGCACTTTCATTGAGTAAATCATTTGTTCCGTCTACTAAACCATCATGAACTTCTGTTGGTACTGGAATTCCAAATGCATCATGCACCATAGTCCTCATGTCTTCATCGACGTCATCGTCATCAGATTCATTGTCTATTACATCATCTTGCCTATAATTTGTAGAAATAACATCCTCTCCATGAAAACTCCATATAGTATAATTTTGGATGAATCCATTGCATATCAAATGCTCATATAATGCACCCTCATCCTGATAGTGTGCATTACAACATTTCGTGCAGGGACACAAGAACCTTCCATGAACAGATACTCCATGGGATATTGCAAAGTTAATAAATCTTTTCACCCCTTGAATGTACTCTTCGGAAGCCCTATGCTTTTGAATCCAACTCTTATCCATAATGTAAAAGATTGGGTGATTCTGACCACTACCTTCTTCGTATATTGAAAATCCTAAAAAAAAATATGATAATGAAAATGAAGAGTAGAGAAAGACATTAATGAAATAAATAGAAAAGAAACAACTGCACAAAATAAATAAGATTATGTTAAATGGCTTAAACAAAATAAATATGATAATAGCAACAATATACTTAATTCTCAACTCTAAGAAGAATGTATGATTTTACACATACATGAATTTATAAATGTATAGAAGAATATATCTCTCGGGTTTTTTTCCTAAAGAAACTTAATTGAGAAGGGACTTGATGTGCCCTCCCTTATAATTTAGGGATTATAGATTTAAAGGCTTTTGGCAAGATGTGCTCCATATATTTTGCGTTATTTGTACTGGAGCTTAATTTGATACTGGATCAGTTTTGCATTGTTCTAGAGCTGGTATTACATACCCCCGATTGCCTGTTGGAATTTTTTAGGTTTAGAGGCCTATAAATTTGAGTCATCTTTGATGACCGATATAGCTTTTCTGTGTAGAACGATGGTGAAAGGTTGACAGCACAACATCTTGGACGGGAGACCAAACCGGTGGACTCTGCCCCGCCCCGAAGTTTGTGCTTCACTATGTCACTTTCTCCCAATAATGTGTTTCCAATAATGTGTCAATTTGGATAATCTCTATAGTAAGATCAATATAAGCGATGAAATTTTTTGCCCATTTAGTATTGGCACGTGCCGGGCGGCAACGACTACAAAGAAGATGATTGCATTTAATATGGTATAACTTAGAAAAGTAGTATTTTTTATTCCAAGTTGTTAAAGTTTTAAGCATAAAATTTTAGATTTGGGCATTGTACATAAACGATTTTTAGATGTGTTAAAGGATGAATATGTTTAGATTTTACGAGTCATGGAATGCCTTAGAACAGAGATGCTTTTGAATTAGTAAACATGACATCTTTTTCAACCCTCGTAGTTAACATCTAGAGTTAATTGAACTCTACATAGGGACATAGGGATGTAAAAAGACATGTTATACGTCGGAGAT
Source organism: Chloranthus sessilifolius (assembly GCA_021018995.1). Lineage (NCBI taxonomy): Eukaryota > Viridiplantae > Streptophyta > Magnoliopsida > Chloranthales > Chloranthaceae > Chloranthus > Chloranthus sessilifolius. The sequence continues at coordinate 44,754,568 of CM037593.1, read as the reverse complement.
CGTGATCGATAGTCCAACATTGCCTGGGTATCGTGACCTTGGGCTATATAAAAACCTAGGGCAATCCTCACCTTACAAGCCGATTAGGTTGAGTAAGGCCCATTGAATTTTACAAGTATGTGATTATTTATAGACTTAGGCTGTGTTTGGGATTGCTCTTTGGAAGCAAAGAGCAGCTCTCTGCTCTAGCACAGAGCACCTTTAGTATGAGATATGTTTGACTGTAAGTGTCCTTAGCCGTTTCAGAGAGAGAGATCTGAATTTGGGGATCTTTAAAAGAGCAATTTAAACATGCTCTTTTATGGGGCTGTTCTTCGCCTCCAAAGAGCAATCCTAAACACGGCCTTAGAAAATAGTTTAATTTAATTGCCTATTCACACCTCTAGGCTAATCAAGGTTAAGACTGAAATCATACCGAAACTTTGATTAATTCAGTGAATTGTTCTTTTCCATAGGTGCAAATTCTAAGGTTTTTGGGTGTACCATGTGGATGACCCGTGCACCGAAGATAGACCCTGCAAACATCATTATCAGGCGAAACGATTTGTTCCATTGTATTTTCCTGGCTCTAGCATTTAGTAAAAGGCTCTTTATTATAAAGTAAAGACTTTAAACAATGTGCCATCACACTTGTTGGTGGGTTTGAGTCGTTCGATCTGTGCACTCCAAATAGAGACAGATGTGCCTACCTATAACAAAGGCAGGTTGGGCAGTTTGAGTTGTTTGGTAGACAATTTTAAAGACAACTGATAGGGAGCGAAGCCGACTGGCTGCAATGCTTGCCCCCACTAAGTGTGCAATAAGTCATGCCGTGAACTATACGCATATGTCTCGGTTTTTATTTTGAAATCAAAGAAGTGAGGGTCAAAGTCAAAGTCTTTCTGTCATATTTTTCTAAAATCCGCATGGGCTACTCTAAATTCTGACCATATATTCTTTGAGTACCTCTGTTTGCGCCCAGGCATTCTCTGAAAGCACCCACGTTCTAGTCCCCTGCAATCTATTGATAAATCCTTCTTTGCTTGAGTTGAAACAGTTGAATTACTTGGACTTAAGTTTTAACAATCTCAACCAAGTCCATATCCCAAAATTCATCGGTTCCCTCCAAAGATTGACATATTTAAACCTCTCTCACTCGTGGTTCGGCGAAACGATTCCTCATCAGCTCGGAAATCTCTCCCTCTTGCGTACCCTCGATCTCTCCTATCTTGCTTGGAATATCAATGTGGACAACGTTCAATGGCTTTCTCGTCTCTCTTCGTTGCGATACCTCAACATGACAGATGTTGATCTTCAAATGGTATCTGTTGATTTGCTACGAGCAGCGAACATGCTTCCCTCACGAGAGTTACGGTTAAAGGGTTGTTTTCTCGGTAATGTTTCGACCGCATCACTTCCACATGTCAATTTTACATCTCTTGTTTTGCTTGATCTCTCCAATAATCAATTCAGCTATCCAATTCTTGATTGGGTATTCAATATCAGCAGCCTTGTCCATCTTGATCTTGGTGTGACCGACGTCGGCATCGTTCCTACTTCACCTCCACATGTTAATTTTAAATCTCTCGTTTACCTTGATCTCTCCTGTAATCAGTTCAATTCCATAATTCCTAATTGGATATTCGATCTCAACACTAGTCTTGTCCATCTTGATCTCAGTTATAATCTCTTCCGAGGTTCGATTTCTCGTGCTTTTGAAAACATGACTTCTCTTGCTTTCCTTGACTTACACGATAATGAATTGCAAAGTGTGGAGTGGGGATCGATCACAGGTGGACTCTGCAACTTCTCCATGTTAGATCTGTCACTCAACTAGATTAAGGGAGAGATTCAGGGAATTATAAGAAGTTTGTCTGGGTGTGTTGGGAATAGTTTATTAGAGCATTTGGATTTGAGTTCCAATCAACTCCATGGGTTTTTTCCATTTGAGTTAGGAGAGTTTAAATTTTTTTTAAATCTCTATTTCTCAAGCAATTTAGTCACTGGTTCAATTCCCACTTCTATTGGAAGATTGTCTTTCTTGAAAGAATTACAGCTTGTCACAGGGAATAAATTAAATGGCACGATACCCGTGTCTCTTGGAAATTTGTCATCTTTGATTGAATTAGATCTTAGTGATCACGAATTCAGTGGACCCATTCCTGATTCTCTCGGGAGATTGTCATCCTTGGCTAAATTAGATCTCAGGAATAATGAATTCAGTGGTCTGATTCCTAGTTCTCTCGAAAATTTGTCATCTTTGGCTAAATTAGATCTCAGGCATAATGAATTTAGTGGTCCGATTCCTAGTTCTCTCATAAATTTGTTGCTCTTGGAAGAACTCAATCTTTATAATAATTCATTCAGTGATTCGATTCCTGTTTGGCTAAAAAATTTTTCATCTTTGACGAGATTACGTCTCCAAAATAATCTATTTAGTGGTTTAGTTCCTAGTTCACTTTCAAGTTTGACATCCTTGGCTTACTTAGATCTCAGTAGTAATCGACTTAGTGGTCCAATTCCTAGTCAACTTGGAAGTTTGTCATCCTTGGTGAGCTTAGACCTTAACAATAATAAATTGAAAGGGACTATTCCAGAATCTCTGGGACAGCTTTCGAATCTACTTTCTTTGCATATCTCTAATAAATCCTTAGAGGGAGTAATATCTGAAACTCACTTTGCAAATCTCACATTGATATTCTCCTTAGACATTTCTTTAAACTCCTTGGTGTCGAAGGTGAATTCGGATTGGGTTCCTCCTTTTCAACTCAGATTCCTGGGAATGAGTTCTTGTAAAGTGGGGCCGAACTTTCCTATATGGCTGCGAACTCAAGTGGTTTTGATAGACTAGATTTGTCCAATGAAAGTATCTCAGGGGATGTTCCAAACTGACTTTGGAGCCAATCCATCCGGTTTTTGAATCTCTCTAACAATGAGATCAGTGACAAGATTCCAAATTTCTCGAACTGTTCTGATCTGGTTTCACTATTTATCAATTATAACCATTTGGATGGTCCTCTACCACAAATGAATCCTGGTATACAAGAGCTCGATCTTTCTAACAACAAATTTTCAGGACCCCTTACTACTTTATCATTATGTGAATTGGTTAATTTGAAGTTTCTTGATCTCTCTACAAATCACCGGAGAAATCCCTCAAAAACTAACTACTCTTGTGGAATTGCGGATGTTGAATTTGTTAGTAAATGAATTGGAAGGAAAGATCCCAGAAAATATCGGTAATTTGTGGCAACTGGAACCGCTTGATTTCAGTAGAAATCATATTTCAGGTTCAATTCCTTCCTCTATAAATTCTTTAAGTTACTTGAACTTCTCGTACAACAACTTGTCAAGAAAAATTCCTTCATTCAACCAACTTCAAACTCTCAATGATTCGTCTTGTTATATTGGCAACGCTAAACTCTGTGGGCCTCCACTTATAGAAAAATGCCTAGAAGATGATAGTGGTGAAGTTGATCATGGATTAGAAATGTTTTGGTTCTACAATAGCATGGCACCGGGATTTGTAGTGGGGTTTTGGGGAATTTGGGGATTTCTGTTATTCAGCAAGTCTTGGAGGTAGGCATATTTTCAATTCTTACATACAGGAAAGGTTTTTTGTGACAATGGTAGTGAATGTTGCTAGATTGCGGAAGAAGTTTAAGAGAAACTCTGGTTTTGGTCGATCAAGTATTGGAGATACGTTTGAAATCTTTGAGAATAGTCACTGGTGGGCACATGAGGCTTCTTCCTTTGGGGACACTCTTATTGCAAAAGCTTGATGGACGCAACAATGGACCTGATTTTCTTTCTAGGGGAAATGGCGAAGCCAAAGCTCCTTGATTTGAAGATTGGTCCTTGTTTTTATTGTTGTTGGTTTTTTTTTTTTTTAATGCCTTAAGAACTCCTTCCTAATTATGTCTTTTCTTTTCAAAAACAAAAAAAAACCTTTAGGAAATATGTTGTTGTTCAAAGTGAAAGGACTCAGGAGGTTCATAACTAGTGCTTTAAGTGGCTTTTTTTAATTGGACAATATGAGTAGGGTGCAGAATTGAACCAAAAATCAAGACTCAAAAATAGGCCGAAAACCGATCTGACTGAAACTGATTGAAAATCGAAACCGAAACGAATCGATTCGGTTTCAATTTTGATACCTGAAAATCGAAAACTAGCTGGGTATGGTGAGAAAACTGAAGAAAACCAAAATATAAAAAGAAACTAAAAAAAATTCAAAAATATGAAGAAAATCTGAAAATCGAACCGAAATCGGATCGGTTGGGTTCCGATTTGAGCATTTGAAAAATTCGGTTAACCAAAACCAAAAATTTTGGTTTCGGTTTGGTTTGGTTAACCGAACCGAAACTCCTAAATAAAAGTCATAGTGTTGCTCTTTCTTGATGTTCTGTTCTCTTATCAGTTTGGTTTTTGTTTTCGTACCATGTTGTGCTAATTGGTATGTTTTTGAACATGAAACTTAATTGATACGTTTATAATTAGAAGAGGAATTATACCGTGTTTAATTGTTGTACTAAAGTTGTATTTAATTTTTCAATGTTGGATCACTAAGATTATTGAAGGTTTCCATAGTCTTGATAACCTTATAATCCTTGCGAAGGGTTTTATTTTAATTGAAAAAAAAATAAGAGAGAAAACTCAGAGCTCATTAAATCTACCCCCAAATCTTTGAGTACACCCACGCTTGAATCAGACTGATTGAAATTGTTTAATCGGTACCCACCACCATGCTTCTAAGCTTCAGCCAAAACCCACATAGAAATCACCAAAAACAAAAGAAATCTAAGAATAAATGGCCCTGATTTTTAATCAACAGAGACTTAAATCGTGATGAACAAAACAAAAGATATAATATCAACAGCCAAAAAACACAAGATTACCCAACTAGGTTCTTCTAAATCAAATAGAATCTCAAAATCTAACATAAAAAATAGAGAAAATACCTCAGAAAATTGATCTATGCCGATTAGCACCCAATTGAACCTTGGAGATGCGTTCTTCGGAGAAGACGACGCTTTCTTTGGGGAAAATACCTTAGGAAACCAGAAAACCCCCTTTCTAGAGAAGACGATGTTTTCTTTGGGGAAAATACCTTAGAAAACCAGAAAACCCCCTTTCTATGTGCGTTCTCCAATCCCCTTATGTGTGTTCTCCGATTATAACTCCATTCTAAATAAGGGGCGCGCCAATATTTCATTCCCGCCTTCTAAATACCTATGTTTATGGTGGCGTTTAATACAAAAAAATATCGCCCATAGTATTTTAAATCGAGGCGTTCAATAAAAAATGCCGCACTTAATTTTCTAAATAGTGGCATTCGCAAAATAAAGCGTCGCAAATTATTTTAAATCGCAGCGTCCAATAAAAAATGTCGCACATAATGTTTTAAATCACGGCGTTCAATAAAAAACGTCGCGCTTACTTTCATGAATAGTGAGATTCGCAAAATAAAGCGCCGCAAATTATTTTTAATTGTGGCGTCCAATAAAAAATTCCGCGCATAATATTTTAAATTGCGGCGTTCAATAAAAAACGCTGCGCTTAATTTTATGAATAGTGGCATTCACAAAATAAAGTGCTGTAAATTATTTTAAATCACGGCATCCAATAAAAAATGCCGCACATAATGTTTTAAATTGCGGCGTCCAATAAAAAATGCAGTGCTTAATTTCCTATATAGTGGTGTTTGCAAAATAAAGCGTCGCAAATATTATATTAGCGCTTCATTTTCACAGTAGACGCCGCAATCAATGTGACGTAAGATTAGAATTCTCGAGAAGCTCGAGTTGTAGAGGTAGATGTTCCTCCGCGCGCGGTTATAATAGCTCGCTCGCGCGAGGGAGAATCAAATACAGTGAGAAAATAAGTTTTGTGCTCGCTTGCGTGAGACAGTTTTGTAAAGGGAAGCTCGCTCACGCGAGGGCTCGTGTGAGCTTCAAGTAACCTCAATTATTATCACTCGAGCGAGGGTGAGTGGTCGCTCGCGCGAGCTCTAACATAGATGTTTGTTATATTTTAATTAGTTCTTTGGAGTTATGATTTTCTAGATCCTTGTGAGCTTTTCTAAGAGTATTTTAATTCGTGTAATGTAGGTTTGACGTATGATTATTACGATTGACCCTTCTGTGATATTGATGTGATTGGGTGATGACTTTATTTGGGGTAAGGAAACCTCTGTAGCATGTGTATTGGTTAGTGGTGGACAGTTCACATTTTATCTGTGAAAGTAGCCATGTAGTAAAGGGTTTTAACACATGATTGAGTCATGCTGACGATTATGACGATTGTGGGTACCGAGGTGTGTTCTTAGCTTGGTGGATGCGTTTTTATCATAAATTCTGTGATGGTATCTAGCCATTCTGTTTAATGGCTAGATTTACTTTGGGTGGACATAGCATCTGTTGGGTGAGTTAGCTTTCCTCTTATTCAAGAAGGGCAGCTTCATAAATGGTCACTTGTCCCGCATAAGTAGTACCCGAAGTCTAAGGATAATTTTTGAGGACATGATACGTTACGATTAATGGATAATTTGATGACTTGTTGGTTAACATCATTGTGGTGGGTTTTAGATAAGCTCATTTCGTAATGACCACATATCTTTATGGACGTAGGTGATGGCAACTGTTGGTATGCTTGATAGTTACAACAATTTTTCTCTTTGGCAATCATGTATCCAATTCATACTTTTTAATTTTGGTGGACGTCACACCTTTAGACTAATGGTTATGAGTAATAGTTTTGTGGTAAAAAAAATAATAATAATAAATAAAAACAAAAAAAACAAAAAAAATAAAAATCTTGATGATTAACATTGATGGTACTGCTGCATAAACTGTGCTAGTATATGGTTGTTGGACATCCCCACTTAATTATGCGTGTTTATTCAGCCTCGGGGATGCATTGTTATATGAATGCTAGTTAGTGGTTTTAAGTTTATCTATGGTATAGACTAATTGGTAGTAAGAAATTTTATTAGTAACTAGATTGGACTTTTCCTGTATTCTGATTAGATTTATATTTTGATGGAGATAGCATCAATTGGGTGAATCAGACTTTTCTTGGGAGTATTCTCTGAAATTCGGAGGGACATTGTTAACGATCCAAATTTGGTTATGGAAATAATGTTGGATCGCTAATGGTTAACATCATTGTAGTGATCACATAATGAGTTGGTAGTAAAATTTATAAGTGGTTGATGGTCTGGGTAATCTTGTTCATGGTTACAGTTCAGGATTTATGGTTTAAATCTCAAGGTCAATATATCTTTCCTTGTGGATATGTTCTTCCCAACTATTTATAAAGATACTTCGTTAAGTAGTAGAAGTGAGGTTTTGTAATTACCTATGCACGAGTTAACTGATCTATCACTCTGACTCTTGAGTGAGCACAGGTCCGGTTAGTGCGAGATGGACAACCTTGGTGTAAAGCTCAGAATATAGATTTTTACCAGTGTGTGTTCAATCTTTAGACGATGTGTTGCAGCAAATCTCCATTCAACTCTGCGGCTTTGATCGTGTGTAATTCCAATTCGTCGTAATGTATGTAATTCTACTTCGTTACAGCATTCGCTGTGTGTGATTTGAGTTTCACAAATGATTACTATATAGACAACCCAAGTGTCACGTTGTTCACTTTCGAGGGAGAAAATTTCTTACAGAGGGGTAGTGGAGTACCTTCTCTTTTACGGAGATTTTGAAGGGTGGATTGTCGGTGTGAACACGTGTGGGTATGCTGATTATGGGCGTAGCTAATTTGACTATGGCAGTGAGTGTGTGATTGTGTCAAGTGACCTGGATCGATTTGTGAACTGCGAGGAGGATACGTGTGTGAGACTTGAGGTTTTGTAGTTGTGAATATTTGCATACAATAGTGATCATTGATTGTGATGACCTCGCAAGAGGACTTTGAATCTTGGTGAGAATACCCAGATGGGTGGCGCTAAGAAATAGCCGTGACCCTTGGATTGAATTGGTTTCGAGGTAATTGAAAAAAATTGAAGTGATTTTATTCATGGTGATGTATATGCGTGTTCCTGTGGGAATTAGAGACTTACGCCGATGTGATGGGTACAACGTTGGTTGTAGAGAAAACCATAGTGTATCCCTTATAGTATGTGTTTAATCTTAGAACATGTTAATATGGTGCTTTGGATGTATGATCGATGCTCTTAGCTGATCTGTTGATACATGTATGTGGGGATCTTTATTACAATTAATGGTACATGTTGACAATTAATGGTTGGACGATTTTCTTTTCCTTTATGGCGATGATTAAATTTCAATTATGATCCATATGATTAGTTATAGGTTACTAATTTCATGGATAGTATATGTTGTAGCCGATTTTCTATAAATATAGTTTAGCAGATGATTATCTTATTAGATAATTGGTGGTACACCAATCTTGTGATATATGGATTTTCATCCCGAATGATGGGTAATTTGGTTGAGAAAAAATTACCATCTTTTGTTGTGAACTCAATGTGGATAGTGGATTACATGATTATAAGAAATTCATTTCTTCGTTCACGATGCGTGCGTTGTTTCATCATTATAGGTAAGTTTTTATCATCAGGAATCGTTGTTAGTGAGCTAGCATTCGGAAGTGTAGTCGGCAATTTTCGAGGACAAAAATTCCTATGGAGGGAAGAATGTAACAATCCCGAATTTATTTTGAGTATAAATCAATTCGTATCAGGATGTGAGTGTTCAGTTTAAGGTGCAAGGTAAGACCTCATCACTCAGGTCAATTTTCAAGGACGAAAATTTTATAAGGTGGGAAGAATGTAATGACCTAAAAATCTTAGAAATCGTGTAAGTTAGATAGTAGGTGAGTGCTCAGCATGGTGACCAATGACACCTTGAACTTTGAGAATAAATGAATTATATAAAAAATTAAATGGATGTGAAAAAGATAAATTTGAACCCTATTCTAGCTTTCCATGTGAAACCGTACACCGATGCACGAGGTGCATGCCCTGCACCTAATGAACCCCATGTGTAAAGTAGATAGGGCTAACACCCAAAAGGGGTTGTATAAGTCTTGCATGGGAACTGACCCCCTTTTTATAAGAAAAAGCAAGCTTCATTAGGAAGCCATACCCTGTTGCAAAAGAGAAGAGAAAGAGAGGAGAAAAGAGAAAGAAGGAGAAAGAGAAAAGTTTGAGAGAGAAATGAGCCAACCTCTTACATTTTGGTGGAGCTTCCACATTATTTCTTCTTCTTCTTCTTGGAGATCATTAGCCAAAGAGAGATGTTGAGAAAGGAAGAGAATTCCCCAAACCCTCTTTTGTTCTTGGTGAGTTGAAACCCCAAACTCCATGGATCTCGCCCTAGATCGCTCTATTTTACTTGAGAGAACCGTTGTGATTATTGGATACGTCGAGGAGGGTTGATCTCTGCCACTACGATCGAAGGAATTAAAGGATTTTGAGAAATCGGGCGATTTCGAAGCATGGAAGCAGATTCTTAGATCCGATCGTCAGGAATGTTTCGTGCCCGATTTAAAGAGGTAATTGACGAAATTCTTTCATGTATTAAACTAAAAATAGGTTGCTCAGATGTGTGCAAAATATTAGGATAAAAAAGATTAAGTTTTGACAAAAAATAGGTTTTTTTAAAAGTCTAAAAGGTGCAAATCCGCGCACAGTCGCTCGCCCGAGGCTCTCGAGCGAGCTTGAAAAATCGCTCGCGTGAGTGGCAGAACCTATCTCCATATTTTGGTCATAACTTTCTACTCTGAACTCCGATTGATGCAATTATTATGGCGTTGGAAAGAGAACAACGAACTCTACAACTTTTGTGATTTAACCATTTCGTGTATCCAAAGATTTAAATGTCAAAATTTAGGAGGAATGTTACATCAAACTCTATATTAGCATGAACTTGCTCATTTCTGCCTTGTTTTTGAGAAACACTTAAACAAGTCTAAGTTTTTAGTAAGTAGAGTTAATCCTTAATGCGTCATGGTGTGTTTGTAATATAGATTGAGGGCAGAAAGCCATCGATAAGGACTGTGGTGTCTCTTTGAACGGCTCCATGCGTGAGGTAGGGAATACTCTGAACATGTATCCTTGATTACGAAATTATGTATGTAGTGATATAGAAATGAGTAGCTATGCCTTGAAAATGTGAATTTTAAGTGTGTGTGTGTGTGTGAACACTAAGTAATGAAATGAGTTACAAATGAGTATGTGACGTCCCCAGAGGATATGAATGTAATATGAGCATCTATGTAATGTATTGAGCTAGTTACATCCCAGGGATGTATGGAAAATATAAAATAAAGTAAATGAGAATTGCTCAGGCCTAATATACTATAATTAGCACAATCACACGGTGAATAACTATATATAATGCACTTTTGATACTTTTGATATTTAAGGTTTGACAGAATACCCCACCGACGTGGAGGGATACCCATGACTGACTCAACAGAATATCCGTGACCAGTACGGCATCTAATCCGTACACCAGTTGGACATCCCAGGGATGTATGTATGAGACTTGAAACCTCGTCGCCTATGAGAAAGGAACTTGGGTAGTATTAAATGAATGAAAAAGGATATGAAAATTGTCTGATTAGACGACGATGGAGGGTATTCCATCGAGCGCCCGATTCTATAGTAAGTTGGGGAATATTTAAGTTACGATTTAAGTGTTTAGGCCAATCATTGCTTTATATGAGCAAGTTGAGAACAAATGAACATATGTAAAGTAACAGTAACATTCAGTGCATCTTTTCAGTTATTTAAACTATTTTTCTAGCTAATTCATTGATAAATCATGCTTCTAAATGTCATGGAATATGTGTGAGTAAGATAACTTTACATGTTCAGATATTTTTCCCTATTGAGCTAGGATGTAGCTCATTCCTAGACTGTACGTCACAGGTACAGGTGTGGGTCAGGATCCAACTGCGGAGAAAGGCTTGGGATCTCCCATTTGGAGAATTTTACTTTAGGTGAGGTTTGGACATGGGTATGTTTTGGGTTTGTATAACGAATATTTTGAGGTCTTTTGGACTATTGACTTAGTATGTCCGGGGATTTATTACTGTATTAAGATTTATTTTGTAAGTATGTATGTAGGCCACTGTTTTGGGTGATGGTCGGCCATCACCGGTGGTTTTCTTGCGGACTTCTTTTTATTCAGTCTTTACGTATAGAAGAACCTTTATATTACTATATTTTACTTTGACTCTACCTTTGTTGGCATACCAAGTAAATTCTGTATTTGGATCGTGATATGTGCGACCCGACGGTCTGATTTTCCCTGAGTTTGTGATGTAAGGAAGAAAAAAAAAATATTGTGCAGGTTTTGTGGAATCAGGGAAAATCGCGCTGTCACACAGCCAAGGGAAGATTCCAAATTCGGTGCCCTCCAGAAGCACGCAATCCAATTACACACATTAATACATGCGCACAATTGGTCCCACTTGGACTAGATCTACTCTTCTCGCGAACCACCATAAGACCCAATCACGCACTTTCCCCAGCGCGTGCAATTCAATTACACACTCGACCACTAGCGAGCAATTGGTCCCACTTGGATCAGGCTTTCACCTTCCGTAGACCACCTAAAGACCCGATTATGCGCCCTCACCAGAGCACATAATAGATTACACGTCCCACCATAGGCGCGTAATGGCCCCTAGTTAGACCTGGTCTTTGACTCCCATGACCGCCCAAACTCCAAGATTATGCACACTGATAAGGGCGCATAATTGGATTGCACACCCTATAAAGGGCGCGTAATTAATTCCAAGTAAGTTAGAACTTGGATTCCTAGCAAAGCCGGCCAGCCGACTACCCTAGTCCGTGACTAACTCAAACTCGATTAAGCGCCCAGGACCGGCGCTGAATCGAATTACACGCCCCATAATGAATGCACAATTGAATCTGACCGACCAATTGCACACCTCCCACAAGGCACGAAATTACCTCGCTACCTATAAACAGATCCCCATACCTCGACCAAACTGGCCAATTTTACTACCTTGACCAAACTGGCCAATTTTACTAAATTTTTCTATTCTTTCTTAAGCTTCCTCTTATTAGGGATTTCAAGGTTCTCTCCATAGCTCCAAGGAGAGGAGTCGAGCCGCTAGTCCCAACACTGGGGTCTTAAAGCTAGTGGCACCGGCTCACTAGTCCCAACACTCAGGGGAGCATGGAGGAGGAAGCGCTCCGCTTCTAAGTAATCTCTCCCTTAGTCTTTAATTTAGTTCTTATTTTTGTGCAACCGTGGGATTTGTGACGATCCTATCCCGACGATGCGCTCACTTGCAAAAAAAAAAAATAAGTAGAGTCACCACTCGGAGCTTTTGGTGTCCCAGGATTCCTATATCATTTTTATAAGCACCGAAGTGCTAAAAATATGACTCTGAATCCGGTCCACACCAAAGGCTCTTGGGTAAGGGCTTCGGTTATCGATCGGGAAGGTGTTAGGCACCTGATCAACCCGCTTAACGCGGTCTCTACTAATGGCCAACACAAAAAAAAAGTAAAAGAAAAGAAAATAACTTTCTCTTGCCCAAATGGGCCTTAAATCCTATTTGTGCCCCTCCATTCCTACCGAAAATTCGGCGGCGTAACGGCACAAATGGGAGGACGGGAGGAGCTAAAGAAGAGATAGGAGAAGAAAGGGGAGAGCCGAAGCCCTCGGGCCCTTGTAGCACCATAGAGGAGCCTTGCTTGGCTTTCTTTGATAAGCATTTGAAGGCTTGTATGGTATGGAATGAGGTTCTAACTCCTAAGGCTTGAAGCTAAGAGGTAGAGGAGGAAGGCTAGGGGATCACACACCTAACCTAGAGGCTTTTTATGAAAGGTAAGGGTGGGGAAGAGGTTTTTGAATTCTGATTTTTATATGGGAAGTGTGCACCAAAGGGAGAAAGATCTTCTCACTTTAAACTCTTTCTCTCTTAGGCCAAAATTCTCAACCCTTAAATCAAGGGGTGGGGGGCTCTATTTGTAGGAAATGGGTGGATTAGGAGACCACTTAAGAGCTAAATAGGTTTAGCAATTAGGTAATCTCAAATCTAAGGTTTCCTAAGATTTTAAGAGCTTAGAAAGGTGTGAGAATGTCCTCTAATGGTGGATGATAGGGTGAAGCTTTAAGCCACTTAATGGGTTGCAAATAGGTAGTGAATGGGTGCAACAGAACTATCAAAATACCCCCCAAAGGTCAAGGTGGTCAACAAGTCAAACCCTAATCACAAATTTTGAGGTAAAAAACTAGGGTTATTGTTCATATGCCTAGCGCAACTATTAGTTATGCCAGGAAAATATACAGTAAAATAGTGCCGAACAATGCCTGGAAGTTGGCTCGCGAGGGTGGGGTCCACTTTTAAAACTAGCGCAACTATTAGTTGCGCCAGGCTTAATTTCTGGGAGATGTGGCCTAGCGCAACTCTTTAGTTGCACCAGGCAAAAGTATAACTGGTGCCACTATTAGTTGCGCCAGGCCATTTCTGGGGATAAATGGCCTAGTGCAACTATTAGTTGCGCCAAATCCCTAGGGGGGGGCCCACCTGAATTTACTCTCTTGCCCTCCGGGTTCGGACCGCCATATCTTTCGATGTACAACTCTGATTGGGGGGATTCTTGGACCGTTGGAAAGCTGACGACTTCTACTTTTCAATAGTATAAGATTCAATCATAGTAGAAGGCCATAAATGGTCTCGATGCACCACACCTTTTCCAAGGTTTGGAAGGTTAGGTTTAGGTTCAGTACGGGTTCTAAGGGTTGGGATTGATTTCTAAAGGTTCGGAGCAGGTTCCTAAGGGATCTAGGGTGATTCCTAAGGATTTGGAAGGGTTCCTAAGGGTTCTAGGGTGGTTCCTAAAGGTTCCATACATGCCATCAAAAGCTTGAAAGTGCACCTTTCTCAAAATGTGTTTTGATCGGGCCTTGGGCCAAATTTGGGTGTCTACTAATGCCCCTCTTTGGTATCCGATCACTAATGATCGAATACCAAAGAAAGAGACATCCGAAGAGGCCCAAGGCATTACTGATGGGTCCGCTTCATTCAGAACGAACTTCAAATATCAAATGAGTAATATGGTGAGAAAACGAAGGCCCTGGATGTCAGGCTAAACATTCGTTTCTCAAGATAATCGGTTCCTAAGTACTTAGCGACATTACTGGGCATAACTAAGGTGGAATGAGTTACGAAAGCCCAATAGCTGAGAAAAATGTTCGCTTCTCGAGTTGCGAAAGCCCGTTAGTCGAGAAAAATGTCCGCTTCTCGAGATAATTTGAAGGTGATTAATGTTTGAGATTCATTCTGAATACAACAGCTTCGTAAGTAAGAGGGGTGATCGACCCACATTCAAAGATAGGCACAAAGCAAAAATACGCAAGACCCCACAGTTTGTGTCCAATCGTACTAGGCATTTGATTGCCCCCTCCGACTGCTTGTAGGCACCTCTGCTGAAAGCAGGGTTCGAGGTCTTTAGGCGAATCTATTGATCCCGAAGTTTATTTAGCATGACTACCCGAGCGAAGCGAATAGAGGTCGCAAGGCTTTTTGGGAGGACGTGCCATTTTTTAAAGTATACCCTAGATTAACATGACCTAGAGTATCCAACTTCGACTACCTTGAACAGATCCAACCAAACATTAGGGTGTCTCCCTAAAGGGGCATCAAATCCTGGTCTCTGCTGACAATGATCATAAACATTAATTAACTATGCATAATCATGCACCCATCAGGGGCAATAAGCAATAACAAGGGTAATGGAAGCCCCTACCCGGACCCACCGGGGTAAAATTTACGAGGACAAACGACTATCATACGGATACCCAGACGTATGGCGTACACTTTACAAGGATACCGTTGCCAATACAAGTTTTAAGCCTGCAGAAAATAAAAAGGGAGATGATTCCTTTTGAATGCATGGTTGCACATAGTTTGATTGACACGTAATCTCATTCTCAACAGGTTGGTCTCAACCAATGATTGACCTTTTCCAACGGAGAATCTGAAGCTTAAGATACTTAAGTTCACGTGAATCAAAAATAGAGCGCATATCGCAAAGATTTAGCAGTGGAGTCGACTCAATCGAAACATTGACTGTTTGATCGAGACTGATACCGTTGCTCCTACCTTAAAGCAAGATTCAAAGATATGAGGCGAACCCTAGACTCAGGACTTTACTATGGCACAGCTACATTGCTGATAACATATTGACATTTTACCGAACTGAAAAACATGCAAGTGTGCGTCTCTATGGGGAATACAAATCTATTTTTGATTTCTATCATTTTGTGCGATTTTTTGAAATTTTCAATTGTTATTTTATGTGATTTTTTTGGAGTTTATTATTTTATGTGATTTTTTTTGGAATTTTGAAACTACTATTTTATGTGGATTTTTCTTGGGGATACTTCCTGCTTCTTTGTGGGGATTTTTTGGAGCTTTTTTCTTTTTTTTGTTGTAGGATCGGGGTGCTCACTAATCTGGGTCCGCTTTTGTTCTAGCACGGCTCTCTTGGCAAGTTGAAGGATGATCGAAATACCGCCTTGGGAGCGCGCGTCTCTGCCAGGGCGACAGAATAAAAAAAGAGTGGGGAGCTGGTCTTCACATTTGGCCCGTACCAAGCCCAAGACCCGCCCTAAGTGGCTGGCGTGACTATTAGTTGCTCCAGGCCACTAGGGGCCTCAAAATAGCCTGGCACAAATAATAGTTGCGCCAAGCAAGAGGTGGGCACAATTTTGCCTGGCGCAACTATTAGTTGTGCCAGGCTTGGCTAGGGGAATTTAAACAGCCCGAGTTCGAGCTGGGGGCTTTATTTCGAATCTTTCTCTCCCCTCCTTTATCTTTGAAACCGAAAACCAACTCCACCTAGGGTTCCTTTACATTGCCTCTATGCGTGCCGCCTTGCTGTCGCTTTGCTTGTATGGATCGATCGTCGGCATACGCTAGATCAAAGACCCCCTTTTCTCTCTAAAGGTAACCATTAAAACTCATTTTCTTTGATTTTTCTTGATTTTTCTTGTAGATATGATCATAATCTTATATTCTTTGATGAGTGATGGTCTATTTTTATGGTGTGTATGTTTATTTGATGAAGTGTGGATGATTCTTTATGAGCAATACCCTATTTTATTATTTTATAGATTTATTGGTGCTTAATATATATTTTTTGTTATTTTTATTTGTGTATACGGAATGATTTTTTTTTCGTTGCTTTTTGTTTGTGTTTTTATTTTTATTTTTTTTTATTTTGCATATAAAGCAATGGATTTTGGGTTATTATTTTTGCGAATATTGATTTAAGAAAAAGAGAGATTTTTTTTAATTTATTAGAAAAAGAAATGATTTTGCTTTCTATTTTTTAAAAGTTAGGGAAAATGATGATCATTTTTTTCATATATCTTTTTGAAAACCGACTAAGGAAAAAGGCTTTTTTGTTTTGTTTCTGTTGGTTTTTTTGTTTTCTTTTTTATAAAACATAAGGATTTTTTCTCTATTTTTTTTGTTTTAAAAGAAAGACCTAAAGCAAGGCTTCTCTCTTTTTTTGTTTTGTTTTTATTAGAATAAAGCAAAGGATTTTTTTTTTATGATGATTTTTTTTTTTTTTAAGCAAAGTAAAGGGTTTTTCTTGTTTTTGTTTTTTATAAAGCAAGGATTTTTTGTTTTATGATTTTTGTAACCAAAGTAAAGGTTTTTTTTTTTTTTTTTTTTTTGCTTTTGTAAGAGAGAAGGGCTCCTTTTCTTTTATTATTATTTCTTAAGAAACATAAATGATTTTAACTTACTTTATTTTCGAAAACAGGAAGGGGAAATTTTATTTATTTTTGTCATTTTCTGAAGGAAAGATTTTTTTGCATTTTCAACCTAAAAGGGATCTCTCTTTTTCGTTTAGGCATGTGTATCTCTTATTTCTGAAAATATATGAAAAGAAAGGGGAAGGGCGAGCATACTTACCTCATGTTTGCAGCATAAAATATCATGGCTCTTTATCAGTGATCTGCTCTGACGTGATTGCTTTTTGTTGCCCCAAAATGTAGGGTGAGGGTGAGCATATTCCCGAGGAGGGCCACGAGGAGGGGCCCGAGATTGTATACGGCCCGCGGAGGGAACAGTTCATTTGGGTAGAGCGGAGGGCAGGCCCATGGCTCGAGATGCAAGGCAAGGCTGCCCGAGTCGGCCTCCTTCACCAACAGCATACCCACATTTCCAATTTCGGGATAGCGGGCAAGGTAAAAGAGAGGTTCAATTTATTTATATTATGCAGTTTTTGTTGTCTTTGTGGTCTGATGCGCATTTTCTTGGGTGCAGGACCTACCCAAGATCGTATTCCGTGGCGAGTGGCTTGACTTCCATGAGTTCTACCTCTATGTCCCTCCCGTGGTGAAGGTCTTGTTGGCACAGGTGGGCTTCAGAGAATTTCTATCTTGCCCTGCCATGAGAGCCGACGCTGCCTATCTGAAAGCCCTGATTGAAAGGTTTCGCCCTGAGACAATGACCTTTCACATGCTGTATGCAGAGATAACTTTGACCCCCATTGATTGGGCCATGATTACCGACGTTAGGATAGGAGTGATACTGATATTCGATCTCGCGGTGTCGAGTCGAGAGGACATCATTCGATTGATTGGGGCCTATCCTCCTTGGGGGCAGACCCATGGCACCAAGGTCAAGATGTCTTGGCTAACCTCACTTTACATGCCTGATGAGTTAGTGGATCTGGGTCAGCCGGACAGGGTGCTCTACATCGCGCCCGAGCGAGCGATCGTCCTAGCTCGCATCACAACTGGGGTGGCGTCCACAAGTATGACTGGGGAGGGGCGGGGTATGCATGGCTGATGTACAATTTGTCTCGGGTCACGACCAGTGATTCAAAGTCTGCTGTTGGATTCTGGGCCGCCCTGGAGGTAATTCCTTACTCCTCTGCCTTTGCCATTTTTTTTTTTTTTTAATGATCCATATACACTACTGACCTGCTCCTGTGCAATGTCCCCCTCCCCCCTTTTAAAGTATGAGGATATCATCACTTTCACCCTGGGCGCCCGCTTCTTTTCTCGGAGGTGCTCACCTATCCCCTTCTCAACAACTGGAATCAGGTCCAGCGCCGCGATGTAAGTTTAAAGCACTTGGAAACAGGTCTGAGGTCCCAACTCGACTTGATGGTTCCTGAGCAGGTAAAACTCTCTTTCAACTTTGTTTATTTTTAGCTCGGGAATCTCCTTTTACTGATGTGCTAACTGCTTGGATTCTCTCTCTTTGTTTTTTTTTTTTTTGGGCAGATCCTTCCTGACCCGTACCTTGCATCCCCCTTCTGGGACTGAGCAGCTGTAGGCACTTCCCGCCTATTTAACAATTGCCGGGTCATGTTCTTCTATGGATCATGGGCCAAATTCTATTATCTAGGGGAGCGAGTCGTGCACCAATTTCAGGGCCATTATGCCATACCTGTGGATCCTCCGACGGATGTTTGGTATCCTGTTGGCAGTATCGAGGAGCTTACCGCGACCCTCTTCAACAATGTACTTTCCATTCATGCTCTCCACGTGCCCGAGGACTATCATCTTTGGTACGAGTGCTTGTCGTACCGATTTATCCTGCCGCGCTTTGTACCTAGCGCCAATGTCCTTGCGTTCGGCGGTCCTCTCGGCCAGGTAATTCTTCCTAGATTGGATTAGATCCCTTTATGCTTTAGTTCGGTCCTTCATTCTTTCTAAGCGGATCTTTATTTTGTTCACAGTTTGCTCCCATGGATGATTCGGATGGTGATGGCAGGGCGGGTGCAGCTGATATGTCAGGGGAAGATCCCTCTGGTGCTAGCCCTTCTGGTGTGGGTCCCTCGGGCGAGGGCTCCTCGGGTGCTGGTCCATCGGGTACCTCTCATGCCGGTATCCCTGGTGCTGATCCGCCCGTGGTCTATGAGACCATTCGGCACCTGGATGATAGCTTCCTTTCAGGCCTCTGCGCTGATGTAGATCGATAGGCGTGGCTTTCTGCTAAGGTGGCCCGTGTTCCTCCTCCTAAGGTGATTCCACGGGTAAGTCTTCTAATAGCCTAATCTCTCCCCATTTTGGTTTCCTTCTGCATATGCTTTTTCAAAGTGCCCTGATAATTAATGTTATGTAGTTCTGAATGTAGGATTTCAACTCGGCCATAGAATATGCGGAGTACCACCATCATCTTGCAGAGCTTAGGGAGGTGGAGACGGTGAGTACCTTGCTGCCCTACTCCTCTCATTCATTTCATTATTATTTGTCTCTTAACTGATCCTGACTCTTGACTTTGACTGTGCCTTGCAGCATGCTCGTGTTAAGGAATCACGTTCTTTGCTCAGTAGGATCTCGCAGGCGTGGTCCAAGTTGGGGGACATTCGGGCCTTCCAGAGCTCCTCTCATCGTCGCAAGAAATCAAACGGCGTAAGCAAGGACTAGGCTTTTAGTTTTAGCTTTGAAAACTCAGTACTCTTAGGAATTTGATTTGGATTTTTTTGTTTAGACAGTTTTTTCCTTGGGTGGATGATGTGACACTTTGGATGATATATTTTTTTTGAAAAATATTTTTAGTGCTTTTGTTTTGATTTTATGCCATGGTTTCCTTGCCTCGTATCTCTTTTTCTGCAGGACGTGTCTGCCAAATGCTCTCAGAAAGCGACTTTTTGGGTCGCATGCCTTAATGTAGGATCAATCCTGCACATAAACAAAGTAATTCCCAAACCATTAGTGATTGGAAGCATAGATATAGAAAAGAAAAGGGTGAAAGTCCCCCCAGTTAGATCCCGAGCTGGCTGGGGAGGGGGATCTGTAGTATGGCGCAATTAATAGTTGCTCTAGGCTAAATCCCAGGGAATTTGCACTGGCGCAACTAATATATACGCCAGGCAAAAATGGGGAAAAAATGCACTGGCGCAACTAATAGTTGCGCCAGGCTTAACTTGGGGAGTTGTGGGTCCTTATATACTCGAGGCAGCCCAAAACTTATCCCTTCTCAGTTTTATTTGGACCCTTTTACCGATTCTTTTTGCACTTGCTTTTCCAAGGTGGGTCCATCACCATACATCGATTTTTATCTTCTCAAAAGATCTTTGTATGTTCATGGATCCACTTTCTAACCCTCCCTTACGTGGAGGGCCTGGAGCCAATTTACCCCCTTCCTTGGGCTTGGGGCCCAAATTTCTAACAGCCTAGTTTGAGAGCTTGAATGAGAGTGAGCTCGCCGACTTGGAGCACCTTGGGCTATCTCGCCTTCCTTCCTTTCTAAAGGTTCCTCCATGGTGGGAATTCCTTTTCGTTGTCGCTTCATTTTGGGATGTGAATTCCCATGTATTCCATTTTGGGAAGCGGAAGCTAATCCCAACCCTTGAGGAGCTATCCAATATGTCTAGCCTGAAGGTTCACAGGGGCCTTGCAAGAGTCACGCCTCAGCCGGGCTACTCCAAATCCGTTCACCTTACTCTCGGTTTGAAGAAACTTGAGTATGAAAAAAGTCTCATTGGGGGGCCCACAAGGTGTTCACTAAAATTCCTCAATGAACTTTTCGGTGACGAAAGCCTCCGAAGATTGCCGGTTAGGAATATTTTCAATGTGAAAGCTCTAGCACTCGGTCTCATTTTTGAAATCCTCTTCTTTACTGGGGGGAGAGCTTCTCATTGGCATTTTGCAATGTTTTGACGGAGCTGGAGGCGAGGCGATCCATGATGCATTTGGTTCTTGCCGAGCTGTATGGAGGCCTTGATTCATTTGCTTTGGGCAAGGTAGAGGGCCTTTGGGGGTGCCCCTTGCTGCTTCAGGTCTAGTTGAGTGAGCACCTCGCTATCTTGGGGCCTATGCCCCACTTTTATATTGGTCGAGGTGAGGCGGCTCAGTGCTTTCTGGGTAGGTGTCATTTGCTTCCACAGGGCAATGTGTCAGCTTTGAAACTTTGGTTGACCGATGCCGAGCTAACATGGAGGCTTCCTTGGTTGGACCAGACCTTCCCAATAGTTCGCTCTAAAGACCATGAGGGCATCACCCTCCTAGGATTGACTGGCAGCACCTTTTACTTCCCATTCCAAGTGTTGCGTCAGTTCAGCTGCCCTCAGCAGGTGCCTTGCAAGGCCAAACCCTCCCTATGTGATTTGATCTTTTCTAGGGGGTCCTTTGGAGACATAGATCAGATTGTTGCTCTTTGGGAAATGCGTCAGTCGACGCTGATGTGTGATATTGAGTAGGGAGATTTGGTTAGAACTTCTCCTGAGTACGATGCCTGGCTATTGACTGAGCAGCCTGCTGCCGATGGTCCAGATTCGGTAGAGATTGTTGATACTGGAAGCCCCTGGCCAAAGAAGGAGACGGCACTCCGAGCCCGTATCGAGCTACTAGGAGACGAGAAGAGGGTCCTACAAGAACTTTTGGCACATGAAAAATAGCAGAAACAGCAGAGAGCGAGGTCCTCTGTTTGAAGGGATCACTGAGCGTCGCTTTTGGGGCCACCGAATCTTCTCGAAAGAGATATAAGAGCCTTCATGGTCGCTGGCTGACTGAGCGGAATGTCCGGGAAGATGACCTTCATGCTGAGAATAGCGCATTGAAGCACGAGCTGGGCCGCTAACTCCTTTCTACACATAGAACTTTTTGCACAAATCAGATACACAGAAAAAGGGGCATAAAAACCCCTTTACAGATACACACATTTTTGGTATATATATTTTCTTTATGTTTTTGCTGTTTTTCGTTTATTTGTAAAAAGGAAAACACGCTAGTCATCATACCGACTCTTTTTTGGGATGTCGTGTAAGCGGTGCATTTTATAAATAAAAGGTAGTTTATTATATACATCTACATAGACTTTTTGGCCTTTTTGTTTTATGCGCATATATATATATATTTTTTGCACGGCGCCTTAATCACCTTGTGAAACCCTGGGTCCTCTTTTGAGCATGATCGAACCCCCCCTTTTTTACTGTTTGATGCATGAAAGAGTTTCAACAGCCCTACAAAGGCCGAAACGTTCATCCCCTTGGGATTGAGTTAAACCTTTCTCCTTACCTTGAGTCATACATTTGACGGTGCGGTTTCACAAAGACAATTCTGGTTGGGACTCGATTCGAACTAGCATGAGCAGCCTAGTCGGACAAGAGGGTATAGGAAGAGTAATAAGGGCTCCTTAAGCATCAATCTTCTCAATCAGTCCAAACCTTTCTTTTTCAATTTTTTCTCTTTTCTTTTCTCTTTTTTTTTTTATCTCCCTTTTTTACCCGTGGTGCCCTTTCGGGTTTTCACCACGTCCATGGGTTTAGCTCTCTTACCCCAAGCGCCCTTTCGGGTTTTCACCTGGTCCGCACAAGCTCGCTATTTTTACCCGTAATGCCCTTTCGGGTTTTCACCACATCCATCTTGCTTTGAGCTTGTATTTTTACTTTTATTTTTATTTTATTTTTTCATTTTTTTTTTTTTTTAAACAGCCACGACATAGACGTTGATTCCATCATAGCCGGCTAGATGGGGTTCTAGTGTCGTCTCACAACTCGGCTTGTGTTGACTTAACAGATGCTATGACTGCTTGTGAACCTACAAAGAGGGCTTCCTTCAGGGTGTAGCTTGGCCATGGGTTAGGTTAGGATTTGAAGGTATGCTAGGCTAAAATTCTTGATACGGCTTCAGTTTTCTCAACATACTTTCTTCCTTGGGGGTTCTACTGTACATGCCCCGTGATTCTTCTACACATTTTTTTTGTTCTTTTTGCTCTATTTCAAGTCATCTCTTTTTGAGGTTTTGTTTTTTCGATTTTTTTTGGGATTTTGATGGTAACTTTACTTCCGTTTTTTGTATATGTACACACACTTTTTTTTTTAGGGAAGGGGGTTATTAAAAGAAAGGCCCAAGCTCAAATGGGATAGTAAAGGATATCATCATTTCAGGGATGCTTTTTGGCTACTGTATTTGGAATGATGGCCTCTTTTGGGTGGTTCTTAAGCAGTCACGTATCTGTTTCACCAATACTTACCTTATCGTGATAGACTAAGAGTAGAACTGTTGGACGTATCCAGCATTGATGAGCTCAGGAAGGTGATCTCCGTCCATGGTGGCGAGGCGGATGGCGTATCCCGACAGTACTTCTCGAATGACATAAGGTCCTTCCCAGTTCGGCTTGAACTTGCCTCTCGGATCGGCATGGAGGGATGGGAAGATCTTCTTCAACACAGTGTCTCCTACCTTCAAATCTCGACCGCGAACACGTTTATTATAAGCGCATGCGATTCTCCCCTGGTAAACTTGAGTATGACACAAGGCTTGGAGCCTTTTCTCATCCAGTAAGCTCAGTTGATCAAAGCGTGATCTCTCTCTCCTTCGGGTAAGCCTGATTCCATGAGAATTCAGAGCGAGGGTACTTCCACCTCTACCGGTAGGATGTCCTTGGTTCCATACACAAGGGACAATGGTGTTGCCCCTGTAGCGGTACGGATCGACGTTCTATAGGCCCATAAGGCAAATTGCAGCATTTCGCTCCAATCTCGGTAACTGACGACCATTTTCTCAAGGATGCGAGCGACCGTCTTGTTGGCAGCTTCCACGACTCCATTAGTTTGAGGCCGATAAGGTGACGAGCGATGGTGTTTGATTTTATATTGCTCACAGGAGGCTCGGATGCGCTTATTTGCAAAATTGGTGCCATTGTCTGTGATGATATCTTTGGATACTCCAAATCATCACACAATATTATTCTTGAGAAACTTCTTGATGTGATTAGCCACAATGTTGGCATATGATGCCGCTTCCACCCACTTGGTGAAGTATTCAATGGCGACGAGGATGAACCGATGCCCGTTCGATGCTTTCGAATGAATCATTCCGACGACGTCAAGGCCCCACGTGACAAATGGCCAAGGAGTGGTCATGCAGTGTAGATCGATGGCAGGAGCGTGTATCAGACTAGAGTGTTCCTGACACTTGTAGCATTTCTGAACATGTTGGAAGCAATCTGATTCCATAGTGGTCCAAAAGTATCCCTGCCGCAGAATTTTCTTAGCAAGCATGTGACCGCTGACATGGGCTCCGCATACTCCTTCGTGGATCTCCTTCATGATGTTGGTCGCTTCACTTTTAGTAAGGCACCTGAGTAAAACATTATTGTAGGATTGCTTGTAAAGGCATTCCCCACAAATGGTGTAGCCTGCCGCTAGACGTTGAATGGTTCGTCGGTCCGTCCTGGGCGTACCCTCAGGGAAAGTTAGGGTCTCAAGGAAATTCTTGATATCTGAGAACCAAGGTGGCTCATCATCAGGCTTTGTAGGTTCCTCAATCTGTAGGTAGAAAGCCAGCTCATTCCTTTGCTCGATCATGATCGGCTTCATCTCAGCACCATATGGGATTTCTATCATTGATGCCAAAGTTGCTAGTGCATCAGCAAAGCGATTCCTTATCTAGGGGACATATGAGAATGTCACATCTTGGAAGCAAGCTATCAGGTCCTCGAGGTGCTCATGGTAAAGGATCAGTTTCTCATCCTTCGTCTTCCAGTCATCATTCATCTTGCATATGATTAACTACGAACTGCCAAACACTCGAAGGTGAGTTATATTTAGATCGAGAGCCGCCTGCAGACCAGTGGCACAAGCTTCGTACTCAGCCATATTGTTAGTACAAGGGAAATTGAGCTTGATAGAGACCGGTACATGGGATCCTTTTGGTGAAATCAGGATGGCGCCAACTCCTTGGCCCTCAGCATTTGCTGCCCCGTCAAAGTGCATTACCCAAGAATCTTCTGATTCTCCTGTATCGTCCTCTGTCATAAAAAGGATATCCTCATGAGGGTCCTGCAAAGGATTTTTGGCGAGATGATCGGTGATTTCTTGCCCTTTTATCGACTTCTGAGTGACAAACATGATGTCAAACTCAGATAATAACAACCGCCATCGTGCAGTTCGCCCAGTAAGATCTGGCTTCTCAAACAGGTATTTTAATGGGTCCATGCGGGATAGGAGTAGTACAACCTGAGATAGTAAATAATGGCGGAGCCTCTGAGTAGCCCAAACAAGAGCCAGGCATGCTTTCTCCAAATGAGAATAGCGCATTTCATAATCAGTAAACTTCTTGCTCATATAGTAAATGGCCTGCTCTCTTCTTCCCGTCTCGTCATATTGCCTTAAGACACATCCCATTGAGACTTTCGTCATGGAGAGGTACATTAAGAGTGGTCTCCCCAGCTCGAGTGGTACCAAAATAGGTGGGTGGAGGAGGTAGCTTTTGATTTTATCAAATGCTACTTAACAATCGTCGTTCCATTCAACGGGCAAGTTCTTCCTTAGTAGCTTGAAGAGCGACTTGCAGATTGAAGTTAACTGTGCAATAAACTGACTGATATATTGAATTCTCCCTAAGAACCCTCTAACTTATTTCTCAGTAGATGGGGGCGGCATCTCAATGATAGCTTTGACTTTAATTGGGTCGACCTCGATCCCTATCCTACTGACGATGAACCCCAACAATTTTTCGGACATAGTACCAAATGCGCACTTCTATGGGTTTAGATGTAGCCAATACTTTCTCCACCTCTCAAACAGCTTCTGAAGGTTTACCAAGTGATCGCCTCACTCTGGTGATTTGGCTATCATATCATCAACATACACTTCAATTTCTTGGTGCATCATGTTGTGGAACAACGCAGTCATTGCTCTTTGGTATGTTGCGCCGACATTTTTCAGTCCAAATGGCATGACTCGGTAGCAAAAGGTTCCCCATGGAGTGATGAACACAGTCTTCTCTCAATCTGCCTCCGCCATCTTTATCTGATTATATCCGGAGAATTTGTCCATAAAAGAAAGCATCTCGTGCTTAGCAGTGTTATTGACCAAGATGTCGATGTGCGGCAATGGGAAGTCGTCCTTCGGGCTCGCCCTATTCAAATTGCAAAAATTTATGCACATGCAGACCTTTCCATCCTTCTTCGACACAGGCACAATATTGGCTAGCCACTGCGGGTATTTGGATACCATGAGAAACCCCACATCATACTGCTTGATGACCTCGTCCTTGACTTTCAACATCCACTCGGGTCGGAGACGTCTCAACTTCTGCTTAACTGGCTTCATATAGGGGTAGAGAGGCAACTCATGCTCGACCAAATCGATGTCCAGACCAGGCATGTCCTCGTACAACCAGGAAAAAATGCCTTGGTATGACTAAAGGAAGTCGATCATGCTTTTCCATTCTTCAGGGACAGCGACGTTTCGATTTTGGTTATTCTGAGAATCTCCTCAGTCCCTAGATTAATATCCTCTGTCTCTTCGACAACGAGGGTAGGGCCATGCTAAAAGTCAGTGAACCGGTCAAGGAGCTCATTGGGGAGCTCCTCCAAAGGACTATCCTCGTCCAGACTCGTAACTCCTACCTCTTCTTGTCTTTCTACAGGAAAGGGGTCGATTTTACGTGGGACGGGTATTTCGATTAAGGCATCATTTTGTGAGACTTTTTCTTGAATTTTGAATGATGATATTTTTAGACTTTGGATTTTTTCAATGTTTTTGGGATTTTGTATTTTTTTCATGTTTTTAAGATTTTTGTTTTCTTCGGAGACGGACCCTTGGCAAGGCGGGTTACTATATATACAAGGTATTGTCTGCCAAGGGCTTATCTCACTTTTTATAGGTTGTTTTTTTTTAGAAAATGGGTGTCAAATGTTAGGTCACTCCCCGCTTCCAAGGTTTGGGGCAAAGATGCCCGCCATGCACTGAGGGCCATACTTGTTGGGATGGAGAGTCATTAGAGTTAGCTTCCATCATGTTGATCCTCATTTCATCTGAGATGATGTCCTCAAACGATAACTCAGTTTTGTAGTAATTTACCATAGGGGGAGTTTGTTCAAGTACTAGTCGTCATTCCTTGAAGAGGGACAACGTAGCCAAATCTATTTCCAGGCTGGGAAGGGAGATCTGGGGATTGGTGGGATGTATAGGGGCTGTGGGTTTGTGTAGGGTCAAATGGGTTACCCCATTTCGATCGAACTTTACAACCCCAGCATTGACAAAGGATTCCCTAATATGAGGCCTAGGGCAAGGTTTCTCTTCTATGTTGATTCCTCGAGCTCTTGCAGCTGCGACAACCCTGGCTTTCTCTTTGGCCTCTTGGACCTCTTCCTCTGTGGGCTTGTACCCCAGCCCAAATTTTACTTTCTATCCCTTAGCCACAACTAGCTCTCTCCTGCCTTGTAATCTAGGCCGGAGCCCTCAGCCTTTCTGGTAGCCCCACTTTTGGAGCATAGCTACCACCACTACCATTCCGCCTCCTGTTTTAGACATGATGCCTTCAATGGGCTCCGAGAGTATCGCTGACACCTCATATTCAAAACTGTGAAGGTCGACATCCTCAGCGGTGTGCGGTATATCCAACACATTAGGTTTTTCGATGCTATTGGCAGATTTTTCTTTCTCACTGTGCCCCTCACCAATGATTGTAATAATTTTGTGCCCAGACGCAAACTTGAGTTTCTGGTGCAAAGTGGAAGGTATGGCTCCAACCTCGTGCAGCCACGAGTGCCCCAACAATAGATTAAATGAAAATTTGATATCCATGACTTGAAATAAGATGGAAAAGGTCATTGGCCCTATCTGCAGCTCAAGATCAACTTCTCCCATTATTTCTCTCCTGGTATTGTCAAACCCTCTTGCGCTGGTTCTGGTGGGCCTCAGTATGAATGGATCGACCCCGATCTTAGTGGCGGTTCTTAATGGGCATATGTTCAATGCGGACCCATTATCAATTAAAACCAGGGGAATGACCATATTTCCTTACTCAACGGTTATATTTAATGACTTGGAGTGGCTACACCCTTCTTCCGGTAAATCAGCATCAGAGAATGAAATGGCATTTGGAGCCATCACTTGCCCAATTATCTGCCTGACTTCATCTTGGCTAACTTGGAATGATAGATGCGCATTTTTTAATGCCCCCATTAATGCTTGAAAATGGAGTGGGAACATCATTAAAAGATCCCAGACGGTTATATGGGTGGGCATTCTTCTCAGTTGAGTCTCTAGTATATGTTCCCGACTCATTTTTTCGAAGGGGTTCACAGCGTTGTCTTTCTTCCCCTCTGGTTGGGCTTGCGCTGCCGCTAGTGCTTTTGGCTACTTTGATATCCTCCCTGACCTGGTAACAAAATCTACTGCCTCTTCTCTGCTGCTGCTGCCAAATGGAGGTGGTGAAGCTTGAGGGTGGTGGTATTGGGGGGAAGGAGGTAAAGGTTGGCCATTGATAGCTGGTAGGTGTTGGTGGGAGATGGGGGGGTCTAATGGGCCGTTAGGTAATAGACCGGGGTGGTGGAGTTCACAAGCAAAACTTGGGGTGACGGGGTGGACGCGGGCCATTGATAATCGACGAGTGAGGGTGTGGGATTGGGGGCCTGATGGCTTATTGGGTAATTGATGGGGGCAGTGGAGTTTGCCGGTAGTTGAACTGGGGGAAATGGGGCGGGCACAGGCCATTGATAACTGGCGGGTGCGGGTGTAGGATTGGAAGGCCTATTGGCTCATCAGGTAATTGATGGGGGTAGTGGTGTATGATTGGTATGCATTGATATGTACATAATTGATGGGTGGTGGATGGAAAGTATGCCCTAAGATCCAAGGGTTCATATTGCGGGATCGGGTTGGGGAAATATTCTGACAAATTTAGGGGTTCAATTACCCCTACGTTCCTTTCTTTCATGTTCCTCGATAATGGTGCCACATAACTCTCTCGATCACTGATATAATCGGATGGGTCAAATTCAAACTCCCCCTCATCTTCTATCATTTCGACGGTGGGTCTGGGGCCTGCTCCTCCGATAGGATGTGGGGAGAAGTGGCACTTGGTGAATATTAGCATGCTGAGTAGGTGCAAGGGAAATGATTTTCCCGGTATCGATCAAATCCTGGATGGCATGCTTCAAGGGGAAGCAACAATCAGTTGGGTGACCCGGACCCTGATGAAAATTATAGTGAGTATTTGGATCATAATTCCTTGGGATCGGGTGAGGAGGAGGTTGCAGTTGACGGATAGTGACTAATCCCTTTTCTACTAACAAAGACAGAAGTGCACTCAATGATTGCCCAGAGGCATAAAAATGCGGTCGTAGCGGGCTCTCCTCTGCTCCGGAGTCATTTGCATTCCTTGCCCATTCCCTATTCTCTGCATCTGCTTAGGCCTGACTGGTGCTAGTGGGGCTGCCTGAAATTAAAATGGGGTAGTGTTGTTATTTGGCCTAGTATTGGCTATGTTCTGGACCTCGCCCCCTATTCTCTTATTGTTCCTTTGCTCCGAAAACCTCCTAACCCCACTGGGTCCACTTGGCATGTTCTTACTCAGACGGCCCTCCATGATGGCATCCTCACATCGGTTAGCATTTCTCACCAGATCAGCAAAGCTGGACTGCCGCTAGTACACCAAAAAGTCTGAGATCACTGGTAGAGTATTCTTTGAGATCATCTCTATCTGCTCATCATCAGGTATTATGTTTCTGACCTGAGCTGCCAGTGCTCTCCAGCGTCCCAAGTAGTCGCTGAAGGTCTCGTTCTGGTTCTGTTTTAAATGGGCCAAGTATGACTTACGCGGCTCAATGTCTATATTGTAGACATATTGTTCTTAAATTAGGTGCGTCAGGTCCTTCCATGTTTTCATCATGGATGGTTCTAAAGATGTGAACCATCTGAAAGCCGTCCCGATCAGACTCTTCTAAAAGACTTTTATTAGTAGTCTTTCGTCCTCTTCGTATTGGCACATGTCCCCACAGTAGGACTTTAAGTGCGCAATAGGATTGCCAGTGCCATTATATTTGTCGAAGGCTGCCATTTTAAATTTGGGGGGCAGGGGGACCTCAGCAAACAAGCACAAATCTGTGAAGTTCGTGGCGTAGATTTCAGCACCACCCATTTTCATCAGCTGCTTCTGTATTTTGTCCAATTGTTCTGAGTCTTTTGATGCAGGGACTGCTTTCTCGGCCATCGGTTGGACTTTACTTTGGGCCACCAAGGGGTGGGCACTTATAGGAGGAGGGTTAAGGCCGGTCAATGCCCCAGCGTAGGCCTCGCTATTCCTAATCTCGTCCTCCTCATACTGCTGGTCAGCATAATGTGCAGTGAGGGCGAGATTTTCTTGTTGTTGTTGCCCGAGTTGGATGGGAATGACATGAGTGGGGGTGGGGTGAGCCCATTGGGGGTGAGGAAAGGTTTGTTGGGTGATGAGATTTTGGTTTAGAGGTGGGGCCTGATGGGGCCATTGGGGTATGGGGGAAGGTTTGGAGATGGCCTTGGGGTGTGGGGCCATGGGAAAATTGGGTTTGGAGTATGGCATGAGTGTGACCTGGCTGTAAAGGTTGGGTGAAATGTTGGGGGTATTGTGGAAGGTATGAGTGTGGGGTTTGGGTTTGGGTCATGAAGCCTTGGTGATTTTGGGCTATGGGCCACTGATGGGTTTGGGCCAAGGGCCCTTGGTAGGTTTGGGCCATGGGCCTTGGGTAGGTTTGGGCCAATGGGCCTTGGTAGGTCTGGACCATGGGCCCTTGATGGGTTTGGCCCAATGGGCCTTGGTGGTATGGGCCATGGGCCCTTGGTGGGTTTGGGCCATGGGCCCTTGATGGCTTTGGCCCAAGGGGTCTTGATAGGTCTGGGCCATGGGCCATGGGTAGGTTTGGGTGGTGGGGTATTGGGTCATGGGGCCCTGGGATATGTGGGACAAGGGGGTTTGGGCCAATGGGCCTTGGGGTATGTGGGAAAAGGGGGTTTGGGCCATTTGGCCTTGGGGCATGTGGGTAATGAGAGTTTGGATGGTGTGAATTATGGGGGGTTGATGGGGTCATTGAGGAGTGAGGCATGGAGATTGGCTAGGGTGTGAGATGGGTTTAAGGATGTGGGGTGTGGAGGAAGGGAGGTGTTTTGAGAAGCCTTCCACATGGAGTAGGCTTGGAACATCTCCTCCATCATGGTCATGGATGAAGGATTGGATGTGGGGATGGAGAGGGGAATTGGGCATGGCCCCAGTATGATCGGGCATGGCCATGGTAAGAGGTGGGATATGGGGTGGATTGGAGAATTGAGGTGGGGTAAAGTATGGGGAGGGATTAGGGATGTTTAGGGATGGTGGTTGGTGGCGTGTGGATGTTTAGGGATGTGGATGGTTGGTGGCATGGCCCCGGTAAAAATGGGCATGACCCGGGTAGA
Source organism: Chloranthus sessilifolius (assembly GCA_021018995.1). Lineage (NCBI taxonomy): Eukaryota > Viridiplantae > Streptophyta > Magnoliopsida > Chloranthales > Chloranthaceae > Chloranthus > Chloranthus sessilifolius. Next base: position 44,723,433 of record CM037593.1, on the reverse strand, counting down.
TGGGGGGATGTGTGGGGGATTGGATAGGGAGGAATTGATGTGAATGTGGGTGGATCGGGCCTATAGGGGGAAGATGGGAAATGAGGCATGGATATGGATTGGGAGAATGGATTTTGTGTAGATGTGGAAGGGAAATGGGTTGGACTTGGCATGGGTATGGTTTGGACAAAAGATGGAGAATGGGGGTTGGACTTTGGATATTTTGGGGGGTATCGATTGGGAAAATGGGGGCACCAAATGAGCCGATAACGATAAAGGAGGGTTGGGTGAGGGGGATGGTGGAAAAAACTTCTCCCGAATGGGAGTGGGTTGAAGAATGTGGCAGGGATGAGTCAAGATCGGCGTAAGCCGGGTCCACTACCCATGACATTCTTCAGGAGCGGGTCAGGTAAGGGTGCCTTGAATAAGGCCCAAAAATCCTCCTTCCCCTATGGGACGGCGGAGGGCAAGATGATGTCGTTGTGCCAGCACCACAAACTATATTTTTGGGGTTTTTGATTTTATATATTTTTTGAAATTTTTTTTGAAATTTTTTTAAAAAACAAAGGTTTCAAAGCCTTGGAATTCCCTTTTCGGGTGGCCCTCGTACCTTAATTCAGGACCCGCGGCGACGATTTTGAAGCACTTCGGAAGAATCGAAGGAGAACCTTCAATCTATTGAAGGCACAAAAATTGAGGCAACACAACCCGATCCCCCGGAATGAGCTAAAAAGAAATTGCCCTCTTTTGATCGACGGGGGCGTATTGGGTATCAGAGATGGCGGGGCCTAAACAAGGCACTAAGCACACTGATCGGGAGACTCGGGAGGTGGAGAAGGCCACAGATTCGGGCTGGTGTGCTGTTAAATAGACCTGGCGCAACTAATACATGCGCCCAGGTTGCAGGGCACTGTTTTTACACTGGCACAACTATTAGTTGCGCCAAGGTAAAAATATGGATTTTAAAGCTAGCGCAACTATTAGTTGCGCCAGTTATAAATTTTAGTTTTTTGCACTGGCACAACTAATACTTGCGCCAGGCAAAAACTGATGATCCAGAATGTATAACAGCAAAGATAACAACCCAAAATGAGTCTCTTTTTGGGTTTTTTGTGGAAGCTGGGCTTCCGAGAACTGAGTTGTTTTTCAGTGATCGATTCTCTCCTTACCGCACCTAACGGGTTTGAATCCTGTATAATTCGCTAGTGCGCTCCCCAAGGGTTTTAAGCTTCGGAATGGGAACCCACCTAATATACCTCCGGTACCAGCGCCTTCTCAGATACTAGGTGGGCTAGGACTTTTCTAGATCATCACTACTAGGGGTTGTCACCATACTAAGACCCGGGTGGTTGTGTGTTTGCCTAATCCCAACCCTTTTAAAATTTACCCCGTAAAAATAAATTAATTAAGCTCCCTAACTTGATTCAATTTTAATTTTTTTCAAAGTTTTTCCCTTTTTTTGAAAGTTTTCTTTAGTTCAAAGACCAGGGGTAATGACCCTGTGCCGCCACTACGGGCCTGCGTCCACTGTTGGGATATGAGTGCACAAGTAGGCCCGCCAATCAGCTAAGGCACTTTAAATGATAGAAAATTAAAGAAATTGAAAGAGAATGTTCAAGTAGGCCCGCCAATCAACTAAGGCACCAAAAATGATAGAAATATAAGGAAAAAAAATAAAGACAATGCACAAGTAAGCCCGCCGATTGGCTAAGGCATGTAAATGACGGAAAAGTAGGGGTGAGTAAAACAAAAATAAAATAAAATAAATAATAAAAAAATAGCGAAATGGTTAGTAAAATAAAAAAATAAAAAGGCCAAATTTCAAGGAGAAACTCTACAAGCAATCCCCAGCAAAGTCGCCATCTGTGCAACCGTGGGATTTGTGACGATCCCGTCGCGGCGATGTGCTCGCTTGTAAAAAAAATAAAGATAGAGTCGTCACCCAGAGCTTTTGGTGTTCCGAGATACCTATATCATTTTTATGAGCACCGAAGTGCTAAAAATATGACTCTGAATCCGGTCCACACCAAAGGCTCTTGGGTAGGGGCTTCGGTTATCTATCGGGAAGGTGTTAGGCACCCGATCAACTGGCTTGACGCGGTCTCTACTAATGGTCAACACAAAAATAAAGTAAAAGAAAAGAAAAAAGCTTCCTCTTGCTCAAATGGGCCTTAAATCCTATTTGTGTCCCTTCATTCCTACCGAAAATTCGGCGGCGTAACGGCACAAATGGGAGGACGGGAGGAGCCAAAGAAGAGATAGGAGAAGAAAGGGGAGAGTCGAAGCCCTCGGGCCCTTGTAGCATCGTAGAGGAGCCTTGCTTAGCTTGCTTTGATAAGCTTTTGAAGGCTTGTATGGTATGGAATGGGGCTCTAACTCTTAAAGCTTGAAGCTAAGAGGCAGAGAAGGAAGGCTAGGGGATCACACACCTAACCTAGAGGCTTTTTGAATTCTGATTTTCATATGGGAAGTGTGCACCAAAGGGAGAAAGATCTTCTCACTTTAAGCTCTTTCTCTCTTAGGCCAAAATTCTCAACCCTTAAACTAAGGGGTGGGGGGCTCTATTTATAGGAAATGGGTGGATTAGGAGACCACTTAAGAGCTAAATGGGTTTAGCAATTAGGTAATCTTAAATCTAAGGTTTCCTAGGATTTTGAGAGCTTAGAAATGTGTGAGAAGGTCCTCCAATGGTGGATGATAGGGTGAAGCATTAAGCCACTTAATGGGTTGCAAATAGGTAGTGAATGGGTGCAACAAAACTATCAAAACACCCCCCAAAGGTCGAGGTGGTCAACAAGTCAAACCCTAATCATGAATTTTGAGAAAAAAAACTAGGGTTACTATTCATATGTTTGGCGCAACTATTAGTTGCGCCAGGCAAATGTACAGTAAAACAGTGCCGAACAATGCCTGGAAGTTGGCTCGCGAGGGTGGGGTCCACTTTTAAAACTGGCACAACTATTAGTTGCGCCAGGCCATTTCTGGGGATAAATGGCCTGGCGCAACTATTAGTCATGGCAAATCCCTAGGGGGGGCCCACCTGGATTTACTCTCTTGCCCTCCAAGTTTGGGCCACCATTCTTTCGATGTACAACTCTGATTGGGGCGATTCTTAGACCGTTGGAAAGCTGACGACTTCTACTTTTCAATGGTGTGAGATTCGATCATAGTAGAACTCCGTAACTGGTCCCGGTGCACCGCACCTTTTCTAAGATTTGGAAGGTTAGGTTTAGGTTCAGAATGGGTTCTAAGGGTTGGGATTGATTTCTAAAGGTTTGGAGCAGGTTCCTAAGGGATCTAGGGTGATTCCTAACGGTTTGGAAGGGTTCCTAAGGGTTCTAGGGTGGTTCCTAAAGGTTCCATACATGCCATCAAAAGCTCGAAAGTACACCTTTCTCGAAATGTGTTTCGATCGGGCCTTGGGCCAAATTTGGGTGTCTACAATTTCCAATATTACCCTTGGTCTAGTTTTAGACCTAGCCCTTAGGAAATACCTGCCCAAATCCTTAGTCTGGAGCCAAATAGGCCTCCCCAATCTTTCCTAATTGTCAATCCTGTCACTGTTATGTTTGGCTTATTTTGAAACATCAAACGAAGTTGGATTGATGTAAAATTAGTCACATTTGAAAGCTTATCGAAGTAGCTTTCCAACGAGCCAAAAAATGTGCATTTCCGACAAGTAAAGTTATGATCAGTTTTCAGAAGTTGCACAAAAAGTGACGAATTTTAAGACTCCTAATCGAATTACGATTAGTCTCTATTACTATTTTATAGGATTTGTTTCTTTTATTAGAAATAGGATTAGTTTCATTATTGCTTTAAGACTTTATTTTATTATTTTAGAAGAATTAAGAATTAGAGTTACACTTGGAATAAGAATTAGGATATTTTCTTTATTTAAATTAGGAATTACGGTTACACCCAAATTTCTAGTAAAAGCCTATAAAATCTAATTCTAGTTACACCCCTACCCCCTAGCCACTCTACACAATTCTCTCTTCTGAGCCTCTTCCTTTTAGAAAATTCTAGTTCTTAATTCTAATTCTAAAATCTAGTTCTAGTTCTCTTTCTAGTTTTGGTTCTTAATTCCTAGGTTCTAGTCCAGTTCTAGTTCCTAATTCTTAGTTCCTAGGTTCTAGTTCTAGTTCTTAATTTTCTTTCTAGTTCCTAATTTTCTTTCTAGTTCTTAATGCTAGTTCAAATTCTTCATTCTAGTTCTAAATTCTTAATTCTCGATCTCGATTTTTGATTCATAATTCTCAATTCTAAGTTCAAATTTAGCTTTTAAATCTTCAATATTTACAAAATAATCCTTAGCCACCCGATTTGCCCAAAGGAACTTACGGAGGGTACTCGAGAACGGGGCCAATCCTCCTTAGCATAATGGACCACATCCCCTTTTTAATTAGACTCCTGGTAGGATTAGGAGACTAGATCAATTAGACTCCCAGTAAGATCAGGAGACCAAGTCAATTAGACCTCCAATAAGATTAGGAGATTAGATTCATTAGAATCCTAGCAAAAGTAAGAAAGCCAAACTAGTTGGATTAAAGGCAACGCAAAGCTGCTGAAGTTGGTCGGTGATGTTAAGTAAAGGAGTTCAACTTGCAAGTCTCCACTCTTCTTAAAGCGTGAATAGTGATGTGTTGCAGAGTCGATAAACATCTACAACTGGCGAATGCATCAATCCATGTATTCTTCATTTAAGATTTACCTTTTCGTTTTAGCAATTTAATATTTTCTAATTTATTATTCATTGCCTTTGCCAGAGTTCACTTGGACCGAATTGGGCCACTTATTTCAAAAACTGAAAGGAACCTAGAAAAAGCACGTACCAACAGACTGGCGATCGCGATGGGACTCTTTTCGATAGGGTCCCTGATTTAACTAGTTTGGTTTTTGGTTATTTTTTTTGCTTTACTTTCCACTTCTACACACACTTACACAACATATTCGACTTTAAAAAAATAGTAATAATAATAATAAATAAATAAATAATAAAAATAAAAATAAAATAAATTAAATTACTTGAAAATGTCTAGCTTCGAAAAATTTAACTTTAATGATATCGACCCACCCTCATGGGTCCTCCCTAGCGATCCTGAGTATAACTTTAGGTCGTCTTCATGGACAGCCCAACGTCGTAGTCGGGTAAACATGGTTAGTAAGAGCGAAAAATACCCCTTTGCTCCACAAAACACAAATCACAACGACAGCAACGGAGAAAGTGGTACTGAGAAAAGTTACCCAACTACCGAAGTTATAGACGACACTACTAGTGCACTCCCGAAAGGAGGAAAAGACGCTGACGCCCTACCCCGAACTTTTACCGACTCATACGAAGATATAAAGGACCAGATACAAGTTACTCCCAAAAGTAGACAGAGAGGAAAGACATTGACTCCTCCGCGTACTCTGACTCCTCCGACACATAATACATACACACTTCGCACTCCCTATGATGACAGTCGCCAAAGATAAACCTCTCTCGAGACACCTAAAGACAATGCTACGATCAACATGGACGGTCTCCCTCAACTTTTAGATGACTACATGGCTAAAGGAGAATGCTCAAAGTAGTACTTCGGATTCGACAAATTCTGCCAAGACCTTGACTTCACTGTACCTGTGGGATTTAAACCGCCAAAATTCAACAAATACAACGGCAAGGGGAACCCGAGACACCCTTGGCCCTATTTTGTAATGACTGTCGACCCATACGCAATAACCATGGGTCTTCTCATTCACTATTTTCAGAGATCTCTGAAAGGAGAAGCCCTTGACTAGTTCGCAACTCTGCCTCTAGCTGAAATCGAAACCTTCAAAGACTTAATTGACAAATTCCTAAACCAATACCAACATATGACCCACAAGGAGATCAGCCTTATCGACTTAATGCATATAAGACAAGAGGACGGTGAAGACTTCTCGATGTTCGCCAACCGTCGGAGAAGGCTCTCTGCCCGAATGGGGAATCAAATAAAAAAAAGCAATGCGATAGAAATTGTGATCGGCAATACCTGAGAGCCTCTTCGAAGTGCTCTCATCTTAAGCGACTACTCCAATTTCTCTAGCCTCCGAGAATGCGCCTCACGCATAGAACGTCAACTGAAGAATGGAGACCTTAATCTCTCCACACTGACATCCAACAACCCTAGAACAAACACCCTAAATGAAGTTATAGACTACGAACAAATTAACACAAATCATGAACAAAACCAAACATACTCTCAACCATACCACCCATATGACCAAGCTTAAGATCTATACACAAACCAACCACTGTACACGAACTCGTACTATGACCAAAACCAGTACCCCAATGACGCGCAAACTAACATCACCTGCTACAACTCGTTGTTTGAACAAACTTCATCAAGCCTTCAACCCGCATACGATACCGTATACTCACTCACTCCTGTCTCATTCCACCCGGCTAGTCTGATATGCAAAATTGAACCTGCATCGGACCACCTTCATACCATTCACTCACAACCAACTAACCCTATCTTGCATATCTATAAACATAAAATTACCTTTTGCCCTGAACCAATAACCAAGATCATTAAAATCCAAACTATCACCAAATCCACCCCTAAACTAACTCAACCCATCACCAAACACATCGCCAAGCTCAACGCACTCATCTCCGAACCAACTCAACCTACCCTTGAACTCGATAGCCTATCGACAAGCATACCAATCCCCTTGCCGTTGGTGCGCGCTTTTTTTGAGTTCCTCTTGGTTCCCGTTGAATCAATGGCTCCAATTCTGTCTAGGTGGACTCTAGCGATGCGGTGTTTGGAATGACAAGAATAAAATAAAAAAGGAGGATTTTTCTAGGAAGGTTCCTAGTTTGATTGCGATCGCCAGCTGCAGATATTTAAAGACGCTGCAACACGTCAGTGATCACGCTATGAAGCAAAGGTAGGTTACTTCTATCTTTGAATATCACAATTTAATTCTCCTCTTATTTTCCTTTGTAATTATAATTTCGGTCAGTTTAGATTTCCCAATTCTGTTACTATTTACTATTATGCTCTGATTGTGTGAGCTTATTAAGGTGAGTTATTTTAGTATCATGATACTATCAAGAGTCTAATGAGTATCAAGGTTCTGGTATTACTAAGAGTCTAGTCAATCTCAATCTCCTATTGATACTAGGAGTGCACATGTATCAATTCCAATAATATTCCAACTAAAATTAAGCATACTAGTTATACTAGGATTCTAATTAAAGCAATTGCAGTAATTCTACTATAATTCTAATTAAAATACTCGTGACAATTCTACTATAGTTCTAATTCAAATAAAAAGACTGATTTTTCTACGGGCCTAATTAAAACAACAAATTTAATTTTTCTATTCAAATATCAACCAAACAAAAAGACTGATTTTTCTACGACCCTAATTATTGCAACAAATTTAATTTTTCTATTCAAATATCAACAAAATAAAAAAATTGATTTTTCTGCGACCCTAATTATTGACAGATTAATGATGACAAAATATAACTAATCATGAATAAACTAAATTTCCTAGAATTCGGATTTAGAATAATCAATTAACTAAACTAATGAAGAGGAAATTTTGATTTAACACTCTAATAATTGTATCAAAGCCTAACTGATGCAAATAATCAATTATGTTTAGATATAAACTAATTAAATCAATTTATTAATCCTAAAAAAACTCTAAAAAAAAAAAGGGTTTGAGCCCGCTATGCTAAGGAGGATTGGCCCCGTTTTCGAGTACCCTCCGTAAGCTCCCTTGGGCAAATCAGGTGGCTAAGATTAAAGAGGAAAAATTAAATTTTGGATAGTAAAGTAATATTTTTTGAGTTTTTTCAATATTGATTTTAGAATAGCAATTGTGAATTGAATGGTAAACTTGAATTATAAGACTAGGATTAATATTTAGAATTTTGAAGGTATTGAAATAAGAAACTAAAATTAAGACTAATTTTTTTTTAAGATTGAATTCGAGTCTGAAATCGAGAAATCAGGCCGTATGATTAAGGACTGGTTTTGAATCAAAGGATTAGAACCAAAAAATAATGATAGGACTGTAGATCAAGATTTTAGAATTGAATTGAAGTCTAGGATCGGTATATCGGACCGATGAATTAATAACTGGTTCTAGAAACAGAGAACTGGAACCAGATATATAAAATTTCGGTCTAAAAAGGGGGCTGCGGTCTAAGACTAAAAATGAAAAATTAATTGAGTTCCTAGATCTAGAGATTAGAAGCTACGACTACGCATTAAAAGATTAAATCCTTACCTAGGGGACGGGGCTGCGGAGAGAAATCTCGAAAATAAGAAGCTTGAATCTCGAAACCATGATTAAGATTCTCTATGGGTTGATTCTCGGAGTGTTATGGTTTCGAAACTCATTCTCTCTCAAAAATTCTAGCCTTTTTTCGCCCAACCTCCTGGGTGAATTAAGAAAAAAATCTTTTATAGGTTTTCCTTCAATTACGCGCCTGCTTACTAGCGTTTAACTGAATTATGTGTCAGGATTTCGGCACTTAATCGCTTTGAGTCGGACACCGACTCAGTGAGCGACCGGCTAGCTTGCTCAGTGAGTCTCCTAGTCTTAACAAATTACAGCTAATTGCGCGCATGTTATCATGCACTCAATCTGATTAAGCATTTTACCTAAAGCATTTAATCAAGGAAACGTAAGGGTCAAGGGTAGTAAGACTAGGTCGGGCGTAGGCCAATTGTGTGCTGGTGATGAAGTGCTCAATCCGATCACGCATTCTACTTCAAGCGCGTAATCGAGTCTCGAATCGGTCTGGGAAAGGAAGTTTGGTCTGAAAGGTGGACTGATCACACGCTTGTGATTTTGCACGCGATCGAATTACGTGCTGGGTTTCTAATGCGTAATTCGGGGTTGTCCGGGTATTGTCTCTAGAATGAAATGCAAGACTATTGTTTCAATCTGTGTTTCGACTATATACTGTTGCTTATCATATAGCCTACCCACTCAGGGATCTAAGCCACAAAGCTATTGTTTCAGCCTGTGTTCAACCATATACTATTGCTTCAGTGCATGGTTCCCATATCAGGATTTAAAAGGTCAAAGGTTGACCGAACAAAAAAGTATATTCCGAAAAGGCAAAATGGGGGTGTCTATAGATGCCCCTCTTCGGTGCGCTCTTGCGAAGTAAGAATGCGTCGAAGAAGTAGACACCCCTCATTTGAGGTGCTTTCTGGTTTCACTTAGGAATTCACAAATATAAATTGGGGATCCTGACATGACATGCTTGGCTTTCTTATCTATCAGTGCAAGCTTAAATGGAGCATTCGGTGGCCCAGTGGTAGCTATCGAAAGGCACTTTTCGGATCTGTGGGTGTATGGCGCATCCCGTCGCATGGTGCGAGCTAACAGAGAGATATGACATGATCGAGGTATCAAGGGGCATCATACAAATGTTCATAAGGTCCAAGGACCGATAATACAAAAGTGAGAGTGCAATATAATATCGAAGGCTTTAACAAGTCATGTCAGACCGGGCGCATCATTGTTCACAACAATGCGCGTCAGGCATTTCTTTTCCAATAGGCGTTTGTAAGTTCTTAGATTGAGTATATTTGTTGTTCAGTTTCCCAAGGGAAAGGGGCCAGTTTGGGCTAGTAATTAAGGTGAATTTTTATGAGGTGTGATCAGTTGAATTCTGCGTAGTGGCGCGTGCGCTTGATTCATCTGGAGTTCGATCTTTTAAGTAGAGAATTCTAGTCTTAATGTATCTGAACAAATAATTCTGCGCAGTGGAACATGCGCTCGATCTAATTCTGCATAGTGAGATATGCGCTTGATTGTGAGTTCAGGTGATCTTTAAGTTGGGGAATTCTGATCCTAAGGTATCTGAACAAGTGATTCTGCACAGTGGCGTATGCGCTCGATCTAATTCTTAGCAGTGGGATATGCGCTTGATTGCGAGTTCAGGCGGTCTCAGGAGTTAAAAGTCAGCTTTATGGTATATGGGTAATGAGGCATTTAATCGATTTCTCTTTGTATTTAGAGAATGGTGAATTGGGTCTATTTACTTTGTTGTTATTTTTTTCTTTTATTTTTTTAAATTTTTGATAGTATTGCTATCTTTCTAATTTTTTTTTTTGTTTTTTTGTAGAAGATTTCTTTTTTGAAGCAAATAAGAGGGTCTCGAGATTTTGAAATTCTAGAGATTTTAATTTAAGATCAATTCAGTACTAAAACGGTAAAAAATGTGGCTACCGAGACATCGCTAAGTAGATCCACGGGAACAGGATTTGTGGACCCGACTATTTATGTAGTTCTCAAGATGACACTTGGCATGCCAGATACTCCATCTAACCTTCTCGATGAATACTGATGATTGTCACTTATGGGAAGACTATAGTAACTCACGAGTTAAGAGAGATGAGTTTTGAAAATATTTTGACTTAATCATAAATAACTATATTTATAAGAAATATCGAGTAATTGAAAAATGAGTAATACTTACCTGGGTTGTGCGATGGGACTTGTGATATTGTAGCGGGGTGATGTTACGATGGTGCTTTGAAGTTGTCTTTTCTTTTTTTTTTGCTTTGTCTGCTACAGCGGTTGGAGGTTGCCGGTTTGATGTAGTGTCTTGAGAAAGGTGATGTCGCAATGGGATAAGTGGTATTGTGGTGATGCCGCGATCGGGTTGAATAGTTTTCGACAATATGTTTGTGTTGTAGCTTGGCATTAGTGGGATGCGATGGGACATGGGAGGAGTCCCAAGTTTCTCTTTCTTTTTTTTGCTTTCGTCTGTTGTGATATCTGGTGACCATTTGTATCGAGCAATTTGGGAGGAAGGTTCTTTCTTTTAGCGATGGGACCTAATTGAACCTTCTCCCTTTTTCTTTTGCACGATAAGCATGTTGTTTCGGCTTTCCGGGCAGTGGTGTCCGTAGTGGGAAGTGTAGTGTAGTTAGCGGTGGGACACTGGTAGGAGGTTTTCGCACTGAGACGTTGATCTCTTTGTTTAGCAGATCTAGTGTCAGGTGAGTTCATGTTGTGGGTGGGTTATGTTGGCTTTCGACGTATTTGCGTTTTTCAGAATTTTCGACGGGCCATGGGGCATGGTTACAAAAAAAATTTTTGCAACGGGATCGGAGATTGGGGTGGTGTCATGTGTGTGTTTTTTTTTGTGGGACATGCTTGGGTGGCTGTACGATGAGACAAAAGGGTTTCGATTGAGATAGGGTAAAGAACGTGGTAGGTCAAGTGTGACGATGTCGTGCGAGGCACACATATCTTGTCTGTAATAGGACTAGGGGTGTGGTTGACATTTTTTATAGGGTTACGTGATGGGAGTAGAGTGAGCGGCTGCTCCTTCTTCGATGTAGATAGCATATAAGGCTCCGCAATGGGGCAAAGGGAATTTTCCTCGAATCGGGACCGAACTTTGTGTAAAAATCAGGAATTACGCGCCTGTTTCCAATCGTGTGATCCAATTGCGTGCTTGTTTCCAAGCGTGCGATTCAGAGTCTAAGGGATTGTTTACGCGTGTGAATGTTAGCGTGGGATTGTATTGCACGCTTAAGTATATGCGCGTGATTGAAGGGTCACTAGTCTCTGCGCGGATGACCTTTCATATTGCATGGCTTGCTTGAGTCATTTAATCAGATTGAGCGGAATTTTGCAAGCGCGGAATCCGAACGTCACCCTATCAGTGTACGGGTGGCCTTTCATATTACGTGGCAGAAACATGTTGTTTGATTAAATTACACGGCCCATGGTGAGCGCGGGATCGAAAGGTCGCGCTATCTGCGCGGGCAACAATTTTATTACACGCTTGGTTAGTGGCGTGGCTTTTGAATTAAGCGTAGTATATGTGGCACGTGATCGGATTGAGCGCGCGTAGTCAAGCGTGCGATTAGGGCCGTACACTATATAAACGTGGGAGGCTTCATTTGTTTCTCATTCTCTGATTTAGTCTCGAGGTTTGACTTTTCTGAGTGTCTTGTATTCTAAAATTCGTGTTTTAGAGATATTGAGCAATCTAACCGTCAGATTGGGATGGGGTTACTTCTTATGTTTGTGATTTCGCGTGATCTTTACCCTGAGGTGCTGCTCGAGGACAATATTGTCTTGGGAATGGGCGGTATTGGGAATGAGGGTGCTGGTCTTCACACAGTTCCTTGTTAGGGAGCAGTGAAGGCAGCGTTACGGAGGCGGCGGCGGAGGAGGCGAAGATGGCAGGTTAAGGAGGTACTGTAAATGGAGGGATGTATCCCTAACCCATTTTCCCTTTCTTTTGTCGGTGGCTCGTTTGAGTCCTCCAAATCTTGTGGAAACATCTCTGAAGCCTCTGATTTGACGTTCTGCTCCTCGCTTTGGCTCATTGTAGTTTTTGTTTTCTTTTTGGGTTGTAATTCAGGAGGTATGCCTCCGGCGATATTATAAAATTTTAAATTATGAATAAAGGGGCATTTTTTTTTATTTTATTATCATTGTATATTGTGCTCAGTTGGTTGGTTTAAATTTCCTTAGTTGATTAATTGGACTTATCTAGTTTGTTTAGTCGTGGTTTTAGGATTTGATTTCGGTTTAAAGTTTTAAAGTTCATTTTGAAATTATCCGGAGTTTATTTATTCATCTTATTGAGTCTTACTTAGTGGGTTCACTTGATTCTATCAGGCTCGTAGGGGCATTTTTTTTTTTAACAAGTTAGATTTTGTCTTATGTGGGTTTTTGTTTTGTTTGATTTATTTAAGATAGTTTGTTTTGTTCAAGGTTTTTATTTTATTTTAGTCTTTTAGTTGTGGTTTGAGATATCATTTGTGTGAGTTTTCATGGGTTCTAGATAGTGATTGGGTGTTTTAATCCTATTGGTCTATCTGAATTTAGGGGATTTGTGCTTTTAGAGTGGCAAGTGTTGTGTGATTATTGGTCTATCTAGTTTGTTATGAATTGTGTTTTATTTTTCATTAAAAGGGGTATGTGTATAGTCTTGGATTCAATTAGATTGGAAGGGGATTCAAGATGTGTGACATTTGTTTATGGGGCATGGTATATAAATGCATGAATCTAGGCTTTGGTTTTTTTTGTTGTTCACTTTGGACTTTCATTCTAAGTTTTAAAGATTAAAAGTTTTGGGGGATATCATGTGTTTGTAACTTTGGGCATTTTTTTGTTCATTAATGTCTTTTACTCCTCTCTATTTCATTTCCCGGGTATTGGACCCGAGGAATTGCATTTATTAAGTGGATTATGAGAATGGACGGGATTGGGAATTCGGGGTGATACTAGGGTTGGTGCTATCAATCCGACTCGAAGTGCCACCCCATCGGGAGAAGAGGTGGAGGAGAAAAAGGTGGTAGAGGGGAAACCCGAGGATAAAGTAGGGTCAAAGTTCTCGTGACCGATGCCTATTTTTCCCCGATAGGCTCTGCGGATTCAGTGTTAGTTGTTCCTCATTTTTAATGTGTCCAAGGGGAGCTCTTAACAATTGGTCCCGCAAGTCCTGGGTGGCTTTCTATAAGCCACTCTTCCTTTCTGCCGGCTCGGGGCAAGGGGAAGAGGTCATCACGGTTAGGATTCGTTCAGGATACGTTTCTCCTCCGGGCTTCTCCGAGATCTCTAGTCTCTCGAATAAATCCGAATTCGAGCATTGCCTGAACGTGCTGATTTTAGCATTCTTATTTTTAAGTTGTATATTCAGAGGGTATGCTCTCGGTGTGTGTTGTAAGAACTTTTATTGATCTATGGAGTGATTATGTTTTTTTTTTCATTTTATTTGTGGTTATTCAATAATTATTTTGTTTGTTTTAATTTATATTTCGTTTACTTCGTTGGGGGCATGATGCTCTTGGTTTTAATTTGGTTGCTTATTTTAGATCCGGGAGAGTGTTAGGGATAGTTTTTTTTCGTTTAGTTTTGAGCATTATAGAGGCAGTGTGAGTATTTAATCTTATTGAGGACACGTGAAGGGTGGAGGCATTTTTTTTTGTTGAGAAAAGTGAAGGAAAGGGCATTTTTTTTTTGAATTTTGTTTAATTGTAGGGCATTTTATTTTTGGTCTTCGGGGTGTAAATTTCCTTGACTTAAAAGTGTTTTGGGGTTGGTTTTATCAAGGGCATGATTTAAATTAGTAGTGAGTATCAGAACGTCTTAATTTCAGGTTCGGGTTTACTGTTCTAGGCATGTAAAAAAAATTTGATTTTTGGGCAATTACGCGCTACTGTCCATGCGCTTGAATGAATTGCGCGTCGGCATGGGGACGAGCATTTACAAGCGATAAAAGGTTATTAAGCGTCAATTCACTAGCGCTTAATCGAATTAAGCGCATGATTGGAGACGTAGGATCAGGGAAGTAGATGGTCACTGTAGAGATGACCTTTGGTATTTGCGCGCTAGTGTTGAAGTGTTTGATGTAATTGTGCGCCTGGTGGGCGATGCACAACCAGGGGGTCGAGTTATTTTGAGCGGGCGACGTTTATATTACGCGCCCAAGATCAGGCGTTTGATCTAGATTATGCGCGAAGTGGATAACGGGTGATTCAATCGAGTGCATAGATTTAAGTGCGTGATTTAGGTGAGTTCTATAAATCGTTCAAACTTTTCATTTTTCGTCGCGTTATCCATTTTAGTCTTTGATTCTCTAGTTTCCTGGTTTTCTGGTGCCCGAGTTTTCATGTTTTCGTGATATCTCGTGATCTGGTCATCCGTTTGAGGTGTCATTTCTTCCATTTACTTCAGTTTTTCGAGTTCTTTATTATGATATGGAGGGTGAGGGTGATGTTAGGCTGATCACTATTTCTAAGTTGGAGAGGATGTTGATGACGGATGTGGGTGAGACTTCTGAGGCTCAAACTGACATTGTCACCATGGAGGAGGATATCGGGGAGATGATCATAGAGGAGGTCCCTGAGGGTGACCAGATGGTGGTCAAGGAGGAGGTACCCGAGGTCGAGCCAGGGGTAGCCGAGGAGGCGGGTGAGAGAGCTGAGGGGGAGCAGGGAGCTGAGGAGCAGCCAGGCGTGGGGCCTCGGGATCGCAAGCACTATCCGCTGGAGTATTTCTTTGCCAGAGGGCGGGTAGGTCCCTGTAAGCAAGAGTTCCTTCATTCTCCTACGCATTCAGGTTATGACATAAGCTTATCAGGATGTAAGCCCTTCTAATTTACTTCGAACCTGCATTAATTATTTGTTGTGTGCTCGCTCATGCATCATGCTCGCATCTAGAGATAGGTCATGTCTATGCTCAATATTCTCATCACATTTTGTATGCCTGTTGTAAGTTGTCATAGCATTTGAGACATGTTTTATTCGTTTTCAACTCCTCGATTCATTTTATCTTTTATCATAAGTATATGTTAGTCTTATTGTTATTGTCATTCTTTTTGGTCGTTGTGGTCGATAGGAACCTCTGCAACTGGCTATCAGCTCGACATGGGGCGAGTCTCATGCCCAGTACCGTGCCTTGCTGGAGTTTCAGCGAGAGCGACTGGTGTCTTTTGGTTTGGGGACGATTTTAAGGTTGGAGCCCTTTCAGGTCGACCGAGGTCTGATCGCGGTGATCATAGAGAGGTGGAACAAGAGGCATCAGGCGCTTCTCTTCCCAGTTGGTACGTTGTTGCCGACTCCAGAGGACTGGGTTCGCATCACCGGTCTTCATTTTGAGGGCGAGTCAATCACGGGGCGGATGGAGGGACAATATTTGGAGGTGTGAGAGGAGATTATGGGAGTCCCTTATAGGTCGAGTGGATCGGGGTCTAGTGTGGTTCGGGTCACTTGGTTCTTCGATACGCTTGCGAGTGGCTTCGTCCCTCTGAGGCATCATTTTGAGGTGAGGGCGCTCTATGAGGCGCGACGTGCGGTAGTGGCGGGTCGAGAGCCCGTGATAGAGCCAAGGTTGGCTGCAGATAGGGTACTCCGAGCATTTCTGATGCACTTCTTGGGTGCAGTACTCTTTTCATCTTCTACTCGGGGATGCATCACTGGGTTATTTTTTATGGTTCTCGGGAATCTGGATCGGGTCCATACTTATGCGTGGGTTGCGTCAGCGTTGGCGCATCTCTATGAGTAGTTCTACCGTCGGGGACAGGGCATCGCATCGATCAGTGGTTTCCTTCCATTCCTCCAAGTGAGTTTTAGTTTAATTGGTATCATGGTGGTCCTTTAGTTTTATTGATTTTTGGTCTTGGTGATTTTTAACGGTTCTTTTGTGTGTCATTGCTGCTTTCTTTTCTTTTTAGTTTTGGTGCATGATTATTTTGCTTTTCTGCGTCTAGGGGTTTCGGTAGGGGTTGGGTTCACATTTCCACGAATGCATGTGTGGAGAGAGGTGTTGAAGGGTCATCGGTGGTCTACTGATCTTCAGACCGCGCGAGGCCTCTTCAAGGATATGCATGCGGGGCAGGTATATATTGTCATGTTTCCGTTTGGCCTTGTTTTGTTTTGGGATTCTTAGACTTTGTTAATGGGTCTATTCCTTCATTTAAATAGGTGATCTAGAGGCCCTACGACAATGAGGAGGACGCGGGTGAGGCGGTGATTGAGTCTGGTCGGCCCTTCTTTGATGTGTACATATGGGTCCATTATTTTGAGAGGGTAGAGAGGATTCACACCTCTCGAGCAGCACAGCAGTTGGGGCTCGCTCAAGGAGTCCCTCCAGGGATTAGCCACAGAGTGGCGAAGAGGATGACCGGCCCTCCAGGCCAGAATTTTACGGAGTGGATGGTGCTCCAGATAGCCGATTTTAGAGCTGAGGGGACCAGGGTCACAGGAGCACGTGACGAGGCGGATGTACGAGAGCATAGGAGGTGGTTCAACGTGTTGGATGGTGGGCGCCTCTTCACACATCCTTTTCATGGCAGCGGCTCTTTCACGATCGGTGGGCCGGAGTCAGCTTCGACATTGAAGGAGAGATTGGCCGCATTGGAGGAGGGCCATCTGACGGCGAGTGTGCGGGGGGCATTGGATGCTCTCCATAGGGAAATAGAGCAGATGGGGCATGCTCCTCGTCCTGACTAGGAGATGTTGCACTCTTTGACCGACTCGATCGCTAGGGACAGGGAGGCGGAGGATGAGTTGGGGGCTCGGCTAGTGGAGACCCGAGAGCTCCTGGTGAGTTAGTTTATTATTTCCCTTTTATTATGATCATCATATGGATTAAATCTTCTGGTCGTTCTGACAAGGTTGTGGTGTCTTGTTTTATTTTGTCTTAAACAGTCTGAAAGAGAGGGTGAGGTTGCTCGTCAGGCGGCCTTGCTGGATGTTTACCACCGTCAGCAGCGAGCTAACTCGGAGAGAGCGGCCAGTCTACGCTCTGAGATTGACCGATTGGTAAGTGTGTTCACAAGTATGGTTATGTTTAATCATTAGTATTGTGAGCTCGTCGACTGATATATTTATTATTATTTGTAGAGAGCCGAGTTGGCTGCCAGAGGTCCTGCTCCGGCACTTGATCCATCTTTAGTTGCTTCCTCTAATCAAGAGGATCCAGCGATGGCTCATCTTCGAGTTGAGCTAGAGCATTGGATAAGTTCCCTTGCTCTTTCAGTTTACTTGTGTCATCGTGACAGTTTGTTAAGTGTTATTGTTGTGTTTTCTTAATAATTTTCCAATATCGTGTTGGAGTCTCAGCGCAAGGTTGCTGAGGACCTCCAGATGAGGGAGGCGACTGCTACCTCTTAACGCCCAGAGAGTCAGGTATGATTTTTGATGTGATTCTATTTAAGGTGTTTTGTCATGTTTGTCTCTGACATATTTGGCATTGGTTTGTTGGTTTTTCATGCAGGTTGTTTCGAATTCTGCTCCCGAGGCTGCTCCTCAGGGATCCGTTCCTATTCCTAGTCAGGTATGTTTTAGTTTATATATTTATAGTTTATTAGTCATCATGGAGTTATCTAATGCATTTGTTTATTCTAGTTGTAGCCGCCTAGTTTCGCCATTCCTTCTGTGCCGCCTGTCGATCCCGTGACCGTTGAGACGGTCGAGCGCCTTCTGAGGGAGAGGGAAGATCTGGTATAGTCTTTTCTTATTCAAAGTTTTTTTTCTTTTTTCAAATATGTATAGGTTATCTCTCTTTGACTTGATATGGTTATGCAGGTTTGTCAGCTTGAGGAGACGCGACTAGAGGTGACGCGAGCACGTGCCACTCAAGAGGTGAGACGGGTCCTCGGAGAGGTGGAGAGTCGCGAGGATCTGATGATCGAGATGATGGTTACACAGAAGACTTATGTCGAGACATTGGAGGTTGCGCGTCGGTCGGTGCAGGCAGAGATGCAGGTGGCCCTAGGCCGGATGCAGTATCTTCTGGGGAGGGAGCCAAGGGCACATAGATCAACTAGTCGGCTTAAGGGATTAGAGTCGAGGGCTACGAGGTCTTCGTCTGGGCAGTCTCATCACACGTAGTGTGATCGTGTCAGGAGTGATACTTGTGAGGATTCTGTCACTCGTGGGTATCCAGGTGGGTATCCTCCTCATTCTCGGTCGAGGCGGACTGTCAATCAGGCGAGTGAGGGGGGATCTGTGGCAGGACCTTGTCATTTAGAGGTTCCGCCGACTCTGGGTGCTGGGATTATTTTTTCAGAGAACCAGTCTACTGACCTTCGAGCCGATGATACTGGGGACAGTGGTGCTCGACCATCCCAACGGCAGCGTAGGGAAGGTGTGTGCATGTGTATGTTTTATCCATTATGAGTGCGCATTGTATATACAGGGGGGAACGCCCTCGGTGATAATTGTAAAGAAAACAAAATAGGAGAGAAGATTTTGACATATATATTGAGATTTTGGGTTTAGGTATACCTGATTAGCTGCTTTTCTTTTAATTACCTCTTGCGTATACTTTTGCTTTTGTTCTTGGTGCTGTCAACCATCATCGGGACTTGGATGCTTCCTAAGCTGGCCCGGCGGTAGTAGAAGGTCGCATCGTATCTGCACATATAAAGGTAACGCCATTAGTAATTTTTGTTCTCCCCCTTGCTAGTTTTCAAGGGGGTAAGTATCTCAGACCGAAGCCTAGTAACAAAGGTAAATATATGCTCTTTTCTCTTCTTTTTTTTCTTTTTTTTTACTTCTTTTTTTTTTTTCTTTCTTTTTTTCTTTTTTTTTGAAAGTAAAGCAAATAACTATCATAGCAACGAGAACTGAAAATAATAAATAAAAATAAAATGCCCCAGTGTAGGGGCGTGATTATTTCGGCAGTATAGCGTCTTCGGTAGCTTTCTTTGCACAGTAACTTCGAAGTTCTTCATCTTTTGGTGGATGAATCGGCAATTTTGATATGATTCTCTTTTTGATCAAAAAAATGCCCCAGTGTGTAGATGCAATAGAGTTTTTTTGAGCTTCCGATGAGCATTGTGAGTCTATGTGAAGTCGTGGGTATTAGGTGAGTTAGCCTTGAAAAGAGCATTCATCAATACTGTCATCAAACTGGGGGGAGGTCTCTTTGATCAGGTCAGTTGCATATGAGGTCTATCTTAGGGTAGTGGTCATCCTATCCTGTGGTTATTAGGGAAAAGTATGGTAAGTATAGAAGGTGATTGCATCAGTCGTCATTCATGAGTTTTCGGTTTCATTCCTTGGAATATCCTGTGAGGCTTCCAACTTATCGTCTAAAATATATAAAAAAAGAAGTAGAAGAAGGATAAGGCTCAATGAAGTGGGGAGTAGCTTGTACTTAATACTCTGTAAAAGAGATGGGTAACAACCTTTGTTTGGGGGGGAATGTGGGGTGCCATGATTGAGCTCTCCGTCATGTTTTGGTACCATCAAAATCTCACATTCTATGGTTAGCAGGAGTTTATCATCCTCTCGCCACCTTACAACGACATCTAGTAATATAGGGACATCAGGGGTGCCCTCGCAGCTTGCTTATACACTTCTGGTGAAATTACCAGAGATGTCCTCACGGCATGCTTATGCTTCTCTGAGCTCATTGACTTGTTCATTCGTCGTAATGCTCTCACTCAACTTTTGATATGTAGATATATTTTGAAACCATCCTGCTAGCGCAAGAATAATGAGTTTTGATTGAACCTAGCATCTTCATTTTTTTTTTGCTCTAATGTCTCCTCCAATGGCGGGAAAAGGAAATGAGGTTTAGGTGTTACTTATGCTTTTGAAAGAGATTAGGTAGGTCACTAGTCCTTTGGTAAGATTACCCGAATAAGAAGGTGGGCGATAAATGGGAGATCTCAAGAATATTCTCAGGATTGAAGCCATACGACCCATGAATGAGTCGTGATGATTACGGGGGTGATAACTATAAGTATTTAACCACGGGATGTGATGATCACTGAGCTAAGAGTAATATTTTCTAAGGTATATGGTGTTCCAAGGGCTAGGGAGTTCTTCCCCATCTTGGTTCGTTAGTTTGTAGGCATTTTCGGAGTATGCGGCTGTTATGACGTAAGGGCATTTCCAGTTCGGTTTCAGTTTTCCTTTAGGATGAGCATGTGTTAGATGGCATGATCTTCTTCAAGACCAATTCTTCAATATTAAAGGCTCGTTCAAGGATTTTCTTGTCATAAGCCCTGGCCACTCTCCTCTAATATACCTGAGTGTGATTGGCTGCCCTTAGACGCGCTTCATCGAGCTGCTCTAACTGCGTGAGTAGGGCAATTCTCCTCTCGTCTAAGGATAGCTCATCATCAAGTTGGATTCATAAGT
The DNA here is from genome assembly GCA_021018995.1 of Chloranthus sessilifolius. NCBI lineage: Eukaryota > Viridiplantae > Streptophyta > Magnoliopsida > Chloranthales > Chloranthaceae > Chloranthus > Chloranthus sessilifolius. The sequence goes on along the minus strand of CM037593.1, from coordinate 44,702,815 downwards.
ATGATACTTACATTTCATATGGTAGGACTGCCTCCATCCCGTAGGTGAGGAGGTAGGGAGTTTGGCCAGTGGTCGTACGAATAGAAGTCCGATAGGCCCAGAGTGCTTCTGGTAGTCGTTCAGGCCAGTCGGCTCCATTACTTGTTTCTACTATATGTTTTAGGATTCGAATCAGTATTTTGTTGGTGGCTTCTGCTTGTCTATTTCCTTGAGGGTAGAACGGTGAAGAGTGGCATAGATCGATGCCGAATTTCTTACATAACTTCTTTGTCTTCTCTATAATGAACTGTGGTCCGTTGTTGGTGATAAACATCCTGGGTAGTCCAAACCTAGTGATGATATTGCACATGATAAACCTTACGAGCGTGGAAGCAGTGATTCTGACGTATGGTTCGGCTTCTGCCCATTTAGTATAGCATTCGGTTGTTGTAAGTATAAATGCGTGCTTGTGTGTGTTCCCAACTGTGTCTGTGAAAGGTCCGATGATGTTAAAGGCCCACATCGAGAACAGCCATGGCCAGGCCATAGTATTTAACGCAACTGATGGAGCTTTGATGAGTGCAGTGTGTTCTTGGCATTGCTTGCAGGATTAGACGTAGAGGTGGCAATCTCTTGTCATTGTCGGCTAGAAGTAGCCTTGTCATGTAATTTGATCGGCAAGTCTTTGTCTACCAATGTGGGCACTGCAGGCACTGGCGTGTGCTTCTCGGATGAGGTATTGTCCTTCGGCGGTTACAACGTATCGTAGCAGTACTCCTTTAGTGAAGGCTTCTTTGTATAATGTTTCGTCAAGTATGCAGAATCTAGCACATCGGTTCCTTATGATCTTTCGTTCGATCTTCGTGGCATATGGAGGAACATGTTGATATTTCAAGAAATTCCAGATATTGAAGTACCATGGCTGTCCATCGTTGGTTGGTGATTTTTCAAACCCGAACATAGCGACTTCTGTTTCTGTCTTGTCATGTTTTTCCAGGATGATTACTTCCTTTGATGTCGTGTTGGTGGGAAGGATTGGTAACTCTCTCTTGACTGTCCATGCCACCTCGTGGGCAAGTACTGTTAATTTTTCTATGATGAAGGTTTTGGTAGTTTGTCCAAAGGGTATCTGAATGACTAAGGTTAGCGTAGCTAGGGAGTCTGCGAGCTCATTTTCTAATCTAAGGATGTGCATAAAAGAGATTCTTTCAAATTTGTTTACTAGATATTAAGCGGTTGCTAAATATGCCATTAGTCTCCTTTCCTTAGTTTTCCATTCTCCTATGACTTGTGAGATTACTAGCTTTGAATCACCGATGGTTCTCAATTGTTTTACTCCTAATTGTAGTGTTACTCGTAGTCCAGCTATAAAAGCTTCGTATTCCACGACATTGTTAGTGATAGGGAAGTCTAACTGAAAAGCTTTAGGTATGACAACTCCTTCTGGGCTCAAGAGGACTATCCCGGTGCCTTTTCCTTTGTGATTTAGAGCGTCGTCAAAATAAAAGGTCCATAAAGTCTTATCGGGCTCTTCATTTTGGATTGTAAGTAGGTCTTCGTCGGGGAAGTCTGCGTGTATAGGTTCGTCATTCGGGAGTGGGAGGTCTGTGAGGTAATCGACAATTGCCTGCCCTTTGATCGATTTCTACGTGACATAAGTGATGTCGAATTCTCATAATAACATGTGCCAGAGAGCGATCTTTCTTGATATTGCGGGCTTTTCGAATACATACTTCAGAGGATCCATTCGGGCTAGTACTAATATCTTATGTGCTCTAAAGTAGTGTCACAACATGGTCGAATCCCATACCAGTGTGAGGCAAGTCTTTTCCATGGGAGTGTACTTCCGTTCATATTTGACCATCGCCCTACTAAGGTAGTAGATAGCCTTCTCTTTCTTGTCGTCTTCTTTATATTATCCCATAATTACTCCCATCTCTTTATCATTTACTGAGAGATAAAGGATTAGAGGTCTTCCAGGAACTGGGGGCGATAATATTGGCGAGTTAAGGAGGTACCTTTTAATGTTATCAAAGGCTTGCTGGCAGTGGTCATCCCATTTATACTCGGTTCCTCCTTTAAGTAGTTTGTAGAAAGGATCGCATCTATCTGAATGCTGGGAGATGAATCTCCTGATGAATTACAATCTTCCTATCAGGCATCATAATTCTTTGATATCACTAGGAGGTGGCATCTCTAGGATGGCTCTAACTTTAGCAGGGTTGACTTCAATTCTTCATTTGCTAACTATAAAACTGAGTAACTTTTCGGAAGTGACTCCGAAGACACATTTCTTTGGGTTCATTTTTAGTTGATATTTCTTAGCTCTTTGCAGCGCCAGTCGAAGTGCTTCAACATGTCCTGCCCATGTTTGGGACTTCACTAATATGTCATCGACATAGACTTCTACGCATTTATGCATCATGTCGTGAAAAATGGCCATCATGGCGCATTGATACGTTACTCCTGCGTTCTTGAGCCCAAAAGGCATGACGACATAACAGTAAGTTCCCTAGGGTGTGGTAAAAGAAGTCTTTTCTTAGTCAGACTCAGCTAATTTGATTTAATTACATCCTGAGAAACCGTCCATAAAAGACAACATCTCATGCCCAGTAGTGTTGTCGACGAGAGTGTCAATGTGTAGAAGTGGGAAGTCATCTTTTGGGCATGCTTGGTTGAGGTTTCAAAAATCAATATAAACTCGTACTTTGCCATCCTTCTTAGCGACAGGTACTATGTTGGTGACCCATTTAGGGTAAAGGACGACACGGATAAATTTGGCTTTGTGTAACTTGTCGACTTCCTCTTTGACCTGCAGAGCTGTTTGTGGGTGCATCCTATGGAGTTTCTGCTTTACGAGTTTCGTGTTGAGTTCCAAGACGAGCTGGTGTTCTACCAAGCTAGGGTCTAAATTAGGCAAATCTTCATAGGACCATGCGAAAGAGTCAAGGAGTTCTTGCAAGACTTGCATAATTTGTTGGCGTTCTTTAGAGTTAAGCGCCGCACTGAGTAGCAATTTCTTAGGTTTCTCTTCGATGCCAAAGTTAATTTCTTCTGTCGGTTCCACGACAGCTTGAGTTTGCTCATCAAAATGCTTGATAACCCATTGGAAGTCTTACACCCCCTCTACGACTAGTGTTCCTTCCTCCTTATCGGTAAGCTCGTATACTGCAAAATTACTATACTGGGGATTCGATTTGTCGAGAAGTAACCCTTCATCGGCGCAACTTATGATCGAGAGATCTTTGGTAAGGTGAAGGTCAAGGCTATCGATTCTCCTCTCAAAGTCATAAAGTATCTCGTTAGGTATGCTCACCGGCTTGTTGTTTAGTCGGGATGCTTTACGTCTTAGCACTGGAGATGAGATAATAGTCTCAGGAGGAAAGTCTCCTTATTGATCGAACGATGGATTGGGGACGAAGGGTTGCCTTTCTTTTTCAAGGTTTTCTGATTTTTTTGGGTTTTGTATTTTTATTTTTTTAGGGTTTTCCATATTTTCTATTTTTAAAATTTTTGATAGTAGATATGGTACAGGGTCAGTCACCTCAAGAGAGACCGAGAAAGCTGCTTCCTTTAATCGAGGGAGCGAGACAACCGTTGGAGCCGTTCGAGTGATTCTTCGGGAGGCGTGGACTTGTTCTGAAATCGACATTTTTTTTTGTAGTTCTCATCTAATGAGATCTTCTGAAAAAATGACGTGGGTGACAAGGGTATCGTAGTTTGGATTTCCTCTATCACATTGATTATCTCTTCCTTAAAGAAATCTCTGGAGATCGTAATCGATTGAACTATCATCCTCGAAGACATGATATGGTTGCTCTTCCCACGAAGGGGAATCTCCTAAAGGATCCCCAAGGGAAGGGAGCTCTTTCTCTTGGTCTTCATAATACGTCGGGATGAGTATGCATGCTCGGCAACGAGGCTGATAATGATAAGACTGCAAGGATATTCCCATGGGCATTCCCACCCTTTAAGTTTAGAATCGATGATACTGTCGAATTCATTTTCTTGATCTGATAAGGCTTGAAGTCTTAGGTTGGCTTGTTCTGCTAATTCGAGTGCGGGGAGGTCTATCCAGTAGTCCTCGTCATCACTTGGCGGAGGTTGCCACTCTTCCTCAAGTGATTTCCAAAATATTTGGAGTTGCGGTGCATCTAGGGATGAAGGAGAGTCTAATTCAAACTCCTCTTCAAACCCCAAGAGTGCAGGGTGGATATTTTCTCTTGGGTCAATCAACTGGCTGTCAGAATTTTCTTCTTCTTGCGTCGATAGCAGAGCCAGTGAATTGTTGCTTCTTTCCCTCGTTACAGGGTTGGAATTGTTCACTTTTATCATCGTAGAAAATCGGATCGCACTTGCAAATTGCTCTAATATGTGAGTGCATGCCTTGCAACGGGGTTGATATGGGTGAGAGATACAAGGTGAGTCCCACGGGCATTCCCATTCCTTAAGGCTAAGGTGGAGGCTGATGCTAAATGAGTTAAACTCTACTTGTGAGGCATCATCTTCTTCCCATGGTGGGTATAGGCGCTCTTCATCCTCTTGCAAGGTAGCTATGTAAACGTCCACATCGTCAGTGGATTCACAATCTTTTACTTGTGGATCGGGCTCGAGAGGTTCTTCCTTCCTCTCCTCTATGGGCTCTTTGAGATCAAACAAGGGTTTGACTCCTTCAAGGGGTTTATCATTATCGTCTTTTAGGTTTATCAAATTGCTGAATGTTTTAACCATATGTTCAATTTCTGCTTCTTGGGACTTAGTGAAGGATACCTCCTTCTGCTTAGGCACATTGGCTTTCTCAGTGGCCCCATAGATGAAGTGATCATATAGAGACCATTTTGGTGAGGTAGGGAACAAGTCGGCTTGTGAGCCGTCCGATTGATAACCTAGCCCTATATGCTTACGTGTTTTCATTGGGACAACAGGTCCTACACGACCTTTCTTATTCTTTCTGAGTCTCATGTGAGGAATGTATCAAAGTTGGTACATAAGATCCCACCCCTTTATTGCGGTGGGGTTGATGTCATAAAGCTTGGCGAGATCTGGACCAACCTCTCTCCTCATCAACTCTCATTGACACATCAGGGGAGAACTAGGATGAGTAGGGGGCGGACTTCCACTATGGCTGTCTCTTTTGAGATTCGAATCCTTTGAATATAACCTATGTTCAACACATAATCATGAGCCGTTGGTATGCTCGCTGCATAATCAGTGTCTATCTCCTGGAGGGGTGCATCAGCGTATATACGGATGATGGAGTCCTCATATAGGAACTTGATGCATTGATGATACATGGATGCGATGACCTTTATTGATTCCAACCATTTTCTTCCTAAGATGAGATTGTAGGTGCTAGCGGAATCAAAAACATGGAAGGTGACATCCTTGGTCACAGGTCCGACGCAAACCTGGAGTTTAATAGTCCCTTTAACAAAGCGACGTGAGCCGTCATAGGCTATAAGTGATAGGGCCGAGGGCCTGACATCTTATTCTGTGTATTCAAGCGTCTTTAACATCGTGAGCATGCATATATTGAGTCCTACTCCTATATCCACTAATGCATGAGGTACAAAGAATCCCCTAATGATGACTGTGAGATATATAGGAGAAGCACTCCCACGGAGTGACTCCTTAGGCATGTCCGTGCCAGTGAATGTGAGTGCTGGAGGTTGCGCCATGACTGAGGCAATTTGATGAAGCTCATCTAGGGTCGTGTCCTCATCTATTTGTGTGTCCTCAAGTATCCTTATCAACAATCGGTGATGATTAGGGGACTTCTTGATGAGCTCTATTATAGATATCTTAGTTGGGATCTTTTGAAGGTGCCATAACAGGTCGTATTCTTTCCCTGGCTCAAGCGTAATCTCTTTGCATGGACGATGAGCCTTAGGTGTGGGTGGTTGAAGTGGTTGAGGTGCGGGAATTGGTGGAGGAATGATGTGAGGTGGGGGCGGCAAGTGAACCTCTTTTTCTCTTGCGTTCCCGTCTAGTTGCAGTGCATTCATGAAATCCATGTTTCGAGGGAAAGGAGGAGGTGGGTAATTGGTTTCGGATTTGAGAATTGGGCAAGTCGGCTATTGAGTGAACCTAGCGTGACTCGACATCGATGTATTTGTAAACCGAGTAAAATTAGAGGTTGGAGCGTGGGCTTGCATGGCGCCGTTCCAAGGCAGGAGGTACTACGTGTAATCCTCTTTTTCCAAGAAAGCTAAGACTGGGGTCTCATGCGGGTCGAAGAGTTTTCCTCGCTTGCCTTCCTTTATGTTTAGTGAGCACTTAGTCTTCGTTTCATCTTCTAGATTTGGAGTCTTCCAAGTGACACTTTCTACCCACGCGGCAACTTGGGCTGTAGTTTGGAGAATGTGATCTCCAAACTTGGGTTCGGAATCATACGAAGGAGGTGGTGAGAGTGTCGATTCAGAATTTGGAGGGGTCGAAGGTTCTGGTGGAGGAATGGTCTCCTGGCTCTAAAGGAGTGGACTCGTATCTGGGTGAATTTTGGGTAAGGTGGCGGGTTTGGCGAAGCGATGTGAGTGATCAAAGTCGAGGGATGTGAGGGTGAAAAGACTCTCACAGTGGTAGCAGAAACGTGGGAGGATTGGATGTGAATGATTAAAGTAGAGGGTTGGAAAGAGGGTTGACTGGAGCGATCCACAGAAGTGACCTGGGCAGGTGTTGCTTGGTTGTAATTATGCATGGGGTTGTTTATGATCCCCATGTTTTGTTGGGATTGGTTGTCACTAGGGTTAGGATTCCTCAATGCCTCCCAATCAAGTTGGTTCCGATCACTCATATCATAGATCACATCTTGGAGGACCCAACAGTCCTCTAAGCTGTGTCTAGCACATCGATGAAATGCACAGTATTTATTATAGTCTAGATTTATAGGCCATGGGCGAGGTTTTTTTGGTGAGAATCGGAGGAGGTTCTGAGTGTTAAGAAATCGAAAGATATTGGGGATTGTATCAGGCAGAGGGGGATAATGTTCCCACCTCAGTTGGTAGGGACCTCTAGTTGGATTAAAGTTTTACGGTGGGGGGACATTATTATAATTCGGCCAGTGGGCCGGTCGGTTCTGTATTGTGTTTTGGTTCTGATAGGTGTTGGGGTATTGATTTCTATTTTGGTATTGGCCTTGACCCTGGTTTTGGCCTTGGTTCTGGTTCGCTTATCTGGATTGGTTAGCACCCTGATTCTGATTGGTATACCGTTGTTGATTTTGATTTTGTCTGAAGTTGCACAATTGGAAGCTACCATTATTAGAATTTTGTCCTTGGTTGACAACAGTGTTGACCTGTTCAGTCCCTAAGGCTTCGTTATTATTTTTTGACTTGGATTCGCTGGAGGAGCATATTTTGGACGTGACGATAGATAAGGCAAGGTCTCCGCCTTTAATGTGTCGTCCTAGTCGGGATGCCCGGGAATGAAGTGCAGTGAAGTTGGGGCAATCTCTTATGACAAGCGCGTTCTTTAACGGCTCCCTAGTATTATCGATGATAATGTCAACCGAGTCCTTTTCTTTCATTGAAGTGCCGATCCTCGCAGCAAGTTTTCTGCATCGAGCGATGAAGTCAACAAACTCTTCATCAGGTCCTTGCTTGGCAGCCATCAGGTCACTGAAGCTAACTGTCTCTTGGATCAAGTATTTGTATTGATCTAAGAACTGACCGACTAAATTATCAAAGGTTTCAATCTTATAGAGAGGGAGTCCCAGGAACCAATCTAGTGCTTCCCCTTCTAATGAACGTTGGAAGTAATGAATGAGAAGTCCTTGATTGTCGTGTATGGGCCTACAGTCGCTGCAAAAGAGTGCCAAGTGATGGTTCGGATTTCCGGTGCCATTATATTTGGTGAATTTTGGCGGTTTGAATCCTATAGGCAGGTTAAATTCGACATCCCTACAAAATTTATCGAACCCGAATGAATGACCATGGCACTCCCTCTTAGCCATGTACTCGTCAAGCAACTTAGGGAGATCTTCGATCCTAATGGTATTGTCCTGTCGCGCGAGCCATAAGCTAGCCCTATCCAGTGCGTCGCCGTTAAAGAATGTGTAAGCATGCTACCTCAATGACGTTGTATAAGCTGACACCGTACTCGGGGTAGGCAGTGGTCTTTCTTGTTGCTCTTGCTCTTCCAAATTTTGTTATCCCCTAATGGTTTCATATGCAGCAGCTAATCCTCGAAGCAACTCTTCAGAATCATCGCCTCCTCTTTGTATTCTTTGGATGCTAAGTTTTACGATTTGTTGAGCGGTGTGGTTTTATCCAGAGCAATTATTTCTATCATTATGGCTATTACCGGCGTGTGGTGTAAAGAAGGGGTTCTCTTGTTCACCGCCCATGTTGACTTCAGGTTATCATGGGCTAAAAGTATAAGGTGGTTCTTCCTCGTATGTGGGGTTGTCATGAAGTTCCCACAACGGAGGGTCTCCTAAACTTACTCTACGTATGTCAGACATCTCAAGTCTTTGACGAAGACTCATATATCTAAAAAGGAATATAAATGATACGATACGAAAGGAAGCAAGGAGATAAAAAAAAACTAACTATCTACAAAAAGTTTGCAAAAGGGTCCCATCACAATTGTCAGTCTGTTGGTGTGCACTTTTTCTGGGTTCCTCTCGATTCCCGTTGAATCAGTGACTCCAATTCTGTCCAGGTGGACTCTAGCGATGCGGTATTTGAAATGACAAGAATAAAATAAAAAAGAGGGATTTTTCTAGAAAGGTTCCTAGTTTGATTACGATCGCCAGCTGCAGATATTTAACGACGCTGCAGCACGTCAGTGATCACGCTATGAAGCAGGGGTAGGTTACTTCTATCTTTTGAATAAATGCCTTAGTTTAGTTAGTTTAATTCTCCTCTTATTCTCCTTTGTAATTATAATTCCGGTCAGTTTAGATTTCCCAATTCTGTTACTATTATGCTCTGATTGTGTGATCTCATTAAGGTGAGTTATTTTAGTGTCCTGATGCTATCAAGAGTCCAATGAGTATCAAGGTTCTGGTATTACTAAGAGTCCAGTCAATCTCAATCTCCTATTGATACTAGGAGTGCCCATGTATCAATTCCAATAATATTCCAACCAAAATTAAGCATACTAGTTATACTGGGATTCTAATTAAAGCAATTGCAGTAATTCTACTATAATTCTAACTAAAATACTCATGGCAATTCTACTATAATTCTAATTAAAATAAGAAGGCTGATTTTTCTATGAGCCTAATTAAAGCAACAAATTTAATTTTTCTATTCAAATATCAACAAAACAAAAAAACTGATTTTTCTATGACCCTAATTATTACAACAAATTTAATTTATCTATTCAAATATCAACAAAACAAAAAGACTGATTTTTCTACGACCCTAATTATTAACAGATTAATGATGGCAAAATATAACTAATTATGAATACATAAAATTTCCTAGATTTCAGAATTAAAATAATCAATTAACTAAACTAATGAAGAGGAAATTTTGATTTAACACTCTAATAATTGTATCAAAGCCTAACTAATGCAAATAATCAATTATGTCTAGATATAAACTAATTAAAGCAATTTATTAATTCTAAAAAAACTCTAAAAAAAAAAACGGTTTGGGCCTGCTATGTTAAAGAGGATTGGCCTTGTTCCCGAGTACCCTCCATAAGCTCCTTTAGGCAAATCGGGTGGCTAAGATTAAAGAGGAAAAATTGAATTTTGGATAGTAAAGTAATATTTTTTGGTTTTTTTCAATATTGATTTGAGAATAGCAATTGTGAATTGAATGGTAAACTACAATTATAAGACTAGGATTAATATTTAGAATTTTGAAGGTATTGAAATAAGAAACTAAAATTAAGACTAATTTTTTTAAAGACTGAATTCGAGTTTGAAATCGAGAAATCAGGTCGTATGATTAAGGACTGCTTCTGAATCAAAGGATTAGAACCAGAAAATAATGATAGGACTGAAGATCGAGATTTTAGAATTGAATTAAAGTCTAGGATCGGTATATCGGACCAATAAATTAATAACTGGTTCTAGAAACAGAGAACTAGAGCCAGATATATAGAATTTTGGTCCTAAAAGGGGGCTACGGTCTAAGACTAAAAATAAAAAATTAATTGAGTTCCTAGATCTAGAGAATAGAAGCTACGACTACGCATTAAAAGATTAAATCCTTACCTAGGGGTCAGGGCTACGGAGAGAAATCTCGAAAATAAGAAGCTTGAATCTCGAAACCATGATTAAGATGCTCTATGGGTTGATTCTCAGAGTGTTCTGGTTTCGAAACTCATTCTCTCTAAAAAATTCTAGCCTTTTTTCGCCCAACCTCCTGGGCGAATTAAGAAAAAAATATTTTATAGATTTTCCTTCAATTACATGCCTATTTACGGGCATTTAACTGAATTACACGTTAGGATTCCAGCGTTTAAACGCTTTGAGTCGGTCACCGACTGAGTGAGCGACCGGCTGGCTTGCTCAGCGAGTCTCCTAGTCCTAACAAATTAGGGCTAATTACGCACATGTTATCATGCGCTCAATTTGATTAAGCATTTAATCTGAAGTATTTAATCAAGGAAACGTAGGGGTCAAGGGTAGTAAGACTAGGTCAGGCATGGGCTAATTGTGCGCTGGTGATGAAGCTCTCAATCCGATCACGCGTTCTATTTTAGGCGTGTAATCGAGTCTTGAATCGGTCTGGGAAAGGAAGTTTGGTCTGAAAGGTGGACTGATCACACGCTTGGGGTTTTGTGCACGATTGAATTGCGCGCTGGATTTCTATCGCGTAATTCAGGGTTGTCTGGGTATGGTCTCTAGAATGAAAAGCAAGACTATTGTTTCAGTCTGCATTCCGACTATATACTGTTGCTTAGCATATAGCCTACCCACTTCGAGATTTGAGCCACAAAGCTATTATTTCAACCTGTGTTCAACCATGTACTATTGCTTCAATGCATGGTTTCCATATTAGGGTTTAAAAGGTCAAAGGTTGACCAAACAAAAAAGTATATTCTGAGAAGGCAAAATGGGGGTGTCTACACACGCTACCTTAGCCAACACCGAAACCAACTCCACGACCATTCCCTAAACAAACTCCCTCACCCATCCCGGAAGCAATTCCTGAATTAATCTATCCATATACTATGATACCATTCATACTTATGCCAATCACAAAGATAAACCCGTAATCCAATCATAACCCTTAATTGAACCAACTCCGAAACTAACCCCTAAACCCAAACACATTGTCAAACACCTTGCCCCACCAATCTCAAAACCAGTTCCTAAATCAATTCCTACACCTGCTTTAAAATTTGAACTCAACAACAAACACTTAACCCCACCAACCTCAGAACCAGCTCTCGAACTAAAAACTATTTCAAAACCTAAACTCACTATCGAACTCGTCACCTCACCAACTTCAAAAGAAACCTTGAATCCAGCTCTGTCACCAAACAGACCTCCGAACCACCCACTCCAAAATCACTCGTTGGCCAATTTCAGAACCAACTCACCCCTCCTACAAAACTCGCCACCGAACTCATCATCCCCTCAACTCTGAAACAAGAACTTAAGCCCACTATCGAATTTTCCGTTCCACCGACTACGAACCTAAACTTATCATCAAAACGGTCCTCGAATCTGAACCTACCGTCGAACCTAAACCAATCACTGAACACTAACCTGTCATCAAACCTCAAACTATCGACAAATTCAAACATATCGTTGAACATGAACCCGTCGTCAAAACCGAGCCCATCATTAAACTTTAACCCATCATTGAACTCAAACCCGTTATCGAAACTAAGCCTATCATCAAGCCCGAACCTATCATCGAACCTATCCCTACAACACCAACTTCAACCGCCTTTAGATCAGCCACTGAACCTGACGACAAACAAACCCAAAAAACCGTTACTCCTCCCACTCCCAAGATCAAATCAAACCCAAATCCTACAACTTCGATCAACATCCAAACTAACATGTCACCTAATCCTCAAACCTCACAATATAAAATTAACATCACAACTGAAATTTCATCCGAATCTCATATCAAAATCTCCTTAGACCTCACAATCAAGGTCCCCACAGAAATTTAAAAGACAATAATACCACAACATCAACCCTTCGATGTTAAACATCCTCAAAAAATTACAAACAAAACTTTAAAACAACCTCACTATAAATCCAAAATACACATCAAATGAAACAAGGGAAAATAAAACTGCCCCACATGGAGAAAAGGTCCACCTTGGCCTACGCCCTCACGTCTTCTCCTCCTACCCTACCCCTGCCTTATCCTCTCATTACCTTTACCATACCACGTTCCCTCTCAATGCATCCCGCTCCAACTTCACCCATGAACAACTTTCCAACAACCCATAAATAATTCTGAAAAACTCTCTAACAACTCTACGCTTCAACTCTACGAGATGCCTCACTCCGTCGAAAAATGAAAGATGGTCCCTCCAGACAAGGAGGCCCCGACCATAAAAGATTTATCAAAAAAAGAAGTTAAAAGATGTCACACCTACTTCGACAAATCTCACATCATCCAAACCACAAACCCGAACATAAGCACTCTCTCATCCCTGATCAATCAGATCGAGAGGGATTGAGGACTCAGAAATAAATTATTCAACTATCACTTTGTCAATCCAATCTTCTTAATCAACCCCTTACTTAAGGAACTGATGTTGTAACAAAAATATACTCAAAAAATAAATAAATAAATAAATATATACTAAAACGCACAAAAATATTCTTAACCCCAGATTTTGTGTGCCAAACCTAAAATCTCTTTACCCGACCGATAACTCAAAGTTGATGAGCTAGTGCTAAGAAACAGTACCTACACAACCGCCTCGCCTAGAGGAAATCAAAGCTCACATGGGAAATAATTATATTATCTCGGCAACATGCCCAGGAAACAATAAGAGAAGGACTTCCTAAACCCAGAATGTTACCCCTAACTCGATCATCATATCTCATAGCCTAAACAGGCATACTTATATACTTATCATCCCCGTAGTATCGCAAGGCATTCGCCAATTGTAGGTCATTATTTTCAAAAAATATATTGGGAATCATCTGACTCATTGACCACCTTCCAATTCAAGTAAATTGATCGAAAGGACTAGTGGATTATAAAACTCTCTTTTTGAAATGAAGAAAACTCTGGATTCTCATGCACCCTCTTCAGCCATTGAAATCTATGATAGAGCAAAAAAAATGAATATGTAAGGTTCCATCAAACCTCATAATTCTTGCGTTAGCAGGTTATTTCAAAAAAATATACAGAAAAGAAACACATCCAAGCGAGAGTAATACGATGAGTGAATAGTAAATAAATTCAAGGAAGTATAAGCAAATTGTGAGGGCATTCCTGATAATCTTATTAGGGAAGTATAAGCAAGCCGCGAGGGCATCCCTAATATCTTCACACTCCTAGATATCGTCGTACGGTGGCAGGAGGACAAAACTCCTGCTAACCATAGAATTTAATACTTTGATGGTGCTGGACTATGACGGAGAACTCAATTATGGCACCGCATTATCCACCTGAGAAGAAAATAGTTGACTATTATTTCTAGAAAGTTGTTAAATAAGAAGCTACCCCCAGATCAATGAATCTTATCTCTTTTTCACCCCTTTATTTCTCTTTCAAATAATGAGTCAAATGATTTTCAAAATCTCTTCAGAACAAAATTGAAAACTCTCGAATGGCAAATGATGCAATCACACATTATCTACCATTCATCCTAATCCTGCTAAAAGCTACGATACATGACGATCATTCAACGCTTACACAATCAAGCCCGACATGTGGCCGAAATAATCAAACTACTTCCCAACGCGGGAGCATCACAAATACACTTGAGGACATCTGTGAGGCCGATAAAAGTCCCACCGTCACTTGACACTAGGGCATTTTTTTAAGAGCGCTAGCACCTTGGTAGCGATACTCAGGTCACAAGACCGACACCCCAGCTGAGGCATTTTTTTATTTTTAATTTAGTTCTTACTTTTCCACCATGGGACCCAAAAACAAACGTCCAAGACAAGACAACAAGAAACACACAATAACAAACATGAACAAGCATAAGCAAAGCAAACACCATAAACAAAACATTTTTTGATCATATACCAAAAATTTTATAGGTATCACCGGAGTCATACCTCCTGAACATACAATCGAAAATGAAAATACAGAAATTAAAATTTGTACAGGTGTCACCTAACTTACAACTTAAAACAAACATGGAACCCAAAATTGCCACAAAATCCAAAACAGTGATGCACGGAACATCCAATCAGAAGCAACAAAAAAGCAAGGGGAGGATTGGTTGGATAACACTCTTTCCATCCATTTGTGAAACTTTCCTCCCGCCATCTTCACCTCCTAATAATAATGACAGATATACATGACCAGTCACATAATTTACCAATTTATCATCCTTAACTTAGTGATATTAGGCTTTAGTATGCTACTAATAAGTTAATGATGTGCAGATATTAAGGAAAAATAGTAAAATAGAGTCAAAGTATTAATCTTTATCAAAGTGAACTTGAAAATAAGTAAGAATGATGGCTGAACATACAAGACGATTCATCGTTGCTTTAAAGCCAGAAAATCGTAAAAGACAATTAAATGTAGTAGCAGAAGAAGAGACAAAAAGTGAGAAATCATAATTTACGATTCTTTAGATACGTTCAAGAAGTTGAAGCGATACAAAGGAGAAAAGTGATCAATCGTAAATGAAGAATCGTCATGAGAGCGAAAGCTATGAAAAGAAGAAAATTGTAATTTACAATTTTTCAGAGAACAATTGTAATTTACAATTGTATGAATAGAAGCTTTCAGAAGCTGTTGATCACGTGAGAAGATACACCTCCATGAATAGAATTAGAAGTCTGGCATATCACAGATCTGAGAATATTGATAAAGACGAACTCCTAAAGACTCTGTTGCTGAAATAAAGGAACAATTCGGAAGCATATCAAACTCTAAAAGCAAGGATGAATAAAATTACGAATTAGAGTTATATTAGGAATCTTTAGTTTTCAGTAGTTTCTTTTATTAGAATTAGATCTTTGTAAACCGTCCCTTTATGATCTATAAATAAGAGGGCTCGGCATAAGAATAAGGCATCGGGAAAAATTTTATAGCATCAATTGACAACTGAGGTCTGTGTTTTCTTTCGATCATTAATTTAAAGTAATTTAGATATCCAAGGATCCTCGATCACAATTGAAGACTAGGATTGAGAGCTAGAAGATTAGTGTAGATATCCGTAGTTTCTTAGAAGCAATTGACAACTACAACTGAGGGGTGAAAGATATATTTTATTTTGCTTTCTAGTTTAGATTTATTTTTATTGCAATTTCCTGCTTTGTAAACATCTCCAAATTTTGATTTGAATTGATGACTTACGTTGAAGTTTGCAGACTAGTGTAACGGTTTTACTTTTCCATCTTTGATTTTCTGGAGTTTGATTGACGCCCAAATTTCTGGTAGATTAAAGATTAGATTAAATCTGTATTGATAGAATTTTGGTTTTGATTGAAGACTAATGCTAGGAAACTTGATATATGGTGTAACGGTATTTAAAATTTGTAAACATTCGATAGCTGAAGATTGGGATTGACAACCACAATTTAAAGAAAGAGGATTTAGGATCTACTTTCTGTAAATTAATTTAAGAAATCATTCTTTTATTCATATTTCTCAAGTAGTTTAGAATCTTAAAGATAAATATAAGTTTACTTAAATAGGCTAACTGAAGATACAAAACAATCCTCGTGGGAACGATCCTATACTAGCTCTATAATTTCTATTGTGCGCTTGCAATAGGTTAAGACTTAATTAGATCCGCATAGTAAGCCGATCAAGTTTTTGGCGTCGTTGCCGGGGATTAATATTTATTGATAGTTAGTTTTTTTAGGAAACAAGCATTTATCTTTCTCTTTTTTATATTTCTTTATCTTTTTATTTTCTTGATCACTTCTTAAGCTTTTGCAAGTTTATTCGTATTAGCAAATTAAAGTTTCAACTTCCCCTGATCAGCGAAGCTAGAGGCCCAGATTTGTTTCTCTCCCTGCCTTTTAGAATAAAAATTTTATAAAATTAAAATAAGAAAATAGATATTTCATTCTAACAGACCTACCTCTCCTTCAATTTTCAAATTAAAAAATGGTAGGAGAGACCCAATTTACGGCTAAAACAATGGGGAAATATTATGCATTAACACCTCTTACACCTCCCCCATGTATTCAATTAACGCCTTTTACTGGTAACAGGACTTTTGAAATCACGCCCAATGTGCTTCAAGTACTTCCTATCTTTCACGGGCTGATGGAGGGAAACCCCTTTATGCATATAAACAAATTCAAAAAAATATGCAACATTATTCAATTTAAGAACTTGTCAGAAGTATCCACATGCTTGAGGTTGTTCTCGTATTCCCTTAGAGATGAAGCAAAGTAGTGGATAAACTCTTCGCCCCATAATTCCATTGCTGATTGGAGAGAATTAGAACGCATGTTTCTTATAAAATTCTTTCTAATTTGCAGAAGGAATAAATTTCAGAATCTTGTTATAATATTTCAACAATTTTTGGATGAATCTTTTCTAGAACGTTGGAACCGTCTTAAGGACCTTCTAACCAAGAGCCCTCATCACTAGGTGGCACATTGGAAAATAGTGCTCACTTTTTATGAAGGCCTTGACGATGCAACCCGACACGTGATTGATGTGAGACCTATGGAGGTAAGTTTCGTACATTGACAGCAGATGATGCTTGGAAACTCTTTGAGACCCTTAGCGAGGAACGGATACAACACCACGCATCGGGTGAGGTTGATTCGGAGACTTCAACTATTATACCTCCTAAGCAAGGAGGACTATATAAATTAAAGTCATTGATGAAAGGTCTTCCGAGGATAACACTTTGGAAAGAAAAAATTCAATCTCTTGTGGGTATAAAATCATACCCAACATCTCAAAAAGGAGAAGCTTGTGGTCCTAACCATGGCCCAACTCAGGTAGTTCCCCAACCTCCAACTGCACCATTTCAACCCCCAGGAAACAAAGACCATATTGATGCAGAGGATGCCTTGCGCGGATAGCCGAAATTTGGGTGTAGCATGGCAGAATTCAAACACAATTACTTCATTATCTCCTGCACTCCATCATGCGGTTAGAAGCTCAGGTTGAGCAACTTACCCCTTTGGCTAACACGAGAAAGAGAAACCCTTTTCCTTCGCATGTAGTTGCCACGTATAGAAGACATAACTTTATGGGAGATACATCAACTCCCCATGACTTTTATTGAACCCCTCTAGAACCCGTTGTTGTTATTTCAGTCTGTCAGAGGATGTGCTGATTTATTATGTGGTGTTGGAAGAAAATTAAAATCAAAGTAAAACAGAGGATAAAAGTGATATGGTGAAAATAGTAATCCTAAAACACCCTAGACCTGAAAGATACAGGGTCTATTGTAGCAAGTTTTGATAAGAGTTTGTCCCACAGAGAAATTGATCTAGAACCTTTAATGGGCTATAATAGTAGGCCTCCAGATCTGGCTACAGATCTAACAATCCTAAAAAAAGGGACTTGGGTGTCACGACTACACTATATTAATCCTAACAAAAGAGAAATAAAGTGCAGCCCTATCCTAAAGAAATGGTTAAGAAGAAGATGGTGATGGTGTGCGCCAAAATAAAATATAAAAATGATGGAAAGTAAGCAGGTTAAGCTAGAATTAATACAGTAATGTAACTCAAATTTAGACTGTCTCTGTAGTGGTCCTTCCTAAGATGCTATCAATAACCTCAACAAGGCAGAAGAATCTAATTTAACTCATGCCATTTGGGGTGCTCTTAGGGCTATACTCTGTCCACTCAAATGGTCACAGAGCATCCAATAGAGTCTGTCAAATCTCATTGGTTAAACCAGAAATGCTAACCTAATCCAAAGGAGTGGGCTGATCATTTCCCCAACCAATAGACCAGATCAGGTCATAAATATTATTGCAGACACTATGTAATGTCAGTGCTACAAGCTCCCCAAATCTGCACACAGATCTAGCTGACATCCATAGGCATTCTAACCCATAAAATCCTATGTGCTTTATAAAGGCTAACGGCTCTATGTGCCCACACAAAGGACCAGCAAAAGGTTGAATAAGGATTTAGATTCAGTTGGTCATTGCTATAAAAGGCCTGTAATGACTCAGCCTCAAGCTGCAATTACTACAGAGAAATCAGATCTAACATCTGATATCAGTCAAGTAAAATAGAGGGGAGTCAGTTCTTGCACAAACCTTCTCACAAGGCTCTAAAAGCTCATGTGCAGAGGAGAAGAATCCTTCTCAGACATGTGGCTGGACACCACCTTAGGGTTATACTCTATCCACTCAAATGATCACAGGGTATCCGATAGGTCTGTTCATACCACAGAGATCTGAGAAAGAACATATAAACTGATACTTCTACCATGGAGTCCCAGGGCTACGAGCTCTCCAGATCTGGCTACAGATCCGGCTTGCTATCCATGGGTCTATTAAACCAAGGGAAATCAGATGGTAAATAATAGATCTACTAGAAACTGAATGGGCTATTCCCAAAAACATAGATCCTATAGACATCTAAGGAAACCATAAGATCTGTAGATTTAATTAGTCATTAAAATAACAATCCATTGATAAAAGCAAAACTTACAATGAACTGTCTCAAGGCTGCAGCCTGTACACAACACCCAAAATATCTCAATGTATACAAAGCCTATTATAAAACTAAAATAAAATTAAACCTAGTTGCTTACAAAAGGATTAGTCAGCCAATGATGGGCTACGTGAGAAGAAAAATAATAAAAAGAGATTATCAAACCCTAACCCTAGCCTGCTGGAGCTCTCAGTCGACAGAAGATGAAGGAAAGATGAAAATATTAAATTCTAAGTACAGCTTATATACTTTGTCCATAAGGCCTTGGCTCAAAAGAGATTAACCCTAATTTTTCTAGCAGACGTGGCACTGTTACAACCCTTGAATGCCTTGAGATGTGCGTCTCAAAATTTGTGCCTCAGGAAGTGTGCCCTAACCTTGAGAAATTCCCAAAAGTCCCTTGAGTTAAAATTGAGAAGTGGAGAGCTCGAGCTTTGCGGGGCTGGCATTTGCATTAATTCACTCACGCAGTGGCAGAGCCTTCGCGGAGGAGCATTTGGCTTAGGAGGATTATTCACTCACGCGGTAGATTCTCAGTTGATCGCGCAGCTGCTTTCATTGCAATGTTGTCGCGGAGGTGATTTGGAACACCTGGAATTCTCACACAGTAGAGCTTCAGAAGTTCTCTCTCGCTGGATAAACTGGTTAGGCTTCAAAGTGCGCGAGAAAAATTCTGGGTGTCTCTCTCTTCTAGGGCTTCGCGAGAACTCCATGAGGTGACAAATTATTCTTTATGCATATGGATTCATTATGTTCTGTGTGCAACTGCTTTAAGGCTCGATCTCCGCGAGAGCTTCGCGAGCACAAATTCTGAGGGTTTTAAGACTTGAGATCTTCATGATTTCTTTACTACTCTCCTTTTGATTGTGTGTCCTATCTACGAGAGGGCAGCTTCCACTGCATCCTTAGCTCCGCGAGAGAGCTCCTCAACTCTGCGAGGTGAGTCTGTTGATCCTCTGATGCATTACACTTGCTGCTATTGCAGCTTCCTCCATTCTCAGCTAACTTCTTTCATCTGCTAGACTTTTGGTCAATGATGACCAGCAAATGAGTCACTATGGTGAGCATATCAGGGTGTTCCATTAGGCTTTGGCTCAGCTGTCATCTCTGCATGTTTTCTTTCTCTTCTTTGGACCAATAAGCAGGGATTTTATATTAAGTTGCACAGTTTATTGCTAACTACAAAATACACCTAATAAATGATTATTAGTTTGCTTCAAGGTCCATCAAAGGCTAGGTTAAGAGGTAAAAAGTGGTACTTTTCAGTGAATAGCATACCCCTAAATCTAATCTTTGCTAGTCCCTGAGCAAAGGAGAAATTAAAATAACTACTCTAAGAATTTAAATGCCACTTTTGTATGGAACACAGATACATTTAACTTATGCACCAAGCCTTTTAAACCCCTAGGTGATCCCTAGTGGAGAAGTGAAGTCTCCTGAGGGTTTTCAGTGAAGATACCCACAAACTTCTCAATAAAATAGTTAACAAAAGTGCAAAATTATCAAGTCAGCTGTCAAGAAACAGAGTATCAATTCACCTTTGATTCAATAAAAATGTGAGGAATTTGAACATATGATATGCACAGACATTTAATCACCATAACTTTTACATAGATGCACATCATTTCCAATTAGCTCACAAGGGAAAACATCACATGTAGGTCAGTACTGAGCTCATCATTAATTCAAAAATTAGGTTATGGGCCATGCCCAATACATTCAGCATCAGACCCAACACTCACCAGGGCTGACTCTCACAAGGAACTTTGAGGGTTTTCATTTTCTCTCAAGCTCAAGTGTAGTTACAGTCCTCAAATGGGTCTGTAAGCATGAGCATAGGCAAAGCATCTTAGTTCTGGCATCATTGGATAATCCTCACCATAGATTGGACAACTCTTTGTCTCTGCATAACAGCTCATTCAACTTTGGATCACAGGGTCTTTTGACTAGGTTGTAATGTGGCTTATGGGGTAGGTTATAAAGAATGGAAGGTTAAAAAGGGATTCAAAATTGAGAAATCAGTAGGTGAAGGAGGTGATTCATGACTTCACCTTCTTTAGTTCAACTGCTTTCATTTTCTTTAAAATTCTTCAGACTTGAAGTGGCCAGCTTCTCCTCTTATTTTTTATTTTTCCAATGAACTTTTCCTCTTGACTCCTCTCTTATTCCTCTTCATTACTATTTTTCTTTCTTTTAGATGCATTTTTCTTTTTTTTTTTTTTTTTTTTTTCTAACTTGCCACCTCTTTCCTCAACTGCTACACTGCTAAGCTTTAGGTATTTCTTCTCCATTCACCCAAT
Organism: Chloranthus sessilifolius; assembly: GCA_021018995.1. Lineage (NCBI taxonomy): Eukaryota > Viridiplantae > Streptophyta > Magnoliopsida > Chloranthales > Chloranthaceae > Chloranthus > Chloranthus sessilifolius. The sequence continues at coordinate 44,681,821 of CM037593.1, read as the reverse complement.
GTTGACCCTATCTTGTCCATCCTCAACTCTTTCTCCTTTACCTTCTGAATTCTCAGAGTGAGGGTAGGTTTGAATCAGGTTCATAGGTTCAGGTACAAGTACTCAGGTATAATTTAAAGAAAATTTGAGATTAAGGCTCAAAAGGTGTGTGCACAAGGGCAGTTGATTAGGGTTTGGTATGTTTAAGCTTAAACTGTCCAAGAGAAGGCCTTGATCCTTTCCTAGGTCTCATGAGTGTTGTCAGTTGTTTCGACTTTGAGGTGCCTAACTTCTTGAGAGGGCATTGACTCAGCCAGTCCTTAAAGCTAAAAGAATTGCCTCAGTCACTACTCAAAGAAAGGAAAAAAAATTTGTAGGCCTAAATCTCACTAGTCATGGTCTTCCATTGAACTCTTAGGCATGTCCTTACCTTTTTCTCTCTTTAATGATTCACTAAGTACTGATACAAGTGAGTTTTCTTGGTGTTCACATTATGAAAAAGTTAAAATTTAAAAGCTTGTAATGCCTAAAGGTCTGCAAAATTTTTGAATTTCTCATTTTTTATAATTCTTAAGTGAGCATGGCTCCATTTCTATCTTACTCACTTGATTCTGCTGCACTTAGGTTAACTATTTCATTGGCAAACCTTGCCACACCCCCAAACCTATGAGGAGCAATGTCCTCACTATTTCTAATATAAAGGATATGTGCAGCAGGGCAAAAACAGAGATAAAATAAAAAATAAAGTACAGTAGGAAAATAAAACACACAACACAAAAACAAACACACAAACAGACAAACAAAAATAAAGAAAGACAGTGAACAAAACAACATATTACAAAAAGAAATTATATTAAGATACAAAAAGATTATCACAAGGTGTTACAAAGAGATCCTAACTAAGTACATAAAAAGTATAAACCTAAGAAAAATATGGACACACATTAGCAAAACATCCCTTCAAAAACAAAATGGTTCTTCCTCCTGGCTCCGAGATATCCTTAACCTACTGCTTGTGGAAGAGGAACTACAAGCCAGGAGAGGGGGGGAGAACAAGGATCAAGGAGAAGGAAGCTGAGCAGGTGGTGGAGGGATTGACGGGGATGGGGGAGAAGATGTAGGTGGTTGTATCTTCTGTTTCTTCTTCTTTCGCTTGTTCTTTTTCTTTTCCTCCTTGGCTAAGATCCTTTGGACCTCCTCGTACTCATCTCAGAGGAATTGTAGTGGGTCAGGCTCCTTAGGTGGTGGCGGGTCCTCCCAGACTGCGTAAAATTTTATAGGCAGATCAATGGGTTTTTCATCTGCCATTGATTATGGGTAGGGACAGACTGCTGAGGTTAAAGGAGAACGAATGCGAAGAAGATGAACTATCCTTGTATTTAAAGTGCTTGGAAGGTAGAATATGAATCGGCATATTAAATTTTACCTCCTGCCAAGCTTCATTGCCATAAAAAAATTAAAGAAGGTTAGTTGGCAATAAATTGTGATTATTATGGGGAATGGTAAATCGCACAATTTATTATGGGGAATGAAATCACACAGTAAATGTTGGTCTATTTTTAGCACTAGGAGTTAAAGCAAAGGGATAGGAAATGAAGAGATCGAAGAAATCCATCAGGGTTAAAAGGGCCAATACCATGCTTCGCACAGCTGTCCACGGGGACTCACGGAGTAGATTTCACGCGCAGTACAGATGTAAATTCAAGAGAAGGACAATCGCATTGAAGAACATAGCTCCGTGAAAACAGAATCAGATGTTTTGTGTGCCTCGCGAAGTTACTTTGCAGAGTTGACGTTGGGCATAAGCGCGCGAAGCAGTTTCTCATTTCTCATACGGCTTAACTAGTGATCTCTGCGAAGAACAACCATTTGGAGTTTCAGAGACCTCAAGCAATAAAATATTTTGAATTCTTCTTTTCACGCCCTCAAGACTCCGCAAGAAGACCTTGAAATGGCTCGCGATTATGAAAATTAGGACATTTAACCCCGCGAGAAAGCAACACTTAACTCCCTTTCTCAATTTGTGCCCTGCCCTATGCATGTACAGTGTCATGCACCCATTCAGTGGCCATTAGCACGAACCCTTTTACATGTACTCCATTATCTAATGAAAATGTCCTCCCCCTTACCAGCACATGCATATCAAAAATTTAGAATGATAAAAGCTTTTCATGAAAGCAAATTCTTGACAATTACAGTGCCAGTACTTTAATCACCTAACAGTAATAGGGATGCATCTCCCATGCTAATGATAGATATAAAAACAAACAAGCAAATCTCCCAAAAAGAAAAAGGTAAATGACATATTCCTAGGCAAACAAAAACACACAAAAGTTTCAACAGATATGGTACATAAATTACAAAGCTGTGGATTACTGAGCAGTGGGAGGTTCATGTAGGTAAATGGTCTGAGGAGGCTCCACTGAATTTTCTACACAAATCTTAAGCCTTTGACCATTCACTTTTGTGATCTTTCCTGTCTTTGGATCCAAGATCTCCACAGCACCAGATGGGGAGGCTTTGATAACTGTGTAAGGTCCATCCCATCTGGATTTCAACTTCCCTGAAAAAAATTTAAGTCTGGAGTTAAAAAGCCAAACCTTAGTGTCAGTATTGAAGTCCTTCGTCAATAGCTTCTTGTCAAAGAATGCCTTTGATCTCTCCTTGTACATTCTAGCATTTGCATAGGCTTCCAGCCTCAGTTCATCAAGTTCTGCCATTTGCAACTTTCTGTGAGAACCAGCAGAAGTTAGGTCTAATTTCATTGCTTTGATAGCCCAATAGGCTCTGTGCTCTAATTCTACTAGTAGGTGGCAGGCCTTGCCATACACCAGCCTAAATGGGGACATGCCAATAGGGGTCTTATAGGTAGTCCTATAAGCCCACAAAGTATCATTCAGCTTTTGTGTCCAATCCTTTCTATCTGTCCTCATAGTCTTTTCCAGAATATGCTTAATCTCCCTATTAGAAATTTCAACTTGCCCACTGGTCTGTGGTTGGTAGGAAGTTACAATTCTATGTGTAACATAATACTTTTTGAGCAGGTTCTCAAAAGGTCTGTTACAGAAATAGCTCCCCCCATCACTGATGATAGCTCTAGGGATGTCAAATCTTGAGAAAATATTATTCTTCAAGGATTTAAGGACAACTGTATGGTCATTGGTCCTTGTGGCAATGGCTTCCACCCATTTGGACACATAGTCAACTGCCACAAGTATGAAATTAAATCTGATAGATGTAAAAAAGGGGCCCACAAAATCAATGCCTTAGATGTCAAAACGTTCTACTACTAGGATGGGCTGTAATGGCATGGAATCTCTCTTGGAAATGCCTCCCATCCTTTGACATCTCTCACAAGCCTTGCAATGTAAGTAGGCATCTCTGAACAAAGAAGGCCAATACAAACCACATTTGAGCACTTTTGTTGTAGTCTTTTTGCAACTGAAATGACCTCCACAGGCTTGCTCATGGCACATTAAAAGAATGCTGTGAAAGTCACTTTCAGGCACACATCTCCTAATAATCTAGTCTGCACAATGCTTGTAAAGGTATGGATCCTCCCACAGAAAATGTCTAACCTGAGAGAAGAACAGGTCATTGTCCATCTTAGACCAGTGTGGAGGGATCCTACCAGCAGCAACAAAGTTAATAATGTGTGCAAACCAGGGCACACTAGACTGCAAAACAAAAAGTTGCTCATCAGAGAGCAACTCATTAACAGGTGTTGCTGTACATTCTTCCAAAATAATTCTAGAGAGGTGGTCAGCCACCACATTCTCCACTCCCTTCTTGTCTTTGATCTCAAGATCAAACTCCTGCAAGAGGAGGATCCATCTGATCAATCTTGGCTTTACATCCTTCTTAGCCAATAGGTATTTCAGGGCTGAGTGATCTGTAAAAACTACAATCTTAGACCCCAACAAGTAGGGTCTGAACTTGTCCACAACAAACACTACAGCAAGCAACACCTTCTCAGTTGTGATATAATTGAGCTAAGCTTCAGCTAGTGTTTTGCTAGCATAATAGATCACTACAGGCAGCTTATCTTTCCTCTGTCCTAAGATAGCACCTCTAGCCAAGTTTGATGCATCACACATCAGCTCAAAGGGGAGTGAGTAATCTGGGGCCTGGATTATAGGGGCAGTTGTAAGGCACTTTTTCAAGGCCTCAAGGCACTCAGCAGAAAATATAAATGGCACATCCTGGCAAAGCAGGTGGCACAATGGTTTGGCAATCTTGCTAAAGTCCTTGATAAACCTCTTGTAAAATCCAGCATGTCTTAAAAATAATCTAATATGCTTGACAGTCCTGGGTGGGGGCAGATATGAAATCAAGTCCACTTTAACCTTGTCAACCTCAATTCCTTTGTGAGAGACCACATGGCCTTGTACAATCCCTTGTGTCACCATAAAGTAACTCTTTTCCTAGCTTAGGACCAAATTGGTCTCCTCACATCTTTGTAAAACCATATCATGGTGTCTCAGATACTCGCTAAAGCTGTCCCCATACACTGGGAAATCATCCATGAAGATATCTAGGAATTTGTCAATCATATAAAAAAAGGTATTGCATACATGCACCTCTGAAAAGTGGTTAGGGCATTGTACAGTCAAAAAGGTATCCTTCTGTACACAAAGGTGCCAAAGGGACATGTGAAAGTAGTTTTCTCCTGATCTTGAGGATCCACAGGGATTTGGTTATATCCTAAGTATCCATCAAGAAAATAGTAAAAAGGCTTCCTAGCCAACTTATCTAGAATTTGGTCAATGAAAGGGAGGGGGAAATGGTCCTTTCTGGTCTTGGAGTTGAGTTTTCGATAGTCAATGCAAACCCTCCAGCCAGTGGTCTCTCTGGCTAGCATCAACTCCCCAGAATCCGTAGTGATAACTGTGATGCCTGACTTTTTAGGTACCACCTGGATAGGTGACACCCATTCAGAATCTGAAATGGGGTAAATCACCCCTGCATCTAATAATTTTACTATCTCCTTGAAGACCACCTCCTGCATGTGAGGATTTAATTTCCTCTGCATCTCCCTTGAGGGTTTGGCACCCTCATCCAAATAAATTATGTACATGCAAACTGCAGCATCAATGCCTCCAAGGTCAGTTATTGTCCACCCAATTGCTTTCATGTGCTTCTTGAGAACATTCAGTAGTTCCTCCTCCTACTCACTAGTGAGAGAGGATGAGATAATCACGGGAAGCTTGTTGTCCTGCCCCAAGAAGGAATATTTTAATGTGGTTGGGAGCTGCTTTAGCTCCAGCTCAAGGGGACTTTCAATTGAAGGTAACAAAGGTGTCTTACTAGTTTGAGGAAGGGGCAGCAATATATGTTTCCAATTGAAATACTGCACTAGGTCCACAGAAGACTTTGTTATGGTATTATCTTCTATCATGAAAACTAGGGCCTCCTTCTCAAACAAACTTCAAATATTTGCCAGGTCATCAGCAACATTATCCCAATCCAGCAGATTGGATAATTCCTCTTCCACTAGGCCATCTAGTACACCTACTGCACAGTAGTCCTCAATGTCAGTCTGAGGCACCGTAGCAGCATGGTACATATTTAAATGGGCCTTCATATTCCCAAAGGTAACCTCCATCACCCCTGATCTGCATTGTATGCAAGCATTTATAGTAGCCAATAATGGCTTGCCAAGGATAACAGGAATTGGGACTTTGCTTTTACAAGGGTCCATATCCAAAATAAGGAAATCAGCTGGATAATAGAATTTGTCCACCCCCACCAAGACATCCTCTACCACACCCACAGGTCTCCTCTCAAACCTGTCAGACAGTTGGAGCACAACTGATGTAGGTTTAAGCTCCCCCAGACCTAGCTCCTCATACATTGAATAAGGGAGTCAGTTCACACTGACCCCTAAGTATAAGAGGGCTTTTCCAATGGTGTGGTTTCGGATTATGCAGGGGATAGTAGGTACCCCTAGGTCTTGTAATTTTTTTGGTGTGGCAATGGACAGGACTGGCTCAACATGTTCAACAATAAAAACTCTTTTAGACAACTGCGCCCTTGCTTTCCTCTTTTGTGTGCAGAGGTCCTTTAAAAACTTAGCATAGACAGAGACTTGTTTTATGGTATCAAGCAAGGGCAAATTGATCCTGACCTGCTTGAAAGTCTCCAGTATTTCCTCCATCTGAGCATTCCCTTTATCAAGAGGGTATGGGCCAGCTAGTGCTTGAGGAAATGACAGCTGTGGCACTGCTGGTGCTACTGTTGCATGCCTAATAACATCATGGTCATATTTTAATCTTTTTCTTTTATCTTTATTTATTATTTGATGTTGGGGCTCAACATCAGCCCCATTATTTTGCCCTAGCTGATCCACAATAGGGGGTACAATCCTTAGCTCTTCAACACTAATAATTCTTTTATTTTTATTTTTATTTTTCGTGACCTCCTCAGTTACCTTGCCCACCAAATTGTCAACCTCCCTACCACTCCTAAGGGTAGTGATTGCATCAGCTTCCTCATGGGTGGAGGATGCATCTCTAATCATATACTGCCCATTTTTATTTGTGAGGGGCTGACTAAGCAATTTTCCTTCCTCCCGTCTGCTCAAAACATTACAAATTTGACCCAGCTGGTCCTCAATCTTCTTAATACTCTGTCCATGAGAATTGATAGTCTGTACCAGGTTCCCCAAATTTTGCATTGAAGCCAGCATCTGCTCTTCAAATGAAGAGGATCTGGACTGTTGTAGGGGCAAGGCCAACTGGTTAGACTAGGGGCAGGTAGCCAAAAATTTTGCCTTGGTGGGTACCCTTGGTTAAATTAGTGTTGGGGTCTGTAAGGAGCTACCACTTGCTGCTGCTGGGATTGAGGATATGAATCTTGTCTCCACCTCAGGTTTGGGTTGTTCCTCCAAGAATACCCAGCAGGCTGCTACCCATAAGTTTGAGTAGTATTGGCATACTCCATAATAAAATCAGGAAACTGGTTGGTAGATGGACAACCATGAATAGAATATGTGGGAGATTGGCATATCAGACATGCTTCCTCCACCTATGCAACCATCCGGGGCTACATCACATTCATTAATTTGTCAAATTTTAAGGACAAATTGTCCACCTTCCTCTCCAAATCACCTTACACCTTAACTTCATATATTATACCTCTAAGGGTGGCCTCTTTCACCATCTTAGCTGGGGTCTAGCTGTCATTACGTGATAGAGACTCCTGCTGCATAAAATTTTCCCTTATTATGTTAAACAGCTCCCAAGCTTCATTAGTTGTCTTGTGGAGGTAGCTACCACCAAAGGAAGCATCCACCATATCCCTACTCTTGGAATTAATTCCTTGGTAGAATACTTGCACTAGTTGCCACATTAGAATTTGGTGGTGGGGGCATTGTTTTAACATCTCCTGGAATCTTTCCTAAGTTTCATAAAAATCCTCAGTTGAGGACTAAGTAAATGATAAAATATTTCACACTCATCTGGCTGGTTTTATTCATGGGAAAGAATTTGGTCAGGAATTTGGTTTGAAGGTCACTCCATGACTGTATGTTGTTGGTTGGGAGCTTTGATAGTCATGTGCTGGATTTGTCCTTTAGTGAAAAAGGAAAAAGCCTCAGTTTGGTGGCGTCAGATCCCAAGCCAACAATATTGAAAGTAGTACAAAGTACCAAAAATTGGTCAATATGCTTGTAGGGATCTTCTTTACTAAGCCTAAGAAATGAAGGCAGCATATTAATGGTGGAGGATTTAATTTCATAATTTCCCTCAATAGAGGGAAATTGAATGCAGAAGAGAGAGGTATACTCTCCAGGTGCATTGTACTCATTTAACGTTCTCTGCCTCTCAGTCATGATAGTTGGTTCAGTTGTAACAGCAGGGCCTTGTGTGGTGTGTCTAGGTCTAAGGATCCTTTCAACCTCTAAGTTTGGAGGTTCCAACTCAGGGTTTAAGGACCTTTTACTAAGCATATACTCACACCCACAGTAAGTAAAGAGAATGCTCACAAGCACACACAAAAAATTTCAAACAAAAATTAACAACTACATAAATTTACACTAAACAAATAACAGGAAATTAAACATAAATGGACTGAGATTTAGGGGAGAGGAAGTGCAAACAGAGCTAGTTACACTCCAACTGCAACTCTAGCTTTTCCCTTCTTCTACTGTCCATTTCTGCAAAATTCTAAAAAATATCAATAGTACTTTATTCTAGTTTAGGCACGGCTACAAAGAATTTGGAAGTTTAAATTATAGTACAACTCAGGTTTACTAAAAAGATCAATATCCCTGACAGCGGTGCCAAAAACTTATTTTTATTTCGGTCTGTCAGAGGATGTGTTGATTTATTATGTGGTGTTGGAAGAAAATTAAAATCAAAGTAAAACAGAGGATAAAAGTGATATGGTGAAAATAGCAATCCTAAAACATCCTAGACCTATAAGATACAGGGCCTATTATAGCAAGTTTTGATAAGTAAGAGTTTGTACCACAGAGAAATTGATCTAGAATCCAAAATTGGTTATAATAGTAGGCCTCCAGATCTGGCTACAGATCTGACAATCTTAAAGAAAGAGAGTTGGGTGTCACGACTACACTAAATTAACCCTAACAAAAGAGAAATAAAGTGCATCTTTATCCTAAAGAAAAGGCTAAGAAGAAGATGGTGATGGTGTGAGCCAAAATAAAATATAAAAATGATGGGAAGTAAGCAGGTTAAGATAGAGTTAATGCAGTAATGTAACTCATATTTAGACTGTCTTTGCAGTGGTCCTTGCTGAGATGCTATCAATAACCTCAACAAGATAGAATAATCCAATTTAACCCATGCAATTTGGGGTACTCTTAAGGCTATACTCTGTCCACTCAAATAGTCACAGAGTAACCGATAGAGTCTGTCAAATCTCATTGATTAAATCAGAAATGCTAACCTAATCTAAAGGAGTGGACTGATCATTTCCCCAACCAATGGACCAGATCAGCCCATGAATATTATTATAGACACTATATAATGTCAGTGCTACAAGCTCCCCAGATCTGCGCATAGATTTGACTGACATCCGTAAGTATTCCAACCCATAAAATCCTATGTGCTTTGCAAAGGCCAACGGCTCAATGTGCCCACACGAAAGACCAGCAACAGGTTGAATAAGGATTTAGATTCAGCTGGTCATTGCTACAGAAGGCCTGCAATGACTCAGCCTCAAACTATAATTACTATAGAAAAATCATATCTAACATCTAATATCGGTCAAGTAAAATAGAGGGGAGCCAGTTCCTGCACAAACCTCCTCATAAGGCTCTAAAAGCTCATGTGCAGAGGAGAAGAATCCTTCTTAGACATGTGGCTGGACACCACCTTAGGGTTATACTCTATCCACTCAAATGGTCACAGGGTATCTGATAGGTCTGTCCATACCACAGAGATTTGAGAAAGAACATGTAAACTGTTGCTGCCACCATGGAGTTCCAGGACTACGAGCTCTCCAGATCTAGCTACAGATCCGGCTTGCTATCTATGAGTCTATTAAACCAAGGGAAAGCAGATGGTAAATAATAGATCTACTAGAAACTGAATGGGCTAGTCTCAAAAATATAGATCCTATAGACATCTAAGGAAACCATAAGATCTGTAGATTTAATTAGTCATTAAAACAATAATCCATTGATAAAAGCAAAACTTACAATGAACTATCTCAAGGCTGTAGCCTGTACACAACTGCTTATCCAAAAGATCCCAATATATACAAAGCCTATTACAAAACTAAAATAAAACTAAACCTAGTTGCTTACAAAAGGATTAGTCAGCCAATACTGGGCTAAGAGAGAAGAAAAATCATAAAAAGAGATAATCAAACCCTAACCCTAGCCTGCTGGAGCTCTTAGCCGACAGTGGATGAAGGAAAGATGAAAATAATATACTCTAAGTACAGCCTATATACTCTGTCCATAAGGTCTTAGCTCAAAAGAAATTAATCCTAATTTTTCCAGCAGTCATGGCACTGTTACAATCCTTGAATGCCTTAAGATGTGTACCTCAAAATCCATGCCTCGAGAAGTGTGCCCTAACCTTAGGAAATTCCCAAAAGGTCCTTAAGTTAAAATTGAGCAGTGGAGAGCCCTAGTTTCACAAGGGTGGCATCTGCATTAATTCATTCGCACAGTGGCAGAGCCTTCATGGAGGAGCATTTAGCTTAGGAGGATTGTTCACTCGCGCAGTAGATTCTTAGTTGATCGTGCAGCTACTTTGCGCTGCAATGCTGTCACGAAGGTGATTTGGAACACCTAAATTTCTTGCATAGTAGAGCTTCAGAAGTTCTCTCTCACCGGATAAAATGGTTAGGCTTCAGAGTGTGCGAGAGCTGCGCGAGGAAAATTCTAGGCGTCTCTCTCTTCCAGGGCTTCACGAGAACTCCGCGAGGTGACAAATTGTTGCGGTTGCTTTAAGGCTCGATCTCTGTGAGAGCTTTGCGGGCATAAATTTTAAGGGTTTTAAGACGCGAGATCTTTGTAATTTTTTTACTGCTCTCCTCTTGACTGTGTGTCCTATCTGCGCGAGGGCAGCTTCCACTGCATCCTTTGTTCTATGAGGGAGCTCCTCAACTCTGCGAGGTGAGTCTATTAATCCTCTGATGTATTGCACTTGCTGTTGTTGCAGCTTCCTCCATTCTCAGCTAACTTCTTTCATCTGCTAGACTTTTGGTCAATGATGACCAACAAATGAGTCACCATAGTGAGCATACTAGGGTGTTACATTAGGCTTTGGCTCAGCTGTCATCTTTGCATGTTTTCTTTCTCCTCTTTGGACCAATAAGCAAGGATTTTGTATTAAGCAGCATAGTTTATTGCTAACTATAAAAAACACCTAACAAATGATTATTAGTCTACATCAAGGTCCATCAAAGGCTAGGTTAAGAGGTGAAAAGTGATACTTTTCAGTGAATAACATCCGTCGAGCTACCGACTCACCCGTAGCAAATACTTGTAACATATGTACATAATTTTAGTGTAACAAAGAGTTCTCTATGATTTATGGTATACAAAAGTGCATGCGATCGTAGCAATTCTTTTGTCATGTCATAATCACTTTAATCGTATGAATTTACAACTTCTCGTGATTGAAGGATCCAATCGCAGTGAGTATGATTTGAAGTGTCACAAATTCTCTTCATCGTTCCTCAAAATTGTAAATGACAATTCTAGGGAACAAACGATTCCAGTGATCGATCTTATCAGTTGGATTAGAATTCAGACCCATTAAATTCATAGGGGAAGCGGACATGCATCGCATTCAATTTTCATCACTTCCCAACTACCCTAGCCTAGGAACCTATACATTGACATTTAACTTGAAGTGACAGTTCCAAGCCGAGCCTCTCCCCTGTAAATCAATACCCATCCATAAACCAAAACCATCTCACACCCATTTCTTCTTCCAACGTCCTTAACCCTAAATCTTATGGAAGAAGAACATACCCCAAGTGATTCCAGCAGAAGAATTGATAAAATCCTTGAGATACACAGGGCCGAACTCTTGGCTACAATAAAGAAAGTAGGAAATTTGAAGCTCCAGCGACCTGTTCCTGATGCCGAATCATCCACCAAAACTACCCTTAACCCTAAACTTAATCCAAAATCAAAATCCTATTCAAAGACCCCATTTTCCCCCACTTCCTAACTTTTCCACCATCACAACCACCCTGAGTGTGAGTTCCTGTATGATGATGGTGGGTTGAACTGTCCCTAGCCACCCCTTTCCATTGCTCATAATTTCTCCCTGCGTGCATTACAATCTCTTCATAAAGTCTTCACACGAAAGTAAGTATAGAAAAGGAGTCATCTGGAGATGTGTTCACTTCCCCACTATTCAAAGCACTCCCGCAAAAGCATTGCATTTCTTCCAAAAGAAGCTCCGTGATGTGCTCTGTTCGGGGGAGATTGAAGGAGAGCAGTGGCGAGTGTCACAGGGCTATTGTTTTAGCTCATTTCTCGACCATTTATTATTATTTCAGTATATGGTCTGGGTATTAGGGTTGTAAGGTCTTCGGAGAAGGTCAATCCTTTTTCAAAGATCGTGAGCAGGGTTAAAGGTTACCCGATCAGGTTTGTATACACCGAGATGACAAAATTGGGGTGTCTACAATCGAGTATACTCAACTTAAGAAATCACAAATGTCTATTGGAAAGGGAGTCCTAACTCATTGTTGGTGTGAGCGATGATTCGCGAAAGCCTTCGCCATTACATCATATTATATGGTCACTTGACCTTATTTCTGGACATTCGTATGATGCCCCCCGGTACCTTGACGGCTTTCCTCCCGTTGAACTGTCACTTGCAGTAGGTCACGACATGCGACAAGATGCCACTTGCACCTGCGGATCAGGATATGTCGACTTTCCCCTATTTGATTGCCACTTACAGTAGGTTGCGACATGCGACGGGATGCCACTTGCAATTGCGGTTGTGGATATGCCTTTTGATAGCTACCACTGGGACCTCGAATGCTCCTCCTTAGCTTGCATCGATAGATAAAAAAGCCTAGCATTTCATGTCAGCTCCCCGGTTCACACTTGTGATCTCTCAAAGAAATGAGAAGGCACCCTGAAAAATGAGGGTATCTACTTCTTCGACGCATTCTTATTCCACAAGAACGCGCCGAAGAGGGGCATCTGTAGACACCCCATTTTTACCCCCTCGGAGTATACAAACCTATTTGATTGACCTTTGACCTTGACCATGACTTCCGACAAGACACTCACTCTTTTTGAAAGCTTTAAAATCCTAAAGATGGGACCATGTACTCAAACAATAGTATGTGGTTGACCCCAGACTGAAATAATAGCCCTGTGGCTAGGACCCGACTCAGCCTGGGGAAGATCTAGAATTTCATGCCCCCACAGAGGCTCAAAATCTAATTGCATGCATGAATACATGCACACAATTGGTCCCACTTGGACTAGATCTACTCTTCCCACGAATCGCCATAAGACCCGATCACGCACTTTCCCCAGCCCGCGCCATTCGATTGCATGCTTGACCACCGGCGTGCAATTGGTCCCACTTGGACCAGGCTTTCACCTTTCATAGATAGCCTAACGACCCGATTGCGCGCCCTCACCAGAGCGAGTAATAGATTAAATGCCCCACCACAGGCGCATAATGGCCCCCAGTTAGACCTGGTCTCTGACTCCCATGACCACCCAAACTCCAAGATTATGCACACTGATAAGGGTGCATAATCAGATTACATGCCCTATAAAGGGCATGTGATGAGTTCCAAGTCAGTTAGAACTAGGATTCCTAGCCAAGTCGGTCGGCCGACTACCGTAGTCCGTAACCAACTCAAACTCGATTAAGTGCCTAGGACAGGGGCGAAATCAAATTACACGCCCCACAATGAGCACGCAATTGAATTTGACTGACCAATTGCGCACCTCCCACAGGGCGTGGAATTACCCCGTTACCTATAAATAGATCCCCATACCTCGACCAAACTGGCCAATTTTACTAAATTTTTCTTTTGTTTCTTAAGCTTCCTCTTAGGGATTTCGAGGTTCTCTCTGCGGCTTCTAGGAGAGGAGTCGAGCAGCTCTCTGAGTTCTTCAAGCCAGTGGCACCGGCCCACTAGTCCTTAGCATAACGGGCCACAACCTAATTAGACTCCTGATAGGATTAGGAGACTTGATCAATTAGACTCCCAGTAGGATCAGGAGACCAGGTCAATTAGACTTCCAGTAGGATTAGGAGATTAGATTTATTAGAATCCTAGCAGAAGTAAAAAGGCCAAACTAGTTGGATCAAAAGTAACCCAAAGCTGCTGAAGTTGGTCGGCCGACGTTCAGTAAAGAAGTTCAACCTGTAAGCCCCCGCTCTTCTTAAAGCGTGATTAGCAACGTGTTTCAGCGTCGATAAACATCTGCAACTAGTGATCGCATCAATCCAGGTATTCTTTATTTAATATTCACCTTTTCCTTTCAGTAATTTAATATTTTCTAATTTATTATTCATCGCCTTTGCCAAAGTCCACTTGGATCGAATTAGGCCACTTATTCCGGGAAACGAAAGGAACCCAGAAATAGTGCGTACCAACACTTTCTTCTTTAGGAATAAAATCGGTGCTCTCCATGGTGACTCACTACGTCGAATAAAACCTTTGTCAGACAACTCTCATAACTGAATCTCTAACTCCTTTAGTCTTGCTGGCGCCATTCGGTACGAGACTTTCGCAATTAGTAAGGTACTAGGCGCGAAATCAATCTTAAACTCTACTTCTCGATTAGGAGGAAGTCTAGACAATTCTTTCAGAAAAACATCAACGAACTCCTCAATGATAGGAATAATTGAGGGGTTCGCCTACTCATCACGACCGCTATCGAGTGTGGCTAGTAGGGATACTCCTCCCCTTTTTATGCCATGAAATTTGAATGAAGGACTCCCAATCGGTCAGGAGGAGCACCACAAGAACTGTGGGTAACTTGTGTGTTACAATTAATAAGATCATAGCTTTGCAAACTTTAGCTACCATCATGATTGATCGTTTTATATATAAACCTTGCAAGTGCACAAGTTCCAAGTACTAGGGTCAGTAGAAGGGTGTCGAATCATAAGGATTTGTCATTTATTTAATCTAACTTCTATTTTATTCTAATATCAATGTATCAAATACTAAATAAACTAAAATAAAAAGAAACCCTAAAATAGTTTTGAAATAAGAGAGGAGAAGGCAATTTGGGATCTCTCTTAGATCGCAGACACGTATATAATAAACCCTATTTTTTTTTATTAATAAGTCCCAGTTACCCCCACTCCAGGCTACAAGTTGTCATTTCATATATGAATTAGATAAATCTAATCGTCAAGGCATCATTACACAAACCAATAAAAACTATCCTACAAGGCCTAGCCCATCGGTGAATATCCTATCTAATCCAACCCCAATCCCTACAAGACCACTGGAATTAAGCTAAACAAGATTACAGCGTTACTATCACATTCTTAATATGTTTGGAACCTCGAACATGCAATCATACCATAAACGGAATTCAAAATAAAAATAGAAAAAAAATTATTATATATTTATCTAAAATTTACAAGAGATCCCCAACCTGAGCGTGTTTAGTCTCGCATCAATCCAGAGACCTTCATCATTTCTGAGTCGGTCTTTGATCAATAATTACAGTCAATCTCCCTCTATCTCAGAACTATATCTAACCTAACTACGAATACTCACACCACACTCTCTAGAAAAGTCTATTATGGAAATTCCCTAAAACCTAACCCTAGGGTCCTTATTTATAGAGTATAAGGCCCTAGAACAATTATACATGGCAAGTATCTCTCCATGATCCCTAAAAATCAGTTGAAGGAAGAAGAATCCGGAAGGAAACGTATACGTCAGAGAAAATCTAGCTAGGAAAGTGGGTCGGAGACATCATCAATAGGTCCCAAATGGTGATGTGAGGCGGTGTTCTTTTGAGTTGTGTTTCTAACGTGTGTTCTTGGCTCATTTTATCCCTAGGGTGCATCGTTGTAGATTCGCTTCTCTCTTCCGCTTGGGTTGGTATCGGTACCTCAGGCTATTTGGAGATTCTGCCCGCCCGGGTTATGAACTCAACTACGCCTTCCTTGTTACTGCCAGCATTAATGTCTGTCTGATTGTAATTGAGCAGGACCTGATGGGGATCATATGTTGGTCCAAGAATTTGAAATGGGTCGAATGGGGATGTCGGGTATGATTGAACTGGTGGGGCTAGTGTGACAGTGATGGGCCAAATGTGGTTGACTGGTACAAGAGGCTGCTGAACTGATGATGATGTGGAAAAATTGAGCCAACTATATTAGATTGGTGCTGGAGGTGGATTGATTGGGGGTGTGGTGAAGTTGAGCCAATTATAGGAGGTTAGAGCTTATTCCAAAGGTGTGGTAAAATTGGGCACCATGTAATTTATGAGGGTTGGTGCCAGATACGATTGGTACTATAGAGGTGGGATAAAATTGGGTTGCACATGGTAAATGGGTGTGGACGTGAGAAAATACAACCTCAAATCTAGAGGTGCTGCTTGAGGTGTTGAGCTTGGAAATAATCTGCTAAGTTTAAAGGCTCAACTACCCCGATGGTTTCACCTCCTTGATTCTACTGCCCTAGTATTTTGTAGCTTTCCCCTTTGCCGATATATTATGAGGGGTCGACCTCTTCCATTGCTTCCTTTAGCATATTGATGGTGGCCCTTAGGCCTATTCCTCCCTGCGGGTGTGGCGGTAGCAGCGCCTAAGGAATGTTAGTGTGCAGATTGGTTTGGGGAGGTGTTGGGGGAATGAGCTTCCCCACCTCAATCATGTCTTAGATTGCATGCTTTAATGGAAAGCATTGATCGGTTGGGTGACCTGGTCCCTAGTGAAAACTGCAGTGCGTATTGGGGTCATAAATTCTTAGGATTGGATTTGGTGGAGGTCGCGATTGGAGTACGGTGACCAAACCCTTTTCGACCAGTAAAGGCAAAAGGATATTCAAGGACTACTTCAGGGGAGTGAACAATCAGTTATATCAGGCCCTTCTCTGCTCGGGGGTCTGCTGTCCCCAAGGGACATTGTTCTATGTTGGAGCCTGATTTGTTAGCGTTGGTGCTGGTTATGTTGCCGCAAATCGAAAGGGGGCCATGCTGGTGTTCGGCTGTGTGTTCATTATATTTTCTACCTCTTCCCCTGCTCTTCTCTCAGTCCTTTGTTCGATAAATTTATGGACCCCACTGGCTTCATTTTTGTTCAACAGTCTGTCTCTCATTACATCTTCGCAGTGGTTGGCATTCCTTACCAGGTCAACGAAACTGGCTTGTTGTTGGTAGACCAAGAAATCGGAGATAACGAGTAGAGAAGTTTTCGAGATCATCTTGATTTGCTCCTCATCCGGGATACGGTTGTTTACCTTGGCTGCTAGGGCCCTCCATCTTCTAAGGTACTCGTTAAAGGCCTCATCAGGTTTTTATTTTAACCGAGCCAGATCTAATTTGTACGGTTCTATGTCTATGTTATAGATATATTGCTCTTAAAATAAATGGGTGAGGTATTTCCATGTTTTCAATATAGATGATTCAATGGACGTGAACCACCTTAGAGTCGGACCCGTGAGACTTTTCTGGAACACTTTGATGAAGAGTCGTTCATCTCCGTCGTATTGGCACATGTTCCCACAGTAAGACTTGAGGTGGGCGATCGGGTTACCTATGCCATCGTATTTATCAAAAATGGGTACTTTAAATTTGTGAGATAATGACACTTCAGAAAATAGGCATAAATCAGAAAATTATGTAGCATGTATTTTAGTGCCGCCCAATCTCAACAATTGTTTCTAGATTTTATCCATCTACTCCTTTAACAATTCTGACTCCCTGGACTGTAGAGTTCGGACTGCTCCTTCACTAGGCTGCCTCGATTCATTTTGGGTTGCCTGTTGGTTGGTGAGTGTGGGTGGTGTTGGATAAAAATTGACAAATGCTCCCATGTAAGCTCCATTATTTCGAACCTCGTCCTCTTCATATTGTGGATCTATATCCATATAAGGTGAAAGAAGGGTGAGGTTATCTTGCTGATTTTGAGTGAGCTGGACGGGTGTCTGGTGAGACCATTGTATGTGGGAAAAGCTTTGATGGGTGACTTGTGGGGTAATGAGATGAGTGAATTGTGGATTTTGAATGGGTGTCTGGTGAGGCCATTGTACATTTTGGGGGTTTGGTTGGGTAGTGAGTGAATGGGAAAATTGGAGATGGTTGATAGTTTGGAACGAATTTCCGTATTTGGTTCGGTGTGGATGAATGGGGCTCATGCCAGTTTGAGGTGGGTTGGCCATTTAAGGGGGAATGGGGGCTTCTTGGATATAGGGGTATGTAGGAAATTGGGAGATTTGTTGAGGGTTTGGAAATGTGGCCCTTGAGTTTGAATGGGCATGGGCTTGGGATTCGGTATTAGGCCTTTGAGGCCCACTTGAATGGCCCCATAGTTATTGTGGGGTGTTTTGGGTGGTATGGATTATGGATGGTTGGTTGGGATTGACATTTTGGATGAAGGAGGTGTGGAGATTTTGGAGGGTTTGTGATGGATTAGGAATTTGGGATGAATGAGGAAGGCTTTGGGAAGCCTTTCAAGCCGTGTAAGCCCTAACCATGTCTTCCATCATGGCCATGAGATCAGTTGAGGGGATGGATGTGGATCGAGAAGTGGATATATGTTGGGTGAAAGTGGGAAAATTGGGCATGACCTGAGTAGATGTGTGGGGAAAATTGGACCGGACCTGGGTAGATGGGGGGAAATGTAATGGATTTGGGTTTGATGTGGATGTGAAAAAATTGGGCATGGTTTGGATAAATGAGAGAGAATCGGGTGTATTTTGGGTGAATGTGAAGAATTGAGTTGGATTTTGGGTAGATGTGGGGAAATTGAGTGTGTTGGGTGTGGAAGGGGAATGGGGTAAATTTTGGGTTGATGTGGAAAAATTGGGTATGTTGGAGGGGGAAGGAAAATGAGATAAATTTGGGTTGATGTGGGAAAATTGGGTATGTTGGAGGTGAATGGAAGATGGGACAAATCTTGGGTTGATGTGGGAAAATTGAGTATGTTGGAGGTGGAAGGAAAATGGGATAAACCTTGGGTGGTGGTGGAGGAAAAATGAGGTGTATTTGGAGCGAGAAAGTGTGGTGAATTTGGGTTGGGAAAATATGGTGAATTTGGATTGGGAGGATGTGGTGAATTAGGTGTATTTGAGGTGGGAGGGAAAATGGGGCATATTTGGAGAAGGAGAGGAGGGTGTATTTTGGGCAAATGTGGAGGAAAAATAGGGTGAAAAATGTGGTGGATTTTGAGTTGACATGAGGGATGGGAAAATGGGTGCACCGTAGCGTCCAATAACGTTGAATCGGGATTGGGTGAGGGAAACAGATATGGGTATATCCTCTAAATGGGAATGTGTTGGGGATTATAGTGGGGATGAATTTGGGTCGGCATAGGTGGGATCAACTGCCCAAGACATAGTTTGTTGGCGGGTTGGATACGGGTTCCTCGGGTGAAGACAAAAAATCTGTCTTCTCCTTCCCCTACGGGATGATGGAGGATAAGGTAATGTCATTGTTTTGGCACCACAAGCTCTCCTTTTTTGGATTTTATGATTTTTCTTAAATTTTTTTACTATTTTTTGGATTTTTCTTTATTTTTTTATTTTGTATATGACAAATACAAGTTTCCTCTCCCTTGGATAAAAATGATGTTTTTTTCGGGGCCTTGAAACTCTCTTTTTAGGCAGTATTTACACCCATAATGCCTCCCACGGCGGGATTCCGATACACCTTGGAAGAATCAAAGGAAGACCTTTGATCCATGTAAGGGCACAAAAATTCACGCGATGACCCGATCTCTCAAAAGAGTCAATAAGAGGGCGATCTCTCTTGACCGACGAAGACATTTTGGGTGTCAATGGTGTGAGATTTATCGAGGATATTAAAAACGCTAAGCGGGGGGCTTAGGAATGGTGAAAAAAGCCCCAAATTCGGGCTACTCAGCCAAATATAGGCTAGCATATATATTATATACGCTAGGCTAAAATTCTAGAGATTTGGTTTAACGTGTATATTATACACGTTAGGCTAAAAACTCTGGAATTTTGGTTTAGTGTGTATATTATATACACAAGGCTAAATCTAGGGATTTTTGGCTTAGCATGTATATTATACACGCTAGGCTAAAAAGTATATATGTATATATTTTGGACAGTAGCAGCAAACCCGAGCTAGTCTATTTTTTTTGAGTTTTTTGGAAGCAGTGATTCTGGGGACTGTTTCTCTTTGTTATTTTGGGTCCCTCATCACCGTACCTAGAGATACAAGGCCATTTCGGGATGACTTACATGCTTCCTCAAGGGTTTTAAGGCTTTTTCTTATGCTCAGTCACCCACCCAATATACCTCTGGCACAAGCGCCTTCTCAGATACTGGATGGGGTGATCTTTTTCAAGACCATCACCACTAGGGCTGCTGCTCTACTGGGAATCGAGACAATTATATCGCTGCCTATTGCCCCCCTTTAAAATCTGCTCACGCAAAAATGAATTAAGTCCCTTATTGGTTCAATGTTATGTTCAGTTTTAAGGGAGTTTACTTAAGTTCAAAAATGGGCGATGAGAATCCCGTGCGGTCTCTACGGGCCGGCATCCACTGATGATATAAGGTAAGGAATAAGAAAAATTATAGGGTCAGTCAAGCGACTAGGCGAGAAAAGTAAATTGCATCAAGTAGGTCCGGCTCGCCAATCGGCTAAGGCGGTAAATGACAAAATCATAGGGGTAAGTAAAAAACTTGCTCAAGTAGGTCCGCCAATCGACTAAGGCTTGTACATGACGAAATTGTAGGGGTAAGTAAAAAATTACACAAGTAGGCCCGCCAATCAGCTAAGGCTTGTAAATGACCGAATCGTAGGGGTAAGTATAAAATGTGCAGAATCGTACGGATAAGTACGCAAAAAAAATGAAAAATTAGTAAACAAAAGAAAGGAAAACAAAGCAAATATGTAAAAGAAAGGCCAAAACTTTAAGGAGAAGCTCTACAAGTTATCCCCAGTGGAGTCGTTATCTATGCAATCGTGGATTTTCCCAATCTGTCGCTACGATGCGCTCAATGATGGAGTCACCACCCAAAGGTTTTAGTGACCGAAGATATCTCAAAATCAATATACAAGCACCAAAATGCAAAAATATGACTCTGATTTACCGGTCTTTGCCAAAGGCTCTTAGGTAGGGGCTTCTATTATCAATCGGGAAGGTGTTAGGCACCCGATCAACTGCTCGTAAGCAGTTCTACTATGGTCGGGACTATGTGTTGGTTGTTATATATATATATATATATATATAATTATATAATTATATATATAGAAAAAGGAGAAACAAAATGGGCGGCACTACCTCTTGCCCGAAGGCACATAGATCCTATTGAGCCCTCCCCGCCTACTAAAATTTGGGCAACGTAATGGCACAATTCTAGGATAAAGGAAAAGCAAAGAAGATAGAGTAGAGGGGAGAGCCTGAGCTCTCAGGCCCTTGTAGTACCGTTGTGGACCTTCACATTGATGCGCTTCCTGTGAACTTCCGATAGCAAATGAGTTGAGGAATGAGTTTGAACCTCCATAGCTAGGGAGCTAGACGGTAGGAGAGGAAGGTTAAAAGGTAGTTCTAGCTAACTCTCAAGGTGTGATGATAGAAGATGGGATCTAAAAAACAAAACTCAAATATGGAATTTGTATGGAGGAATTGTGTTTGAAAATGGAGAGGGAGCACTCTAGGTTTTTCTCTCTTTCAAAAAATTTTCAAGCCCTTAAGCAAGGGAGGTGGTTCTCTATTCATAGAGGTTGAGGTGATTAGTGAAGGGTTAAGTCACTAGTGGGTTTAGAAATTAAGTAATGGACAATCTAAGGTTTTTGGGATTTTCTAGAGCTTGGAGAAGAGGGATTTGGGTTTAATGGTAGATGATAGGGTGGTGACTTGAATGGCAAAAGGATGATAACTAGGGTCCTAAATAAACACACCCCAGACATTGAGATGATCCATAAGTCAAACCCCTAATGTCAATTTTGGCCATTTTTTTAAGGAAAATCAGGCCAAAACTATTGAAAGTTGAAGACCCGCAGTGGCCTGGCCCGGTTTTGCAATTTCCTGCATAAATTCGTGATCTTCATTTCGCCATGACTTTTGATGTACAACTTCGAATTAGGCGATTCTTGGCTCATTAGAAAGCTGGAAACCTCTACTTTTTAAAGATATAGGCCTTAGATTTGACAATTTTCTATGAAAACTTCGGCACTCTTCTTTTCATCAGCTATTTTGGTTGGATCGAAACGGGTTCTATGGGTTCAGTTTTGTAATTTCCTGCACAAATCTGCGATTTTTATTTCGCCATAACTTTTTATGTACAACTCCGAATTAGGCGATTCTTAGCTCTTTGGAAAACTAGGAGCCTCTACTTTCCAATGATATAGGTCTTATGTTAGGAAATTGTCTATGCAAACTTTGGCACTCCTCTTTTCATCAGCTATTTTGATTGGTTCAAAATTGGCTCTATGGGGTTTGATTTTACTTTCTAAGGGTTTGGAAAGGTTAGAGTTGATTCCTAAGGGTTTAGGAATGGTTATAAAGGTTTAGATTAAGTTCTAAGAGTTTGAGAGGTGCTTTTGGAAGCTCGGGTGTACGCCTTTCTCAAAGTACGGGTCGATCGAGCCTTGGGCCAAATTTGGGTATCTACACATCCAAAAAATCGGACACCAAACCCCCTACCATCGAAGGGGACTGCTTCTCAATAGTGGATGGACCTAACTTTGAAGACAATAGTAATGATACTCAAGGGACAAAGATTCTTAACAAAGGAACGGTATGGGAAATCGTCCCTGATATCAAAGAGACGATGCATAAACACCAATAAGAAGGCTTTGAGTTCATGTGGAAAGATTTAACAAAGAACGCAGCAGTCCAAGAGCCGACAAAGTCAATCAACGTGGATCATGTGGATGGTTGTGTGATTTCACATTGCTCCCAGAATAAGTAGAACCCTCCCAACAATTGTCTCCCTCCAGACATTCTTGTCCCACCGTGTGACCTCACATACCAACCAGAAAGGAACACATTCCTATCCCATCACACACCCATAAGGACACATGATAACACGGCCCATAACACAGCCCATCACGACAAAATGCACACATAATCACCACCACCCAACTCCTGAACTAAACCAACCGAACCTGCTGTCTCATTGTAACATCAAAAGTCACGTAGCAACACGATCCTGTTACCAAACAGACACAAAATGTCCCATCACATAACCACCAGGTCCAGTCGCCATCCACCACAACACGCAATCAGAGGGGAGGCTCAACCATGGTCCCATCGCAAAAAGCCAACTCGAACCTCCCTAAACGCCCCATTGCACAATCATCACGTCCCATCACAAGAAACATAAGGGCCTTTCGCCGATGATAAATCAGGTAAGCATCACACCTCCTCACTTGATATTATGTACAAATGTAATTATTCTAATATTAAGTCAAACATTTTTAAAACCCAACTCTCCTAATCCACGAACTACTATAGTCCTCCCATAAGAGACAATCATCAGTGTTCGCAAGAAGGTTAGAAGGTGTACCCAACATATCAAGCGCTCTCTTGACAACCAAACAAAGGTCGGTTCCCCAAATCTTGTACTAATGGATATGGTCAACGACGTTTCAAGAGCCACGTTTTTCGAAGTTTTACTGAATTGATCTTAAGTTAAAAACCTAAATTTTTAAAACCCTATCTATCAAAATTCTATCTCTCATCCTCCAATTTATTCTTTCCCCTGGGAAATCGAACACTGAGTATACCCAACTTTAAGGAATCTTAAATGTCCACTGGAAAGGGACCCCTGACGCGTCGTTGGTGTGAGCATGATGTGCCCAACCTGACATGATTTGTGAAAGCCTTCGCCATTATATTATATCATATTATCTGGTCACTTGACCTTGTTTCTCATGATATTCATATGACACTACCAGTACCTCTCTTGTGTCAATTTTCCTTCGTTTGACTGCGATATGCAACAGGTCTCGACATGTGATGGGATGTGATATGCACCCACGGGTGTGGATACACCTCTCGGCTGCTACCAACTGGCCAGCGAATATCCTTTGTTTAGCTTATGCCGATAGATAAGAGAGCCAAGCATTTCATGTCAGCTTCCCGGTTCACACACTTGTGATTTTTCAAAGAAATGAGAAGGCACCTTGAAATGGGGTGTCTACTTCTTCGGCGCATCCTTGCTCCACAAGGACACGCCGAAGAGGGGAATTTGTAGACACCCCATTTTCACCCTCTAAGAGTATACAAACTTGTTCAGTAAACCTTTAACGTTGCCCATGACTTCCGAAAAGGAACCAATCCTCTCTAAGTCTTAGAACCCTTAAAACCCACCATTCAGGACTCATATAAATAGTGTATGGGGGAGTTATGGATTGAATCCTCAACCCACTGACTCGGACTCGACCCGACCTGGGAAGATCCCGAATTACGCACATGGAGCCATGCGCACAATTCGATTGCATGCATAACTACATGCTCGCAATTGGTCCAAGCTGGACCAGACTTCTCTTTCCCGTGCACCACTCTAGGTCCCGATTACGTGCATTGATTGACTAGGATTCCCAAGACCGCCCTAAATCTTCAATTATGCCCATAGGCCCATGTGCATAATTGAATTATTTGCATAGCAGCATGCGCATAATTGGTTCCAAGCACAACGAAACTAGGATACCTGGCTGAGCCAGTCAGCCGGTCATCCCCTAGTCGGTGACCGACTTTCGGGAACTTACGCGCATGAGACCATGCACGCAATTGAATTGCATGTTACTATTCATGCGCTTAATTAGAAAATTGCGCACATTGCTCTATATGCATAATTATCCGTATACCTATAAAAGGACCTCCATTCCACAGCCCCAGTCACTAATTTTCTTCAACCAATTTTCTTCCACAAATCTCCTCTATCAAGCTTGTTCTTTCTGAAAATTCGAGGTTCTCTTTGAGGTTTTCAAAGAAAGGGATTCAGTTGCATATCGGGTGTAGGCTCTTCTCTAGAAGCCTCAGGATAGTCAAGCTGGTGGAGTTGGCCCACCAGCCTTGACTCTCGAAGGAGTACTGAAGGAACAAACTCCCCTTAACCTTAGATCCATCCCTTAGGAAACCCTTGTCGAGATTCTCCCCTAGAGCCAATTAGGTCCCTAACCTATTTTCAAAATACCCTTAGCCTCGCCGATTTGCCCAAGGGATCTTGCGGAGGGTACTTGGGAACTGGGTTGATCCTCCTTAGCATAGCGGGCCACCACCCCCTTTTTCTTAAATAGATCTAGTCGGAATAGGAAACCAAGCTAGATAGAATTTAGGCAATCCGTAGCTACTAAAATTGGCCTACCCATGTTCATTAAAGGAGTCAACCCACATCCTGCAGAGCATGATCAGTGACGAGTTATAACGTCGATAAATATTTGTAGCTTGCGATCGCATCAACCCATGTATTCACCATTTAGAATTCGTCTTTTCTTTTTCAGTATTTAATATTCCTCAGTTTATTATTCTATTGCCTTCTGCTAGAGTCCATGTGGACCGAAATGGGCCACTTGTTCAAGGACCCGAAAGGGACTTAGAAAAAGCGCATACCAACAGACCAGGATCTGAAAGTTGGAGGATTTAGATTTATTTTCCTGCACTTTAGTTTAATTGAAAACCCATTCTTTATTCTTTAAAGGTAAATAAAAGTTTTCAAGAGTTTCAACCTTCCTCGTGGGAACGACCCTATACTAGTGCTATAATTTCTATTGTGTGCTTTCAATAGGTTAAGACAAAGCATACTCATAGAACTGTCAAAAGTTTTTGGCACTGTTGCCAGGGAAGCGAGAAAATTTTTTAAAATAATATTTGTCTTTCAAATCTCTTTTCTTTTCTATTTTTATTTTTCTTTGATCACTTCTTTATCTTTTTCAGGTTTATTCAGAGCAGTGGATCGAAAGTTTCAACACTTATTCTGACAATAGAAGCTAGAGGCTTAGATTTGTCTTCTCTCCCTACTTTCTAAAATAAAAATCAAATAAAATTAAAAATACAAAAATATATCTTTCTGGTGCATACATCATACTCGATCTAAGAATTCGGAACTTTCTAAGTGTGATCCAGAAATAGAAAGGACTCTCTTATGGAACCTAGCTTCTTGCCGATCTTTCGAAGAGAAATTCTTGTAATGGCCGAAGACCACCCTATTCATGAGCATTATACCCAGTCACCTTGACCGCACCCTCTTGTATTGTTTTACCATAGGTGGCAGCTAGTCAAAACTTTGAGATCAAGCTTAACACGCTCCAAGCTTTACCTACGCTTCATGAGCTTGATCGAGAAGATCCCTATCAACACCTTAGGGATTTTATGGAAATTTGCACTATGTTACAACTGTCGGCACTTAATGGTGAGGCCATTAAATTATGATTGTTTCCCTTCTCTCTTAAGGATGAAGCGAAAGCATGACTAATCGCATTGCCTGCTAGAAGTATTACCACTTTGGATGGACTGCAGGCTAAATTCTTAGCTGAGTATTCCCCGATTGGTAAAACCAATCAAATTCGCCAGGCAATTGCCCGAAGAATTATTTCACGAGAGCTGGGGATGCATGAAAGACTTATTGAGAAAATGTCCTCATCATGATGTGCCAAATTGCTCTATCGCGTAGAGCATCTATCAGGGGTTGGCTGAGACCAACCAATCTACGATTGATGTTGTGAGTGGAGGAGCCTTCATGGCTCAAAATGACCAGCAGTCCTGGAATTTGTTTGAGAAACTGGTCGATAATTCAAAACAGAAATAAGCCCTACATAGATCTGACCTAAATGTGATTCGCCACACCCCTCTCGCTAGGGGGGGTCTTTATGATGTCAATAATTACAAGGCAAAGAAGGAAAATGACATCAGTGCCAAGGTAGAAGTCCTGGAGCAGAAACTCGCAACCTTGTTGACTTCCAAGCCTAGTACTCAGGAAAGACCTACAGTTGCCTATACATTTTGCCAGAGCTTAACTCATATCATAGCTGAGTGCCCAACTGCACCATTATACCCGTCATGGAGGAACCACCCAGTATTCAACTATGGTTTCACGAGCAAAGCACAACTAGCCCCATCAACTACGCAGCCATGATATCTCCCTGGTCAAGTTTTCCATCAAAGACCACAAATGCCTACTGTACAACCACAGTATGGACCACAGAGCAACGGACCTGATGCCATGATTGTCCAGATCCTTCGAGATTTACAATAATAGTCGCATTAGCATTCAAAAGATCTATCTCAGTTTGCTCAATTCTCTCAAGCACTTCATTCACATACCCAATCCATCACGAAGTTGGGGGCCAAATTGATCAACTAACTTCTCATATGGCCAAGAGAGAAAGTGGTCAATTACCAGCATAGACAGTTAGCATTCCAAGAGGACAAGTATTTATAGGGGAAGCATCCGCCCCTACTAATCAAAATTAAAACCCTCAAGGACCCGTCGAGCTACCGACTCATCCGTAGCAACACTTTGTAAAAATATGTAAAGTTCTGATTTGGTTGAGAAAGTGCATTACGATCACAGTTAAACACAACCGATAGTAACACACTCTTTAATGTATATTATTCTATTATGAGTGATCGTATGGATTTACGAGCACTCGTAATCCTTCTTGCAAAACTAAGTCCAACAGACAAATCGTAGTGATTACGATTTGACTTGTACGAGAGTTCGATCTTGCGAAAGCTGAAAAGCGAGAGTCAAATCAACGACTCTAGGTTACATATATGCATGATGACCGATTCACCGAGTACCACTGAGAAAGGGCCTACATATTCGCTAGAGGAGACGTTGGCCCCATTTTCGAACTCTCCAGTATCTACTCCTTCCTCTTCTCCCTTCATTTTTCAAAATCTCCTGTGCCTAACCCAACCATTTTCTTTATTATACCTACCTTGTGCTTGCCATTTCTCCTTTGAAATGCTATAGATGATTCATTTTCTATTTTTAAGATTAGGGTTTGATCATAGACAAACAATCAAGGTATTGATTCTCTCTTCTAATCTGTTGGTTCCTTTAGGAATTTTTTATTCGATATATATTTTGGATTATTGATCGATTTTATGTATTATTGCAGGAGGAAAATTGCATCATGCCAAGATCAAAAACCATGAGGTGAAGGGATGACGAAGAAGAAGAAGGTAATATTTCTGACCATTCTCCACCCCACAAACATAATACACAGGCTGTTGTGTTAGCCCCACCTAAAAAGAAGTCAAAGCCTTTTGGGGTGAACCTTAAAAAATTACCTGAAGGGAGAATGGAGATTGCGACAGAACTTGTGTCCGCCCCTGAAGAGGGTGCACCAGTGGATAAAGGAAAAGGATTGGCATCCACCAAAAAATTGTTAAATCAGCCTCCACCAACAATGAAACAACACATTATGGGGGCCGAGATTGCAGTTGATGGTGCCTATTTGGAAAAGATGGACTACAGCAAAACCACCATCAAATACTTTAAGGATGCAGAGCTTCATTATTTCCTTGAGCCTGGAACGGCGCCAGTCTGCCCTAGGCTAGTGAAATTATTCTATAAAAGGATGACCAATAGCAGCACGGGTCAAACCCCAATTCTCTCCACAGTCGTTGATGGGCTCTCCATTCAATTGACCAAGGAAATGATTACTGGTATTCTGAATACACCACAAGAGAGACCAGAAATGTCCCCTGAGAATACAGAAGCTAATATGTTAAGAATACCTCCTCCAATCCTCCCGAATTTTATTCAGATGGCCACAGAACTCTTAGGTCGGCCATAAGAGGATAAGTTAAAATTTATGCAGAAAGATTTAGAGAAGCGCAGTTTGTCACTTCATTTCATGGATGTCTTGATCTATAAGACCATCCATCCCACTTGTCACGGTATAGGAAGAAGAATCCTCTTTGTCAAAACCCTATATCAAATGGCCAATCGCATCTGGTTCGATGTACCCTCTTACCTATTGGAGGTAATGAATGTTGTGAGGTAATAACACATTTGAAGGAAAAACTACGATCTATTTTTGACCACCCCAATGCCAAAGAGCTTGCTCATCTTGAATATCAACACACGCTCAACACCTAGTTGGATGAGAAGACTCATTAGCTCGCATTAGCAGAGGGGCAGTTACTGAAGCTTCAAGAGGACAAAGACTCCTTAGTTCGAATATGTGAAGATCCAAAGAAACATATACGAATCATCACTGACAATAGTATCGTAATAGTGACAAAGTTAAAGGAAGAATCAAAAAAGCTGAGGGCCGAGACTAAAGAAAAGTTTGCTATGATTTATAAACTAAAGGAAGGCTTGAAGGAAAAAAGGGAACGCAGAAGAAGAGCTAAGAGCTTTGAAGGAGAAATACACTGAACTATTGAATGAAAAGGAGAATAATGATGCCCTCTACAGAGAAATGGGACCCGAGCTTTACAAGGACCATGCATCATAAGAAGACGAAACTGATATTGCACTTACACCCGTTGTGTCTGATTTAGAGGCAGAATTTTCAAGCAGCCCAATTTCACTTCTAGCCTTTCTAGCGTCGGCAACAGCTCCATCATCGGCGATTGCCCCATATCCCTCATCACCAAGTGAGTAAGATCAGTTACAATATTTTGAATCTCACAGGTATGATGAAATTTTTGGTATCCCCTATTTTAGTGAACAATGAGGACATTATCCTATTTAAGTTTGGGGGTACACACTCCGTGTATATTGTTTCTTTGAAAAAAAAAACTAATAATAATATTAAAAAATATAGATATAACTGTGTTAATATAGTTTTAATTTTGTTTTTAGGTTTGATTTTGCTTTTAATTATTTTTGTTAAACATTATATGTGAATTATGATTAGATAAAATACGATTCCATGTCTTACCATCATCTTAGTAGAAGTTCAAATATCATTAATAGAAGCAGTTATAATTAATGTTTAGATCCTTTTGTACACTATATCATAAAAGAATGTTTGAAGTTATACTTTACTTTAAATTGCAGAATTTAGATTATAGTTTCAGAATCGTATACCAGTGAGCTTTTGGACTTATTTCCTTTCTTTGAGAGAGAGACTGCTATTCTATCTGAATCTAAATTTTCTTAACCTTCTTGACTGTGTTTAAATGAAATCTTATTGTTGTGTTTATTTGAATCAAATATTCTATGATTATGTCAACTGTTGTTTTAGAACTATTTGTTATATGCATCAAAGCAATATGTCATTCTTGCTAGTGAATCTGAAAATGAATTAAAGCCTCCTTTTTATTTGTTTTAGCCAAAAAGCTAAAATCTCAAAATATATTTCTCCCTTGAACCCATATTAGAGCCTAAATCTGTAACAGCTGCCATATTTTAAACCCCCGCTATCGGATATGGACACAGGTCCGGTCAGGCGTGTGCCTAACACGGGACACAAAAGAAATTTTAATCTTGCATATGAGAGCCTAAATCTGTAAAAGCTGCCATATTTTAAACCCCCGCTATCGGATATGGACACAGGTCCGGTCAGGCGTGTGCCTAACACGGGACACAAAAGAAATTTTAATCTTGCATATGTCTAGCACTTAGCCATACATTCTAAAAACGTGTAACAAAATTACACACAAGCTAAGCAAGCCCATACACTGACTAAGGTATAGCAGGACTACATTGTAACTTTCACCTTAGCCATACGCTTTAAGCTTGTATAATAGAATTACACTTGAGCTGAATCCTAGCCATATATATATATATATATATATATATATTATAAGTATAGCAGACTTACACTAAAGGAATAAGCCCATATACTTACTTTGGTGTATCAAAGTTACACTTGCAATTTGTAACCAGTCAATATAATGAATAAAATAGCTATCCTATATATATATATAGTATCTATGTGTAATTGCCTTACACTTTAACTTTTACCCCAACCATACATCTATAATTGGTATAGTAGCTTTACACTAAAGCCATGCCTGTTTTGGCTTATATGGGTATACAATAATAAGCCAGTGTTGGCGCTACATGGCAGCCTAGCCCTTAAACAACTTATAATCCTCATTTAGCTAAGAGTACACGATTGCATGAGTCATTCTCGACTCCCATGCACGCAAAGTGCAAACCCATTACAAATTCACCACTGCCCTCTCCTCCTTCACACTTTGAAACTTTGAGACACCGAATTATAGATTTCTCTCATCCCTTTCATTCCAACTTTGCACAACCAAGAAAAAAATCAGAAAATGAAACACTTCATTCTTTTCAAACATATAGATTCAACCCCGTGAATCACATCGACACTACAATTCGATCGTGAGAGTTCGGCAGACGAACCCTTGCTCTTGGAGAATTCATTTCAGCCCTAGTTCTTACGTGCTCGACGAACTTGACACGACACACGTTCGGCGTCATCATAAAAAAGGAGTCCACCAAAAGGTACGTTGTAACATGAACCATATATTAGTTTCATTTGGATTCGTTTTACGAGAAAGTATAGGTCTGTGGTGTTGATTCTATGGGATCAAATCGGCAGCACACAGACATATAATTTTGAGAGGGTTTTGGAGTCGAAATCTCCGATTATCATACTCCGGATCTTTCATACCAGATTGAATAAATCAAATAACTTTATTAATAAGAAATATAATATATCTATATAGGGTAAAAGGCCAACAGACCAGAAGACCCAGAGATCAAGAAGGGACCAAGAAAGTACCATGGCAAGCATAGCCTCAGGCTTGCCGCGGAAACCTCACAAGGTTGCCGGGATAAGGTGCTTAGCTGAAGAGCTTGTCGAGGCAAGACTGCATCTAGGCTTTGTGCTTGTTTTGTTATGCCTCCCGTGTATATGTAGTATTGTGTTGAATAGTAGAATTAGTGACTATATATGGTACATATTGGGTCTAAGGTGACGCAGTAAACTAGTAAAAATGCTAAAACAATTGAGCATAAATCATAGGTGCTTGATGCACATGACGAATTTGTAACAATGGTTGTTTCCTTGGATGCATGCATGCACTTCTAAACAAATAGACGTAAGCTTGAGTGAAGGTAGGGAGTTTACCTTACTCATTTATATGTTGTTTTCTCATTCTCGTCTGGATAACAAGTTATTGATGATGCCCATGTATGATCATGTATGCTTATGTAAATTGATGCTCATATCAGTTTTACTCATGTATGATGATAGTTTACTATGAGTTTAGTTCAATAAGTGGTTAAGATGACCATGCTAGTTTTAGTTGCGGAATGAATATGCCAGTTCAGTCTTGATGAATCGTTAAGTATAATGAGGATAATAGATATCAGTTTTGATGTGTGTTTTGCATGACTATACTTAAGTCAGTTTGGAGTTATGATCATGATAGGTTCATATTCGACGTCTGATTTTGTATGGATAGGCTAGATTCAATTTCAATAAATAATTAGGAAATGAGGATGATACGTTCAGATTTGATGTATGATTAATATATGAACATGCTAGTTCAGTTTTGATGAATAGTTAGCTAAATTTCGATATATGACTATACATGATAATGCTCATTTTAGCTTACATTGAATATGCCAGTTTCCATTATAGTCATCTGTTTTGATATATAAAATCTGTTTATGATGATTCTTGCATACATGATACCATGCATAGTCTTGTTGTGTTATTCTTGATGTCAAGTACCATTTTTGCTTTATTTTTGGTCCAAGTGATCCCGCTAACTCGGGAGCTTGACAAGTGATTCCGCTAACTCAGGAGCTTGATTGTCTCGGTCCAAGTGATCCCGCTAATTCGGGAGCTTGACAAGTAATCTCGCTAACTCGAGAGCTTGATTTATCTCGGTCCAAGTGATTCCGCTAACTCGAAAGCTTGGCAAGTGATCCCACTAACTCGGAAGCTTGATTTCCTTATTTCTTGTACATGTATGTTTTACATTTGTTGGCTTGTTTAAGCTAAGATTGTTTCAGCATGATTTCTTATTCAACATGATTCCTCGTATCTGTTGTACCATGATTTCCTTGTATTTATTCAGTATGATTGTTCAACATGTCAGCATAATAAATTATTAGCATGATAATGACGTGTTTATGTTATATGTTGCTAGAATAGATATAAGACACTTCGATTTGTAATTTATGCATCAAGAAGTGAATTGGTAATTTAACATATAAGTTTCCCTGCTGGGCTTTAATGATAGCTCATCCTACGACTTCAATGTCTTAGCTGTAGATATTGATCCGGAGCACGAGGGTGATCGCATATATCAGTCGGAGGAGGAGGAAGAGGAGGACGAGGAGGAAGAATTCGCTAAGGAATTCTTTCCTAGATAGGTTTGAGAGAGAGATGTTTATTTTAAACACTTTTATAAACCACAGTATGATGTTTTTGAGATATTTAGTACTTTATGTATAGGTTTTCTTTCCATTGTTTAGATGACGGGTGTCCGTCATCGGTGGAAAGCTATACATAGTCTTTGTTAGCTTTGTGATATAGATCTTTGCTATTTTATTATTTTTCTAGATGAGTAAATATCAGTTTTTACCATATTATTTCATGTCAGAGTTATTAAATTACTTCCGCATATGCAATACTTTGTATATGACACGATACACATGTATGACAGAATCATGTTAGGTGATCCGACAACGCGATCTTTCCTATATACGATAAGGAAAAAAGTTGGGCCATCACAAAATCGAATTTCTTTGTACCAAAATTCTTATAAACCCTTAATCATATGTACTCCCAAAGCTTTCAATCTTTTTACCCTTGTAATTCTGAAAATTTAGAATAGAGGGAGAAATAGGAGAGTGGAAGGAGTATGCAAAAACAAATAAGGAGAATGTTGAAAAAAAAGATGGTACAACTGAGAAAGAAATATAATTTTGAAAAAAAATATGGGAGAAAAAGAAATAAAAAAGAGAAGCAAAAAGCTTCAAAAACTGAAAAGTAGATTTTCAAGAGGATATCTGAAAAGGAAGAAAATGAAGAAAAAGGGATTTACAAAAAAAAAATGTATATAGGAAGAAGTTATCCAACTTTTTGGATACTTACTGAAAAAAAAAAGATGAAGAAGAATAAGAGAGAGATGAGCTGGATTCTCAGAACCTTTAAATCCTTTTTACCTTTCTTTGGAACCTTTTAACCCAAGTCCCATTACAAGCCGAATAAAGTCCTTTTTGATTCACGATTTGTAAAAAGCATGAGCCTAGTAGATATGTGTACAATAAATATTATGGAAAATAGGAAACATATAAAATTAATAGAATTGATTATTTGTTCCATGAGATTTATCTTTTTGTCATATATCATTGAAATTATTCCTGATATATCATTGAAAGAACCTAAAAATTTTGATATTCTTTTTTAGAGTATGCCAACAATGAGAGTTTGGATGAAAATATTTTTTAAATCTATAGTTTAGAAAAACTTATAATGAATGGATTCTTCATTGGTACGCACACACTCCACGCTATATATGGATTGAAATTATTGAATATCTGATCAAGGATAACTGCTAGGATGGGAAGTCATGATTGATGAAATCTTATTTTTGAAAATCTGAACAATCATGTGATGATTAGCTGTAAATAAAGTAGTTTAGTCTGTTTTTGAAAATTTTGAAGAAAAAAATCCAAAATATTTTGAAGTTTGTAAGTAATTTCACTGAAAACCTTCAGGAGACGCAACTCTTCCACTAGGGATTACTTAGGGGTTTAAAGGCTTGTTGTATCTGTTAAATGCAATCGTGCTCCCTACGAAAGTGACATTTAAATTTTTTTAGATAGTTTATCTTTTCTTGTTTGCTAGGAACTAACAAAACTTAAGTTTGGGGGTGTGATCAGTCATATAATTTACCATTTTATCACCCTTAACTTAGTGATGCTAGACCTTAATTTATTACTAATGATATGATGATGTGCAGATATTTAGAACAGTAAGTAGAAAATAGCCAAAATGCTAATTTTTACTAAAACAAACTTCAAAAGCAATAAGAAAGAAGATCAAATGAGAATACGATCCCAATCGTGTTTGAGTACTAGGCGTGAACTGAAAAAGAAGAGTTACGATCCAAATTGTAATCTCAAGAGAGCGAAACTAGAAGAAGAAAAGAAAGAATTGTAATTACAAGTCCTCATAAGAACGCTCAAAGACTGGAGACATTGTGTTGGATATAATTGATCGTGCTATAAGGAATCGTACTAAAGAAAATGAAGAAATCTTGCTTACAATTTCGGACTATAAAGCTCGTGTGTTGCTGCTAAAGATCACATAAAGAATTGCATCGCCATGCACAAAATCGAAAGAACTCTTGAAATAGAAGTCTGCTATCTTACGGATCTGAGAAGATTGGTGAAGAATTCTAAAGATCTCTATTGTTGAAATTAAGGAGAAGAATCTTGTGTGCATCTACCATCCGAAGCAAGGAAGATTAGGATTATAAGTTTAGTTTTATTAGAAATATTTTATTTTAGTAGTTTGCGTTTATTAGAATTTGAATAATGTAACCGACTCCATATGATCTATAAATAAGAGGGCCTGACTCCAGAATAAGCTATCCAAGGTCTCTCAGCAACAATTGACAGCTGAGGTTGGGATTTCGGAAGATCAAAAGTAGAGTAGTGTATCTGTAGTTTCTCAAGAAAACTTGACGCCTGCAACTGAGAGACGAAAGATCATTTTTATTGCTTTCTAGTTTAGATTTATTTTTATTGCATTTTTCCTACTTTGTAAATATCTGAGAGTTCTTGATTTTAATTGACGTGTAAGATTGAGAATTTGAAAGATTAGTGTAATGGTATTTTATTTTCCATCTACAGTTTTATAGTTTTTGATAGATGCTCAAATTTTGGAATGTTGTAGATTAGTATAGATCTATATTGAAAAAAATTTATATTTGATTGACACCCAATTTCTGAGAGACTTAGATATAGTATAACGGTATTTTAATTTTGGTAGATATCTGAGAAC
This sequence comes from Chloranthus sessilifolius, assembly GCA_021018995.1. Taxonomy (NCBI): domain Eukaryota; kingdom Viridiplantae; phylum Streptophyta; class Magnoliopsida; order Chloranthales; family Chloranthaceae; genus Chloranthus; species Chloranthus sessilifolius. The sequence goes on along the minus strand of CM037593.1, from coordinate 44,646,294 downwards.
TGAAGGAGACTGATTAACGACCAGGATCTGAAAGTTGGAGGATTTAGATTTATTTTCTTGCACTTCAGTTTAATTGAAAACTCATTTTTTATTCTTTAAAGGCAAATTAAAGTTTTTAAGAATTTCAACCTTCCTCGAACGACCTTATTCTAGTTCTATAATTTTCGTTATGCGCTTTCAATAGGTTAAGACAGAGCATACAGATAGAGCTGCCAGAAGCATTGTATTCTTATTTCAAAAAGAGAAATAGAGACTTAGAACTCGTAAAAATTTAAGTCCCTAAAGTCTATCAGGAAGTAAAGCATGAGTTCTAATACCATTCTATCATGACTCGAAATTCTATCCCATCTCGAGGGCCTAGAATTCCATGTTATAACCCGCACACATCTCAAATACGCTAAGCAGACATACACATAATAAGAGTTCTCATGCTTATATAGTTTCACAAAATTCGTGAATCCAACAATAAAAGAATGAAACATCAGAGCAGTCATAAATGAATGTTAAATGAGATAAAATTCATGAAATAACTACAAATAAAAGAAAGTAAGAGTCGAAAACTAATTCGATGCACGAGACTATAAATAACCAATAAATGTGTAAAACGATAAAATAATCTACTAAACTAAAGATCCTACTCTCAGTACTGAAATTATACTATCAATAATCGGCACTAGGATCGTAGTCAACACCAAAGTCTTCCTGGTAGCCTATAGTGTCGCCCTCCCAAGACTCCTGATACGCAACATCCACGGGATCAACAAAATCAACATCAATAGGGATGGGATATCCATCATCCACTCTGTCAATAAAACACCTGAAAAATAATAAATGCCACGAGAGCTGAGTTGCTAAACAACACATAACTCAGTTGATATACCACCAATTCACCCTACACTTCTCAGGTATATTGTGGGTGCATCTCGTGAGTGATAATAATAGTATGACAGTATATAAGAAATAAAGTAATGTTAGAAGAATGCGTAATATCAAACTCAAATCTTAACCTACATGTAAGACCATGATCTAGACATACTTCAATACTAACATACCTCACCATTCCTTATTAACATAATATATCTTATTACAGCGACAGATGTGTCTGAATATCGCATAAGCGTATATTATTACTTCTATTCTCTAATACGACATGTGTCAGAGTCACTGTTTGAGCCTACTATGTGAGGGCCACCATAATAGCTTATCACCATAACATAACGTCATTCATAATAAAACATACTCATACACCCCATCCAGTCTCATTGGCAGCTGACAATCATAACTCATAACATAATTCATACTGTCTTCTGAGAGCCCGTCTTGACTATAGACATTGTGGTCCTTACAGTGACTACGTAAGGAACGACACCTACAAACTTAAATTCTTAATCTTATGTTAACCTATACAATAATGTCTTATTATCATACTCATATCTTTTCTTATTTTACCGACTCATATCTTAACACCTAACTTAAGCTAGGCTTAACTTTAAACAAGTCCTATATTTAATCTATCATATTTAAGGTTCAGGGGTGATAGGATCACCGTATATAGCACCATGTACGAGATTATACTGAATTCACACTCACCACACTTGTCCTGATATCTCATTCCACCATGAGTTGGGAGACATACAAATATGGTGTGATCCTTACTTCGATATCATCTCAGCAAAACACTACACCCAAGCATAAGCATAATCTCACACACTCATGTACATGATCTAGCTTATCCTTAATTCGTACAACATAACCAAGATAAAAATATAACATTATTTAAATAATAGAAAAATTTAATTTCAAGGTTACATTATGTTAGTATGTATACATTTATATAACATCCCAATATAAATATAAAGTAAGGTAGTTGTTAGTGTGTTAAAACCAAGAACATGAAAGTTAGATTTCAATCCTACGAGGGCATCAAAATTCTACGTCTCCATGCTATCGTGAAGATCACGTTGAAGCGACAAAATTGATATATATATATATATATATATATATATATATATATATATATATATATACACACACACACACACACACACACACACACACACACACACACACTATAATTAGATAATTAAATTGAAGGGTATTTATAATTCTAAAGTTGAGATTTATCATGACCATCGATCAAAAGACCATAAGTGAGATATAATATACATAGGAATGTTGATCATAAAAATAAAAAATAGCATTAAATTTGTGTAGCCTTGGATCATTCAGAACTGATTCCGACTTTCAGCTCTATTTTGATCTTTAAAACATAGAATTCGAGAAATTACCATTTCATACAAAGAGTTAAAGCTCACTTTCTTCTTTCTAATGTCGTAAAAATTGCATCAATCCGAGGTCAGAGTAAAAAGTTAGGGCCAAAATATCGAGTCTAATATGTTGATGGTCGTGAGCTCGAGTTTGTGGCTGCGAGTTCGTGGCCACGATTTCAGACCCGAAAGTTCATGGTGTGCAAACCCAATATATTTTAGTATATATTTTTATCTATTAAACCTTTTAAAATGTGACATCGGATCTCATTTCAAGCATTTTTTTTTCCATACTAAGTTTTATGGGTTCATTATCGCATCAATCTCATGGATTCGAAATAAAATCCAAAAATAATAAGAAAATAAATAGAATATAATTATAGCTAGGATTAGTTATGTTCTTCTTTTTATAGCAATATTTATATAAAAAGAAATATATGAGTTCATTTTATTTAACTCGTCAATGCATGATCAAACGCGCCCTACGCGACGGGATCTGAGAAGAACATAGTGGATTGATAGGTACCCAACTGTTGAAGCATGAACGATAGATCTATGATGGTTAGGATTTGAAGATTCCTAATTGTCGGTTTGTCCAAGCTTTCTTCTTTTTCTTCCTTCTTAATCTTGTCTGTGGAAATAGATCACAGTGGTTCTTATGGAAGAATATAAGAAAGTTTTGAGGGAAGAGATTAGAAAGTTTTGGACGAGATAAGTTAAGGGAGGTTGTGACGACTAGGGTTTCTTAAAAGATTAGAATACGAAAACTGAAAGGGAGTTATGTAGATTAAATGTGTTTTCGGTGTAAAGCACTAACACCGTGCACTGTGTAAAAATACATCAAACACCATTAAGGAAAATCAATCTAGGCTGTGTCGTTACAAAACGTTTGGAAGGTTTGATGAGTGTCACATTGATGTATGGAAATCTTATTAGGTTTTGCAACAAATCTGCGAATATTCATTTGTTTAGAATGATTAGATGAATACTAGATTGATTCTGGAGTAGTTATTTGAAAATTTGACGAATGCCATACTTGATTGAAAATTTGGTGGGTTCTCATCAAATTTAGTTGAAGATGGGTTTGTTTTGTCAATTACTCTTGGTCAAAAGATCAGATTTGGGAAATATTTGATAGTAAAACGATCTCTATCTTTAGTTAATTGTCACATGTAAAAAACGCTAGTTGTGAAGACCGAATCTTTGATTCCAAGTACCAATACCCTTAACTTATAGGTCCTTTATTTTTACACAAGATTCTATATATCAACTCGGGTGTAAAGAGCTTAAGTCATTGATTGCTTTGAATCAAACGATGGAGATTATTTTTCATCAAACGATGGAGATTATTTTTCATCAAACGATGGAGATTATTTTTCATCCTAATTTTTTGTACGATAGATACTTGAGATTGATCCTTAGGTTGTGTTTGGTATTGCTCTTTGGAAGAGTAGAAAAGAGCTACTGTTGCTTTTTGTTGTTGCAAATGAATATGGGAAGAGAGAGAGAGATTTGAGGAAGAACAAAGGGGAGGTTGCTCTTTGAAACATGAAAAACATCTCTTTTTAAAAGAGCATGAAAAATGATGCTCATTTAAAGAAGGTTGTTTTTCCTATTTCAAAGAGCAACCTCCCTTTTATGTTCTTCCAATCATTCTTTCTCCCTACATTTATTTTCAATAATAAAGAGCAGTTGTCGTTCTTTTCTACTCTCTCAAAGAACAATGCCAAACACAACCTTAATTTCCTAATTACATCCTTCATAGAGCCTGCAACCCATTACACTATAACCACCCAAATAGTTACATAACCCATTTGATAACTAATGACCTAATATACGTTATACAACATATATACACATACAATCAGATATATGATCTGCAACCATAGAATTATAACACAAAGTTTGACATTTCGATGGTAGACCATAATCTCAAGATTTATTTTTTTAAAGATTAGCACAAAAAAAATCTCCATTTGATTCAAATCAGTCCTTAGTTTGAACAAAATTCGGGTTGAGAAGGAAGTATCTCAGGTTGTAAATAAAGTTACCCTAGCATATAACACCACATATTTTTCCCCAACAAAAAAGCCCTCCATAGCCCTTGAAGATTTCACAGCCAGGGTCATGGGCCAACATTGCTATACCATATTAGGGACCGACATCCAGGACTTTCTTTTCTTACAATATATAACACCAATGCAGAGAGAGAGTGAGAGAGAGAGAGAGAGGGCGATGGAGGGAAGAGAGAGAGAAAGGTCATCTTCTCCAGCTTACTCTTTGCAACCAAGTCGTTATTGGAGTGAAGATATACTATTCTGCATAGACGTAGACGTGGAATCACAGGCGGAAATGAAAGTATCTGGTCCCAAAGGCAGACCCATTACTCGTTTAGATTCAATTAAGCAGGCCATACTACTCTTCCTTCATTCTAAGCTCGCAATCAATCCCGACCATCGATTCGCTTTTACCATCCTTGCGCAATCCGCTTCTTGGGTAATCGCTCAACCCACTTTCACTTTTTATTTATTTATTCAATTCCAATTTTGATGGTTCGAATCGATTATTGGGAAATTTGGATGGGTGGTGTTAGGGATGCAGATTCGGTTATCGAAAATTTCTGTTTCGGTTCAGTCAGAGCTGGAACGGAAACGAAACGAATGGGTTCGGTTTTTTTTTGTGTGGTTTTTATGTTTTTTGGTCAGTTGCAGGCTTTTTATTTTTTAATGTATTTTAGGCTATTTTTTCAGTTTTCTAATCCTACCTTATCAGATCTATCAAAAAAAAAAAAACAGAATCCTACCTTATCAGTAATTGGTTTTTGCCATCCAGAACCGAACCGAACAGAACCGGAATCAATTTAGTTCGGTTTGGAATAGGTCCCGGTCAAGTTTAGGACCAGATCGGTTCAGCTCGTCTTGGAGTCAGTTTCGGTTTTTTCTTGCGACCCTAGGTGGTATGGCTAACTTAACAATGATTTTGGTAGGTTTTTTATTGAATTGTCTAGAGGGTGATGGGCTTTGTGTGATTAGAAGAAAGTTTAAATGCGCTTTTTTGAAAATTGATTTTACGAAGATTTGATGGGTTTTTGTTTGAATTAGATACAGATGAATAGGTTTTCTGTAATTATATGAAATTGGTTATGGGTATTGGAGTGATAGTATAGGAATTTGATGAAATTTCGGTGAGTAAGCTGATTTAATAATAATTCTAGTAGATACCAGCAAGCCGAAAAGCGTGGAGGTAGGCCTTGGGCTCAGGACCCAGATGTCCTTCCATCAACTCTCCCCCGCCAATTACCCTTGAGCACATAGGCTAAGCGGGCACATGCGACCCGGACGAGTGGCCCTTGCGGTCTATGATAGTAGGTCCCACACCTACGGGATTTGAGGTCTGGATACCTCTGATATAAATATAAATATAAATATAAATATAAATAATAATAATAATTGTTGTTATTCTAGTATTTTTTTTATTTCTATCCTATAGAAGCTGATGGGTTTTGTCTGATTGATGAGAGTTTTAATGGGTTTTTGAACACTGATTTTATGAAAATTTTGGTTGATTTTTTGTGTGAATTATCGAAAGATGAATGGGCGTTCTCAGATAATGCTAAACATATGATGGATTTTCGAGTAATATTCTTGAAGTTTTGATAGGTATCACACCTGATTTTTATATCACTCTTATTAGGTTTGCGCCAATCTATATGGAATTCATTGGTTTTGCCTGATTAAATGAAAACTAGATTGATTTGGCAGTGGTCAGCTGGAAATTTAATGGGCATCACACCAGCCTGAAAATTTCAGCGGCTTTTGATCAAATTGGGTTTTTTTGCTAAAATTATGCTTCAATCCTCAAGCGTCATTTTATAGAAACTGACTGTTTCTTTCCTCATTATGTGATTGCTTTGTTTGATTTGGACAACAAAATGGAAAGTTTGATGGGTATTACACTCATTTTATAGAGTTCATCTTGGGATTGATGATTTTTGTTAATTATACATGAGTACTTTAAATATATGAGTGTTGTCTTTCAAAGTACTTGGGAAAAATTATTAAGCTGACCGCTGCAAATAGTTGGGACATGGTGATTATGATGATGGAATAAGGTTACTGATCGATTTTGCTTGTTTTCCAATACCCTTACAAAGACAATATTGAATATCCTTGTGCATTTATGGAAGTGGATAGGTGTGACACACTCAAAGATATAATTCAGGGGTATTCTTGAATCTAACTCCATCCATATCACAGTCTTCTTTGTGTTAGATGCACTTTGTTTAATTATGTAAGGGGAGAAATGGTGACACAAACACAAATTGAACATACCGAGCAAAATGTGATTACTGGGATTGGATAGTGTTTGATTCATTTATATTGTCTTGCTGTCTCAAGTGCAGCACATTTCTTATTCAAAATTTGAAAATATAGATTTTATCAGGACTCTTCCGAAACTTATCTCCATTTTTCTCTTTTTTACTGTTTGGAAGCTTCGGAAGGAGTTTAGCAGCGATATTGATTCTGCGATTACTGCACTTCGGTCTCTCTCAGCTGATACTTCATATGGCCAAGCAGATCTCACTCAGCTCTTCCGAGTAGCTGCCCATGAAGCCAAAAAATCCCGCGCACAGTCTCGGATTTTCAGAGTGGTAATTTTTTGTCATTATTGTTTTTAATCATTTATTTAAGGATTAAGTACTGACTCGTTATTAAATCCATTTTTTTCTATGCCATGGAGATTGGCATCATAATGAGATTCCACCATGTGACTCATTTTTCATGAATGTGTTTCCCAACGGATTTATATACCTGAAGTGCCCTTAATAACATTATGAAACCATAAATTCTATTAGTTATTGAAGGATATGAATTAATTAATAATAGCTCATTGCCTCTTTGTTTTTTGAGTGTCTTAGATGCTCTTACTTGAGCCCCAACTCTATATCTTGTACATGTGATACCTCATGATCATCAATCCGAGATTTTGAGGTTGTAGGCCTCCTGTAGATCGAAATTGGTTAAAATTCATGTTTGTTGAATGATTTTAATTATCCCACCGATGCATTATTTATATGTTTAATGTGAGCTGTTGATCATATAAGAAATTGATTTGGATTAGGGAATAGGTGGTTTCAGGGTTAGACAGATAGTATTTGGTTTAAGTATGAGGTTTTAGGTTTTGGGTTAGAAGAAGAGAGAGAGAAGAAGAAGAGGAGAATAATGGGAAAGCTTAGTGAGTAGAGAAGCCCACACTAGCTTTTATGTTAAGAAAATGAGACGATACATACACATACACACCATTATTATTTGTAAGTGTAACACTCAATAAACACTAATAGCTCATACACTACTACTTCCCTTCAGGCACATCCAACATGCCAGCTTGACCACACATTGTGAAAGAGGACCTTGTCCAACTGCTGTAGGGAATGTATTAGCCAGTTTTTGTGAGAAGAAATATCAATGAGTTTTACTACATACACACCATTATTATTTGTAAGTGTAACACTCAATAAACACTAATAGCTCATACACCACTACTTCCCTTCAGGCACATCCAACATGCCAGCTTGACCACACATTGTGAAAGAGGACCTTGTCCAACTGCCGTAAGGAATGTATTAGCAAGTTTTTGTGAGAAGAAATATCAATGAGTTTTACAGAACCATCCCACATTTTTTTTCCCTGAAGAAAGTGATTATCTACTTCAATATGCTTGGTCCTCTCATGTAGTACTGATTCATAAGCAATCTTTTCAGCAATTTCTCTAGGAGCAATTGATAGGAAATCAAAGGTCATTTAGGAGAGAGTTAAGCCATAAAATTTTAGAGGTGCCTGAGAAAAATCTGTATACTCGAATTCAACACTAGATTTAAATAACAAATTGCTTCTTACTTGTCCAGGCAATTAAGTTGTCTCCATGAAACAGACAATAACTTGATGTGGAGTGACATTCAATGATAGAGCCAACTCAATTTGCTTTTATGTACCCAGAATTGTTCATATGACTATGAGATCAATACACCATGTCATAACACATCTAGATTTGTATACTGAAGAATGCGATGGACAACAACATGATGAATAGCATGAGGAGCATGTATAAACAGACTCCTTATAATAACTAAAAATGTGATGTCATGTCTCGTATGTGTAAGATGAATCAGGCGTTCCACCAACTGTTGATACTCGTGGATCTAAGTAAATCATCATTATTTTCATATAAGGTTAGCTTTGGATCCATGGGAAACTAGCAGGCTTGCACCGAGCATTCTACCGTTAAACATATTGATTGAATACTTTCTTTGGGAGAGGACAATTTCTTTCTTTGATCAAGCAAATTCTAGTCCAAGGAAATATTTTTGGCTGCCCAAATCTCTTCCTTAAAAAATGCTATCCAACTCGTATTTCACATGATCAACAAAAGTTAGATCATCCGTAGTGGGATAATATTATCAACATAAACAAGAAGAGTCAAGTTGCCACAGAGCATGAATGAAAGAGACTGTATGATTCGTTTGACAACTGTGGAACCCCATGCCTCTCACGATTCCGCTGTAATGATGAACCATGCTCTAGGTGACTGCTTCAAGCCCTTAATCTATTTGCAAAGTTGACATATCTTCCTTGCCTCTCCATGAAGTAGGAAGTCATGCAGATATTTCATGTATACTTATTTGATGAGATACCCATTTAGGGTGACATTCTTAACATAAAGCTGATGGAGAGGTCAATTTTGAATAGTAGAAATAGAAATTAAGCACGAAGAGATGTCAACATCACAGTCAAGCAAATGTAGTCTTATAGTCAATATTATAAGTTTGTGTGAAGCTTTTGGCAACAATGCAGGCTTTATATTGCGACACCGTACCATCTGGATTATGTTCCACAACAAACTCATTTGCAGCCAACCGGTTTTTCACAGAGGATGAGTAATCCTTTCCCATGTGGGATTGTTCTGCAGTGCATTCGTCTCCTCTAACATAGACCTTTCAAAGTCGGGGGTCCAAGGTGGCACAAACAGTATGCGGAATGGTAACCATACCAATGGCTGAAAGAAAGGCCCTATATGATGGAGAAACGATTTGTAACGAACACACTGCAAGGAGGTAAGGAGTAACATGCTTACAGACATCCTTTCAAAGAATAATAAGTAGATCAAGATTAGTAGTATCCTAGTATGAGTAGATATAATACCAGAAGATGCAACATGAGCTAACAGAGAAGTAACAGCTGGAAGCACAAGACTTGGGATACTTACAGGAGCCTCTAGAGTTTAAGATTGAGACAGTGGTGCAATAAAGAGAGGACCATGCAATCTATGCTGGACATATGTTAGCTCACCTTTCTTTTGTTGTGATAGTAGCAAATTTAAAATAGGTAAGGGCAAAGGAGCCGGTGTAGGAGTTTGCCGATCCTCAAGAAATAAAGGTGCATCCTCAAAGAAAAGAACATTTATAGAAATATTAAAACCATGATACTGAGGATCATAAGATTCATAACAACGATACTCCTTAGAGACATTTGAATAGCCACCAGATTTACTTTAACAAGCTTATCATCAAACTTCTGTCAAGTAGGACGAGGATTCTTGAAAATACGTGCATCCAAATACGCGTGACTCAATAAGGAATATAGGATCTTCCAGCCAAGACTCTTATAGGGATTATGTGCCTCCTAAGATCGATGATGGTGTTCTTAATCAGGGAAGGTGCAGTAAGAAAGGCCATTGATTAGTAGGTCTTTCACACATACATACGATGAAGTAAAAATCTGGTTTATCAAAGAAAATGTCAGTTTTTATGCTGGGCAACGCCATTTTTGTTGCAGAGTGTAGGGCCTGAGTATGATGGTAGTATCATACTCTTGCAAATAGAGATCAAAGGATTGAGAAGATTATTTGCCTCTATTAAATGATCTTAAGGCCTTTATAGTGGCATCATATTAGTTGCGAAAAAGAACACGAAATTCTAAACTTGGTGAGTAAAACTTTTCTTTTTCATCAGATATATCCAGGTAGCATGAGTACATTCATCAATAGAATTGAGAAAATATGGAAAGCTATCAATAAGATAATTAGGTAGGGCATTAGAATGCATAACTTCAGAAGGCAAATTACAATTATGCATATTTCAGGAATGAGTTCTTCGAACATCCTTAGAGATTCACATGCCTCATATTGGAACTTAACCAATTTACAGAGATTTGAATGCATGAATTAAAGTGCATAATGTCTGAAACCCAACATGTCCAAGTTTGGCATGCCACAAATATAAAGTATCATAACTAGCAGTTACAAAAAAAGGAAAAGTAAATGATTAGCGATGATCAACTTCGTCACCAATAGCAGCTGTAGGTGTGCTAAAGTCTGCATCAAGATAGTATCGTCCTTTGTCCGCTCCTCTCGATTTTTTACCAATAATATTCTTCATAGTAAGGTCCTAAAAAACACAATAAGAGGAATAAATGATGACAAAAAAATTCAATCTTGCAATATTACTAACAGATGGAAGATCGGTAGAGATTTTGAAACATGTAAAGCATGTGATAACCGGATGGGACCTACTCCCATATCTGGGGTAAAGCAACCATTGACGAGTCGAACATGGGCTGATGGAGATGGGGAAAGTTTAATGAAAAGCCCTGAGATTCATCCATCATCTGGTTAGTCGCTCCTGAGTAAGAGACGCAATGAGGAGCAGAAGATGAAGTGGGGCTGCAAATGCGGAGGAGACTGAGATATCTGATGGCTCAAGATGATAATATGCACCCGCACCCTGTATTATGGGTAACACACCATAAATATTAATAGCTCATACACCAACAATATACACTTCCAAATCATACAGTAAGTATCCTTTCTATTGATCACATGTAGTTAACACAAACTGATATATCCACTTGAAGCTTAGGGATCTCACACGCTTCTGAGATACTTCCAAATTCTTAATCGTATAGTGAGGATCATCCAAGGGTGAAATATATGGTTTAGAACTATTTATGTAGGATAGTTGGTACACAATATTTCATTATATATATTAAGTTGTAATTATTATCCAAACCATGCATGAAGGGGCAATAATTAGTGTGATAACTGAGAACTACTTGGGGAGTGTAGAGATAGTCAGTGGAGTTGGGTTGCATTTCTTTGAGTCCGTATGTGTTGCCATTGATTATGGATAACTTGATTATAGGAACAGAAAATAAGTCCCATGGTTTGTTTGTTTGTTGATGAGGCTGTGCTTAAAATTAGTAGCCTTTAGAAGCTTCTTAAGTTTCTCGTTTAAAACCTTCTTAGCCAATCATAACTTATCCTTCTCCTAAAGATCGGGAGTTTCTACTATGGTTGAGATTCCCATCTAGCAAATTGGATATTCTATGATTCACTTTCATCTGATCACTTAATTGGACATGTGTCTCGTGTCATACATAGTGACAAAAATTCTTTTTCTTAAATGCATTTAAAAGGCGACTTATAAAGTTAACAATAACTTTTGAATTGCGAATAAAACACGTCGTGATATAAAAGGCATTTTTTTGTTGAAAACATTTTTGAAAAAAGAAGCCTAATGTCCACAATCCTAAAAGTACACATGCGTCTCTAGGGGTGCTAGGTGTGCCTTTCACAATATTGCTGGCCACCCTACAATTTTTTCCACTCTGCTTTGATTAACTATAGCCCCTTTGGAAGATGCTACATAACCTAAGAATATTATGCTGTCCCTGAGGAATGAATACTTTTTAAAATTTACATAGCGATGTTTTCTTTGTAAAACATGTAGAACTTGGCATAAATATTCAATGTGTTTACGACGATTGGCACAAATTACGAGAATCTTAAAAAATAAACCCCAACAAACTTGCCAATAGAAGAATGGAGTACCTGGGTCACCGTTCCCAATATGTAATTGGGGTATTGGAGAGTCTGAATGGAATAACCAACCACTAAGAGAATCCATCCTTTGTCTTGAGAGCATTTTTCCAAATTCAAATTTGGTGGTATCCGCTTCAAAGGGAGAAGACTTTGGCACCATGTAACATTTTTTTTTTGATCGGTACCATGTAACATGTCTACCATATCATCTAGATGTGGAATAAGAAATCGATACTGATGGTAATCAAAATCTTGTTGATTACTGTACTATCTCACACACATGCGCCAACTTCCATTTGTCTTAAGTGCTAGTATGGCTGGGAGTGTGGGACCACACATGGGCTCATCCTCACTCTAATTAGATTTTTTTCCTGTAAATACAACACTTGACGATGCAACTCTTTGTGCACTTTTAGCAAGGTTGTCAAATATAGAATCAAATCGTAATTCCTAAATAGTAAGGGGGTGTTTTGAATCGAATCATAAATCATAAATCGCATAGCATAGGATTCAATATTTTTTATTTTCTTTTTAAGAGTATATAAAATTATAAATCAATCCTAGAATTAAGAAAATGAAACATAAATTCATTCTCATTCATTTCAATCATAAATAGCTCGAGCAAAAGTAATTTTCAGCATTTGCATTTGCATTCTAATATGTCACACAATTAAACAAGTAAAGCGAGATTGCAAAGCTAAATGTTCTCACATCTCATATGACATTTCATGTTGCAAAATTCAGAGTGTTTAGTTTTCACTAAGGCTACTAAGCATAATCTCCTATGCCATCATCCTCTCCACCCTCACCTTTCTCATCGTCATTCATAAATAACAATTTCTTCATCTTTCTCACCTTCATACTCTGAAGACTTCTGTTTCTTGAATCTTCTCTTTCTCTTTAAAGATGTCTTTTTCAGTTCTATAATGAAAGTGAATAGAAATTAAAACATATCCAGTTTCTATATAAAAGCAAAGTATAACTATTAAAAAAATAATTTATCAACATATTTCATTTGCGTTTGATTGTCTACCCACTCCTTGATCGACAAACATTCTGCAACGGACATCAACAATGGGTCTTTAGGAAGGGCCTGATCCTCCTTTTCCGTTATCCATTCAATAAACGAATAGTATCTAACCCTTGTTCAGCTCTTTCCATCCCTTGCTTCTAGTTGGAGGTTTCTATTTGACGTAAACAAAGGCACTCAGCCTTTTTTGTTCCAACTGATTTCTTGTATTTGAGGGCACCTATGTAATGAATATATATAAGTTATAAGGATATACAAATATTAAAATTCCGTAAATTACAACTAACAGCTAACAAGAACTAATATCACTTAAATTCAGTAGTTGAAATAGAAAATCTAATTTTACTTGGTCATCTTAGCTTAGAGAACATGCTTCACAACTGGTCATCTTAACACACTGTAAACAACAAATTTACGTAGGATATAAATCTAACACAAATCAATCATAACAAATTTTCCCTCGCTAGGAGAGAGTTTTATTAAAATGGCGGACCTTACACTTCCGGGTATCGCAGTCGATTCCCCGTTAATTACATCAAAATTGAATACCTTTGATTAAAAGCTACTAAATAAAAAAAAAATGTAATTACATCTCTGAAATAAATAAAACTAAGATTCTAATTCTAAGTCTTCATCGACATCTTTAATCCGTCATGAGATAGATGGATAGCAGACTATCTTCATCGGAGATTTGAGAAATATGAAATAGGGGACGACGGATGGGAGAACCCCTCCAAAAGCCGGGTCCATTTGATCGAAAAGCACGAGTCATTACTGGAGCAAGAAACTCGTGGACGAGTCTTAAAACGAATTCTTGTTCTCTGGTCTCAAAGATGACTTCGAATACCAAATCCATTTTTTGGGTAACTGATTATCAGAAGAATTATCACTTTCAGTGATAGAGTGTCTAATCATGGGTTAGATATCGTCAAATTTCTTAAAATTTGATGATCATAGACGATTTTATAATGATTTTACCGTTGGATTTGATCAATATCTTAAGATTTAGTCAATGCATAGTAAATCCACCGTTGGATCTCGTTACGATCTCACATTATGATCATTTGACTAAAAGTCAATAAATCCACCATTGGATTTGATCAAAATCACAAGATCTGATCAATATGTAATAAATCCACCGTTGAATCTCATTACGATCTCACATTATGATCATTTGACTAAAAGTCAATGAGTCCACTATTGGATTTGATCAAAATCACAAGATCTGATCAATATGTAATAAATCCATCGTTGGATCTCATTACGATCTCACATTATGATCGTTTGACTAAAAGTCAATGATTCCACCGTTAGATTTGACCATAATCACAAGATCTGGTCAATATATAATAAATCTACCGTTGGATCTCATTATGATCTCTCATTATGATCGTTTGACTAAAAGTCAATAATTCCATCGTTGGATTCGACCAAATTCATAAGATCTAGTCAAAATGCAATAAATCCACCGTTGGATCTCATTACGATCTCGTATTATGATCATTTGATTAAAAGTCAACGAGTCCACTGTGCAAGAATTTTCGATCTCGAGCTTAAGGTCCAAACCCTCATTTGAGGGAGTAATGATCCGAACCGCGAGGGAAACATTAATTATCATAGGTGAATATTTTCGATATTATTGTCCGAAATCATTCTTCGGGTTCGTGATTGCAACCCGTATGAGCATTGACTTTGTGGTTGCAATCCGAGTGTACTAGGAGTTATGCCCAGGGTCGTACCCACGTGGCTTAACTATTTCTAAGTACGCAAGAGATTGGGTACGAGTCGTAACGCGTAATCCCAAATTATAACCATAAATCTCACTTAGGAGGAGCCGTAGCTCTTATCCTAAGTGCATCTCCTTTAGGTAAGGGCCGTAGTCTTTATCCTAAAAGTCTTAATCCTAACTTACTCCTCCCGTCCACTTTAAAAGAAAATAAAAAAGAAGAAAAGAATAGTCAGAATCTCGGAGATCACCCTAAAGTCTTTTTAGAAGAGTCGGAGATATTTTCGGCAGAGCTCTCGTGTCAGAATTTTCGGATCCTGGTGCAATGAAGACGAGTCTGCTATTTATAGATTTGTGGTAGCGGTTATAGAAGTTACGATCTTATGGTTTCGTAAGGTTTTCATGAAATGAACTGTTGAGAGAGCTCCGTAAGTTTTCGTCTTCACGCGGATTGAGAATATTCTTCTCACGTACGTCATTCTTTTCTCATAACCGTCTAGGTGGATAAGTATATTTTCTATCCACCTAGGTGGATAAATGTTTTTCTATCCACCTAGGGTGGATAAGTATTTTCTATCCACCTAGGTGGATAAGTATATTTCTATCCACCTAGGGTGGATAAATATTTTTCTATCCACCTAAGTCGATAAGTATTTTTCTAGCCGCCTAGGTGACTACGTATATTTTCTAGCCACCTAGGTGGATAAGTATTTTTCTATCCACCTAGGGTGGATAAGTATATTTCTATCCACCTAGGGTGGATGAGTATTTAGGTGGATAAATATTTTTCTAGCCACGTAGGTGACTACGTATATTTTTTAGCCACCTAGGTGGATAAGTATATTTCTATCCACCTAGGGTGGATGAGTATATTTCTATCGACCTAGGGTGGATAAGTATTTTTCTATCCACCTAGGTGGATATGTATTTTTCTAGCTACCAAGGTGACTACGTATATTTTCTAGCCACCTAGGTGGATAAGTATTTTTCTATCCACCTAAGATGGATAAATATATTTTTATCCACTTAGGGTGGATAAGTATTTTATCTATCCACCTAGGGTGGATGAGTATATTTCTATCCACCTAGGGTGGATGAGTATTTTTCTATCCACCTAATGTGGATGAGTATTTTTCTATCCACCTAGGTGGTTAAGTATTTTTCTAGCCACCTAGGGTGGATAAGTATTTTTTCTATCCACCTAGGGTGGATAAGTATTTTTCTATCCATCTAGGGTGGATAAGTATTTTTCTAGCCACCTAGGTGACTACATATATTTTCTAGCCACCTAGGTGGATAAGTATATTTCTATCCACCTAGGGTGGATAAGTATTTTTTTTTCTATCCACCTAGGGTGGATGAGTATTTTTCTATCCACCTAAGGTGGATAAGTATATTTCTATCCACTTAGGGTAGATTAAGTATTTTTTCTATCCACCTTGGGTGGATGAGTATATTTCTATCCACCTAGGGTGGATAAGTATTTTTCTAGCCACCTAAGTGACTACGTATATTTTCTAGCTACCTAGGTGGATAAGTATAATTCTAGGTAGATAAGTATTTTTCTAGCCACCTAGGTGACTACGTATATTTTCTAGCCACCTAGGTGGATAAGTATATTTCTATCCACCTAGGGTGGATAAGTATTTTTTTTCTATCCACCTAGGGTGGATGAGTATATTTCTATCCACCTAAGGTGGATGAGTATATTTCTATCCACCTAGGGTGGATAAGTATTTTTCTATCTACCTAGGTGGATAGGTATTTTTCTATCCACGTAGGTGACTACGTATATTTTCTAGCCACCTAGGTGGATAAGTATTTTTTTATCCACCTAAGGTGGATAAGAATAAGTATTTTTTCTATCCACCTAGGGTGGATGAGTATATTTCTGTCCACCTTGGTGGATAAGTATTTTTCTAGCCACCTGGTAACTATGTATATTTTCTAGCCACCTAGGTGGATAAGTATTTTTCTATCCACCTAAGGTGGATAAGTATATTTCTATCCACTTAGGGTGGATAAGTATTTTTTCTATCCACCTAGGGTGGATAAGTATATTTCTATCCACCTAGGGTGGATAAGTATTTTTCTAGCCACCTAGGTGACTACGTATATTTTCTAGCCACCTAGGTGGATAAGTATATTTCTTTCCACCTAGGGTGGATAAGTATTTTTTCTATCCACCTAGGGTGGATGAGTATATTTCTATCCACCTAGGTGGATAAATATTTTTTTAGCCACGTAGGTGACTACGTATATTTTCTAGCCACCTAGGTGAATAAATATTTTTCTATCCACCTAGGGTGGATAAGTATTTTTTCTAGCCAGCTAGGTGACTAAATATATTTTCCTAGCCTCCTAGGTAGCTACGTATATTTTTCTAGTCGCTAAGCATAGCTTAGGACTTTAAATCCTCTTTAGATTAGGATTTGTTAAAAAAAACTATAAATAGTCTCTTTCCCTAATTCCTTCTATCTGACTTTTAAGGCTAAGTGGAAGAAAAAAAAGAGTTCTCAATTCCAAAATTTTCGAGTCAACAAGTGCCTCCTCGATTTATTATTATTATTATTAAAAAAAAAAAAACAAAAATTATAAAAAAATTGATAAAAATCGATATAAATTTTATTTTTTTATGAGAATTTTATTACTGATTAATGATCGTATTCTCTATGGAGACTCGATTCATAGAAATCTGACTAGTGATCCTATTCTCTATGGAGATTTGATCATTGAAATTTGGATCTATTCGATAATCTTATTTCAACCTAAGAGATATCAGGAGATGAATTTTTTTTATTTCGAGATTAATTGGACTGTAATTCCTACGGGAATACTGTATACCGATTTATGGTTATAGGATTTGCGATTCTTACGAGGACGCTCTCCGATTAACAAGATGAATCTCCTAGATTGGATTTGCGATTCTTACGAGAACGCTCTCCAACTACTAAGATGAATCTCCTAAATCTCTTAGACGTTTCGATTAAAATTTATGAACCTTAATAAATCGATAACAACAATTATGAAATTGATTCTCTATTGATCATTGATCTTGATGCAAATCGGGTGGTCGAAATTAAATCTGAAAGATCTATTTTGGCTATCCGAGCAGATTTGATTGATTTTGGGACGTTTACAGAGATCAAAACGTCCTATAAATATTTTCTAAAAATCAACGAAAATTATAAGGTTGATTTTATATTGACCATCGATCCGAATGCAGATCGGGTGGTCGAAATTAAATCCGAAGGATCTACTTTGGTTACCCGGGCAGATCTGACTGATTTTGGGACGTTTACAGAGATCAAAATGTCCTTAAAAATATTTTCTAAAAATCAACGAAAATTATAAGGTTGATTTTATATTGACCATCGATCCCAATGCAGATCGGGTGGTCGAAATTAAATCTGAAAGATCTATTTTGGCTATCCGGGCAGATCTGACTGATTTTGGGACGTTTACAGAGCTCAAAACGTTCTTAAAAATATTTTCTAAAAATCAACGAAAATTATACGGTTGATTTTATATTGACCATCGATCCCAATGCAGATCGGGTGGTCGAAATTAAATTCGAAGGATCTACTTTGGCTACCCAGGCAGATCTGACTGATTTTGGGACGTTTACAGAGATCAAAACGTCCTTAATATTTTCTAAATTATGAAGTTGATCAACAACATAATTCCAATGGATTTTGAAATGTAATCTAACTCCCCTTTTTATTTATTCATTTTCACAGATATTCTCTTATTAATCATGTCAAAAGAGAAATCTTCTGATTGTAAGGCTGATCGAATTAGAAGATTGGGTGATATCGAGAATGATTTTTCTGGGGTATCCTTGCGAAGACACCTTCCTTGTTTTAGCCCTGACGTAGCTCACAGAAGACATCATGCATCACCAACCAACGAGTGGTGGACGAGTCTAAGCAGATCGTTGAAGTTTGGGAGTTTCGGGTCACATCTTTCTAAACCCCGGCAAGAGGATGGTATTGATTTAATGTTTTTGAAGCCAGATCGTGTTTTTTTATCGAATGAGGAATTCCATAACCCACAATCCTTTCCTACCTTTGCTCAGAAGTTCATAGATAAAGAGCCAGGCGTCAGATGGGGTGACAGTTTTCGTTTGAGAGGAGCAGCATCGACCAACTTAAGTTTTCACCTCTGGGTCGTACAAATGTTATCAGAGTTTCGCAGCGAATTGAAAAGATGTAAGTTGTTGATGTTAGCTTGCGTGTACACCAGGCGATATGATAGTAGCAAAAATATGATGCGCGCTCTAATTGAAGCCTTTTGTCCACTTACCAACTCTTGGATCTTTCCTTGGGGGGAAGCTGGTATAACACTGGAGGAATTATTCCACATTAGTGGTCTCTACCGCTTACAGATTTCATGTACGATGAGTGCATTCCTGAGAATAATCTTCTATACGGAATACAGGAAGACGGAGAGACACCTTTCTATAAACCTGAAACACTTAACTTGTTTGAAATTTTCGATCAAATTGTAAAGGAAATCGTAAAGAATGATCCTGATGTGAAAAAGAGAAATATAAATCATGGACAATGAATGTCTTACTTCCTAGATTTTTATGATCAGAGCGGCAACATTATCCACCCTTTTATTTCAAAAAGGGGGGGTTCTTCAAGTAGCCCGAATTGAAAAGAAGTCTTTGTTAAGGATTAGTCGCGGGACTTATTTCTCGGCTTTTTTAGCGCTTTTTTTAAGTAGGTTCGCACTTCCGACTCAAGAAAAAAGTGTCCGTGCTGAAACGTTCATAATAGCAGTGGAGATGGCAAATGGAGCTACTTATGTCGTCGGTCCAGCCGTCCTTGCTAACATATTTTATGGCTTTGACCAATTAAAGAAATGTAGTGATCCAGGGAATTCGGGAGCTCATTTCCCTATTCATTATTTCTTTGGATGGGTGGGAGCCCATTTTCCTTCCACTTATAATTTGAGGGATTTTGAACTTAGGCCAGGAATCCCCTTCTTACTGAGTATTTTGGAGCGGGCAGCCGGTGCTCATAGTCTGAAAGGGGCTCGAGATTTAATGCGGAATCCCCGATCGTTCAAGTTTCGACCATTTGGGCATTTCTTATCAGACAATGACCAACTTTCATGGGAAGATCAAGCTAATCCAGGCAGAGATACCTCTGTGTTTCCCATCGAAATCCTTCACTATTTTTTGAGTTTACGACAAAATTTATTGCCATTACGTCTTGGCAACCATAAATTGCTCGCACCATATTATCCGGCCCGATATGCTCGACAATTAGGTTATGATCAAATTATTCCTCCGGCCCCTCTTTCTTTGGATGCACGCAAAGATGTTACTGTTGCAGATTTAGTGACGGCATTCAATACATATAGTGTGCGAGGAACTAAGTCGTGTTTTACGACTCGCCCTGCTCATGTTTCTGGTCGTACTTCCTTAATGTGGTGCTATTGGTGGCATGCGAATGCCAATGTTTATTTTTCTAAGAGATTATTAGAGCTAGCTCCTAATAAACAAGATGGCGATGTTGCGAAACTCAATGCACTTATGCATATTCCCTCTGAATTTTTTACTGATATTTTTCGAGAGGCGTGGCCTATGAAGACGTCTTTTGCGAGAAGTCCTGGGAATATTAATGTCTTCAATTGTTCTTCATGCGTTGGTTTTGACAAGCCATACACGATTTTCGAAGATAAGCGTGATGAGGTAGAAAAGCCCTCTTCCAACGTATCTGGGAAACGGGTCCTGTCACCAAAAAGAGGGGAGAATAACAAAAAGCCAAAATCGGTGGTACATAACGATAGGAGAGGTGAGGGTATCTTATCATCTTATGCAATTTTTAAAAGCTCAAGGGGCCTCTGTAAGTCCTTTAAGGGGATGTTATGTTCCGCTCCTACCCAAATCAGAATCAAGAGCATATGGCTGAAAGTTCAATTGTTCCTTCTCCTGACGCTTTTCTTGCGGAGTTAGAAAGCGTTCCCACGACCTCACACTTTTCTAACATGGGTAAATTTATCCCTTTTTTTTTTCCGTAGATGTTGAAGACTTGATTAATAAGCCTATCCTATCGGCCTTTAAAAGGAATCGAATAAGGAGTCATCTGAAGAATATTGTCGAACTTCTGAAGGGAGTCCTCCCCTATGTGGAGAGTAAAGATGATTTTACGATAATGGAGCAAGATTTATATGTGGCATGTGATGAGATCTCCAGAATTGGCAGTGATGATCTGTCATTTGAGTCTGAAGTTAAATATATTATGGATTTATCTCAAAAAATAAAGAAAACCAAGTTGTGGGCTTCTGAAGAGGCTATCAAGGGTGAAATTGCGAAGGAACTGCAAACAATCGAAGAGGATCATAATACAATTAGTTTTGCTATAACAAACAAATTGTGTGATATCTCAACTCTTGAAGAAACTATGAAGGTTCGAATTGATAAGGCAAACATTCTGAGGCTTGAACTTGAGCTTGAAAAGGGTATTGTCGATTCAAGACAAACTTTGGTGGCCAATTCTGAACTGGTTAAGAAGGATCAACTATTCTTAGGAGATCTAGAGAAAAAGAAGAATCATCTGCTGACTAGACAAGAATGAATAAGAGCTGAGAAAGAGAAACGACTTTCAATTTTACGTCAATTCGTGACTGATAAGGACGCCGCGATAGATTCATTAGGCAGATTTGACAAATAAGATTCATGTTTATTTCACGAACTCTTTTGATTGGTTGAATTTCATATTTGTTATACATTTTCCCATTATCTGAATGATTAATACATACATATATATATATATATATATATATATATATATATATACACAAATTTTGAAGAAGTCAACTTTTATTGCTTCATTCCTTACGCAGTTTATTCTCATGCGAGTAGGAGATAACATATAAACATACCTATGTTGTTTACATTACTAATGTACCTAAGTACAAGCCTTACGCAGTTTATCCTCATGCGAGTAGGAGATAACATATAATCATACCTATGGATAGTATCGCTTCAGAAAGCGACCATTAATAGGAGGGGATTCATTTCCTTCTGCATCAACCAATATATAAGCGCCATTTGAATAGACAATTTCTATTACAAAAGGTCCTTCCCATTTAAGCTTAAATTTTCCTGGAGTTTTTTGGGTAACAATCATAGGGCGACGAACAGTAAGGACTAGGTCCCCTCTCTTAAAGGATCGACGCTTCACCTTCTTTTCGAATGAATTTGACATGCGAGCACGGTATACCTCCAAGCTTTGCTGGGCTTTGAGCCTACGCTCATCCAAGGCTTCAAGTTCTGAGAACCTGAGTGCGGCATTTTGCTCTCTGGTGAGATTGTGACTTAATGCTACTCTTAAGGAAGGAATCTGGACCTCTAAGGGTAATAAAGCTTCACCTCCAAATACTAATGCATATGGAGTGGCCTGTGTAGGAGTACGATGAGTCGTTCTGCAAGCCCATAAGGCTTCCTGCAATCTTTCATGGATCCGTTTATTTTTAAGCAAATCTTTTTCAACAATTTGACCAATGTCTTGTTAAAAGCTTCTGCTAAGCCATTTGCAGAGGGGTTGTATATTGTAGAGCAACATTGTTTTATTTGATACTTAGCGCAAAACTTATTTAACACTTTATTCTTGAATGGTGTGCCGTTATCATTAACGATACGAGAAGGAATCCCGTACCGGTAAATGATATGTGTACGTATGAAGTTTGCAACTGTGTTGGCTTTAACCTCTTTGAGTGCTACTGCTTCTGCCCATTTCGAAAAATAATCGGTTGCAGCTAATATAAACTTATGTCCGGCAGATGATGGGGGGTGTATTGGACCTATGACGTCCATACCCCATTCTTCAAAAGGCCATGACGTGACCGAAGGGTGTAAGGGTTCTGGTGGACGGTGAATGAAATCAGCGTGGGTTTGGCAAACCCGACATCTTTTAGCAAAATCTATACAATCATTCACCATAGTCGACCAATAGTAGCCTAAATGTTTCAATCGGGTATGTAGCTTAGGGCCTGATTGATGTGCTCCACAAATACCGGCATGTAATTCTTGCATGGCTTATTGAGCTTCTTCAGTTGAAAGACATCTTAATAGGATATTATCGAACGATCTCTTATATAGAGTATCATTGAAATATACAAACCGACTCGCCCTTCGACGAATTTCAGCTTTGTGGCGTGCCTCGTAAGGCAGTCTTCCATGTTGAAGATATTCTATAAGTTCTTGCCTCCAATCTAGTTTCTCAACTTCAAAAGCGGATATAATATTGACCGAATTTGCCTGTTCGATTTGGCATTTCCTCATGATGGAAGGTAAGACCCTTTTCCCTGCGACTCTTATTTCGACAACTTCATCATTTTTACAAGCCAGAGATGCTGTTAGTTTTGTGAGAGCATCAGCTTAGTTATTTTGACTTCGCGGGATATGCATAATCCGTATATTCTCAAACTGTGGAAGGAGTTCTTGGATCCTCTGATGATATGGTATTAATTATGTTTTTCTAACTGCATAAGATCCTTCTAATTGTCTTATAACGAGCTGAGAATCCCCAAATACATCAAGGGTGTCAATGGCCATGTCTAAGGCTAATTCTAAACCAATGACTAATGCCTCATATTTGGCAGCATTATTAGATAGGGATTCTGTTAATGTGAAGGAATACGGAAGCAACCCATTACTTGATGTAACAAATACAATTCCAGCGCCTGCTCCTGCCGCTTGCGAAGCTCCATCGAAATATAATTTCCATCTTTGTGTTATTTCAGCATAATATACTTCTTCATCTGGTAGGTCTTCGGATAACGGTAAATTCCCCAGAATCGGATGAGCGGCTAGAAAATCGGCGAGCTTGCCCTTCTGACCTACGATGTATAAAAGTTATGTCAAATTCTGACAAGAGTAAAGACCATTTAGCAAGTCTCCCTGACAAAACTGGTTTTGCCATGAGAAATTTCAACGGATCCGCTCTACTTATCAAGCGGATTGGATGATCTAGCAAATAATGTCGTAGCTTTTGCGAAGCAAAGACCAGAGCTAAGCAATTCTTTTCGATAAATGAGTAATTTCCTTCGGCCCCTATGAGTGTTCGGCTGAGGTAATATAGGGCATTTTCCTTACCGTCTTCGTTCTCTTGAGCTAACAAAGCCCCAAGCGAGTTTTCCATGACTGCTATATATAAGATTAAATGTTTCCCTTTAATTGGAGCAGTCAAGACTGGCGGATGCAATAAATATTCTTTCAAACTATCAAAAGCCCTTTGACAATCTTCATTCCATTCGAATGGGATTCCTTTCTTCATCAGACGAGAGAATGGTTGACATCGTCCTGAAAGATTTGATATGAAGCGTCGGATATACGCAAGTCTTCCCTGTAGTCCTTTTAATTTACGAATGTTCTTTGGAGGTGGCATCTCTATGATGGCCTTGGTTTTCGCTAGATCAACTTGTATACCTCCATGTTGAACAACAAATCCGAGAAACTTCTTTGAAGTGACTCCGAAAGCGCATGAAGTGACTCTGAAAGCGCATGAAGTGGATTCATTTTCAAGTTGTACTTTCGGAGTTTACAAAATACTTGATATAGGTGGGCCAAGTGATCACCTCTACTCTTTGATTTTACTACGAGGTCATCTACATAACATTCAACTGTTTCGTGTAGCAATTCCTTGAATATCTTCGTCATTGCACGTTAATAAGTAGCTCCAGCATTTTTTAGTCCAAATGGCATGACTTTATAGCAAAAGATTCCCCTTGGGGTTCGGAAAGCTGTTAGTTCTTCATCTTCAGGTGCCATTCGTATTTGGTTGTATCCGGAGTATCCATCCATGAAGGACATGACTTCACAATCGACAATAGAATCAATCAAGAGTTCTGAAATAGGTAGGGGGAATTCATCCTTGGGACATGCTGCATTGAGATCTCTGAAATCAACACATACCCTAATTTGACCATTCTTCTTCTTGACCGGGACTACGTTAGCAACCCATGTCGGATATTTGACTTCACGGATAAAGCCGGCATTGACTAACTTGTCGATTTCTGCTTCTACCTTCACGGTTATATCTGGATGAAGTCGCCTTTGAGCTTGTTTAACGGGTTTGATGTTAGGATTGACAACTAATTTGTGAGCAGCAATTTTGACATCTAATCCTGGCATATCATGATATGTCCATGCAAACACATCTCGATTCTTCTTTAAAAAATTGGTATAAGTTGTTAATTCCTCTGCAGAGAGTGCGACACTCACATAAGTAATCTGACGATCTTCAAGAGTTCCCAAGTTGACCTCTTGTAAGTCGTCAACGGTGGTTTGTATTCCTTCTTCAAACTGATGAGGCGCGGGAATAGGCTCTTCCAAGGCTGGGATAGAGATCACATAGGATCCGAGATATTTTATGGGAATCACTATAGGCCTGTGCCCGAGACCTCCTTTTAATGGATGCAAATATCCATCGTTATAGGCTGCCCGTTTCTGTGCACGAGATGGCATCGCATCGAAAGGTGCGACCATCCCTATTCCATCTTTTAGACCTCCTCCTTTCGAGAGATCATATCCCATCTTTTTCATCATATTCGCTGCCTTTTTGCTGTATCGTGTAAATTGAAGAGGTTCTTTTGAATCCTTATAATCTGACTGGATGGGTACCGAATCAACTTGGGTGAGTGGTTTGGTGAAAGAGTCCAGTAGAGAGGAACTAGGTTTCAAGTTTTGGGATAAGTTTTTAACAATCTTGATACGAGAGTTGGCTTTCGGAGGGATTGTTTTCTTATTAAGAATGATTCTTCTCCGAGGTTGGGAATAAGGAGCTGAGATGAAGGGTATATAGGTTTCCTTCGGGGTTTTAAAGGAAACAAATTTCTTTTTAGATCGATTTCTTTTAAAAGGGATAGTTTCCTTAACAGGAGTTTTAGAACTTGCCTCCTGTGATTTTTGTCTAGGTGGCAAGGACTCTGATAATGATGAGTACTTATCTAATAACTCGAAGTCACTAGTGTGTGTAGATGAAGTAGATATTTCATATAATTTTGCATCAGCAAAATGAGCTTCATCTGGGTGGAAGGGTTGTGGATCAGCTGCTACCCGTTTTTGCTCGCCATTATGAAAATATTTAAAACATTGATGGAGTGTGGATGAAACAACTCCACATTGATGTAACCAGGGTCTTCCCAACAACGCATTATATGATGTATTAGCATCGATCACATGGAACTGGATCTTAGAGGAAAGTTCTTCGATATCTAATCGTAAGTGAATAGATCCTAAGGTTCCTTGTTTATTTTGATTGAAACCTTGAATCATGAGGTCTTTGGGTGAGAGGTCTTTAACTGTCATTCCCACTTTATGTAACACATGTAATGGTAATAAATTCTCTGGACCCCATCTATCATCATAAGTCTAAATGACGTCTTCAAGTAGACCCGATATAAAGAGGGGTCTATTGTGTGACTTAAGTTTGGTTTCGAGATCATCATCAGAAAATGTGATCGTACAGACTAAGTCTTCCAAGCTAGTCTCTACCAGACAAACTTCCTCGATGGACTTGTCCAGGTTAGAGAGAGTTTTTATCAGCGTTTTCCTTAAACTACTAGATAAACAAAGCGCATCATACACCGAAAGCAAAGCAGACACTTTCTTTAAATGAGAGTACATCATAATTTACATCAGGATATTCTTTTTCTTTGCCTTTATCGGTATTCTTGGAGTTTTTATCGAATAACGACGTTTCTCCTTGCTTAGTTGTCTTATCGGCACCTTTTGCACCCTTTGGGGGTGATACAGTTTCTGTAGACGAAACATGATGATTCTTTGGCTTATGTCGATAAGGTATAACTGGACGATCGGTACGTTGCTCTATAGCATCTACCTCTTCAATTTGAGTCATGTTGCAAGGAGCAACATTATTAGATTCAACTGACTCTTTTTTTCGTGGAATAACCACTTTATGCCAACCTTCATTATCAGACAAGTTGCCTTCAGAAGCATCCGGTGAAGATGAGCAGTTAATGGCATCCTTCATGCGAGAATCTTTAATCTGACTCTTGTTAACATCGATATGAGATTTTGATTCTTTCTGTTGGGCTTTGTCATCGCTATCAACATCTGGTTCTTGTTGGTTTCTGAACGTTTTAGAACATTCGAGAGGTATGTAATTTCCCAACGTGAGCGGCTGTAATTCTTCCATTTCCACTTCGGATGATGACGATGAAAAGGAAATTATCATCGATTCAAGTCTCATCTTTTGTATTTTCTCCGACGATTTCATAGGTTCCGGTTGAATCTTCTTTCCTTTCTCCCGTTCTCTACGATCCTTCAGCATTTGGAGTGTAGTATAATTCGAAGGAGTCTTTTTTATTTCTCTTTTTACCTTCTCCACAGATTTCTTTAAATTTGCAGACGTTTCTAATGGAACTTCGACTTTGGGCGTTCTTTTCTTCTTGGGAATCACATGCCAACTTCCTTCCTCAGAATCAGGCGATTCTGTCATATATGACTCTTGCCAATTAAACTCGCGTCACTTACCTTGAGCTTCTTCTATAAAAGACTTGGTATCACAACCCCAGTTCCATTCTGGGAGAGAAGTTTTCTTTTTCCATAAGTCTTTGATTCCTGCTTGTTGTATCTGTGCTTGCCGCCTATTGTATGCTAGCGCCTTTTCCCATGGATCATCTTGCAAAGGAATTATACCTGACGGACGAGGCGTCGGTGCATCTTGTAAAGGAACTAAACCTAATGGACGAGGTGGTGGTGTTTTCCTCCATTCTCGGGTATCATCGTCAATCCATCCTGATGTGCCTCCAGTAACAAGATGTTGATAATCGGGTAAGCCATTTTTCTGCATTAGTTCTTTCAAGAAACATGTTGCTTCACTTTCTATCAGTACTTTCTTATTTCGGGCAGTATCCCTCTGTTTCCATTCTCTCTTCCTGCGCTGGCTAATATAGCGGGCAGGGTCTACTTCATCCTCGGATAACGACGAATCAGAGTCCTTGCAGGATGGAATGAACTCATGAAGTTCCGAAAGTGCAGAGTTTGGATTTTTTTCAAGGATAGGAACTGGTGGAAAACCCTCGAAGGTGATCATATTTGTCGTGGCAATGCTGTCATTGTCTTGTTTAGGAGATTCTGGAGTAAAAATAATGTCTCCAGAATCAAGAAGACTCTGGACCTTATCTTTAAATATGAAACAATCTTTCAACGTGTGTCCTAACACACGATGATATTTACAGTATAGTGGATCATCTGTTTTATTTTGCTCTTCAGGTCTGCGGGATTTTGGTAGCTATATAATCCCACCATCAATGACGTCATCGAAGATGCCCTCGACGTCTTCATTTTTAAATAAATACTTTTTATCTTTCCTTTCTTTCAGAGATTGGCCCTTAGACCAGCTTGATCTCTGAGGGGGTGCAAAATTACTGTTGGCTCCACCTGCTTTGTTTGATCGATTGTTTCAGGATTCTTCTATTCGCTTGGTTACAGTGAATTGATTACGATCTCTAGTGCCGATTGCTATTGTCGCCGGATAAGATGTAGATGTTTCTGTCCTTCGTTCTGTTCCTCTGGGAGAATCCTTTCAGTTTCCCCTTGAGTTTAAGCCGATGAAACTTTCTAGTTCTGAAGTTCGTGTAGCGAGATCTTCGAAACTCATAAAATGTCCATAGTAAGGGACTGCTAATTCTTGTCTCATACCAGCCAGGCATGTTTGTACTGCTTCTTCTTCAAACTTGTGCTTGCAATGGATGCTAAGGTTTCTCCACCGCGTAATGTAATCGACGACCCTTTCATTTGGTCGTTGTTTCAATTGTGATAACTCGGCGACCCCTACGGATCTCTGAGTACTAAAGAATCTCTTCAGGAATGCCTCTTCCATCTCTTTCCAGGTCGATATTGACTCGAGTGGAAGCTTCGTGTACCATGTGAATGCAGCTCCCTTGAGAGTCTGCACAAATTGTCGCAAAAGCAAAGCGTCACATTTTGAAGTGTCACCACAAGCTGAGAGAAAGTGGACCAAATGCTCAAGTGGGGCACCACTGCCGCTATACTGGAAGAACTTTGGTTGTCTGTACTCAGGTGGAAACGGGATTTCATCAAATTTTGGCGGATATGGCTTGCGATATGTCTGGGAGCTATCCGACACTTTCCGATAACCTTTAAGATTCTCGGAAATTAGGCTTTGTACTTTGTTGAGGGATATATTTTCTTCAGTCTCTTTTCGATTATTCTCTCAATCAGCACATTGTTCGACATGCATCCTGGCTCTGCGATTGTTTTTGGCACTTTCTTCATTGTCAAAATCATCCTTTGGAAATGCGTAGGGATGTCTGAAGTCACTAATCCGACGGATGATCTGTCGAGATTGGATTGAAGGGAACTCGAGGAACGAGGGGTGATAGGTGATGAAGAAATAATTTGGACATGTGATTTAGTTAGGTTGGCTATCTCAGGTAATTGCGGGGAATTCGTCGGATGAGACTGATTAGACCTCGGAGTTCCCGGTGGGCTCACCGAGGCTGATTGCGATCGGACCTCAGGGAACTCATCTTCGGAAAAGATAGAGTCTGAATCCCCATAAAGTGGGTTGTCAGTACTGGTGAAGGAATTGGGAGAATCCAGTTCTTGTTGAGCGTATTTCTCCTCCAGATTGGCTCGTGCCATAAGACGGGTTGATCGGCGGAGTATGATGGCTTCCTCAGTCAGAGGTCGAGCCCGCATCACACGACGAACTCCTGATGAAGAGGAGTGAGCAACATTCTTTCCAAATGCCATTGAAATGTTTGATGGAGTAAATTCGGTGAATATCTGCATGGAAGAACCAACTATTAAAATGAAAAATCATGGAGTAACCAAAGCTTTATAGTTTATTATACCCACATTTTATTTCAGAGAATTTATTTTATTAACTTAAAGATGAGAAGAGAAGTGGGTCCCACTGGGCGTGTCAGAAATTTGTAAACAACAAATTTGCGTAGGATATATATCTAACACAAATCAATTATAACAAATTTCCCCTCGCTAGGAGAGGGTTTTATTAAAATGGTGGACCTTACACTTCCGGGTATCGCAGTCGATTCCCCGTTAATTACATTAAAATTGAATACCTCTGATTAAAAGCTACTAAATAAAAAAAAATAATGTAATTACATCTCTGAAATAAATAAAACTAAGATTCTAATTCTAAGTCTTCATCGACATCTTTAATCCGTCATGAGATAGATGGATAGGAGACTATCTTCATCGGAGATTTGAGAAATATGAAATAGGGGACGACGGATGGGAGAACCCCTCCTCCAAAAGTCAGGTCCATTTGATCGAAAAGCACGAGCTATTACTGGAGCAAGAAACTCGTGGACGAGTTTTAAAATGAAATCTTGTTCTCTGGTCTCAAAGATGACTTCGAATATCAAATCCAATTTTCGGGTAACTAATTATCAGAAGAATTATCACTTTCAGTGATAGAGTGTCTAATCATGGGTTAGATATCGTCAAATTCTTTAAAATTTGATGATCATAGATGATTTTATAATGATTTTACCGTTGGATTTGATCAATATCTTAAGATTTGGTCAATTCATAGTAAATCCACCGTTGGATCTCGTTACGATCTCACATTATGATCATTTGACTACAAGTCAATGAATCCACCATTGGATTTGATCAAAATCACAAGATCTGATCAATATGTAATAAATTCACTGTTGAATCTCATTACGATCTCACATTATGATCATTTGACTAAAAGTCAATGAATCCATCATTAGATTTGATCAATATGTAATAAATCCACCGTTGGATCTCATTACGATCTCACATTATGATCGTTTGACTAAAAGTCAATGATTCCACCGTTAGATTTGACCATAATCACAAGATCTGGTCAATATACAATAAATCTACCGTTGGATCTCATTATAATCTCTCATTATGATCGTTTGACTAAAAGTCAATAATTCTATCGTTGGATTTGACCAAATTCATAAGATCTAGTCAAAATGCAATAAATCCACCGTTGGATCTCATTACGATCTCATATTATGATCGTTTGACTAAAAGTCAACGAGTCCACTGTGAAAGAATTTCACTGTGAAAGAATTTCCGATCTCGAAGTTAAGGTCCAAACCCTCATTTGAGGGAGTGATGATCCGAACCGCCAGAGAAACTATAATTATCATAGGTGAATATTTTGGGTATTATAGTTCGAAATCATTCTTCGAGTTCGTGATTGCAACCCGTATGAGCATTGAATTTGTGGTTGCAATCCGAGTGTACTAGGAGTTATGCCCAGGGTCGTACCCACGTGACTTAACTATTTCTAAGTACGCAAGAGATTGGGTACGAATCGTAACGCGTAATCCCAAATTGTAATCATAAATCCCACTTAGGAGGAGCCGTAGCTCTTATCCTAAGCGCATCTCCTTTAGGTAAGGGCCGTAGCCCTTATCCTAAAAGTCTTAATCCTAACTTACTCCTCCCGTCCAATTTAAAACTAAAAAAGAAGAAAAGAATAGTCAGAATCTTGGAGATCATCCTAAAGTCTTTTTAGAAGAGTCGGAGATATTTTCGGTAGAGCTCTCGTGTCAGAATTTTCGGATCCTGATGCAATGAGGACGGGTCTGCTATTTATAGATTTGTGGTAGCGGTTATAGAAGTTACGATCTTACGGTTCCGTAAGGTTTTCATGAAATGAACGGCTGAGAGAGCTGCGTAAGTTTTCGTCTTCACGCGGATTGAGAAGATTCTTCTCACGTACGTCATTCTTTTCTCATAACCATCTAGGTGGATAAGTATATTTTCTATCCACCTAGGTGGATAAATATTTTTCTATCCACCTAGGGTGGATAAGTATTTTCTATCCACCTAGGTGGATAAGTATATTTCTATCCACTTAGGGTGGATAAGTATATTTCTATCCACCTAAGGTGGATAAATATTTTTCTATCCACCTAAGTCGATAAGTATTTTTCTAACCACCTAGGTGACTATGTATATTTTCTAGCCACCTAGGTGGATAAGTATTTTTCTATACACCTAGGGTGGATAAGTATATTTCTATCCACCCAGGGTTGATAAGTATTTTTCTATCTACCTAGGGTGGATAAGTATTTTTTTTTTCTATCCACCTAGGGTGGATGAGTATATTTCTATCCACCTAGGTGGATAAGTATTTTTCTAGCCACCTAGGTGACTACGTATATTTTCTAACTACCTAGGTGGATAAGTATATTTCTATCCACCTAGGGTGGATAAGTATTTTTCTAACCACCTAGGTGACTACGTATATTTTCTAGCCACCTAGGGTGGATAAGTATATTTCTATCCACCTAGGGTGGATAAGTATTTTTCTATCCACCTAGGTGGATAAGTATTTTTCTAGCCACCTAGGTGACTATGTATATTTTCTAGCCACCTAGGTGGATAAGTATTTTTCTATCCACCTAAGGTGGATAAGTATATTTCTATTCACCTAGGGTGGATAAGTATTTTTCTAGCCACCTAGGTGACTACGTATATTTTCTAGCCATCTAGGTGGATAAGTATATTTCTATCCACCTAGGGTGTATAAGTATTTTTTTTCTATCCACCTAGGGTGGATAAGTATATTTCTATCCACTTAGGGTGGATGAGTATATTTCTATCCACCTAGGGTGGATAAGTATTTTTCTATCCACTTAGGGTGGATGAGTATATTTCTATCCACCTAGGGTGGATAAGTATTTTTCTATCCACCTAGGTGGATAAGTATTTTTATAGCCACCTAGGTGACTACGTATATTTTCTAGCCTCCTGGGTGGATAAGTATATTTCTATCCACCTACGGTGGATAAGTATATTTTTTTTCTATCCACCTAAGGTCGGTGAGTATATTTCTATCTACCTATGGTGGATAAGTATATTTTTATCCACCTAGGGTGGATAAGTATTTTTCTATCCACCTAGGTGGATAAGTATTTTTTTAGCCACCTAGGTGACTACGTATATTTTCTAGCCACCTAGGTTGATAAGTATTTTTCTATCCACCTAAGGTGGATAAGTATATTTCTATCCACCTAGGATGGATAAGTATTTTTTTTATCCACCTAGGGTGGATAAGTATATTTCTATCCACGTAGGGTGGATAAGTATTTTTCTAGCTACCTAGGTGACTACATATATTTCTATCCACCTAGGCGGATAAGTATATTTCTATCCACCTAGGGTGGATGAGTATATTTCTATTCACCTAGGGTGGATAAGTATTTTTCTAGCCACGTAGGTGACTACGTATATTTTCTAGCCACCTAGGTGGATAAATATTTTTCTATCTACCTAAGGTGGATAAGTATATTTCTATCCACCTAGGGTGGATAAGTATTTTTTCTATCCATTTAGGGTTGATAAATATATTTCTATCAACCTAGGGTGGATAAGTATTTTTTTAGCCACCTAGGTGACTACGTATATTTTCTAGTCACCTAGGTGGATAAGTATATTTCTATCTACCTAGGGTGGATAAGTATTTTTCTATCCACCTAGGATGAATAAATATGTTTCTATCCACCTAGGGTGGATAAGTGTTTTTCTATCAATCTAGGTAAATAAGTATTTTTCTAGTCACCTAGGTGACTACGTATATTTTCTAGCTACTTAGGTGGATAATTATTTTTCTATCCACCTTAGGTGGATAAATATATTTCTATCCACCTAGGGTGGATAAGTATTTTTTCTATCCACCTAGGGTGGATAAGTATTTTTCCTAGCCAGCTAGGTGACTAAATATATTTTCCTAGCCACCTAGGTGACTACGTATATTTTTCTAGTGGCTAAGCATAGCTTAGGACTTCGAATCCTATTTAGATTAGGATTTGTTAAAAAAAAACTATAAATATTCTCATTCCCTAATTCCTTCTATCTGACTTTTAAGGCTAAGTGGTAGAAAAAAAAGAGTTCTCAATTCCAAAATTTTCGAGTCAACACACACGTGCCCACTAAGTCATCTTTGTATTTAATCCCACATGATCTAGAATTTCTTCGATTGAATTGCTACCCTGTGGAAACCTCAAATTAAGGTCAAGATTGATCTTAAATATGCTGCTGATCTATCAAGGCCTTAGCAAACACACAAGTGCCATCCACATACCATAACATACCACAAGACCTACAGGGGACACAAGGATCCTATTAGCCCTCCTAAAAATATAAGTGAGAACCTCAGCGACCAAAGTAAACAAGCACAGGGAGGGTGGGTGGGTCTCACTATTCAGTCTATTATAAGTCTTAGGTAGGTCTAATTTTATTAATTTCCTGATTGGATCCGAATGGTGAACCATATCTATAACCTCATTTGCAACAATAATTCCATCAGTTATTAGATGACAACCCATAAACTCGCATTGATTAAAATAAACAAGCTATTTCGTACACCTCTTTAAGCATGATAGATATGATTTTTGCCAGCTTCTTGTTCGCACTATGGACCAAACTGATTGTTTGAAAATAGTATTATCTTCAACATTACTCACATTCAGAATAAAGGTGATGAAAGGCATGTTCAATGCAACCGTAGTTTAATGACGAAAGAATTTGTGTATCCCCTCTTGAGTTCATCATTTGTTACTGAATCTCAAAATTCCTGGAAGAAGGCAAGGGAAAATCCACCTAGGCAGCTCTATCTGTATCCAAACTAAACTCTTCATGCTTAACCTTATATGCAAAGAAAGGACCCTCTAGCCAGACCTTGGCTCCATTGAAATTGAAGGAAAATAACTTTTAATCCAGGGACCACTATCCTCCTCAAGCTTGTACCACTTTTTTAAGAAACCCACTGTGGCTTCTTCCATACCAATGCCCATCTGCTTGTCACCATGCACTTTTTAGTGCGGCCTGAAGTTTCTCTATGCCTGAAAGTTGCCCTGGAATGAAACAAAGTCATTTCTTTTTACCATCATTGAACCACAACAATACAAGCATCCAGTAGATCTTTTGCTCCATGAGAGATAAGCACTTACATTATGGGTTATTCTTAAACCAATGTTGGCCTGAGCAAAGGAGGGAACTTCCTCTCTAGCATCAACTGAGGTAACATGCGTTTCAGTTCCTTCAATCTTCAGATGGAACCAAAGACACCTCTGTTCCAATTTTGAAGTTCACTGGCGAGTAATTCGAACTTTCCAAATAAAATATCTCTAGGGGACCCTACACTCTAACATTGATCCACTTAGGATCTAAAGTTCTTGCGATTATACCAATAACTCTCAAACGTGAAAGGGATTGGTTTCCCTAAGTCACTGGATGGGCCAAACAGAATTTAGGTTATGATTAGAGACCACTCTGGTAACAAATCTTTGTGGGGAACTAAGGAACATCTTTTCCCATTTGGAGAAGCAAGCTTACATACACCTTACGTTTCAACCATCATGTAAAATTGTAGGTTGAATAAGTACAGTAATAACTAACAACTAGTAAGTGGTAATCAACAAATTAAACATGTGAAAAGCAATAATGAGTACATTATTTAGTTTCTAAAAGCATAATAGCTATTCATTGTTTAGATATGTTTATATGCAGATTACCCCTGACTAAGCATTTGTGGACCAAGGTGTGGTGGGTTAGGGTACCTCCAAAGATAAAATTCTCTGGTGGGAGTGTTGGATGGGGGTGGATCCTTACCATGGACCAGCTCGTCAATTCTTTGACAAATTTCTTCATCCTCCAATGTTGGAAAAACTTGGTTGTCTAGTCTCGGTAGTGATGCGAAAAAAATCGCACGCTAACCCCAAAATAGTGTAAATCCAACACAATAGGGGTTAGGGTTCTCGCTCATTAATTAAAATAGAATAAAAAGGAAAAGAGGGGTAGAAGAAGATCCAATGGATCACTCTAAGGAAGAAAGTTGGCCTCATACCAAACCGCACGCGGAACGAAGAATCGCTCTTTGATTGAGAGAATCACACCTTCACATAAAACTTTCTTAAAAAGCCTTCAAGTTTGCAGAGAAAATTTTCATTCATCATTAATAATTATTATCATAAGAGATTACAATGTGTATTTATAAAGAAAAGAAACCCTAGGAATACTACTTAAAATAAAACTCTTAATCAACCATTAAAACTTTCCAATCTAATAGTCATAATTAATTTCACTATTAATCCCGTTTTTTATTACGCACCCACTTTTAAAGGGTCAAACAATGTCGGATTGACGTGAAATTGGTTTTGTTTGAAAGCATATCAAAGTAGCTTTCCAACACCACAAAAATCACACAATTCCGACAAATATTGATAGACTTGTGACCACTTTTCCTATAGTTACGCAGAAAGTGTTAACAGTCACATATCACATCTATGTGCCTGACCCTTAAATGATTCAAATAAAGAATAAAAATCCTAATAAAAAAGGAAACTAAACCTCGATAAAAATATTGCCTAAAATAACGTGCACACGAGTCATTAACGGACCTTTTTTAAAAACCTATTCGTGGGCCCACTTTCTCTTTCAATATCTCCTCTTTATCTGGCCACGATCTTGGCGTGTAGGCTTCAATTTCGCATTATTCCCTCCTATTTTGAAGAAGTTCGACCTCAAACTTTGGCTAACATGGATTTTCACAGCTATGATCACAGACAATATATAAGGAACCTCTATCGGAAGCGTTTTGGACAAGTAAACCAGATTCAACTCGGGCGAGATCTGATTTATCTTTGATACACCGACGAAAATCGACGTAACACACAATCAACACGATCATGGGACCTGGGGGTCATGGGGCCGAGAGACTTCATTGCGGACTAGAGCTCGGTAGAACTTGTTGCAGAAATTTGCTCTTTAATGGTCTCGGGCTCTTCAACGGTGTCGGGATTAGTACTGATATTGACCGTAAGAGGGTTTTCATCAACTGGTACAGAATCTTCGATCGATTTTCGTGCTATCACGGGTTCGGGTAGATGATTGATAACAATTTTGGGTGAGATGAAGTCAGCTAGGGTAATTACGGTTACCGGCTTGGCTTCTTGAACATGCTTTGGGCTGTAAGCTATTACGGGAGCTGCAGCTGGCATAGATTTTATACCGATAATGGGATTCGTAACGGGTGTAGGTATCACAATAGCTATGGGGTGAGAAACGTTTATGGGATTAAAACGAACGGTTGGTGATCGGGTTTGGTTAATGGACACGCAATTTGAAAGCTTAAATCTCAAAGCTTCAAGTCTTGCAGATATGATTCCTCTTGTAGTTTGAGAAGAAAATCCTTAAGAAATTGTTGAATGAAACTTCTGCTTAATGCTTTTGCTATCTGACGTGAATTTTTTAACTTACATAGAATCTCAAAAGTGACTGCTCGATTACTTAAAACTGGCCAACATTAAGTTGTTAAATTCAAATATCTTAGATTCTGCGATCTAGCTTTCACTGCCTCTTATACTTGTCCAATCGTACAAATCGTCTAATGCAAATCAAGTCTCTTTTGCTGATCTACGAACGATCCCATGTTAGCCATCTGATCATTCAACTAGCGAAAGGCTTTGATAAATTATTTTTTACTCATGATGAACTTCTTGTGTCGAGTGTTGAACTTGCTTTGATATCAAATTGGTGGGAAAAAAATCGCACGCTAACCTTAAAATAGCGTAAATCCCTCAACTAGGGGTTAGGGTTCTCGCTCGTCAATTAAAACAAAATAAAAAGGAAATTAGGGATAGAAGATCCAAGGGATCACTCCAAGAAAGAAAAGTTGGCTCACTAAACCGCACGCAGAGCGAAGAATCGCTCTTCGATTGAAAGAATCACACCCTCACATAAAACTTTGCTAAAAAGCCCTCAAGTTTGTAAAACAAATTTTCATTTATCATCAATAATTATTCTCATAAGAGATTATAATGTGTATTCATAAAGAAAAGAAACCCTAGGGAATACTACTTAAAGTAAAACTCCTAATCAACCGTTAAAACTTTCTAATCTAACGATCATAATTAATTTCATCATTAATCCCGTTTGTTTATTACATGATCACTTTTGAAGGGTCAAAGGATGTCCGATTAACGTTGAATTGGTCTTATTTGAAAGATTATCAAAGTAGTTTTTCAACAAGACAAGGATCACCCAATTCCGACATATATTGATAGACTTATGACCACTTTTCTGATGGTTGCGTTGAAAATGATGAAATTAACAGTTACATATCACATATATGTGTTTGACCCTTAAATGATTCAACTAAGGAAACTAATCCTAAAACAAACCATTTATTAAAAGAATCCTAATAAAAAAGGAAATAAAACCTAGATAAAAATATTGCCTAAAATAACGTGTACACGGGTCCTTAAACCCATTCGTGGGTCCACTTTCTCTTTCAATGTCTCTTCTTTATCTAGCTGCGATCTCGACCTGTAGGTTTCAATTCTGTATTATTAATTGATGCAGAAAAAATCGCACGTTAACCCTAAAATAACGTAAATCCCGCACGATAGGGGTTAGGGTTCTCACTCGTCAATTAAAACAAAATAAAAAGGAAAATAAGGGTAGAAGAAGATCTAAGGGATTACTCCAAGGAAGAAAAGTTGGTCTCACACCAAAATTCGCTCATGCGAAATGAAGAGTCGCTCTTTGGTTGACAGAATCACACCCTCACATCAGACTTTGCTAAAAAGCCCTCAAGTTTGCAAAGCAAATTTTCATTCATCATCAATGATTATTCCCATAAGAGACTACAGTGTGTATTTATAAAGAAAAGAAACCCTAGGAATACTACTTAAAATAAAACTCCTAATCAACCATTAAAACTTTCTAATTTAATGGTCAAAATTAATTTCACTATTAATCCCGTCTTTTTATTATGTGACACTTTTGAAGGGTCAAACGATGTCTAATTAACGTGAAATTGGTCTTATTTGAAAGATTATTAAAGTGGTTTTCCATCAAGACAAGAATCACCCAATTCTGACATATATTGATAGACTTATGAGCACTTTTCCGATGGTTGCGTTGAAAGTAACGAAATTAATAGTCACATATCACATATATGTGTTTGACCCTTAAATGATTCAAGTAAGAAAACTAATCCTAAAA
Source organism: Chloranthus sessilifolius (assembly GCA_021018995.1). Taxonomy (NCBI): domain Eukaryota; kingdom Viridiplantae; phylum Streptophyta; class Magnoliopsida; order Chloranthales; family Chloranthaceae; genus Chloranthus; species Chloranthus sessilifolius. Next base: position 44,607,361 of record CM037593.1, on the reverse strand, counting down.
CAAATCACTTATTAAAAGAATCCTAATAAAAACATAATAGTTATTCATGACATGTTTAGATATGTTTATATGCAGATTACTCCTGACTAAGCATGTGTGGACCAAGGTGTGGTGGGTTAGGGTACCTCCAAAGATAAAATTCTTTGGCTGGAGTGTTGGATGGGGGTGGATCCTTACCATTGACCAGCTCCTCAATTCTTTGACAAATTTCTTCATCCTCCAATGCTGGAAAAACTTGGTGGTCTAGTCTCTGTAGGCTAAAGGAACCTTTTGAAATTTGCAAGGTGCTGGCATATTACTGATCATAGTTTTAAATCACGAAAACTCGACTCGACTTGAAAATCATCTGAGTAGAGTCAACTTGGAAATTCGGTCCGACTCGACTCACTCCAACTCGGGTTATTTAATATATATATATATATATATATATATATATATATATATATATATATATATGTATGTATTTAAAACATAAATTTTGAATATTTAATAGATGGAAATTCATTACTACAAGTGTTCCAAGTGGCAAAGATCTCGAAATTAACAAAGCCTTTATTTTTAACCCTTTCCCAATGTACAAATCTCATGTGCAAAGTTAGGGCTGCTCCCAAAAAAAAAAAAAAAAATTGTACAGGAGCTTAGGGCTGCTCCAATGGAAACAATAAAATTATAAAAAGTAAAAAAAAAGGTGCTCACAGCTGCTCTTCTTCTTTTTCACGGCTATGATTTGCGCATGAGATTAGGATAGAGGGCTCCGATTAGGATGCGATTCTTCTTCCTCTTCTTCTTCACGGTGATTCTTCTTTCTTCTTTCTTCTTTCGTCTTTCGTCTTCTTCTTTCGAAATTAGGGCTCGAGAGATTTTATTTTAGGGTTAGAGAGTAATTAGGGCTCGAGAGACTTTGTTGTAGGAGAGGTTTTGTCAAAAAGAACTCTTGGCTTATATAAATGAAATTTATTTCCGATTTTGCCCCTTTAAATTAAATAAAACCCCCGCAAGTCCTTTTAGCATCACTTAAATCGACTTGCCGAGTCCTAAAACTTGGTCGAGTTACCGACTCGGCTCTACGAGTCGCACGAGTCATAAGCCTAATCGATCCACTAGACGAGTCGACCCAAAACTTGGTCGAGCCGAGTTGACTCGCCCGAGTTCCGAGTCGACTCGTCGAGTTTTAATACACTGTTACTGATTATTCTCTTCATTTTTTTTGAAGAAAGGAAAGCCATTCGGACCTTGTGACCAAGCCTTCACATCATTTCTTCTCACAAGGCCATTACCAGATAACCCCATCCAGTGAGAGAGGAGAAATGAATCGAAGCAGGATGGAGAGCAGACTGGAGAGCTGGTTTAAACTGACCTTTATTGATGTCATAGCATACCCCCTAAAACCTGTGAAAATTAAGCTTTTAATAATATTTGATTACTAAAAGGCTTTTCGTTGATTGATATCTTATGATGTCAGTGAGGAGATTTGATCCCTAAAATTATTTGAAAAGTCCTTCACTAACAAGTTTAAAGCAAGAAAATGATTAATAGTTTTAATAAATGAAATTGATAATCAACTTAATTTCTTCTTTTTCTTGGATACGTAAACTGGGATTGACCCTGTGACCTCAAGGTTGCAATATTGTCAACCATCTAATTCAGCTACTATGAAGTCATATTCCTTTCTATTATCAATTAATTATACCTTATAATGTGACACAATTAGTAGAAACATTTTTTGTTAATATGTTACCCAATTTTGTTAAAATTGTAAAAAATAGTGATTATTTATAAGTTTCTTCTCTTATTTTTTTAGTCTGCTTGAGACTCTTTATTATGATATTTGTTGTTTAATCCCTTTTCTTTTACTCTTTGTTTTTCTACCCTTTTTTTATTATCATTTTTATTCTTTTTATATGTGATAGTTAATTTTAAGAATTATACTACCTTCTTACTTCATATTTTGTTTCAAGGAAGTTTGATGTTTGGTACATCTGCACCTTGGTCATGCGAAATGAATGGAATGAAACTGGCCAAATTCCTAATGGTAGAATCATTTCACTATTCCAAGTAAAAATGACTAGCATCCATAATCATCCTACTTTTCTTTTGTTATTTGATGCAGTGTTCATGCACTCTATAGTCATTTTAAATTTTACTTCAATCTATTTTGTACATTACAGATTTGGGGGTCATCAAAATATATGTTTGTTGAACTGGTCTGATGTAATCAAATTCTGCTCAGTTTAATTAGACTGGTGCCTTTGCTGATTCGACCAGCCCAGTACCTTTACCAGTTCGATGGTTGGTCCAGGAGGAAGCATCTCCATATTCTATAGATTGCTTAGGTCTCTCTAATATTTGCTTCCATTCTTTGGTCTCACTTTTCTCTTTAATATTTTGCCTACTTCCAAAAAGGGAAATTTTTTGTGCTCAGGTAGCATTGCAAGAACAGGGGTAAATAAGCATAGTACATTGTGTACAATAACACTGGAGAAAGTGTGTCAAGGCTTGTCGGCTAAGAAAGTGTGATGACACTTGGATAAGTATTGAACAGTGTTTTAAAGACCGATGTGTATATCGGCATATTGGCTGGGTCCCAGGAATGGATATATTGGATACGTATCGGCCACACCGGCCGATATTAAAGTTCCTTTTCTATTTTTAAAATATTAAAACAATTACAAAATAGTTAAAAAAATTTGCCAAAAGGGCATTTTTTGGTATTTTGTCCGGTTCATCTAGGATACATATTGGCTGATAGAACCCAATTTGACTGGAGATGGGCCAATATGTCTGGATATGGGCTGCTATTTGACCCGTTTGACCCGATATTGAACCCCATATGGCATCGGGGGTGTATATCGTATAAGATAACCTGATAATATCGGCCAATATGCATCGGATATGGCCGATATTTGAAACCATGGTGTTGAATCCCTCTGGACAGTTGGACAGTTGTATGTTGCCTATTTGATAAGAAATGGACAGTCCCAGTTCTACCACCAAATTTCTGACAGGTTCTACTGAACTTAGGATTTTGGAGGGATACCTTTCTTAGGCATATGGTTATGATCTTTCTGATTTCATATAGGCGAAGGCGGCGCAAGTTACTGGACATTGCCGTAGGTGTTGGTGTGGGAAGGGCAACAAATATAGAAAATAACTATTTTACAACTTTCAGTGCTTAGGAATCTCTAGAATCTGTAGCAGATGTGGTGCCCTCTGCAGTATTTTGCAATTTATAGGTTGACTTTATAAGTGGATTGGCACTGGTCCCTTACCATCACTCTGTTATATGCCAAAAACGTACATTTGGTATTTATTGATGCTCCCTAATTTTTATGGTCCTGCTGGCAAAAGGATCTGTTTTTGAGGTTTAATAACTGGATGGGCTTTTTAACTACATAACAGGTTGGAGATTCATCTAGTGTATTTGTCTTAGTATATATTTTGATTTTGGTACATTTTAATCACTATATCTATTCGAGCTTCTAGTAGATAGCTGACCCGAGTGCCAGCATTCTCATTCGGGTCGATCTCCTTTTGTCCAAATAATCAAACCTTATAAGAAGTTGCACTGCTATTTATGAGCACACAAATCAGTGGAAGTTCACTTTTTTCTGGCGCTCAAAATTATAAGCTCATTATCCAATGTTGTTTGCTTGAGATTGACCTGAGTGCTGCTGCTGCTGGCACTTGGGCCGGGTACCTAATACTAAGTCTATTCTCTTAAGGGAAGAATCTTCTCCTATACATATAATTATTTTCTTTTGATATTGTGCTACTTATATTTAGGGATCCTAGTCTTGAACCAAAAATAAAACCAACCGAAAAACCCGACCACTGAACCGGACTGAAACCGACCCAAAACCGAAAAAACTGAACCTGATTATCAATCTGTTCGGATTTGGTGTTAGGTGGCTGAAACCGAAAACCGGTGGGGTAGGTATAGAAAACCGACTGAAAATAGAAGAAAAATGAGAAAATGAATAAAAAGTGTTAAAAAAATATGAAAGCACCGAAACCAAAAACGAAGTGAACCTATGCTCAGTTCGTTTTTTTTTTTAGTAATATAACCGAACTGAGACCGAACTGATTTGTTTTGGTTCTGTTCGGTTTGGTTCACGCTGACCTGAACTGAAAATCAAATTTTTTGTTTTAGCTTTTAGTTAACAAAATCTGCACGCCTATTCATATTACAGCAATAAAAGAGCTGACACGGTAAATTGACTAAAACATTTCTGAAGAACCTGACCATTTTTACAGCCAGGTTCAGCAACCAACACACTGATGCAAAGTCATTACTCATTGGATGTATTTGTTTCACTATAACTCTTTCTTGAATGTGTACTCAATATTTTTGCATTTCAGGTCCTCATATACTGCAGATCATCTGTACAACCAGAACAACAATGGCCCGCGAGCCAAAAACTCTTCACCCTTGATGTCATCTATCTCCATGACAAGCCGGGACCAGAGAACTGTCCGCAGAAGGTGTATGATGCTCTGGTTGATGCCTTGGAGCACGTTAGTGAGTACGAAGGATACATCTTCGAGAGTGGGCAAGGTCTCGCCCGGGTGCTTTTCCGGCAAATGTGCGTTCTGCTTTCACACCCACAGCAACGGTGTGTGCAAGATGACATAGACATCCCCAAGTCTCTAGCAAAAAAATCATCGGCAACCGAGGTGAATCCCGGAGAAGAGAGTATTTCGTTGTCCAGCCAATGAGAGGGTCAGTCAGGGAGGGAGAGCCACAGAGTTTTGAGGGGTCCTTCGGCCTTTGATGCATGGGTAGGTTGGTAATTAGCAAGTAAATATACCTGTAATTAGCAACTATCTCTCTCCTTGATTTCCTTAGGATAATGTTTGTAATAATTACTAGGTTGTATAAATTGCTGTGTTCTTTCATTAAGATTTCAAATTCCTAAGATATGTTTTGTACAACCTTACTTTTAGATTATTTACTTAGTCATTGCAATTCAAGAAGAGTTGAATCATTATATATTTATGGGTGAATAACCAAGAGGGTCCAAACATTTTACCTGACATGGTCCAAAGTTTCTCCTATTACCCAGTAAGGTCTCAAACCCTTAACTTTTTCTTTTTAAAACTCAGGGTGCAATATTTGACATGTGCTGAAGTTCAGTTTAAGTGCAAGAATGGAGTAGACGAAAATGTCCTTAGGTCCCAGTGGTTTTTTTTCCTGAGTATTTCTAGAAAAGCATATTAAACGCTATTATTTCGTGTATTTTTCAAAAACACTGTATTTCGCATTTTTTAATCTGTATTGCGAGAAAGGCAAGTTGTAGAGAATCCCTCTGCTCTTATTCTATAGCCACCCTCTCACCTTCCTCACTTCAATTCTGTGGAAGTGAGACTACAGTGGAGTGAATTAATGTACTAGCCCACAGCCATAAGCCAACCACCGATCCTTTTCTGAACTTCCCCTCCTCACAACCCACCTTTTTACCCGTCCACAGACTCTAGCCACTACTCCAACTGTCCATGTTTAATGGTAGCTTTATTAACACCTACGGACTTTTGGTTGGCGCCTACGCCAAATGCCATTTATTGCTTTGAAATAGATGGTAGAGATCGTTTTTCTCACCAATATTTCACAAAAGGGATCTTCAAGTTATGGGCATGTCATCAGACGGACAGTTTTGTAATTCACGTGGCACAGATTTCATAAATATGGCCCTAAAATCGTGTTCAATGTGATGCGTACTATGTGATTTTAGGGCTGTCATTTTGGATTCAAATACTGATCATCTGATGATACCCTAATGGTCTCAAGATCCATTGTGTAAAATGGTGGGGCAAAAAACGATCTTCCTGTCTAATTCAAAGCAATCAACGATTTTTGACGTAGGTGCCCACCAAGATTCGGTAGGTGCCCATCAATGAAGCTACCCATGTTTAAGGGGTAAATATTTAGTATAGTATTATATATATATATATATATATATATATATATATATATATATATATTACATTTTTTTAATTCTTCGAACTTTTTCTCGAGTACCGGTATCGGGTATCGGTCCATGGAGGACCGATACGAATCTGCCGATACCAAGTTGTATTAGTGTACTTAAAAAAAAAAAAAAAAAAAAAAAAAAAAAAAAAAAAAAAAAAAAAAAAAAAAAAAATATATATATATATATATATATATATATATATATATATATATATTGGGAGGTAGAGGCCCGTAGCCGATACGGATAATACTTGATATGTAGCGGCGCCGATACTTATCGATTAACTGAAAAACAAATATGTATCGCTGATACATATCGGTACCGATATTTGATTCCTTATGATATAGATCGACCGGACTCATATGAGACCGATCAGTTCACTATAAATCGATAGAGTTGGTCTCATATGGGACCGAACGGTTTTATAATCGACCAATTAGTTTAGTCCCAAATGAGAATATCGGGCCCATATGAGGCTGACCCAATTACTCTTATAATGGACTGATCAGTCTCATTGATCTATCACATATGGGACCTAGGGGAATTTTTGTCTAACCCGATCTCCCAGTTATATTAAATTTCAGCGTATGTCAAATATTTGGATATGTTTACACAGTTTGTTTTTCAGAAAATGAAAAAGTTGAGTATGTATGACCCCTATTGGGTAATAAGCGAAACATTAGACCTTGTCAAGTAAATATGGAATAGGTGGACACCCTCTCCGTAAAAGAACTCGATAATTTATAGACCGACTCTCTCGACCGCCATTTAAATGCCAAAGTGATGCAATCTATACTATCATATTGGTGTTTAAATGATCTTACACCACTAATAGTTTAAGAAGTGAACAATCCATACCATCAAAGTCATACATATATTAACGGACAAGGTGCCTAAGAATCACACTGGGAGAATAGTTTAACCATCCGATCTATATACAATAAGGGAGAGGTTTTAACTATCGGATCTATACATTCTAATAGCAGTCTTTCTTATTTTTAATGATTGATATTAAAGTTGGCCAGATGAATAAGTTTACATCCCTTGTAGGTATAAACATGCTGGAACACAAGGTAATACTCCCTACTCTTCTTAACGATCTCGTATGAGTCACATAACAATGTGAGGTAGGGCAGTTTATTTATAGAGATGCCACTTAGCTGGAACAAGTATTACATCTCACTTACTACTAGCTTGCTATGTATGTCCAAGAACCTGATGCAGGGTACTTGTATTAGCGCCAACACAATCTACGCGCCAACTTGTGTAACCACTTAAAAATAAAGCGCTCACTTGCATAATCTCTTCAAAATTATTGATTGCTTCATATCTGACGATGGCATCATGTTTGTAATAATTCAGATTTTTTAATTTTATTTTAACGGTGTTAAATGGAGTACTACATCGTGCATTGTGCTAACGCTCTACACCAGAATCGGAATCTACTATCTTTTTAAAAAAAATCTAATTTTTTCTATATCAATATTATACTCATTGTGAAGTGTTTGTCGACACGATTCCAACGATATATAATTTATCGATTTTCGACAACAATATAAAAAGTTACGCTCATTTTAAGTGATCAAGCAAGTCAAAGAATATAACTGTAATTTCGGGAGAGAAACACCAATTGCTTGCTTATACAAAGTGTTGGAATGAAACGCTATCCAAGTAACGTATGAATTCTTCTTCCGTATAAAAACTCATATTTTATTAAATTGTCTACGATTAATTAGAGCTAACCTAAAACTTTATACCATTATAAATATAACTTTAAAAACTCTCTACTCTTTATAATAAAAAATTATTCTTTCTCATGACTTAGATGAAGTGACGTCTTGGGCATCGACCTTTTTAATCCAAATTTTCGTTGATCTACCGTTCATGCTTCAAGAGATGGGTACCCATCAACCCATCTTGTTCTTCTCAGATCCCGTCTCGTAGGATGCGTTCGATCGCACATTGACGAGTTAAAAAATCTTATTTAAACCAAAATATCTCATAAATTAATAGATCTATATATTTAATATTATACTTTCCCTTGAAAATTATATATTTTATACGTCAGGTTTATATGTTACTTCTCTTTTCTTTTCAAGAACCTCTTTGTTTGGGTTATTAATATTTTACCTTCTATTAGATCTGAATATTTAATATGTCTATTTCCCCTTAAATCTATATACTAACTAAATATGAATATCTTTAAATATGATAAATCTGTATATTTGATGTTTTATTTTCTACTAAAGTAGCATGATTTGTAAGTTGGATTTATATTTTGTTTCTCTTTTTAAACAATCACTTTGTTTGGGCTATTAATATTTTACCTTCTATTAGGTTTGCATATTTAATATATTTACTTTCTCTTTTAAATCTGTAAAATTAATTAAACTCTAATATTTGTAAATTTGATAGATTGACCTAATTAGAATAATATCATATTGATATTGTTTATTTCTAAATTTATATAATTAGTAATTTATCATTTTTACTAAAAACTATAATTATATATTATTGTTAGAAGTTTATATTATTATTTATTTAAAACTAATTAAGCCATAAAACTAAATTATGCTTTTATTTTATTTAAAAGAATAATAGATTGCACTACCTTGAAGTTTCGGGTCTGAACTCGTGGTTACGAACCCAAATTCGCAGTCACGAATTCGAGCTCGTGACTATTGATGCACCTATATCGATATTTTGGTCATAACTTTTTACTCTAATATCGGATTAATGCGATTCTTATGGCAATGGAAAGAAGACAAAGAGCTTTACAACTTTATGTGAAATAGTCATTTCACGAATCTGACGTTTTAGAGGTCAAAATAGAGTAATAAGTCGAGTTCAATTTTGAATGACCAAAAGTTAAACGAATTTAATGTTATTATCTGATTTTTATAACCAAAGTTCCTGTGTATATTATATCTTAAGATTTTTCGATCGATGATCATGATAAATCACAACTTAGCAATTACAAATACACTTTAATTTAATTATCTAATTATAGTAATATATATCACTTTTATCGCTTCAACGCGATCTCTTCGATAACACGAAAGGTTAGAAATTCGATACCTTGTGAAAATTGAACTCCGACCTTCACGTTTTCGAAATCACAATAATAACTACCTTATTCTATATTTGTATTGATATGAATGTAAATAAATATATGTATAAACATAACTAAATCTAAATATAAATCTATGATGTGTGTATGATAGTGCTATACTTCCATATTTATCATGATATATGAGTTATAAGCACGTTAGGTCATATATATGAGAGTATATGAGATCATGTCTATGCTTGGGCGTGGTATTTCGTTGAGATGGTATTGAAATGAGAAATACACCATATTTATATGCCTTATAACTCATGGTGAAATAAGACCCATGACGAGTGGGATGAGTGAGAATTCAGTGTAATCTTGTATACGGTGGTATATACGCTGACCCTATCACCCCGAGTTTTAATAAGAGATGATAAGATATGAGTTATGATATGAGATCCGAGCCTTTAGCCTTAACTATGGTGGGGTTATCTCACTATAGCTCTTCTTAGAATTAAGTATAAGAGTATGATAAAATATGAATATGAGATAAAATAAGTTATGATATGAGTATAATAATAAGACACCGCTGTGTAGGCCAAAATAAAATTAAAAATATAAGTCTTTGTACGTGCCGTTCCTTACGTAGCGATCGTAAGGGCAACAACGTCTTTCAGCCAAGACGGATCTTTAGAAAGATTATGAATATGAGTATGTTATGAGTGACTTTGGCTATTATGTCTCCCCATTGACTGGATAATGGAGTATGAGTATGACACGAGGGCGTTATATGGTGATATGATACTATATTAACCCTCTCATAATAGCTCGAGCAGCGACTCTAGCACAGGTCGTTTAAGATTTTATAAGTATGCTAGTCACACTCATGCGATATACAGACGCATGTGTGAGAATGATAATAAGATATGGTATGATATGTTATGAGATATGGTAAAGTATATTACGATATGAGTGTCTAGATCATGATCTTACATTTATGATATGATATGAGTTTTACGATATGCAAATTATTTTGTCTTTCTCTTGTTATCTGCTTTGAGATATTATGCTTATCACTCACTTGATGCACCCAAAATGTACCTGAGTAGTATAGGGTGGATTAATGGTCTATCCCACTGAGTTTACGTGACTGAGTAAACTCATCCCACGATAATCTAACAGTTGCAGGTGATTACACTGGTGGAGCAGACGCCGGCCATCCAGATCTCATTGACGTTTACTTCATTGATCCCGTGGGTGTTGAGCACCAGGAGCTTTGGGAAGGTGACGCCACTGAGTACTAGGAGGACCATGGTACTGATTTTGATCTAGGCACCGGTTATTGACATTTTGGACTCGGTACTGAGTTTATTTGATTTATCATTATCGACTCTACGTTTTCTTTCATCAGATTTGTCTCCGACTTCGATTTACGTTTTATTGGTGGATTTATTAGATTTTATCACATTTATTCAGTATCTATGACTGCTTTTATATTTCATATTTATATGTTAGCTTTCACGGATTTCGTGGAGTTAGATTTACGCGATAACTCTGATTAAGTGTATGTCCGCTTAGCATATCTGAGATATGTGCGGGTCATAACTTGAAATTTTAAGCCCTCGAAATGGGATAGAATTTCGGGTCGTGACAATGTTTCACTCCGATCTTCCACACAATGGAGCTTGAGGTCATGTTGCACTGATCAGACGATCAATTTTTTATTCACATGTCACAGATCCCTAAAAAATGCCCCTTGAATCCTATGACACACATCATGCTGAAACATGACTTTAGGACATTGTTTTGGGATATGTGACGTGGAATCAAGAACTGATTGTCTAATAGGTGGGACATTATTTCAAGACCCATTGTATGGAAAATTGGGGTGAAACACAATCTCCATCATTTGATCCGAAGTAATCAATGACTTTAGTAGGCACTTTTAGATATTGCATGAGTGCTAATACAGGTAACCTATGATATATTGAGGAAAAAATAAAAAAAAGAAAAGAAAATGAAAGTATGAAGAGTGGATCTCCAAATTTAAATAAAAACCCTAAAAATAAAATGGGGAGCTTTTTACTAGACTTATTATTCAAAAATAATATAGAGGAGAAATTGCATTCAAACTGATCGATTTAGTGTTAATCAAAGACATCAGTGCATAACATAACCCGTCCATCCGGATACAAAAACTAAAAACAAAAAGGATGAAGAGATGATCTCCAAACTTAAAAAACAATGCTAACAATAAAATGAGGAGTTTTTTACAAACTCCCAGCAGATTCTTAGTATCATTGTCAACCAATATACATGAGAAAGTGCACAGAGAACAAGTGAAAATCAGTTTAAATTTCAAAGTTGATATAAATAGTTTTCTCAACACAGGATTCAATGACAAAAACAAGGGGAGCGGGCTGGGGTACAATATATAAATCCTCGTTAATTCTACCATGGATTAGGCCTAAACCATAAAGATGGTGCCTACATACGATCAGTATCTTTTGAGGATTTGTGTCATGTGGAATCAAAACCAGACGGTCTGATGGTACTGTCATAGTCTCAAGATCCATCGTGAGGAAGATTGGGGTAAAAAATGATCTAAATCGTCCCACTCAAAGCAATCAATGGTTTCAGAAGTTTCTAACGTAGGCGCCCTGAGAGATAACGTGGGTGCCATACCTTTTCTTAAGGATACCTTTAGTTTCAATCCAAGATTCTTATTTCTCAACTCGGGCTTCACGTACTAATACCATTGACTTCTTCCATACGATAAATCATGAACCTACCATCAGTCAATTGGATTTTGATTTCATGTGGCACACGTCTTGAAAGTTTTTCGAGAACCAAGTTTGATGTATGCCCATGATCATGTTAATCTTTTGGGATGTGTCACGTGGAATTAAAATCAATCCTTTCGATGGTACTCTCATGATATAGTGTGTCGGAGATTGAGATGAGAGTCTGATCTCAATTGTTTGCTTGAAAGCAATTACTAATTTAAGCATGAGAAACCAGGGTTGAGAAGGAAGAATGTCAGGTTGTAACCAAAGATACGCATCTCTTTAAACTACATCGGAGGGTACCTCTTTTCGCGCCCACACATTTTTTTAAAGTAGACCCCTTGAAAATCATTGATTGCTTCGAATCAGATGATGGAGATCGTGTTTCACCCCGTTCTTCAGCACAATGGATCTTGAGATCATGTTGCACCTATCAGATAGTCAGCTTTTTATTCCATATGGCACGGATCCCTCCAAAAGGCCCTATATTCACAGTTGGACGTGATGTGTGCCATATGATTCAAGGGCCAGTTCTTGGGGTTTTGTGACACGTGGAGTAAAATATTGGCCGTCTGATAGGTGAGCCATGATCTCAAGATCTATATTGTGAAAGATCAGGGTGAAAAATGATCTCCATCGTCTGATCCGAAGCAATCAATGAATTTCAAGGGGTCTCAAACGTGGGTGCTTTCAGAGAACGTGTGGGCGTGAAAAGAGGTACCCTACATCCAACAGCACAAGAGACAAACTACATGCAACGGCACATATCTCATGTGCAAGTAGCCACTCCCAAAGAGAAATGGGGCTGCTACTAAGTAAGCTGTTGACTGCTCTTAATCAAACGATAGATAGAATTTTTCATTTCAATTTTCCATGCAATAGATCTTGAAATCATGAGCCTCCCATCCAACAGTCATATTTTTATTCTATTCAGCACATATCCTAACAAATGAACACGATCATGACCTACATCAGATTGCTTTTTGAGATGTATGCCACATGGAATCAAAATTTGATCATCTAGTAGTACCCCTATGATGTTATTGGGCAAAAGATTGAGATGAAAGACGATCTCTATCATCCAATTCAAAGTAGCTCTGATTAATGGGGGATATTAGTGTTTCGTGTATCTCTACGTGCGTGAGTGGGGTGTATGGGGGTTGGATGGCGTCGTGGTGGGTGGGGGGGGGGGACATCGGTGGTGATGGAGAATGGTCAGGTCCAGCTAGTTGAACCAGATTTGCAGCCATTCGATGGAGAATGATCTTGACTTCCATGGTTTGTATTTTTATAGAATGACATGCGGTCAAGATTCTCCTCTATCCAATGATTATAAAATTGATTGAACGTGATATCCAGTTCAACCAGTTGGACTTGATCATTACCTTTCAGTGAGTAGAGAGTAAGGGCCGCAATGGGGGCAGGTAGCCGGGCTCCGCCCATTAGACCCAACTCGGTTTAAGCAAGGTTCTCACTTGACATAAAGCATGCAGGCTGGGCTTGGGCTGCTACTTTAAGCCCGAAAGTTAGATTGGGCTTGGGCTCATATATATATATATATTATGTTTCACTTCCAATATTTAAAAATATGTACTTAAAAAGCTATAGTTTTTTTTTTTAAGCTTTAGACTCTTTAGGAAATAGATAAGGAAATAAATATTAACTTCTTATTAGATATTTGCATTATATCAATTTTTATATTTTTACAAATATAGAGTTAGTTTTGTGTAAATTAATAAGTAATTTATGAAGAAATGGGCCAGGCCTGGCTTAGGCTTTGGAAGTTTATTTCGGGCCTGGCTTGGGCTTGGGAGAAAAAACCTGCCTTGGGCTCTGGCCCGGGTTTAGGCTCGGGCCAGACTTGGGTTTACCCTAGCCCGGCTGATTGTCACCACTAGTTAAGAGGGACTTTGCGATGGGAACTTCATGGGTTGACCCTTGCCCTTGAAGCTTGAACTCTTCAATTGGTCCTAAAATTCAGGATCAAGAGATCAATAGGGCCAAATAACCCTTAAGTCAAAACGGTTTTTAAGTGTAGTTGTTCACTAAATAGGTAAAAAATAGTTAATCTAATTAAAAACTGACTTGCACAATATTATATATATATATATATATATATATATATATATATATATATATATATATATATATATGGCAAAAGGAAAAATGCGATTAGGCATAGAGATTTCTCTACGCTCCTCCAATAGGGAGTGGACACATGGAAAGTGCTTTTGCACTAACATGAGCTAGACATAGCGGGGTTTTCTTAGTGTTAGTGGTAGGTAAAGTAGGCAGTAGGTACGTATCGAAGGCTATACCTGTCAGAGAAAGGAAGCGTTGTCCCCAAAGGAAAGGTCTTATCATGATATGACGGTAAAATAATTCAAAAAATGGTATGTATTCCTTCTCCTTCTCTCCCTCTTTAAGTTCTTTCTCTCCCTCGTTTCTAAATCCTTGTTGCAGAGTCAGTCTCTCTCTCTCTCTCTCACTGGATTACGGTCTGGATAGAAGCACAGAAGCGCACAACTTTCTCTCTCACTCACTGGAGCTCTGACTGTATAGAAGCGCACAACTTTCTCGTCCTCTTTCTCTCACTGGAGCGCTGACGCTATAAAAGCGCACAACTTTCTCTCTCTGTCTCTGTCTCTCTTTTATTGGAGCTTTTACTGGATAGAAGCGTAGAAGAGGCAACTTTCTATTTGTGTGAGGAGCTCTTGCTGGATAGAAGCGCATAAGAGACAACTTTATATTTTTTCTGGAGCTCGTACTTGATAGAAACGCAGAAGAGACAACTTTTTTTTTTTTCTGGAGGTTGTATTTGATAGAAGTGTAGAAGAGATAACTACTTGTGTTTTTTTTTTTTTTTTTTTTTTTCTGGAGCTCGTTCTAGATAGAAGCATAGAAGAGACAACTTTTTTTTTTTTTCCTGAAGCTCGTACTAAATAGAAGCGTAGAAGAGTGACATTTGAGGTAAGTTTGGACGTTTCTATGTATTATTTTTAGCTTACAGATAATAAAATTATAAACGATAACATATATATGTTATAGATCCGCCCGGGCGTTAGCGCTTCGAAATAGTCTGCGACGTCGCTTCATTTGTGAAGTGGTTTCCTCATCTGCTCGTAGTTGATAGATCACTTTACTTATTTATAAGCATTCAAAAATATGTAAATTATAATCGACGTAGAAGCACACGCTTCATATGTGACGCGACAAAAAGCGACGATGCTTCAACATAGAAGCGACGATGGTACGATTGAAATGTGCCATCGCTTCCATATTGAAGCGCTGCGCTTTGTATTGTTGCGTCATCGCTTCATTGTGAATCGGTTTCGTGAACTCCATAACTGATTTTATTTTCGTCTAATGTAGGATCTGTAATGGATTCCATTGGAGGATTCAATGTAGGTGCTATTCAATGTATAGTTTCTTTAGAAGGAGTTTCACTTGGTTGTGATAGTGATATGAAAATATTAGATAGTTGTGTAGGGTCTGAGAATAACAGCAAGGAATGAAAACCACGTTTCGGCTTGAAATTGAAATATGAAGACGATGCCTATAACTTCTATAATTTATATGTCGAAAAAGTTGATTTCAGGAGAGAGATTATAAAGAGAAAATATGTATGTTCGTTTGAAGGGTTCAAATAGCCTAACAAGCATAAAATACACGCCGATATAAAGGGTTCAAATAGCCTAACAAGCATAAAATACACGCCGATATAAAGTGTTCAAGGGATAACAGATGCAGATGTGAGGCAAGTTTGTAGATTAGGATCGACGACCAAAAGTTGTGTGAGGTAATGAAATTTAGAGAGCAACATAATCATTAGTTGTATACACTTACGAAGGTGAACGAACTACGATCACATAATAAAATGATCGGGGCAAGTAAATAGATGATAGGAGCATTTGATGTTATAATTCCTCTTCCAATATTTTTACTGTTTTATCGAGTTTGGATGGAGAGGTTGGGGTGACGGTAAGCCCTACATATAGCTTATAGAGAGGAATGAATGGAACTATCCCTCTCAGCTGAAGGTAAAGTTTAAGAATTTCAGGAGAAAGTACAATCAGTGCAAGTTTAGTCAAATGGTTGATTTCAAAAGGAAATGGGCAAAACTCGTCGAGGAGTTTCAATTGCATGACAACGCTTGGTTCAAATAAATGTACGCTCTTAAAAGGAAATGAATTCCATGCTACTTGAGCGAAACCTTTTAGGTCGACATGACCACTACGCAACGTGGAGAAAGTATAAATTTTTTCTTCGATACCTATGTCAATGCCCAGACGAGTTTGATGGAATTTGTTAAGCAATATGATCTTGTCGTCCAATCCCGTCGCGATAAAGAAAATAGGGAGGATCTCGTATCAATGTCTACGACATCGGATCTCTTCTTTGGAAAATCAATCGAGAGGCATGCCGCTGCTGTGTATACGAGAACCATGTTCGATAGATTCCACTCTGAATTCTAAAAGTTTGCCTCTTTTAAGTCCCAAAAGGTGGTTGAAGAGGAAGTCGGGGCAGCTAAAGTACATGAAATGCGTAGAAGTGGTGGGGATGTCACAAAGAATAGCGGTCGGACATTCAAAGTTCGTTTCGAATTTGGAGGTTCCACAGCTACTTGTGATTGCAAGCACTTTCAGACAGAGAGTTTGTTGTGTTCTCACATCTTCTATGTTTACTTCAAGGAAAAGGTAGACCAAATTCCTTCTAAGTACATCCTACCTCAATGGACGAAAGATGCTAGATACAGTACTCTATGTTTAGGGGTCAGTGGGAAAGAAAATTTTAATTTTGTATCTACGATGAAAATATGGAAGGTGAGAGAAGTCGGATTGAAGTTAATTTAGCTATGGATAGAATTGAATCGCTTGGTGAATTACACGTTGGAAGGGATGGTCAAAGATGCACTAGAGTCGCGTCCTCTTCGAGCAGCTCCTCCCAAGCTAGAGAAGGAATTTCATTGCAAGAGCATGCCAACATTACAGTGCGTAATCCAATTCGATGTGTCACCAAAGGTAGGCCAAGTAATAATGATAGAATAAAGTCTGGAATGGAGGTTGGTTTTGAACAATTAAACAAGAAGAGACGCCATTGTAAGGGGTGTGGTGAGTTGGGTCATAAAATCACAACTTCTCAGCTAAAGAGGGGTCAAGATGATGCTGCTATCGCTGGACAGAGCCAAATAGAATAAGCGACGATGGAAAGTGTGGTATCACAGATTAACAGTGAATCAATTTTATGAATAGCACAATCTCTTCGGGTAGGAAGCGCAGGTGCTACGCATTAGAAGCGTGGTTGCTTCATTTCGATAGTGTTGCACGTCGCATTGGTGCTTCTTTTTCGATGGTTTATGGCGCTTCAGAAGCAACAACGCCACATAAGAGAAACGAAGACACTTCCGAAAGGAAGCAACGTCGCTAGAAAAATGAAGCGTGATCGCTTCGTTTTTTATAGCGTTGGCCCTTCGCTTAGAGGCCATTAATTGAAGCCTCCGCGCTTCAATTAATACGTGGCAGAAAGAATACTGCACGTGGACGTCCTCAAGATAAACATTATTTATTACAACGGTTGTTCGCATCCCAATTAAAACTTCTTTTAGCCCGTCGTCAATTTAATTTTCACTCCATATCATTTCTTTTGCCTTCCGTCCCTAAACCAAACCCCTTCACCATGGTGGAACAACTCAACTCTTAGATTAGTCAAACCTTCAGATTCCTCAATTATATCATTGAAATTGAGAAGATGAAGGTTCTATAACAACAGCTCGCGCTTCTGGCATAGACGAAGGCGTGGTTTTAAAGGGTGAATGATGAGATTGAAGCAAATGTGGCCGCAATTGAAGATGTTTCTACCAAGTTTGAGGGGCGATTGTGCGAACTATGACGTCGTTGATCGATTTTAAAATGTACCCTTACAAGTGTACAAAATCGGTTGTAGCACGGTGAAATCAAGGGTGTCGAACCTACAGGGAAATGTGAAATTTAATTAATTTCTAAAGAGAAAAAGACACCCAAGGAAGTACCAAGGGAGAGAGTTTGATTTGCCAAATAATTACCACACTATTTAGATGCAATAAGGGAAAAGTAATCTATGCAAAAACAAATTTTGTTAAATAAAAGGACAATCTTGAGAAATGATCATGAAATTTGCTATCCCACACCATTATTTATCTAAAAGAAAAAATGAATTGTAAGAAAATGCGATTATTGATCCGGCATATCCTATCTAAAAACTATGACTCAGCCTATCATTGCGGCATGAATCATGTAAAAAATATAGCATATCTCAAAATTTTAAATCACGATAATGAGTAAATAATCACTATGCAGCCTAGATCGGCCTACAGGTACAGATCTAGAGATTGTGGTCGTTGATAACCTAGGTCAACGACCATAATAAAACATTCAAATGATATTCAATGAAAAACACATTTTTAACAGAATGATTCCATGATGAAGCAAAGAAATTGTAAAATTAATAATAAAAGCATTACTTATCTAGGAATCACATCCTCCTTGAACAAGTGATTCTTCCCGTTTATCCTTGGAGTGTAATCTCGTTGTAAACTCGAAGCCATTCTCTTCAACATGCACTTTTTATTTACCACAAAAATTTCTTTACAATGCTTTAGTTTCTAGATACAAACTAAGCTCCAAAAATTATAAAAGAAAATAATTATAAAACCTAAATACAATCTACTGAGAGAAGAAGAAACCTAAAGGAAAAGAAGGAACAGAACAAGAGTCAAAAGGCCAACCCCTAACTCAAAGTTGTAGCTTTATTTTTATAGGAGCTGACAAGATAATTTTCATAATAGTCTCAATCGATTGAGAATCCATTCTCAATCGATTGAGTTTAAGTTGACTAAATTCGAATTTGAAGTGGAGGGAAAAAGTTGTCCTTGTCAATCGATTGAGAATTTATTCTCAATCGATTGACACATAGGTGTAAGGTCTTCCTTCTTCTGATGGATGCTAGGTCAACCAATTATTTTTACAGATTTTGATGCTTCTATTGACCTCTTGATCAACTGTTCCTGTGTAACCTTTAATTATTCCTTTTTATGCTCTTTGAAGATCCAATGGTCAGAAACACCTGCAATCACTAAAACTATATAATAGCCATCAAATGCTTTTATCGGATAGCTAAATGTAGGATTTAAGGTACGAAATATAGTCACATTTCGGCACCGATCACACCCCCAAACCTATACTTTGCTAGTCCTCGAGCAAATAAAATAAAAATAACTAATAGTTTAACAAATAAAATGAATGCCACTTTCGTAGGGAGCACGATTGTATTTAGCCTATGCAACAAGCCTTTAAACCCCTAGGTGATCCCTAGTGGAGGAGTGGTGTCTCTTGAAGGTTTTCAGTGAAGATACCTATAAACTTCATAAACTAATAAATTCTAGACTCGTAGTCATGCCCTTAAATGGTCAAATGTCCGTGAATACTTTTAAGATGCTTCTGGCCATGCTCATTTTATTAATACTCATTCAATTCAATTCATTGTATTTCTGATAATTCATGATTCTTGCTCAGGGTGTCATGCTGTTATCACTGCTATAATTCTTTCATCTGAGAATAAGTTTAAACTAGAAACCTTTAGATACCATGTCTAGACTCAATCCTCACCATAGGTATGCACTCAAAATTAAATTGCTCCGATGAGTGGTTTATATTTTCATCCATATGTGAGATGGAGTTGCAACACAAAGTAGAAAAATCTCACATGTTATAAGAAGAACGGCGCATCAAAGAATTAAAAGAAATCTCATGAGAAAAGATATTTGTATCCTAAACATGCATATATCAAGCATCATAGACATTGTGCTATCACTCTCCACAAGGCATTTATCATTCATGATTGGATCATAAAGGTCTATTTTTCAAGGTTATAACGGGGCTCGGGTAAAGGTTAAGAAAGAAAGGGAAAATTGGATTCAAATTTCTCTGAGAAATCAAAAGAAGAAAAACAATTGATTTTCTGATTTTTCATACCTTCTTTTTCGAATTTTTCAAAACCTTTTCCTTTTTATCACTTTTCTTTTTTCTTTTTCACACTACTTTTACATATTTCTCTGCTTCTTGCACCAAGATGTATTTTCTTTTTCTCTCCCCTTTAATATTTTTCTGCCATATACTCCTTGCAGTACTTTTGCCATAACTCTCTATTTCATTTCTTGCTCGAATCCCTAATTTCTCAGAGATTGAAGGGTAAGGTTTTCTTTTTCAAACTGGTGTGGGATATGGTTGATATAGTTTACAAAGGAATATTTTAGGGCAAAAATCTTTCAATTAAGGCTCAAAGGGGGTGTAACAAGATAAATCAATATATGGTAGGATATTTTGGACATAAACGAGCCAACAATGGCCTTTGATCATCTCCTCTCATGATGGTAATGATGCCTATTTTTCTTGAGTTTTCACACAATGTGTTATAGTGTAATGATATAAAACATGCGAAATCGACAAATCAAGATAAAGTATATGAGATTTCAACAATGAAGTTCAAAAGATACTCCAAAATTTTTGAGCACTCATAAAAAACGAGGAAGAAGTTCCAACACTTACTGGATTTTAGTCTTTCTTTGGGATCTTAGGATTTCCAAGTTCTAGACTTAATTCTCATATTTTGGAATTCAAGCATGTGATGGTACAAGATTTTTGTAATGATATAAAACATGCGAAATCGACAAATCAAGATAAAGTATATGAGATTTCAACAATGAAGTTCAAAAGATACTCCAAAATTTTTGAGCACTCATAAAAAACGAGGAAGAAGTTCCAACACTTACTGGATTTTAGTCTTTCTTTGGGATCTTAGGATTTCCAAGTTCTAGACTTAATTCTCATATTTTGGAATTCAAGCATGTGATGGTACAAGATTTTTGGCCATGGATCATGAACATCATTATTCAACTTTAAAATTTATGAGCATTTGTAAAACAGCCATGGTGTGAAGGCAATTTCTTTACAAGTTTCTGGTCATTAATAATTCAAGGGCATAAGACCATAATTCATAATTTTTCAATCGATTTGATTTACGTCAATCGATTGATCTTCTTTCTATTTGGAAGATCTTTGGGCTGATGGCTATTAGTTGATCGATTGAGACAAAGGTCTCAATCGATTGATTGCTACTCTTTTTAACTTTCGAAAACAACCCTTAAAAATATATATAAATATATATTTTTCTTAGTGGTCTTTATTTATTTATTTATTATTATTATTTTTTATCAAACTAAACATGACTCTAATACAAATACAACACCCCCAAACCTGAGTTTTCCAATGTCCTCATTGGATTGATTGTTGGAAAGTGTATGAGATCTCCAAACTTATTAAATGCAATCGAGGACCAAGAAGACTAACCAGGTGAAAGGTATTGTGAATTGAAAAACAAAATTCAAAAGAGACACATTTAACTAAATTACTTTTATTAAAATGGCAATTGACTACATGTAGCAAAAAGAGAACAAAAACTTAATTAAAATAACCTAATCTAAAAACACTTAAAAAAGAAATAAACTTGAAAGGACTAAAAATCTAAATCCTAAACTAGTCCTATCCCTTAGTCATCCATGGTAGACCTCCCTTGCTTCGGCTTTTGGAATGCATAACGCCATATCTCTTCAGTGATTCCGACCTCGTCGGGTGGTGGTATGGGAGCTTGTAGTGGTGATGTTGGTGGGGTAGGAGGAGGCGATACTAGTGGCGGTTGCGGATTCAATTCCGCCCATAAGTAGGTCGGAATCAAATTCATCGCTGGGTCCTTTTCGGCTTCGTCGGAACGAGCAAAAGTTAATTTGACTTCTCGATTTGATTCTGAGTCAAGATCAATGACTTCTCAATTTAATAAATCGAGAAGTTGCTGTGGCGATTCATGACGTAATTTTTTTCTTGCCGGTTCTGCCAATTTCTTGACTGCCGATCGGGTACAGTATCCGATTGAAGATATGGCGCGAAGGTAGAGAAGATGGTTGATCTTCTTGACTGACGGGATGCTTTAAAAGAGCTATCCTACAAATGGTCTAAATAGAGAAGACTTTCCTAAATTACGAACTCTATGACGACTCAAATCTGGATTTTCGGAATGAAAGAGGCAGTTTTTTGAAAACAAACATCACTCAATCAATTGACTCATGAGTGTCAATCGATTGACATGTGATGTCAAATTCGAATTTTTTTTGTTCCTGACTGAAAGTATTTTATGTTCACCAAAGTGTCAATCGATTGAAAGTTTCACTTCAATCGATTGACAAAGTCTAATGTGTACTGACAGAATTAGACCAAAAGTCATTGATTCGAAAAGATCCTCAAACAATGAATATTAATTGAATGCCACAATTGATCGATTGAAAAAGGGTTTTTTCAATCGATCAACTGTTTTGACAAACTTTTTGAGAGTTGAGAATTAAAGTTCTCAATCGATTGAAATTTTCATCTCAATCGGCTGACTGATGAACTTATGCACCAATCCGAGAATACTCAGCAAAATAACACACTAGAGCACTCCGATTTCCATTCATTCAATCCTGATTTGATTACAAACGTGATCCCCTCAACAAAACCAGATTTAAAAACTAATCCTACCTCTAACCATACTACAATTCATCAAATACACAAAATCAAAATAAATATGAACACACTAACAAACCAAACTAAAAACAAACACTAAAAACAAACACTAAAAACAAACATACTAAACATCATCATCATCATCATCTTCAGGATGTCCCTCTCTATCCATCGCCGCTCTCGCTCTTGCGATGAAGTCGTCGGCTTGCCCTGGGAACAATTCTCGAGCAATTCGCATGAGAAGGGAACTCTGAAATCGCGACCGTCGATCCATACCTCCCACCGTTATACTAAACCCATCCATTCGTGCCTCGAGGCGAGCTACTGCTGCCTCAACATTAAAATCAGGGAGCTCTTCAGGACTAGGTCATCGGATGCCGCCACGTTGGCGCTGTGTGGGGTTTGGTCGGGGAGGAGGAGGAGGTATTTCATCGACATCAACTGGTGGTGGCGTAACACGTAGAATGACCTTGATGCTTTTATCTCAAATGTTCGTACCATAGTGATAGAATTGCATATCACCTATTTCTTCATCATCAACGATCGGGCACGTAACTTGGTCCAACAGATGCATGACATAATGCGAGAAGTGCAGAAGGATGGCTTCTCGCTTTTTCGCTACAGTGGTGATCACGATGTTGCCGTGACACCTATACATTTCCTCAAGCATCAGCCCCGGCACATCAAACCAAGTATTTGTGTGTGCCGCATAGAGTTCTAACACCCGATTCTTTGTCCTTTCACTCTTAGTACCATGGGATAACAAATTATTGGACATAACAATGTCCCAAAATAGAATATCCATTGGCAACACAGCACGCTTCGTCGAAAATCCCGATCCATGCCTTCCACCACACATGTTGTTTATCATTATTTTCCGGTTGAGATCAACAACTAGATTTGATATGGTGGTTCATTGGGCGAACCACGAAGAAGTTGAATGCACGGGCCAGATCAGCGGCGTGCAGATTGTATGACCAGTTGTCAATCTCAAGGCGGATGAATGGCAAACCCGTCGGCGATAGTGGTGCCGATACCCACTCCATATTTTTGTAAAATAAATATATAATACGCAACGCAACATCAATAAGAGGTGGAGCAAGCAACATCTCCAAGTGTAGGGCCTCGATGAACTCGATTGAGCGTGTCGCCTTGGCTATGCGACGATACTTTGTGATATCAAAGAAATTTTCAGTTTGGCACTGGCAGTTTACGTACTCATCTTTTGGGATGCGCATAGGGTTATTGTCAGGATAAGGTGGTCGGTACATCGATGGTCTAGGCACTGCCATTTTGATCGTACGAGGAGAATGAAATGATTGTATGCAAAGCTCGGGTTGGAGCGAGATTGTGAAGAAGGGGACCACGGGTGTACCCCTTATATAATCATCTTGTCAATCAATTGAGAGATGTTCCTCAATCGATCGAGA
Organism: Chloranthus sessilifolius; assembly: GCA_021018995.1. NCBI lineage: Eukaryota > Viridiplantae > Streptophyta > Magnoliopsida > Chloranthales > Chloranthaceae > Chloranthus > Chloranthus sessilifolius. Next base: position 44,583,535 of record CM037593.1, on the reverse strand, counting down.
CCGATTGATCTCCACCATGTCGCGTGAATTTTAATGGCTATTTGGAATGTGGATGCGACATGGTACAACCCATTCATGCACTCTTAATATCGATCGATTGACATAGTGGTGTCAATCGATTGACACAGGCCTTTTCACAAAAAGTCGCAACGCTTAGGTGCCTTGGGAACTGGTGGAGTTAAGTGGCATTTAGGTTAATCGATTGAGATGTTAGTCTCAATCAATTGACATTGAAGTACCCCTTGACTTATCCGCCATCGAAAAGACGTGGCAATTGACGCTCTGATTTTCGAAAACTTCCCATTAACTCAAGGTATTGTCAATCGATTGAGATATGAGTTTCAATCGATTGACATCATAGGTGTGCCGATTGGTCTGGCACACACATGTTGAGATGAGATGATGATGATTTAAGACATCAATCGATTGACAGTGAAGTTATCAATCGATCGAGCATTCTACAAGGTCAATCGATTGACTTTTCTCAAGTCAATCGATTGAGAAAAACTCTCTATTTCTATCAAAAATTAAAACACACTGGGTTTCCTCCCAGGAAGCGCTGAGTTTAGGTGTCGAAAGCTTGATTGCTTCTTTTTCACATTGTCGGCTCAATGAGATCGATGACTTCAACCATCATTTGGAGGCTCGGTTCAAACATCGGTTTAAGACGTTGACTATTTACTTTTAGGATTCGATCATCCTTCAGGTGTTTAATCTCTACGACACCAAATTCAGATGAGGAAATGACCTGAAAAGATTCTTCCCATCTTGATCGCAACTTTCCCGGATGAAATTTTAGCTTTGAATTGAACAGTCAAACTCTTTGTCATGGATGAAATTCCTTTCTTGATATTAACGTATCGTGAAGCCTTTTGGATCTTTCTTTGTAAAGTCTAGCATTCTCAGATGCTTCATAACGTAACTCATCAAGTTCGTTTAGTTCCAGACGACGGTTCGATCAAACAAATTACATGTCAAAATTAAACCGTTTGATTGCCCAAAAACGTTTGTGTTCAATCTCAACTGGGAGGTGGCAAGCCTTCTCAAACACAAGCCGAAATGGAGACATTCCGATTGGTGTCTTGAATGCCGTCCTGTATGTCCAAAGAGCACCCGATAGACGAAGAGACCAATCCTTTCTGTCTGTTTTGACAGTCTTTTCTAAAATCCCCTTGATTTCATGATTTGACACCTCTACTTGATCACTAGTTTACGGATGATAATGTGTTGCCACTTTGTGAGTGACTCCATATATCTTCATTAAAGTTGTAAACTGGCGATTGCAAAAGTGTGAACCACCATCACTGATGATAGCTCGGGGTATCCAGAATCGGTTGAATACATTCTCTTTAAGGAACTTCACTACCACTTTGTGGCCATTCGATCTAGTGGCTATAACTTTCACCCATTTCGAGACGTAATCTACAACCACCAAAATGTTGATGAATCCAAATGACGGGAGAAATGGTCCCATGAAATCGATTCCCCACACATCAAAAATTTTGACAACCAAAATTGGGTTTAATGGCATCATGCCCCGTCTAGAGATATTCCCCAACTTTTGGCAATTTACACGCCTCTTGCAATAATTCATTGTATCACGAAAGATAGTGGGCCAATAGAATCAACATTGCAAAATTTTTAATACCGTTTTTCGTCCCCCAAAGTGACCTCCACAAGCCCCATTATGACAAAAATTCATCACGCTTAATTGTTCATCTTCGGGCACACATCATCGGATCTCCTGATCAGAGCAAAATTTAAACAAGTCTGGTTCATCCCAGAAGTAGTGCTTCACTTGGGAGAAAAATAAAATTTTGTCATTTTTGCCCCACTGCAATGGTATTCGGCCCGTAACCAGGTAGTTGACAATGTTAGCATACCAAGGAGTTTCATTTAGAGCCGCATTGATAACCATCAACTGCTCATCGGGAAAAGTGTCCCGAATAGGTTCTGCAGAAGATATTGCCTCCGGAAGTATACGAGATAGGTGGTCTGCAACCATGTTTTCAACTCCCTTTTTGTCTCGTATTTCAAAATTGAATTCTTACAACAACAGGATCCATCGGATCAATCTTGGCTTTGTGTCCTTCTTTGCCAACAAGTACTTAAGGGCAGAATGATATGAAAAAATCACGATCTTCGACTCGAGCAAGTATGACCGAAACTTGTCCAATGTATAAACTACAGCTAATAATTCTTTCTCTTTGGTAGTGTAGTTTATTTGTACATCGATCAATATTTTACTTGTGTAATAAATTATATGAGGTAATTTATTCACTTTTTGGCCTAGAACTACTCCAATGGCATAATCTGATGCGTCGCACATTAGTTCGAAGGGAACTGAGTAATCCAGGGGTTGGATTATTGGGGCAGTGGATAACAGTTCTCTTATTTTTAAAAATGCTTTCATGCAATCATCATCAAAGAAGAAAGGGATATCCTTCTCAAGTAAGGTACACAATGGTTTAGCCACCTTACTAAAATTCTTAATAAATCTTCTGTAAAATCCCGCATGCCCCATAAATGATCGAATTTGTCGAACACTCTTTGGTGGTGGTAAATTAGCAATTAAATTGACTTTTGCCTTGTCGATTTTAATTTCTTTCTTGAAAACGATATGCCCCAACACAATTCTTTGTTGAACCATAAAATGAATCTTTTCCCAGGTTAAGACAAGATTGGATTCTACGCAACGTTGTAATACCTGTGTCAAATGGTTAAGACACGTTTCAAAGGTCCCCTCAAAAACTGAGAAGTCATCCATGAATACTTCGATGAATTTGTCAACCATATCCGAGAATATTGCTAATATGTAATGCTGAAAAGTGGCCGGCGCATTACAAAGTCTGAAAGGCATCCTTCAATATGGAAAGGTATCATAAGGGCAAGTGAATGTCATTTTTTCTTGGTCTGATGGAAATATAGGCACTTGATTGTATCCAGAGTAACCATCAAGAAAATAATAATATTCTTGTCCTGCCAACTTTTCTAGAATCTGATCAATAAATGGAAAGGGAAAATGGTCCTTTCTTATGGCAGTGTTCAATTTTCAATAATCGATACATACACGCCATCCAGTGATCTCACGTGTAGGCACCAATTCCCCTTCAGTAGTCTCTTTTACTGTAATTCTCGACTTTTTAGGAACTATTTGAACTAGGCTTACCCATTTACTATCAGAGATTGCATAGATGATTCCAGCATCGAGTAACTTGATAATCTCTTTTAAAATGACTTCTTTCATGTTTGGATTAAGCCGTCTTTATGGTTCCCTCGATGGTGTACTATCATCTTCCAGATATATTTTGTGCATACATACTGATAGATGAATCCCTTTAAGATCAGCTAAGGTCCATCCAATAGCTTCTTTGTAGTCCTTAAGCACTTTTAATAATTCATGCTCTTACATATATGATAATGTTAATGAAATTATTACCGAAAATGTTTCTTGAGGTCCCAAGAAAGCATATTTGAATGACTCAGGTAGTTGCTTTAATTCAACGGTTGGTAGCTACCTAATTGATGGTGTCAACTCACCCTTTGCCTCAATGGGTAACGGTTCCACCTTAGTCTCAGTTTCACATGACTTATCATCTTGACTTGATGAATTTATCCTCTTCTCTTCTGATTGTTTCTTTTCAGTTCTTTTTTCCTCATAGATGGCCAATAAAGCAGTTTCGAATTCCTCTTTGGTCAGCATTAACGGCAAAACTTCGTCCACTACTTCGTCCACCTGATTGATGTAGAAATAGTCAACCTCATCCTTATTGGAGAAATGGTTCATTGCATGAAATATATTGAGTATGACTTTCATGTTTCCAAAAGAAACATCCATGACTCCAGTTTGACAATTGATACAGGCATTAGCAGTTGTGAGAAATGGACGTCCAAGAATGATTGGGACTTGATTTGTTGATTTAACAGGTGCTTTCATATCCAAAATAACAAAGTCCATTGGAAAGATAAATTTATCTATTCCAACCAAAATATCTTCAATGATACCCCTAGGTCGTCTTTCTGACCTATCAGCCAGTTGGAGTGTAACTATCATGGGTTTTAATTCGCGTAGTCTTAATTTCTCATACACTGAGTATGGGATCAGGTTGACACTTGCTCCCAAATCCAGTAAAGCCTTACCAATTGGTTGCCCACCTATGACACATGGGACGGTTGGAACTCCAGGGTTCTTCAGTTTCTGCGGTGCATCCAATTACAATATCGAACTGACTTGATTAGTCAAGAACACCTTCTTAGACACTTGAGTACGTGCCTTTCTCTTACGGGTGTAGAGGTCCTTGAAGAATTTAGCATACTCAGAAACTTATTTGATTGTTTCAAACAATGGAAGATTTATCTTTACTTGCTTGAATGTTTTAAAATTTTCCTCCATTTTTGACGGTCATTTCCCCATTTTAGAAGGAGGTGTCAGGCACTCAGGAAATGGTGCCATTGGGATATAGGGATTGGATTCAAGTTTTGGTTCTTCTTCAGATTCTTATTAGACAATTTGAGGTGACTTTTTCTCTCTTCTTTTCTCTGGCTCTTTGTCTTTTGCCTCTTCTTTTTCTTCTTTTTCCACTTCCATTAGCATTGCCAATTGATTATCAATCACTCGCCTACTTCTCAACACGCTAACAGCTTTCAACTGTTGATTATTCGATGGTCCTTCATCAGGTGATGCTTGACCTCGAGGATTGTTGAGGGGTTGGCTAGGAAGCTTACCTTCTTCTCGTTGACTTAATTGATTGGTCAATTGCCTGACTTGGTCCATTATCATCTGCTAAAAGCTTGCATATTTTGCATAATCTTCTCTTCCAAATCAGAATCTTTCAAAACGGTGGTATGAGATTGATTAAAATTCTGATTGAAATTCTGATTTTTTCGATACTCAAAATTGGGATAATGATAATAAGAATTTTGTTGAAAATTAGAATTCTGTTGTGGACGAAAGTTCTAATGTCCACTCATTGATTTAGATCTGTATTGCTGGTTCACCTGTCCAGTTTGGTTTGATCCTCCCCATCGTAAGTTAGAGTGATTTTTCCATTCCGGACTATGTGTTGGAGTGCATATTTCTACCATACCGCTGATAAGATTGAGTCACATTCACCTACTCTTGAAGAGTAGATTCATCAGGAAAGAATGACAGGGAGTTGGACATTCATTGGCCATGTGACCTGGGTGGTCACAAATTGAACAAGCAGTGGGGGTGATGGGAGTTTTAGCTTGCTTGGTTGCAGCTAACAATATGTTCATTTATTTGGACAACATATCAACTTTTGTTGATAGATCTGAAGAATTATTGTTGACATCGTAAAGTCCATCTCTTGTCAACACATAAGATTTAGTTGCCATATCTAGGTTGGTTCGCCCCAATGTCTCATTTTGTATTGAGGTTTGGTATAACTTCTCAAATAATGCCCATAATTCATTAACGTCTTTTGTGGTACATGATCCTTCATAAGAAGTATCAACCATGCGTCTCTCTTCTGAAATCAGTCAATTGTAAAAACTTTAGACTTATTGCCACCTTAGAAGTTGATGATTAGGACAACTTTTGATCAATTCCTTAAAGCGCTCCCAACATTCATGAAATGTTTCTATAGGTTGTTGGGAGAAGAACTGAATCTTCTGACGCAACTCAATAGTTTTAGTCATGGAAAAATATTTTTTTAGAAATTGACGGTGTATCTTTGTCCAACTCTGGATAGATTATCGTTCTAAGGAATCGAACCAAGTTTTTGCCTTATCCCTTAAAGAAAAGGGAAAAAGTCTTAACTTAGTTATCTCATCGGTGACATTATGAACTCTGAACATTTTACACACCTTAGTAAACTCATTTAAGTGAACATGTAGATTTTCATTAGACAATCCATGGAAAATCGGTAACATTTGAATCATTGTGGATTTGAATTCATAATGGTTTCCTGGAATGGGGGCATGCATGATACTATCCTGATCTTCGTAAAAACCAGGATCATTGTAATACTCCATTATTCTTGGGCCCTCATCATGATTATTATTTCCATTATTTCCATTATTAATATTTTGATTGTTCCCATTTATTTCTTGTTTTTGATCTGCCATAGTTTCAGTATGATGATACTGAATCCTTTGGGTTCTACGATTCTCTCTGCAAGACCTTTCGATTTCACGATTCAACAGTTGTAGATGTGAGTGATGAGATTGAGTAAAGCTCATGCACTAACACCCAAGACAAGGGTTAATGAATCCACAATAAACCCACACTTCAAATTCAATCGATTGAGGCAGTGGTCTCAATCGATTGACACAAAACACAAAAAAATTACAACTAAAATAGCACACAATAGAGGTTTAGTCAATCGATTGACAGAGAAATGTCAATCGATTGATAGAGTTCCAAAAATTTTACAGTGCACACTAGCAAATGATATTCCAGTTTCAATCGATTGACACAAAATTGTCAATCGATTGATTTCTATAGTGAACATTAGCCAGTATCAGAAGAAAAGAAAATTAAATTTTGACTTTTTCTTTTCTTTTTTTTAAATTTAATTTAATTTTTCAAATTCTAAAATTCAAAATTCAAAAATTAAAAATTAAAATTTGAAAATCAAAATTTAAATTTCTAAATTCAATTTCAAATTTTGAAATCAAACTTAAAATTTAAAATTTAAAAATAAAAATTCAAATTTTGAAAATTGAAAATTAAATTTCAAATTTCAAAATCAAAATTTAAAATTTAAAACTTAAAAATCAAAATTCAAAATTTGAAATTCAAATTAAAAATTTTAAATTCAAAATCAAATTTCAAAATCAAAATTTGAAATTCAAAATTTTAAAATCAAAAGTTAAAAATCAGAATCAAGATTTGAACTTTAAAATTTAAAATTTAAAAACCTACAAACAATCCCACAAAATCCTACAAAATCTTACCTAAAAGAAGGAGGGAAAGAAAAGAGAATTTTATAAGTCCTAAACAACAAATCCTAAAAATCTTCTACTCCCTAAAAGAACTCCACAAAAATCCTATCAAAGAAAAGAAAATAAGGAAAAGAAGATTTTTCAAATCAAAAATCAAAATGCCAATTTTAAATTTCAAAATTAAAATTCAAACATGAAAATCAAAATTCAATTTAAAAGTTAGATTTCAAAATTCAAATTGCAAATTTCAAATTTCAAAAATAAAAATTCAACTCAAAGCTCCAAATTTCAAATTTCAACAATTTCAAAATTTTCATCATTCAAAATTTAAAAATCCACAATTCAAATATTCAAAATTCAAAAGTCCAAAATTCAAAATTTGGATTTTACTTTGTTAGAAATTTAGAAATTAAAGCCCAGAACATTCGATCGATTGATACTTTCGAATCAATCGATTGGCAAATCAGCAATCAATAATCACAGCACACAGTCGATCGATTGAAAAAGAGATCTCAATCAATTGACTGTCAAACAATTTCACACAAATCTCTTTTCGAATTATAAAAATTTTACCGTCTCCCCGACAATGGCACCAAAAACTTGATCGGTTTTAAAATGTACCATTGAAAGTGTACAAGATCGGTTGTAGCACGGTGAAATCAAGGGTGTCAAATGCACAGGGAAACATAAAATTTAATTAATTCCTAAAGAGAAAAAGACACCCAAGGAAGTACCAAGGGAGAGAGTTCGATTTGCCAAATAATTACCACACTATTCTAGATGCAACAAGGGAAAAGTAATCTATGCAAGAACAAATTTCGATAAATAAAAGGACAATCTTGAGAAATGATCAAGGAATTTGCTACCCCAGATTTATAACTTTTCTTCCATTAAACTTACAATTTCATAATACATCAATCACACCATCATTTATCTAAAAGAAAAAATGAATCGTAAGAAAACGCAATTATTGATCGACATACCTTATCTAAAAACTATGACTCGGCCTTTCATTGCGATATGAATCATGTAAAAAGCATAGCGTATCTGAAAATTCTAAATCACGACAATGAGCAAATAATCACTCTGCAGCCTAGATTAGCCTGCAGGTACAGATCTAGAGATTATAGTCGTTGATAACCTAGGTCAATGGCCATAATAAAACATTCAAATGATATTCAATGAAAAGCACATTTTTAGCAGAATAATTCCATGATGAAGCAAAGAAATTGTGAAATTAATAATAAAAGCATTACTTATCTAGGGATCGCATCCTCCTTGAACAAGTGGTTTTAGCAGCTCATTCTTGGTGTGCAATCTCGTTATAAACTCGAAGCCATTCTCTTCAACATGCACTTTTTATTTACCACAAAAATCTCTTTACAATGCTTTGGTTCCTAGATACAAACTAAGCTCCAAAAATTATAAAAGAAAATAATTATAAAACCTAAATACAATCTACTGAGAGAAGAAAAAAACTAAAGGAAAAGAAGGAATAGAACAAGAGCTAAAAGGCCAACCCCTAACTCAAAGCCGTAACTTTATTTTTATAGGAGCTGACAAGACAATTTTCATAATAGTCTCAATCGATTGAGAATCCATTCTCAATCGATTGAGTTTAAGTTGACTAATTTCGAATTTGAATTCGAATTTGAAGTGGAGGGAAAAAGCTGTCCTTTTTGTTAATCAATTGACAATTTGTTCTCAATCAATTGATACATAGGTGCGAGGTCATCCTTCTCCTGATGGATGCTAGGTCAATCACTTGTTTTTATGAATTTTGATGCTTCTGTTGACCTCTTGATCAACTATTCTTGTGTAACCTTTATTTATTTCTTTTTATGCTCTTTGAGGATCCAATGGTCAGAAACACCTGCAATCACTAAAACTATATAATAGCCATCAGATGCTTTCATCGGATAGCTAAATGTAGAATTTAAGGTACGAAAGATAGTCATATTTTGGCATTGATCAGTCGTCCAAAGGGGGAGTCATCTACCCCAAAATGATAGCTCCACACCCCCTTGATTGCGTCTCAGTCGATTGTGCTGATGTCTATTTATAGATTTTCCCTAGGTTTTCTCTTCTCTTTTGTGCAGAGTGTTCTGCTGTGTAAGTAGTCATTTGTTATATGAATACAATATCATTCCTTAAATTACTTGAAGAGGAAGAACAAAAACAAACCTTAAAAATATATGATGGTGTCGAGTGCAACAGGCATGGGATCTGCAAAGAAAGTCAATAACTTTCCCCAAACTTGGGAAAAATCACGTCCGACATAGCTACACAGAAGCGTCAACACTTCAGTAAGATAATTGTTGAAGCGTCATTGCTTCTAAATTGAAGGGTTTTGCTTTTAAGTAGAAGTGTCATCGTTTCTAAGTTGAAGCATTATCGCTTCTAAGTTGAAGCGTCATCGCTTCTAAGTTGAAGAGTCATCGCTTATTTCATGACTCCTGTGGATTGATGTTTTCATATACTCATGGTGCTTCATTTTTTAATTCAGAACTATTTATCAAGTAAAAAGAATTTAATAATCAGGCAAAAAGATTTTATTCATAAATCAAACTTATTTTTTTACATCAAATTATTTCTATATATCGTCTTTCTTTACACTGTCTTTCATTCTTTCCAGTCTTCCTATACACTTTATTTCTTTATCATAAATGGGTCTGATGAAATTGAACATGATTCGGATGCATTGGACCATCTAGTAGACCCTGATTCAGCCCTTTATGAAGTCATCGCAAGGATCCATAGGAGCAAGGATTACACTGTCAATAGAATACCACAAAAGATACACCGAGACAGTAGAGATGAGGAGGCTGAGGCTGAAGCGAAAGAAGGAAATAGAATGAAGGGAGGAGGGAGGAAGAGGATATGGTGGATGAGTGGATACGGTGATGGTAGTGGTTGGTTGGGGGAGGATGCAACATTTTATAGAATTGTTGGAGGTGGTGGAGGGGGATGGGTCATGGGTTGATGAGGGTAGCACACGCGGTGGGGGAGGCGGTGGTGGAGGAGGCAGAAGTGGAGGAGGTAGCGATGGAGGTAAAGGTGGAAATGGTGGTGGAAATGGAGGTAGAGGTTTAGGCGGATGTGGGGAGTTTGTTATGCTGGCGGTGGTGGATAAGGAAGTTGGGTTGAAGATGGTAGCGGTGGTTGTGGCTGGGGTGGAAAAGGAAGAAGTGGAGGCGGAAGAAGAAGAATCAGCTATGGAGCCGGGAGAAGAAGCACCGACTCCGGAGCCAGGAGAAGAAGGGGCTGTGGGTCTCCCACCACCAGCAACATAACAGGAAGGTCATCATTGTCTAGAATGACGATAACTTCTTTAGGGGGAGGGGGATCAACATGCTCATCATCGGAGACGACAACCAGCTCGTTGTCGTCGGGGATGTCGATAACCAAACCATCGTAGGAACTGATAAAATGCTGGCGCGCTAGCTGGTGGCTCCTTCTCAAACCGTTATGATACATTAAGGTCTGGGCTGAGGAAGATGAAAAATATAATCCAAGGAGTAATAGAATATGAAATAAATTGAGCGCTATGATGCCCTTTAAATAGTAATTTTTCATAAAAATTCATTAAATAGACTATTGTAGTCATCATGGTGCACTGCCGTCGAAACAATTTCGTAAGTCATTGGGCTTCATATTTATTGCATGAGCCCTCTGTATTCTACCAACTTCTCTCGAATTATGATAAGAGCGCGCCACGATTTGATGTTACCCATGGCGCTTATTATTAGAAGCGTCAGCGCTTCAATAAGACATTTCTCGAATCGTCATCTCTCTAAAATTTTAGCGTCATCGCTTCAATTCGCTTCCAATTTGAAGCGTTCGCGCTTCTCTCAAGGGCGATGACAGTTTTTGATGGTAATCGACATTTCATTTATTATGAATTTAAAGGAGTTTGAAATAATGGATTGCTTTGTCTTTTCACGCGATTTTTTCCAACATTAATTATTGTAGCGGCGGTTCGTATCTCAATAAAAATGTCGTTTAGCCTTCCTTCCGTCAATCATATCTTTTGACCATATCATATCTTTTGCCTTCTGTCCCTAAACCAAACTCCCTTCACCATTTAATCATCACTCCTTGTCCTTTCTTTTGCCAGCCGTCTCCAAAACCTCTTCCTCTAAACCCTAAACCCTTAACCATAACCTCTAACCATGGTGGAACAATTCAACTGGTCTGAGATAAGTAAAAACCTTGATCATCTTATTGAAAGAGAGAAGTATAAGATTTTTATTCTAATGGCCAAGAAGAAGAGGCTGATTTAAAGGCAGAAGACCGAGCTTCAAGCACTTTTATCCCAGAAGGAGAGGCAGTTGTGCCAACAACGACGCATTCTGGACGACGTGCGCACTTTTTCTAGGTTTCTCTTGGTCCCCGTTGAATTAGTGGCTCCAATTCTGTCCAAGTGGACTCTAGCAATGCGGTGTTTGAAATGTTAGAAATAAAGGATTTTCTAGGAAAGTTCTTAGTTTGCTGCGATCGCCAGCTGCAGATATTTAACAACACTGCAACAAGTCAATGATCATGCTTTAGAGCAGGTGTGGGTTACTTCTTTACTGAATCGTCCGCCTGCGAACGTCAGTGACTATGTCTTTTCTTATAATTTAGATAGTTTAATTTTTCTTCCCTTCCCCTATTATCATTGTAGTTCTAATCAGTTTAGACTTCCCAATTATGTTGTGAGTTTAGTTATGTGGGAATTTATTATAGTTTATTTAATTTAGTATTCTAATTCTATCAGGAGTCTAATTAATTTTAGTTTCCTAGTACTACTAGAATTCTAATTGATATAGTGTCCTAATACTACTAAAAGTCGAATTAACATCGGCCTCCAAATTATACTAGGAATGCAGGTGTATTCATTTTAAAGGAACTTTAATTAAACCAAACATACTAGTTATACTGAAATTCTAAGGAAAGCATGTATACTAGTTCTACTAGAATTCTAATTGAAATAGAGAACTAGTTTTACTAAAACTCTAATTTAAACGATGAATTAATTTTATATGAATAAAATAGAAAAAAATCTAATTGAGGGATACAAACTAATTTGATTAAAATTCTGATTAGAGCAATCAATTAACTGTACTTGAAATCTAATTAAAGCAATGAATTATTCGTACTAAATTCTAATTAAAATAAGGACTGATTTGACTAGAATTATGATCAAAGCAATGAATTAATTATACTAAGATTCTAATTGAAATAAAAGGACTGATTACTGATACTGTAGTCTAATAAAGCAACAAATTAACTATGCTAGAATTATCTAATTAAAATAAAGGAACTAATTTTATTGGAGTTCTAATCGAAACAATTATTCTAAGGATTTAATTAAAATAAAGCATGTAAATTGGCTATACTAAAATTCTAAGAAGAAATTATGGAATTGATATTATAACCCTAATTAAAACAACTAAGTAATTATAAAAAAAAGGGGGATTGGGCCCGCTATGCTAAGGAGGATTGGCCTCGTTCTCGAGTACCCTCTGTAAGCTCTCTTGGGCAAATCGGATGGCTGAGATTAAAGATAAATTGAATTTAAAAATATAAAATAGTTTTTTTGAATTTTTTCAGAGTCGATTTCGGAGTAATAATTATGAATAAAATTAACAAACTAGAATTATAGAAACTAAAATTAATATTTAGGATTTTTAGAAATATTAAACTAAGAAATTAAAATTAAAATTAAAATTTTAAGGACTGAATTCGGGTCCGAAATCAGAAAATCAGACGGTCTGATTAAAGACTGACTCTAAAATCCAAGGACTAGAACCAGAAATTAATGATAGGACTGGAAATTGAGATTTTAGAACGAAATTAAAGCCTAGAGTCAGTAAATTAGACCGTCGGATTAAGGACTGGTTCTAAATTTGGAGAACTGGAACCAGATATAAAAAATTTGCGACCTAAAAAAGGGTGCTACGGTCTCGGACTGAAAATTAAAACCTATAATTAAAACTAAGAGAAAGATCCTAAATCTAAAACTAAGATTTTTACCTATGATAGGGGCTGCGGAGAGAAACCTCGAAGATTCTATGCTTGAATTTCGAAATCATGGTTAGGTTGCTCTATGTGCTCATTCTCGGAGTTCTCTAGTTTCGAAATCCCAAAAAAATCCGTTCTCTCTCGCTCTCCTCCCTTTTTTTTGGGTCGAAATCAAAAAAAGCTTTTATAGGTTTTTCTTCAATTAAACGCCCTTTTTTATGTGTTTAATAAAATTACGCCCCGATCTCCCGGTGCTTAATCGCTTTGAGTCGATCACCGACTCAGTGAGTGATCGGCTGACTTGCTCAACGAGTTTTCTAGTCCTAATAGCATTAGAACTAATTGCATGCCCATTTTGAGGTGCGTAATCCAATTAAATGCCACTTTCGAAGTATTTAATCTAGAAAACTTAGGGATCAAGGATGGTGAGGCTAGGCCGGGCGTAGGCCAATTGCGCGTCAGTGATGGGGCGCTCAATTCGATCGAGCGTCTCATGATAGACGCGTGATCGAGTCTCGAGTTGGTTTGGAGAAAGGAAGTCTGGTCTGAGAAGGGATTGATTGCGCACTTGTGGTTTGGCGTGCAATCGAATTGATCGCTTGGTTTTAGGCGCTTAATTCGGGGTTGTCCGGGTCCGGGTCCAGGTCGGGCTTGTATTAGCCTGCATTTCGACTATATACTATTATTTCAGTATATAGTCTCCCTACGTTGGGATCTGAGCTACAGAGCTATTGTTTGAGCCTGTGTTCAGCCATGTACTATTGTTTCAGTGCCTGGTTCTCACGTTGAGGGTATGGGGCCTAAGCTACAGAACTATTGTTTCAGCCAATGTCCAGCCATATACTATTGTTTCAGCATATGACCCCATATTAGGGTAAAGGGGTATGAAATGCAAGACTATTATTTCAGTCTGCATTCCGACTATATACTATTATTTCAGTATATAGTCTCCCTACGTCAGGATCTGAGCCATAGAGTTATTGTTTCAGCCTGTGTTCAGCCATGTACTATTATTTCAGTACATGATTCTCACATTGGTGGTATGGGGCCTGAGCCATAGAACTATTATTTCAGCCTGTGTCCAGCCATATACTATTGTTTCAGCATATGCTCCCATATCAAGGTTATAAGGTCAAAAGTTGACCGAACAAGTTTGTATATTCCGAGAGGGCAAAATGCGGTGACTACAGATGCCCCTCTTCGGTGCGCTCTTGCGAAGTAAGAACGCGTCGAAGAAGTAGACACCCCTCATTCGAGGTGTCTTTTCGTTTCTTTTGGGAAATCATAAATGTGAACTGGGGATGCTGACATGACATTCTTGGCTTTCTTATCTATCATCGCAAGCTAAAATTGAGCATTTGAAGGGCAAATGGTAGCTGTCGAAGAGTGCATTCCGGGTTTGTGGGTGCATGGCGCATCCCACCGCATGGTGTGGGCTAACAGAGGGATTTTATGCAATCGAGGTATCGGGGCATCAATCAAATGTCCAAAATAAGGTTCAGGGATCGCTAATAATAAAATGAAGTATCATGTAATATCGAAGGCTTTTGCAAGTCATGTCAGACTGGGCGCGTCATTGCTCACACCAATGCACGTTAGGCGTTCCTTTTCCAATAGGCGTTTATAAGTTCTTAGAGTAAATATACTCAATGTTCAGTTTCCTAGGGGAATGGCCAGTTTGGGCTGGTAATTGAGGTGGATTTTAGTGTGCTCAATTAAATTCTGCGCAGTGGCGGTGCGCTTGATTTATTTGGAGTCGGCCTCTAAGTTGGAAATTCTAATCCTAATGCATCTGAACAAACGATTCTGTGTAGTGGCATATGCGCTTGATCCAATTCTACACAGTGGGATATGCGCTTGATTGCGAGTTTAGGAGTCTTAGGAGTTAAAGGTCAGGTTTAATTATAATTTATTATGTGCGGGTGATAAGGCACTTAATCAATTTTTTTTTTGGTATTTAAAAAAAAGGTAAGTTGGGTCTATTTATCTTGTTGCTCTGTTCTTCTTTTCTTTTTTCTCTTTTTTCTCTTTTTTTATTTTGTTTTTAGTGAGGGGATTTTAAAAATTCAGGAGTTTTGAAAATTTGAAATTTTAGAGATTTTAACTTAAGATCAATTGGTGGTAAAGCAATGAAAACATGGCTTCCAGGGCGTCATTGGCGGATCCACGATGCGATTTGTGGATCCTTTCAAGACGATACTTGGCATGCCAGTTACTCCTTCTAACCTTCTCAGAGTACTAATGATTGTCTCTTATAGGAGGACTACAATGATTCACGAGTCGAGAGACACGGGTTTTAAAAATATTTGACTTAATCATAGCTAACTATATATTTTGGAGGAATATCAAGTAAATCAAAAAAGTGGGTAGTACTTACCTGGGGGTGATACTTACCTGGATTGTGCATAGCTTGTACGGTCTGGTGGCGCCATAGTGTCGCGATGGGACTTTGGAGATTTCTTCTCTTTAGGTCTGCTGTGGCAAGGCTTGGCGGTTGTGGTGTGATGTCTTGGTAGAAATAATGTCGCTATGGGACCTGGGGATTCTCCCTTTCTTTGGCTGATTGTTGGGTCAGTCCTGGTGGAACGTGGGGATCAATTCAGGAGAGAGAGAGCCCTTTACCTTAGTGATGGGACATGATCAATCTTTCCCTCTTTTTATCATACGGTGTGACATGTGTTGTCTGAACTTTTTTATTTTCAGGTAGTGATGTTTGCGATGGGATGTTGACTGAGTGTAGTTAGCGGTGGCGTGCTCGCGTTCTCGGGAGATTTGCTTTCGGCTTCTCGCAATGGGACATGTGTGGCTGTCAATGTAAGGGTATATGATGGGAGGATAAATTTTGATCAAAGTGTGATGTAAAGTCAAGAATTGAGCGCTTGTTTTAGGTCACTTAATACGATTACGCACCTATTTTCGAGCGTGTGATCTCAGGCTTGAGGGGTCGCTCACGTGTTTGTAAGTGTGCGTGTGATTGTGTTATCCGCTATAACCGTAGCGTGTGATCGAGGCATCACCAAGTCAGTGTATGAGTGACCTTTTAGGTCGTGCAACAGCAGTGTGTCATTTGATAAATTTGCATGGTTCATGGAGTGCGCGCGATTGGAGCGTCGCACGATTGGCATGGGCGATGGCTTATTTGCGCGCTTTGGTTAGGGCGCGGATTTTAGATTGTGTGCATTGTGTGTGACATGTGATTTGGTTAAACGCCTATGCTCTGGCATGTGATTGAGTCTGTACTCTATATAAGCAAGGGAGCTTTCATTTATTTTTCATTCTCTGATTTAGTCTCTGAGTTTTGACCTTTTTCTGGATATCTTGTGTTCTAAAATTCGTGTTTTAGTGATATATGGAGATCTAACCGTCCGATTGGAATGTCGTTTCTTCTTATATTTGTTATTTTGTGTGATCTTTATTCTGAGATGATGCTCGTGGACGACATTATTTTTGGAGTGGGTGGTATTAGGAATGAGGGCACTTGTCTTCACATCGGTCATTTTTAGAGAGCAGTGAAGGCAGCATTGAGGAGGCGATGGTGGAGGAGGTGAAAATAGCGAAGAGAATGAGTAAAAAGTGGAGGGGAATCTGCTCCTCACTTCATCTCCAGTTTTGAATATAGTCTTCATTTTGGGTTGTAGGTTAAAGTTTTAGATTTTCATTTTGGGTTGTAAATTCAGGAGGTATGCCTCTGGTGATACTTGTAAAAAAAATTATAAATAAAGAGGCATTTTTTTTGTTTTGTCATGCTTGTTTATTTGTTTAAAACTTATTAGCGGATTAGTTGGATTTATCTGATTTGTTTGACTTATTTTAGGATATAGTTTAGCTTGAAGTTTAATTTGTTTTTATGGGATTTGTTTAGAGGGTTTACTTGGTTCCGATGGGTTTGATTGGGGCATTTTTCTTGGTGGGTTCCCGAACAATTTAGGGTTTTATTTTTTTTAGAGTGAAGTTTAAGGTATTTGTTCTAGTCTTTTGTTTGACTTGAGGTGACACTTGTTAAAAGGTGTGAGTTTTCAAAAGTTTTGGACGGGTGTTAAGTGTTTAAATCTTATCGGCTTGCTTACTTCGCTTTAGGATTTGTGTTTCCTTGAAGGGGTAAGTGTTGTGTGATTATTGGTTCATCTGGGTTTGTCATGGATTGTGGTCTTTCAGGAGGGTATGTGTTTGGTTTAGATTTAATTAGATTGGAAGGGTTTAAAGGTGTGACACTTGTCATTTGGTAATTCAGGTGGTATAGTTTATAAATGTGTGAGCTAAAAGCTTTGAGTTTTTGTTGTTTTAAATTTTATTCCAAGTTTGGGATTAAAAGTTTTGGGGCATTTTTGTTTTGGGCCTTTTCTTGTTCATTAATGTCTTTTCTTCATTTCTTTTTTGTTTCCTGGGTGTTGGACCAGAAGAGTTGTGTTTATTGAGTGGATTATTGAGAATAGACGGGCTTGGGAATGTAAGGTACCAGTCAAATTGTTGCCATGCTAAGGGAAGAGGTGGAGGAGAAAAAGGTGGTAGAAAGGAAACCCAAGGATAACGCAGGGTCAGAATTCTCATGACCGATGCCTATTTTTCCTCGGTAGGCTTGCATATTCCGTGTTAGTTGCTCTCCCTTGTTATGATTTTCAAGGTGAGCTTCTAAGGTGGATTCCACAGGTCCTGGGTGGCTTTTCGTGAGCCACTCTTTCTTTTTCGCCGGCTCGGGGCAAGGAGAAGAGGTTATTACGACTGTAATTTGTTCAGAGTTTTCCCCCCCTCTGGGCTTCTCCAAGATTTCTAGTTTCCCGAATAAATCCAAATTCGGGCATTGCCTGAACGGGCTATTTTTTTTTTAGTTTCGTGTTTCATTTTATTTATTTATGAAGAGATTGTGATTTTAATTTCTTTTAAAAATTCAGGTTTAGTTTATTTTGTAGCTTATTTGATTTGTTTTGAGTGTGAGGTTTACTTGTTTAATTTATTTATTTTGGATCGGGGCGTGTTAAGAGCATTTTTTTATTTTAACTTAGTTTGGGCTTAGTTGGAGTGTTTGAATGATGGGGATATTTTTCTTGTTTAGTTTCACCTTAGTTGGGGCAAGTTTTTTTTTTGTTTAGTTTTGGTTGGAGTGTGTAAACGGTGTCAGGGCATTTTTTTAGTTTAAGGTCTTAGTCTTGAGCATTTTCTTTTAGTTATCGGGGTGCATATTCCTTTAAGTCTGGAATGTTTTGGATTGGGCTTAACAAGGGCGTGGTTTAGGCTAATAATTAGTGTCGGAGATCACCCAATTTAGGCATGTGAAAGTGCTGTCCTGGGCATTTTTTGTTTGTGTTTTTGGGGAATTGCGCGCTTCACTCCGAGCGCATAAATTAATTGCACGCTAGAGGGTGGACGTGCGTTCAGAGCGTCAGAATGTCATTAAGCATCAGTTTTTGATCGTTTGACCGAGTTAAACTCATGGTACCGGGCGCGTATTAGGGCGGTGGCTGGTCACTGTACGGATGACCATTGGCATTCGCGCACCGCTGTGTGGACGCTTGAAGAGATTATGTGCTTAGTAGGCTGCGCACAACCAGATGGTCGGGTTGGTTTGAGCGGGCGACGATTAGGTTACGCGCTCAAGACCGGTCATGTGATCCGAATTAAGCACGGTGAGAGTGGTGCATGATTGCTTTGAGTGCGTGAATTTATGCCCGCGATTTTTGGCGTGTCCTATAAATAGTGCAAAACTTTTCATTTTTATAGCGCGATCCATTTTAGTCTTCGATTCTCTGTTTCCTTATTTCTTTGTGCTTTGATTTTCGTGTTTTCTTGATATTTTACCATCTGGCCATCCATTTCGGGTGCCGTTTCCTTCGTTCTCTTCAGTTTTTTGAGCTTTTCTTTCTAGGATGGAGGGTGAGGGTATTGGTGGGCGCAATCTTACTATTTCTGAGTTGGAGAGGATGTTAGGGGCGAAGATAGGTGAGACTTCCAAGGCTCGGACCGACGTTGTCAGAGAGGTGGATGTTGGGGAGGTGGTTAGAGAGGAGGTACTGGAGGTTGAGCAGTCGAGGGTTAGGGAGGAGGTGCTCGAGATTGAGTAGGGGGATGCTAAGGATGAGGGTGAGAGGGTTGAGGGTGAGATACTTGAGGGTGAGAGAGCCGAGGGTGCGGCTGAGGAGCACCAGGGTGAGGAGCATCGAGATCACAGACACTTCTCGCTGGAGGATTTCTTTGCTTGAGGTCAAGTAAGCACCCATGAGCAAGAGTTCTTTCATTTTCTTAGCCATTTAGGTTATGACATAGGCTTATTACGCTTTGAAAATCCTTCTAATTTATGTCAAACCTGCATTGATCCTTGGTTGTATGCTCACTCATGCATTATGACGACATCTAGAGATAGGCCATATTTCTATTCAGTTGCCCTTATCATGTTTTGTGTGCTTGTTATAAATTGTTATTGTGTTTGGGGTATATTTGACTTGCTTTTAGTTTTAAATTCATTTATCTTTCGTCATAAGTACGTGTTAGTCTTACTGCCATTGCTTGTGTTTCGTTCAATAGGAGCCCCCACAGTTAGCTATTAGCTCAGCATGGACCGAGTCTCATACTTGGTACAGTGCCTTGTCGGAGTTCCAGCCGGTGTGGCTGGTGTCTTTTGGTTTCTGACCAATCCTAGGGATGGAGCCCTTTCAGGTCAATCGTGGCCTGATCGCGGCGATCTTAGAAAGGTGGAGGAAGAGGCAGCAGGCGCTTATCTTTCCAATTGGTATGATGTTGCTGACTCCAAAGGACTGGGTCTGCATTATCGGCCTTCGTTTCGAGGGCGAGCCGATCATAGGGCGGATAGCAGGAGAGTATTTAGTAGTGTATGAGGAGATTTTGGGTGTGCCATATAGGTCAAGCAGATCGAGGCTAGGTGTAGTTCGAGTCACTTGATTTTTTTATACGTTTGCGAGTGGCTTCGTCCCCTCGAGGGGCCATTCGGAGGCGAAGGCTTCTTATGAGGTGCGTAGTGTGATAGTGGCGGGCCGAGAGCCCATGGTGGAGCCGGGGTTGGCTGCAGATAGGGTGCTTCGAGCATTCAGATGCACTTCCTTGGGGAGATACTTTTCTCTTCTTTGACTCGGGGATGCGTCACCAGGTTATTTTTTATGGTTCTCGGGGACTTGGATCAAGTCCCCACCTATGCGTGGGGTGCGGCCACATTGGCGCATCTCAATGAGCAGCTTAACTGTCAGGGATAGGGCGTCATGATGATCGGAGGTTTCTTTCCCTTCCTTCAGACGAGTTTTAGTTAATTAAGGTCATGGTGTTTGTGTTTTTTTTTCTTGGTCTTTTCATAGTAGTATCTACTTAACGTTTCTTCTATTTTGTTTTCTAGTTTTTGACATATGATCACTTCGCTTTTCTTCATTCGGGGGTTCCGTTGGAGGTGAGGTTGCTCGTCAGGCAGCCCTGCTAGATGTCTATCGTAGTCAGTAGCTGGCTGATTGGGAGGCAGTTGCCAGTCTACGTTCTAAGGTCTATAGATTGGTAAGTGTCTTTACAAATATGGTTTTGTTAATTGTTAGCATTATGAGCTTGCCAACTGATGTGTTTATTGTTATTCGTAGAGAGTTAAGCTCGCTGCTGGAGGTCCCATCCGGGCATTTGATCCATCTTCAGTTGCTTCCTCCAGTCAGGAGGATCCAGCGATGGCTCAGCTTCAGGCCGAGCTAGATCATTGGGTAAGTTCCATTCAATTTTTTTATCTTGGTTGTGTCATTGCATTAGTTTGTTGGGTGTCATTATTTCACTTTCTTAGTAGCTTATTAATTTCATGCGATATTTCAGCGTCGGGTTGTCGAGGATCTTCAGGCGAGGGGGCGACTGCTGCCTCTCTACTCCCGGAGAGTCAGGTACAATTTTTTTATTATTTTTTGATGTGGCGTAATTATGTTTAAGTTATTTCATCTTTATTTTGTTCTGACATGTCTTGTGTTGGTATGTTTGATTCTTTATGCAGGTTGTTCCGGACTCTGCTCCTGAGGCTCCCCATCAGGAGTCTGTTTCTATCCCTACTCAGGTATGTTTTAGTTATTATGTTTGTGGTTTATTTGTCATAATAGTATTTTTCTGATATATTTGTCTGTTGTTGAGGTATTTTATGTGCTTGCTACTAACTTTATTAGAGATGGTGATAAGAATTGGGTTAGTAAAAAATCAAAGATGGATTGAAGAGCAGCAAGCCTAAAAATACACAGTCCTGCAAGATACAGGGCCTGTTGTAGTAAGTTTTGATAAGTAAGAGTTTGTCCCACAGGGAAAGTTGATCTAAAGCTCCAAGGGAGCTATCTTTAGTAGGCCCTCCAGATCTGGCTACAGATCTTGCAATCCTAAATGGAAGGGGATTTATGGTCACCATAGTCTAAATCCTAAGGTAACTTAATGTCTAAACTACAGAAAGGGTTAAGAAAGAGGATGGAGTGTGAGAAAATAAATATAAAAGGGTGAGAAGTATGCTATTAGGTACAGGTCTGATGGGTCTTATAACTCATACTCAGATCTGCTGCTATAGAAATCCTGTCCAATGGCTACATTGTCACCAAAGAGGAGAAAGGATCCAAGTCACCCTTGTACCATGATCCAATCCCTTATGGCCATAACCTGTCCACTTGAATGGTTACATACTATCCAATAGGGGAACCACAATCTAAAGATGGGTCAGAACAAGTTTATCATTGTAGGCACTACTTCATCCAGGCTACAATTTCAAGAATCCATAGGAACCTCAACCTCTAAAGCTCTGTGTGTGGGGCTAGGCCTACAACGTGCACTAGCCTGGACACACAGAACCAGCAAGAGTTTGAGTACTAGCTTTTAAGCTTAGTTGTTCACTGCTTTAGAAAGATAGCAGTGATCCAGTCACAAGCCTATAATCTCTACAGCCAGATCAAATCTGCCATCTGATGGTGGGTCTATACAAATACAGGGGAGTCTATCTCTGCACAATCTCTCACAAGGCTACAAGCATAAGTGTAGAGAAGAAGAATCTGTCTTAGATCTGTGGATTGGCCTCACCCTAGGGCTATAATCTGTCCACTTGAATAGTCACAGACTATCCACAGAGGCTATCCTCCTCACAGAAGTCTAAGTCAGAAAAAGAACATTGCTGCAGCCACCATGTTCACAAGGCTACTAGCTCAAGCTCCCATGGGGATTCAGATTTAGTGGGTCCTGTGGTGGGGTTAGGCTTGCAATGTGCCTAACCTAAACACACAAGTCACTTGAATCTAAGTAAAACCTTAAAGACAATCCTCCATTGCTTACAATACAACTTAGCAATGGAGGATCTCAAGGCAGTAGCCTTGCCCAGAACAACTCACAAAACAACAATCCCATACATGCAATAGATCCTATTACAAAACTCCATTAAAACTAAACCAAATAATCATACAAAGGCATAGCCAGTAAGTGCTGGACTATGGAGAGAAGGAAAAAGGAAAAAGAAAACTCCTAAACCCTAACCTTAGCCTACTATAATTTTACAGTCGGTTTCAAGAAGAAGGAATACAAAAGTTGAGTCCAAAAGATTCTAAGTCCCTTAAACTTAAGCTAGGCTTAGGCTTATATAGCAGTCGGCTCTCTGTGAATTAGGGTTAGGAAAACCCTAATTTATCAATGCTATTGTGGCCCAATTCTGTTCCTTAGAGGCCTCGGGGCGTGTGCACAAAAATTAGAGCATTGGAGTGCGTGCCTTAATTGTTGGAAGTTCCCAGATTGCCCTTACAGAAGTGGGAAAAAGTTTAGAACCCGATCCTCGCTGGGTAGAAAAGATTTTCAGATCTTGTCGCGTGGTCGAATTGGTGTCGCGGGGTTGAATTGACTTGAAGCTCATGCAATCGCAGGATTGATACTTTGGTCATCGCGGGATACTTTTGGCTGTTGTGAGATTGCTCTTTCCTTTTGAATGGCGCAGGAATTGTGCGCGCGGTTCATCCCTTAGTGAATCTCGCGGGGATCCTCGTGAAGAAGCAGTGTTCATAGGGGTATGGATTGCGCGAGCATTTCTTTGAAGGTTTGTATCCCACGGCCACTGCGCGACAGCTGTGCGTAGGAGTGCCTGAAGCTCTCTCTCTTCAGTGAATCGCGCGACGATTGAAGACTCCTTTCTTGAGCTGCGCGAGACTGCACAAGTGCTGTGCGAGCGCTGATGACTGAAACTCGCGAGAACCTTGTGAAGTCTGCTTTTCAATTCTTTCTGTCATCAGACCGTGCGAGAATGACGCGAAGACTGCGCGACCAGTTGTTGTGCTGTCTTCAAAAGCCTGCGACAACTGCGTGAAGGAATTCTCTCTGGTTCAATTGAACCCTGCGACATCTGTGCGAGGCATTCTTCTTTGTTTGGTTCTGCTTTGCTGTGCCTATGCTGCAGCCAATTCTCTGTCTGGGTTCAACCTTTATTCTTTTGAGGGGCTTCTGGGGCAACAATAGGCTTCCTGGCATGGTTAGGGATTTATTTGCAGCTGCTACTTATTACCTACAGAATAGACTTAAAACACATTTATTAAATGATTAAGGGTCTAACAGAGATTAAGTTAAGGGGTGAAAAGTAGTACTTTTCAGGTCTTAACACACCCCCAAACCTAATCTTTGCTAGTCCCTTAGCAAAGCTGTAATTAATTAAATGCCACTTTCATAGGGATCACGGGTACATTTAGCATATGTACCAAGCCTTTTAAACCCCTAGGTGATCCCTAGTGGAGGAGTGAAGTCTCCTGACGGTTTTCAGTGAAGACACCCACAAACTTCACCATTAGAACAGTTAAGTATAGTGCAGTGAATGACAACACAGATTTAAATGTACAAAGCTTCATTCCACACCCATTCTTGCAGCAATGTTGCAGGCCATTTGAAATTTAAAAGTTAACATGTTTTTGCATCACCACCATTCATCTAACATTAGAAATTCATTGTGCAAAAATCAATACCCAGCTTACCTTAAATTTAAAATTCAGGTTGGATACAACCCCAATGAAGTAAAAATTTAGACCCAATTCTCACTAGGGCTATCTCTCAACATTAATAATCTGAGGGTGTTCACATTCAAAACAGCTCAAGAGCAGTTACAGACCCCAAATGGGCCTGCAAGCATGAGCATAGGCAAAGCTTCTAATTTCTGGCATCCTCATGAATTTTCACCATAGATTGGACAACTCCTCATCTCCACATGACAGCTCATTTTACTTTGGATCTACAAGGTCTTTTTAAATGGGTTGTAATGTGGCTTATGAGTGAGGGATATAAAAATCAAGGGGTAAAAAGGGAATCAAAATTAAGAAATTAGGAAGGTAGGGAGTGATTCATGACTTCACAACCTTCATTTCAGTAAAAGCTTCATCCTCCTTTTTATATTCCAGACTCAAAGTGGCCAGCTTCTCCTCTTCTTTTCAATTTTCAGATGATGTTCTTCTCTAGACTTCTCTTTCTTTTTCTCTTTTTGTTTTTATTCATTCTTTTTTTTTTATGATGAACTGCCACACAATTGCCATTGATACACTACTGTTCACAAGTTTCTTTTCTTTACCTTCTACAGAATGTTGGACCATTCTCAGTATCTTTAACTCCTTCTCCTTTACCTTCTGAATTCTCAGAGTGAGGGTGAAGTTGAATCAGGTCATGAGGTTAAGGTGCAAGTATTCTGGTGTTTGTGAAAGAAAAGTATGATTTTAAGGCTCAACTAGTATATGCAAAAGGGCAGATTTTAAAAGGTTAGATTTTCAGGTTCAAACTGTCCAAATGAGGGCCTTGGATCATTTCCTTAGTATCATGAGTGCTGTCAATTAGTTTTGATTTGGAGGTGCACAACTTTTAGTGAAAAAGTCTTGATTCAATTAGTCCTCCTAGCAGAAATAATGCCAAAAGCACTCCTCAAAAGAAAATGATTGGCCCAAATCTCACTAGGTATGGTAATCAAATTTAACCCATGGGATGTATTTTCATCTGTTTCTCTCCTCTTAGGTTCACTGAGTATTAACTGAAAAATTTTCTGATATTAGTTTCATGGTGGTGTCAAGATGTTAACTTTTTCAGTTTCAAAAAGTCTGTAAAAAATATTTTAATTTTTTACAAGTTTCCTCATTGTATCAAGTTAAGTGGAAATTGACTTTATTTATCCCAGTTATACTACCATTACTGCGCTAAAATTAACTATTCTATTGACAGACCTATCCTGCCACACCCCCAAACCATGAGGAGCAGTGTCCTCGTTGGTTCAAAGGGTAGATTGGATAATCACCGAAGAAACATAGAAGAAGACAGAGAAAATAATCACAATTGCTAAGCGGAACAGAATAGAACGAAAAGAAACATTCATTAAAATAAAACGAAAAAAATTATAAAAAGATGTAAAAAGAAAAGACAAAATAGGGGGGGGGGGAAGAACAGGGATCATGGGGGAGTCGGTGGGGGAGGGTTGGGGGAAGATGGTGGGGGAGATGCAGGTGGGTCAATCTTTCTCTTCTTTTTCTCTCTCTTCTCCTTTTTCTTCTCCTCCTTTTCCAGGATCCGCTGGACTTCTTCATACTCATCCCACAGAAATTGTAACGGGTCAGGCTCCTTAGGCGGAGGGGGGTCCAACCACATAGGGTAAAATTTCTTAAGGCACTCGTTGGGTTTGTCATCCGCCATGGTTGTGAGGAGGGCCAAACTGCTAGGATTAGAAGAGGAAGGATAAGATGAAGAGGAACTAATGGTCTATTTAAAAGAGTTGGACGGTGGAAAATGAATCGACATAATAAAGCTTTGTTCCTTTACCAGCTTGGCAATAAATTAGAATTGTGTGGGGAATGAAGAATCTCACAACTGATTATGGGAAAAGAGAGTGCACAATAAATGAAGGTCTAAAGATAGGCTTGGTATTCAAGGGGATCTTGTGTATCGCACAACTGCACACTGGAAGGTGTGGAAATTTGCTTTGCACGCGGTAAGAACTTCGCGAGGAGCACAGACAGGGCCCACAAATATGAAAAGGAAACTATTTTAATCCTATGATTGAGGCAACAGTCACATGGATTCCTATTTGAAATGATCATAGCCACCCTAAATACATCTCCCATGACAAAATAGGTCAAAATAAAGACTAAAATAGAAAAAGCTTAAAGAAGCACACAGAACAGATCAATATACAAAAAAAATAAAAAATTATATTAACTGGAAAAACATGTACAATTGTAATTACAAGTAGAAGATTGGAAGGAGACAAAAAGAAAAACCTAAGTACAATTTAATCTAATCTAAGAGGAAGAAGAATCTGAATCGGAATCTGTCAGGAAATCCCAGCCTACCTTTTTAACATGGTCCTTAAGGGCAGCTTTGTCCTTTTTCTTCTTGTCTTGCTTGGACTTTTTCGCTTGGGCTGGTGTTTTCCTCATAGTCTGAGCTTTTGGTGCCCTCACCCTTACTTTTGGTTACTTGCGTATTTTTGATTCTTTGAATTCTTGAGGGACTTTTCCCTTTCGTTTTGCAGGGGGGGTTACAGGAGATTTGCCTTTGCCTTTCTCAGTGGGAGCCACTGGAGATTTTCCTTTTGCATTAGACTCAGGCTGGCTAGGGGGTTGTGCCTCCTCAGACTGGGCAGCTAGAGCTGGAGTAGCTTTAGGCTCTGGGTCTGGCATGCGAACAGCGAGGGGTGGGTTGCTGAGCTGCATTTCTGGCAGCAGCGAAGGCAAATTCCAATGAGGTTATCTGGATTTTATGTGCGAGGAGGTCAGCCTCATGGATTTTCTTTTAGATTCTGAAGATCTCCTGGGCATTATTGAGCCTCTTTTCAAACAGTCTGGCCCGCGCCTTCTCTGTAGCAGCATTTGCTTTCTCCAGCTCCAAATTCAGCTCATTATAAGCAGCTGTAGATTTGGCCTTCTGATAGGCTTCCAGGATATTAGTCCACCCCAAGGAGATGCCCAGTAATTATTTTCTGTGGGCTTCCTTCATCTCATCAATCTGCTGTAGCAGGGGGGTCTCAATGGACTGGCAAAGTTTGGCCATGCCCCTCAGGACATCCTTCCTAAGATAGGGATTGTCCCTCATGGCATGGAGGATGGTGAGGTAGGGAGGGATGTAGAAGAAATGTTTGGGTGCGATGGGCAGTGATGAAGTGGAAGGAGCAAACTGTGATTGGTCTTGGGGGGGAGGGGGGATAACAGTGGGTAAGTCTAGTTGTGGGGAGGGGGTAGGTTACAGTTCTGTTTGTATATGTTTGTCAGTGAATGTTGGGGGGGTAGGATAAGAGGGGAGATGGAGGGTATAGGAGGAAAGGAAAATGATGTAGGCTCCCTAGGGGTAGGTGGCGGTGGGGGAGGAAAAAGGGGAATGGTGAAAGGGATGAAAGGGAATGGGGGGGTTGGGGAGATAAAAGGGATTATGGGTGTTGGATGGGGTTGAGAGTCAGAGGGGTTGAAGTGGATTGTTGAGGGATGGGTGGGTTGGTTAAGGTCTGTAGGGTGGAATAGATGAATGTGAGTTCAGTCTGCATCTGGTCCTGTGTGTGTGTAGTGGTGGATAATTGGGATTGGATGTCTTAGATAAGGAAGAGGATGAGTGTCAGTGTGTCGAGGCTGGGAGGTTGAGGTTGTGTAGATGATGGCACTGGTTGAAAAGGTGAGGAAGGGGCATGATGGAAAGTGGAAAGAGGGAGGGATTGGGGTTCTGGTGAGTGATGGTGTGATGTAGTTGGGGAGTCCGGGAGGGGGGTATAGTGGGTAGGCATTGTGTCAAGGAAGCTAGCCATAAAGGCTTGGAATCCTATGGTTGTGTTAAGGCTTAAGTCAATGTCTTTGAGTGGGGATGTAGTAGGTATGGTTGGGGTGGTGGTTTCTTCAAGGTGAGGTGTGTCAGTGTGGATGAAAGGGATTGAGGGTGGTGTCTGCGAGATGGTGGGGGTTATATCAGTGATTTTTAATTTTTATAGGAAATGAGTGGAGGGCTGTCAGGTTTATGTGATGAGGATGAGGGTATTGTGGTTGTGTATTGAGGTAAGGTAGGGGATGGAGAGTCCTCTCAGGTACCAATCACAGGTGAAGGGGGAGTGGGCATGGATAATGAAAATAGAGGAGGGTGAGAGATAGATGGAAGAGGGGTAGTAGATGCAGGAGTAAAAGGTGGAGGGGAAATGGGGGCTGCTGCAGCAGTGGTGGCAACAGGCTCTGTGAGGACCTCCTTGGTAGCAGGGGTAGACCTTGTTCCAGCTGCCACTTTTGCTTGTTTGGGAAGGGCCTGAGCCTCAGCTTTCTTCTTCTTTTGGGCCTCCATCAGGCTCCTGCTGATTCCCCATTGCCTCTTGGCAAAAATAGTAGGGGCAAGAGTTGTAGTCCCCTTTGTTTGAGCTATCTTGTACCCCCCTTTCAAAAGTAACTTGGTAAGGATTCTGGCATAGGGGAGTGTGTGAGGCTTCTTGTTCTGCCCTATCTTCTCCACAAGGTCTTTCATTGCCTCGAAGATGAGCCAGGCTGCATGGAAGCCTTGGCCTATAGAGAAAGAATCGACTATGTCTATAATGGGAGTTCTCCTCTCCTGTTGATGTCCTGAACAGTAACTGTTCTTTCGCAGGACTTAGTCAATGAAGAGGAGTTCAGGTTCCAATTCTCTCCTTCTGATCGAATCCCCTGAGGCCTTTAATCCTCTGGTCAAAGCTCTTGCAATTGTATCAATGGAAGATCTCAGGGGGGGCCATATCCACAGCTAGGGTCAAATGCGGCTAGGATGCTCAAAACTTCAGCAATCACCTTGGGGCGCACTAGCATCTCAAAATCGTCAATCAGCACCAGCAAGCATATTTGTCCATCCTTATCCTTCTTGACCCTAATGTGCTGATAAAACAGTTGCACTAGCCTAGGGTAGGCTAGTGTTGGAATTCCTCTCATCAAGGGTATCAGGCCCGCTTTGCTCATAAAGCATTGCAGAGGTGAGGATCTCAAAAATGGTAGGTCAAAATCTATCTCAGGCTCCAATGGGATTGAAACCATGAGCTCTGAAGGAGTAGAAAACTTAGGGGTTGGCTCTTGCGCCTCCTCAACCACTTCCTTCCCTTTTTTAGGTGCCTTTGAAGTCTTAGCCTTCTTAGGGGTGGTCTCAGCAGGGGCCTTATCCTTGCTCCTCTTCTTGGGTACACTCTTGGGGGCCATTACAACTTTTACCTTCGAATATGAGAAACGGAGACTGAGATCTAAGTGCTTACACTAAAATCCTAGGGTTTGGTTTGATCTGAAGCACAGGGTACCGCGAGATCTCTCAGCAGAGGGCAATAGATGGGGGTGATGCTAGGAACAACTCTGTAGATTCGTGGAGTGAATGGTGAGCTGTAGGATTGATGCTGGAGGAGAGAGGGGGAAGAGTGCCAGAAGCTAGGGTTTCGCAGAGGGAAGAAGGAAGAGAATACTGGAAAAGGAGATAAGCGCGCGGTTAAAATACTTATTGCGAAGTGCGGCGTGCTTTGGAACATCTGATTGCGGGATTGGAAATGAACCTAGTGAAGGTGTTATTCAATTTGGATTACGCGACAATCTCCCAGGTTGACCTTAGATCGTGCGACAGTATGTGAAGAATTCTTGTGAATTGCGCGAGCGGCTCCCAGGTCTGCATTTGGATTGTGCGAAAAGCTCTGAGGTTCATTTTGAATCTTGCGATAGCCTAATGAAGTATTTGAATTGCACGAGAGTCTCCTAGTTTTCCTACTGAACCTCGCGATAGCCTTTGAATCTTGCGACAACTAATGAATAGCTCTATGTGGATCACGCGAAAGGTTCTCAGGTGCACTTGAATCTCGTGACAGCTATTGAATGTTTTCATGTGAACTGCACGAGAGTCTCCCAGGCTTCCTTTTTAACCTCGCGACAGCCTTAGAATCTCACGACAGCTGATGAAGTATGTTGTTTGTAGTGTGCGAGAGTCTCCCAAGCTTCCCTTTGGACCCAGCGACAGCAAAGTATCAAACAGAGAGCATGTGCTCTCTATTTTGCCATTTCCAGTGTGCTGTGGTTGGATCCTAGGCATGACTCTCACCATGGGTACCTCTAGACACTTTAAAAATCAACCATTCAAGCAAGGACAATAGAAATCAACCTCGCACATTATGCATTCAAATAAAAACTATCAATTAAAGAGCAGTAAGCATCAGACTACGCATAGAAAGTTCAAACCAGATAGGTCCAGACTCAGATGAGACCACTAACAATTCCTAGAGAATTTGAACAAAAGAAAACAAGATAAATCTATCAAAACCAAAGTACATATGATACAATAATGACACACATGTGGATCAGTTTGAAGAAGGATCCCCTTGAAAGTGAATGGTGTCCATGGGTTCAGCAGGTTTCTCAAAACAAGGCTTAAGCCTCTAACCATTCACCTTCAAGGTTCTCCTAGACTTGGGATCCTTGATTTCCACAACACCAGATGGGGAAACATGCATGACAATGTAGGGACCTTTCCATCTGGATTTCAATTTGCCAAGAAAGAATTTAAGTTTGGAATTAAACAACCAAACCTTATCACCAACTATGAAACTCTTTCTCAACAGCCCCTTGTCAAAGAAAGCTTTGGACCTTTCCTTATAGATCCTGGCATTGGCATACGCGTCCATTCTTAGTTCTTCCAATTCTGACAGCTGCAGCAACCTGTGATGACCAGCAGAAGTTAGGTCTAGATTTAAATGTTTAATGGCCCAATAGGCCCTGTGCTCTAACTCTACTGGGAGATGACAAGTCTTGCCATAAACCAGTCTGAATGGGGACATACCAATGGGAGTCTTATAGGCAGCCCTATAAGTCCACAGTGCATCATTAAGCTTGTCAGCCCAATCTTTCCTATCAGTCCTCATAGTCTTCTCAAGGATGTGCTTGATCTCCCTATTTAAAATTTCAACTTGCCCACTGGTTTGTGGGTGGTAGGGAGTAGCAATCCTATGGGTGACAGAATATTTCTTGAGCAAGCTCTTGAAATTTCTATTGCAGAAATGGCTACCCCATCATTGATAATGGCTCTAGGGGTGCAAAATTTCGAGAAAATATTCTGCTTTATAAACTTGAGGACAACCTGATTATCATTAGTTCTTGTGGCAATGACTTCTACCCATTTGGAAATGTAATCCACTGCCACTAAGATGAAATGAAAACCATTTGAAGGAGGAAAGGGGCCCATAAAGTCAATACCCCACACATCAAACAGTTCCACAACAAGGATGGGCTGTAAAGGCATTGAGTTTCTTTTGGACAACCCTCCTAATTTCTGATATCTTTCACAGGTCCTGCAGTGTGTATTTGTATATCTGAAAAGAGAAGGCCAATAAAATCCACACTGCAAGACTTTGTCAGCTATTTTTCTTCCACGAAAGTGACCCCCACAGGCATTTTCATGGCACATAGCCAGAATATTAGGGACATCACTTTCTGGAACACATTTCCGAATGATTTGGTCTACACAATACTTGTATAAGCAAGGTTCTTCCCAGAAAAGAATTTGACCTATGAGAAAAACAGGTCTTTGTCCATTTTTGTCCAATGGGCAGGAATCTTACCTATAACTAGATAATTGATAATATGTGCATATCAAGGAACTAAGGACTGGATGGCAAACAGTTGCTCATCCGGGAAGACATCATTTGTAGCAAGGTCATCAACACCTTTTTCCAAAACAATTCTGGACAAGTGGTCAGCCACCACATTTTTTACACCCTTTTTGTCCTTGATTTCGATGTTAAACTTCTGCAACAAGAGTATCCATCTAATCAACCTGGGCTTCGCATCCTTCTTGGATAATAGGTACTTCAATGCTGAGTGGTCAGTGAAGATTACAGTTTTAGACCCAAGTAGGTAAGGTCTAAACTTGTCCACAGCAAAAACTACTGCCAGAAGCTCTTTCTCAGTTGTTGTGTAATTTAACTGAGCTTCAGCAAGTGATTTGTTGAGATAGGTAATGACCACAGGCAGCTTATCTTTTCTCTGGCCCAAGACAACACCTATTGCCATTTCGGATGCATCACACATCAACTCAAAGGGCAAGGAATAGTCAGGTGTTAGAAGTACAGGGGCAGAGGTAAGGCAAATTTTTAAAGTTTCAAAAGCCTCAAGACATTCAACAGAAAAGTCAAAGGGCACATCCTGGCAGAGCAGGTGGCACAATGGTTTAGCAATTTTGCTGAAGTCTTTGATAAACCTCCTGTAGAATCTAGCATGTCCAAGGAAGGATTTGATTTATTTGACTATTCTTGGAGGGGGCAAATTTACAATGAGGTCAACTTTGGCCATGTCTACCTCAATTCCATCTTTAGAGACTACATGGCCCAACACAATTCCTTGTGTTACCATGAAGTGACTCTTTTCCCAACTTAAGACCAAATTGGTCTCCTCACATCTCTGCAAGACCAGGTTGAGGTGTTGTAGACATTGGCCAAAGCTATTCTCATAAACCGAAAAATCATCCATAAAAATTTCTAAGAATTTGTCAATCATATCAGAAAATATGACATACATACACCTCTGAAAGGTGGCTGGGGTATTACACAACCCAAAAGGCATCCTTCTGTAAGCAAAGGTACTAAAAGGGTAAGTAAATATAGTTTTCTCTTGATCGAGAGGGTGCACAGGGATCTGGTTGTACCCTGAGTACCCATAAAAAAAATAGTAAAAAGCTTTTCCAGCCAACTTATCCAAAATTTGATCAATAAAGGGGAGAGGAAAGTGGTCTTTTTTGATCTTGGAGTTGAGTTTTTGGTAATCGATGCAAACTCTCCAGCCAGTGGTCTCCCTGGCTAGTCTTAGCTTTCCAGACTCAGTTGTTATCACTGTTATGCCAGACTTCTTGGGCACCACCTGAATAGGTGCCACCCATTCAGAATCAGAAATGGGGTAAATTACCCCAACATCCAACAATTTGATGATTTCTTTTAGGACCACCTCCTGCATGTGAGGATTCAATTTCCTCTGCATTTCCCTGGAGGGTGTTGAGCCCTCCTCTAGATGGATCCTATGCATACAGATTGATGCATCAATTCCTCCCAGATCAGCAATGGTCCAACCAATTGCCTTCTTGTGCTTCCTCAAAACTGTTAGCAATTCCTCTTCTTGCTCACTGGTAAGAGAATAGGAGATAATTACAGGAAGTTTTTTATCTTTCTCGAGGAAAGTATATTTCAATGTATCTGGAAGCTTCTTGAGCTCCAGATCAGGGGCTTGTTGGATGGATGGCAGGATTGGTGCTTTGTTGGTTTGAGGAAGGGGCAGCAATGTAGGTTTCCACCTGGAATGCTGCACTAAGCCCACATAAGACTTCAATGGGGACATGTCTTCTGGCATTAAAGTTGGGCTTCCTTCCTTTACCATGTTCCAAACTTTAGTTAAATTTATGACTATGTTGCCCCACTCTAGCAGAGTGGGCAGTTCTTCTTCAACAACTTCTTCTAGTACATCCACTATAAAGCATTCCTCATTGTCCAGCTAAAGGTACTTTGCACTGTTGTACACATTAAGCTCAACTTTCATATGTTCGAAAGTTACCTCCATGTTTCCAGACCTGCACTGAATGCATGCATTGGCAGTGGCCAAGAATGGTCTGCCCAGAATAACAGGTATCTAGGATGTACTCTTGTTACAGCCCATGTCCAAAACAAGGAAGTCTGTAGGGTAGGAGAACTTGTATACCCCCACCAAGACATCCTCGACCACTCCCATGGGTCTCCTCTCAGACCTATTAGCCATCAATAGCACAATGGGGGTGGGTTTCAGCTCCTTCAAACCTAACTACTGATACACACTGTATGGCAGCAGGTTAACGCTGGCTCCAAGGTCTAGAAGGGCCCTTCCAATCGTGTGGTCTCCAATTATACAGGGAATAGTGGGTATCCCTGGGTCTTGCAACTTCTCAGGCATTTTCATGGTTAATACATAATTAACTGTATCAGTTGTAAAAACCTTTTTGGATAAATGGCCTTTGGCCTTCCTTTTATGAGTACAAAGGTCTTTCAAAAATTTTGCTGAGACCTGTCGGATTGCATCAAGCAGGGGTAAATTGATCTTGACCTGCTTAAAGGTCTCCATCATTTCCTCGATCTGTGCATTCCCCTTATCAAAAGGGGCACGACCACTCAAAGCTTGGGGAAATGGCAGCTGAGGTACTGCTAGTTCCTCAGCTGCAAGCCTATG
The DNA here is from genome assembly GCA_021018995.1 of Chloranthus sessilifolius. Lineage (NCBI taxonomy): Eukaryota > Viridiplantae > Streptophyta > Magnoliopsida > Chloranthales > Chloranthaceae > Chloranthus > Chloranthus sessilifolius. The sequence goes on along the minus strand of CM037593.1, from coordinate 44,549,492 downwards.
ACTGAACTTTTGTTTTTTTCTTTTTTCTTGTTTTATTTCTTGCTGAGGCTCAACTACAACCTCTTTATTTTTCCCTTGTTGAAGGGTAGCAGGCAATTCTTGACTCTATGCTCTAACAAAATCCTTATCACTTTCACTCGCCAGTTCTTTGGGACTAACCTCTCCTTATTCCTTTCCCACCTAGTTGTCTACCAGTCTGCCAGACCTTAGGGTTGTGATGGCATTAGCCCCCTCAAAATTTGAGGAGCCTTCTCCAATTGAATATTGGCCCTTAGGGTTGGCTACTGGCTGGCTTGGCAACTTGCCCTCTTCTCTTTTGGCCAAGGCATTGGCTATTTGGCCTAGCTGCTCTTCTATTTTCTTTATCCTTTGACTGTGAGAAGTCACAGTCTGATTCAAAGGTCCAAGGCTTTGCAATTGGGTCAAAACCTGGTCCTCGAAAGAAGCACTTCAGGGCATAAGTGGGGGAACTACCAACTGATTTTGCTGCTGGGGCTGCTACTGATGTTGAAAATTTGACCTTGGGGCATATCCCTAGTTAAACTGCTGCTGAGGCCTTTGAGGTAAGGCTAACATCTGTTGTGGCTGCATATAATTTTCTTGCCTCCACCTCAAATTTGGGTGGTCTCTCCATTGGTAACCAGCATTTTAGTGCTGGTATCCATATGGCTGTTTGTTGTAGCCACCAGATTGTTGCTGTCCAAAAGATTGGGCAGCAGCAGCCTGTTCCATCACGTACTCAGGGCAGATGGGTACTCTTCCACTGTGTGTTGTGGGGATTGGCATATCAGATATGCCTCCATCACTTGTGCAACCATTCGGGGCTGCACCACAGTTAAAAGTTTATCAAACTTATCCGAAAGATTGGCCACCTGCATTCTCAGGTCATCATTTCTCCTAACTTCCTACATCTTTCCTTTAGAAGTTTCCGCAAGCCCCAGCTTAGGAGAAGGCTCTTGAACAGTTCTAGATGAGGACATCTTCTGGAAAGCATTTTCACTGATAACCTCGAACAAGTCTCATGCCTCATCAGCTGTTATATACATGTACGTTCCACCACAAGAGGCATCTATCATGTCTCTACTTTTCTCATCAATCTCATTATAGAAGCTCTGGACAAGCTTCCAGTCAGGGATCTTGTGGTGGAGACATTGTTTGAGCATCTCCTTAAATCTGTCCCAGGATTGATTAAAATCTTCAGTTGGGGATTGGGCAAAAGCAAGTATGCCTTTCCTCAACTGGCTGGTTTTGGTCTTAGGGAAAATTTTGGACATAAATCTTGTCTGGAGGTCTTTCCAAGTAGTGATACTGTTGTTTGAGAGAGTAGACAACCAGGTGTTGTCCCTGTCCTTTAGGGAGAAAGGAAAGAGCCTTAGCCTAGTGGCTTTTGGTCCCAAACCAGCAATGGAGAATGCCGTGCACAGAGCTAAGAACTGGTCAATGTGCTTGTAAGGGTCTTCCTTGCTAAGCCCATGGAAAGAGGGAAGCATTTGGATGATGGAGGTTTTAATCTCGTAGTTTCCCTGAACATATGAGAATTTAATGCTGAATGGAGAATTATAATCATCAGGAGCATTCAATTCCTTCAATGTTCTGGGTTGCCCTTCACCCATAATTGCTGTCTCAATTTCAATAGGAGGCTCGACTGTGGTGTGTCTGTGCCTTCTTGTTCTTCTACCCCTTTCTATCTCAGGGTTAGGAGGCTCTAATGTAGGACTGAGGGATCTCCTTCCTAACATGCACACACACCACCAGAAGGGAAGACTTCTCGCAGGCACATTGCACTTAACAAAATTATAACTATCCTAATCAACTGCTATGGAACTTTTAAAGGGGAAGTAGACTAAGTTTTAAGGGTTAGAGAAGTGCAAACAAAGGTAGCTAGACTCCCAGTGTAATTCTACTCTCCTTCTCTACTACTGTCCAGATTTGTAAGAAAAATTCCAAATGTCAATCAGCAGTATCAATTATTCACAAGTACAGCTACCAAAGAATAAAGAATACAAAAATCTAGGGTCTACTAATAGATTAAGATTCCCCGGCAACGGTGCCAAAAACTTGTTGAGGTATTTTATGTGCTTGCTACTAACTTTATTGGAGATGGTGATAAGAATTGGGTTAGTAAAAATCAAAGATGGATCGAAGAGCAGCAAGCCTAAAAATACACGGTCCTGCAAAATACAAGGCCTGTTGTAGCAAGTTTTGATAAGTAAGAGTTTGTCCCATAGGGAAAGTTGATCTAAAGCTCAAAGGGAGCTATCTTTAGTAGGCCCTCCAGATCTGGCTACAGATTTGGCAATCCTAAATGGAAGGGGATTTATGATCACTATAGTCTAAATCCTAAGGTAACTTAATATCTAAACTACAGAAAGGGTTAAGAAAGAGGATGGAGTGTGAGAAAATAAATATAAAAGGGTGAGAAGTATGCTATTAGGTACAGGTCTGATGGGTCTTATAACTCAGACTCAGATCTGCTGCTATAGAAATCTTGTCCAATGGCTACATTATCACCAAAGAGAAGAAAGGATCCAACTCACCCTTGTGCCATGATCCAATCCCTTATGGCTATAACCTGTCCACTTGAATGATCACAGACTATCCAATAGGGGAACCACAATCCAAAGATGGGTCAGAACAAGTTTATCATTATAGGCACTACTTCATCCAGGCTACAAGCTCAAGAATCTATAGGAACCTCAACCTCTAAAGCTCTGTGTGTGGGGCTAGGCCTACAACGTGCACTAGCCTGGACACACAGAACCAGCAAGAGTTTGAGTACTAGCTTTTAAGCTTAGTTGTTCATTGCTTTAGAAAGATAGCAGTGATCCAGTCACAAGCCTACAATCTCTACAGCCAAATCAGATCTGTCATTTGATGGTGGGTCTATATAAATACAGGGGAGTCTGTCTCTGCACAATCTCTCACAAGGCTACAAGCACAAGTGCAGAGAAGAAGAATCCGTCTTAGATATGTGGATTGGCCTCACCCTAGGGCTATAATCTGTCCACTTGAATGGTCACAGATTATCCACAGAGGCTATCCTCCTCACAGAGGTCTAAGTCAGAACAAGAACATTGCTGCCGCCACTATGTTCACAAGGCTACCAGCTCAAGCTCCCATGGAGATTCAAATTTAGTGGGTCCTGTGGTGGGGTTAGGCCTGCAATGTGCCTAACCTGGACACACAGGTAACTTGAATCTAAGTTAAACCTTAAAGACAATCAATCCTCCTTTGCTTATAATACAACTTAGCAATGGAGGATCTTAAGGCAGCAGCCTTGCACAGAATAACTCACAAAACAATAATCCCATACATGCAATAGATCCTATTACAAAACTTCATTAAAACTAAACCAAATAATCATACAAAGGCATAGCCAGCAAGTGCTGGACTATGGAGAGAAGGAAAAAGGAAAAAGAAAACTCCTAAACCCTAACCTTAGTCTATTGTAATTCTACAGTCGGTTTCAAGAAGAAGGAATACAGAAGTTGAGTTCAAAAGAGTCTAAGTCCCTTAAACCTAAACTAGGCTTAGGCTTATATAGCAGTCGGCTCTCTGTGAATTAGGGTTAGGAAAATCCTAATTTATCAATGCTATCATGGCCCAATTCTATTTCTTAGATGCCTCAAGGCATGTGCATGGAGATTGGAGCATTGGAGTGCGTGCCCTAATTGCTGAAAGTTCCCAAATTGCCCTTGCAGAAGTGGGGAGAAGTTTAGAACCCGATCTTCATTGGGTAGAAAAGATTTCTAGATCTTGTCACATGGTCGAATTGGTGTCGCGGGGTTGAAATGACTGGAAGCTCATGCAGTCGCGGGATTGATACTTTGGTCATCGTGGGATACTTCTTGCTATCGCGAGATTGCTCTTTCCTTTTGAATGGCACGGGGATCCTTGTAAAGAAGCAGTGTTCATAGGGCTATGGATCGCGCGAGCATTTCCTTGAAGGTTTGTATCCTGTGGCCAATGAGAGACAGCTGCACGCAGGAGTGTCTGGAGCTCTCTCTCTTCAGTGAATCGCGTGAAGATTGAAGACTCCTTTCTTGAGCTGCACGAGACTGCGCAAGTGCTACACAAGCACTGATGACTGAAACTTGTGAGAAACTCGTGAAGTTTGCTTTTCAATTCTTTCTGTCATTAGACCGCGCGAGAACGACACGAAGACTGCGCGACCAGTTATTGTGCTGTCTTCAGAAGCCCGCAACAACTGCACGAAGGAATTCTCTCTGGTTTAATTGAACCCTGGGACATCTGCGCGAGGCATTCTTCTTGGTTTGGTTCTACTTTATTGTGCCTATACTGTAGCCAATTCTCTGTCTGGGTTCAACCTTCATTCTTCTGAGGGGCTTCTGGGGCAACAATAGGCTTCCTGGCATGGTTAGGGGTTTATTTGTAGCTGCTGCTTATTACCTATAGAATAGACTTAAAACACATTTATTAAATGATTAAGGGTTTAACAGAGATTAAGTTAAGGGGTGAAAAGTGGTACTTTTCAGGTCTTAACATCTATTCTTGTTGCGTATCGCCACGTCATTGCTCCTTCCGCTGCCTCCCGATCCAAAGGATCACGAGACGGTTGGACGACTTATGGAGGAGAGGCTGGATTTGGTATAATCCTTTCCTTTTCAAAGTTTCTTATTTTATTCATGTATATATTAGTTTTCCTTTGACTTGGTGTGGTTATGCAGTTCCGTCAGCTCGAGGAGGCACGTCTCGAGGCAGCGCGAGCGCACGCCACTCCCGAGGCGAGACGGGTCCTTGGGGAGACGCAGAGTTGCAATGACTTGTTTGTCGAGATGATGGCTGCGCAAAGGACTCGGGTTGAGGCATTGGAGGCAGCGCATCAAACGATGTAGGCAGAGTCGCAGGTGACCTTAGGCCTGTTGCAGTATCGTTTGGCGAGGAGTGAGTGGGGGATACATAGGCTAGCTCGTCATCTTGGTGGGTCGGAGTCGAGGGCTATGGGTTCTTCGGCCGGGCAGTCTCATCACACATCTCATGATCGTGTCAGGGGTGATGCTCGTGAGGATTCTATTGTTCGTGAGGTTCTTGCGAGGTATCCTCCTCATTCGCGATCGAGGTGATCTGTTAGCTAGGCGAGTGAGGGGGGTTCTGTGGCGGGGCCTCATCATCTTGAGGTTTTGAGGACTCCAGGTGTTGGAATTGTGTTTTCAAAGGACTAGTCTGTAGACCTCCGAGCTGATGATACCGGGGACAACGGTGATCGGCCATCTCAGTGGCAGCGTAGGGAGTAGGGGCGCATGCGTGTATTTTTGTATCCATGGCATGTGTGTGTTGTATATATAGGGGGGATGTCCCCGGTGATAAGTGTAAAAAGAAGTGAAAAGATTTTGACATATATATAGAGATTTTTGGTTTAGATGTACCTAGTTGGCTCCTTTTCTTTTAGTTACCTCTTGCGTCTACTTTTGCTTTTTAGTTACTTTAGCGCCATCAACCGTCATTGGGACTTGGATGCTTCTTGAGCTGGCCTGATGATAGTTGAAGTTGCTTCGTATCTGCACATGTGAGAATAATGATGTCAATAATTTTTGTTCTCCCCCTTGTTAGTTGTGAAGGGGGTACGTGTCTCAGACTGGAGTGTGATAGTAAAAGATGGATATGTGCTCTTTTTTTTTTTTTATTGAAATGACAACAATGTAATAGGGAAAGCAAATAGCAAAGATAGAAATAATAACAAAACAATAAAAATAAAAATGCCCCAGTGTAGGAGCGTGGTAGGATTGGCAGTATGGTATCTTCGGCAGCACTTTCCGGATGGTAACTTCATCGTTCCGCATCTTCTTTGTGGACAGATCGGGGCTTCTGATATGATTCTTCTTCTAATCCAAAAATATATCCTAGCGTCAAGATGCAATTGAGCTTTTCTGGGTTTCGAGATGAGCACTTTGGGTCTATAAGCAGTCATGGGTATTTGGTGAGTTAGTTTTGAAGAAAAGTTGGTCGGTATTGTCATCGAATCGGGGAGGTCTCTTTGATTAGGTCAGTTGTATCCGGGGGTCTATCCTAGAGTGGTGGTCATCCTATCCCATGGTTATTAGGGGGAAGTATGGTAGGTAGTAGGTGATTGCATCAGTCATCATTCATCAGTTTTCAGTTTCATTTCTATGAACATCTTGTAAGGCTTCTGATTTATCGTCCGAAGTAAAAATAGAAGAGGCGAGTAAGGCTCAGTGATGCAGGCTATAGTTTGTATCTAATGGTTCCCAAAAGGGATAGGTAATAGTCTTTTTTTTTCAGAGGGGATATGGGATGTCATGATCGAGCTCTTCGTCATGTTTTAGTATCATCAAAATCTCACATTCTGTGGTTAGCAGGAGTTTGTCCTCCTCCCGCCACCTTACGACGACATCTAGTAGTATGGGGACATCAGGGATGCCCTCGAAACTTGCTTCTACACTTCTAGTAACGCTACCAGGGATGTCCTCACGGTCTGCTTATGCTTCCCTGAGCTCATTGACTTGTTCATTCGTCGTAATGATCTCACTAAAAAAAATTTATGTATGTATTCTTGAAAGCATCCTGCTGGCGTAAGAATAATGAGTTTTGATTGAACCTAACATCTTTATTTTTTTTTACTCTAACGTCTCCTCTAATGGCGGGAAAAGGAAAATGAGGATCGGGTGTTACTTATGCTTTTGAAAGAGGTTAGATAGGTCACTAGCCCTTTAATCAGATTGCCTGAGTAAGAAAAGGTGAGCGATAAATCAGAGGTCTTAAGGATATTCTGAGAATTGAAGGCGTACGACCAATGAATGAGTCATGACGATTACGGGAGTGATAAGTATAAGTATTTAACCACGGGATGTCACAATCACAGGGATAAGGGTAATATTTCTAAGGTACATGGCATTCCAAGGGCTAGTGAGTTCTTCCCCTTCTCGGTTCGCCAGTTTGTAGGCATTTCCAGGGTGTGCGACTATTATGACATAATGGCCTTCCCAGTTTGGTTTCAGTTTTCCTTTCGAATGGGTGTGCTTGGAAGGTATGATTTTATTCAAAACTAATTCTCTAATATTAAAGGTTCGTTCAAGGACTTTCTTATCGTAAGTCCTGACCACTCTCCTCTGATATACCTGAGTATGATTAGCTGCCCTTAGACGTGTTTTATCGAGCTGCTCTAGCTGCGTGAGTAGGGCAATTCTCCTCTCATCTAAGGATAGCTCACCATTGAGTTAAATTCATAAGGATGGTACTTGTATCTCATATGGTAGGACTGCCTCCATCCCGTAGGTAAGGAGGTAGGGAGTTTGGCCAGTGGCCATAAGAATGGAGGTCCTATAGGCCCAGAGTTCTTCTGATAGTCGTTCAGGCCAGTTGGCTCCATTGCTCATTTCTACTGTGTGTATTAAGATTTGAATTAGTGTTTTATTAGTAGCTTCTACCTGTCTATTGCCTTGAGGGTAGAACGGTGATGAGTGGCATAGATCGATGCTGTACTTCTGTAGTATTCGATCGCTGTAAATATGAACACGTACTTGTGAGTGTTCCCAAAGGTCTCTGTGAAAGTTCCAATGACGTCGAAGGCCCACATTGAAAACGTTCATGGCAAGGTCATAGTATTCAATGCGACTGATGGAGCTTTGATGAGTGCGGCATGTTCTTGACATTGCTTGCAGGATTGGACATAGAGGTGGCAATCTCTAATCATTGTCGGCCAGAAGTAGTCTTGTCGTGTAACTTGATCGGTGAGCCTCTGTCTACCAAAGTGGGTACCGCAGGCACTGGCGTGTGCTTCTCGGATGATTTAATATCCTTCGACAGTCGTGACGCATTATAGTAGTACTCCTTTAGTGAAGGCCTCTTTGTATAATGTTTCGTCGAGTATGCAGAATCAGGCGCATTGACTCCTTATAGTCTTCCGTTCGATCTTTGTAGCATATGGAGGGACGTGTTCATGTTTCAAGAAGTTCCAAGTGTCAAACTACCACGGTTGTCCATCGTCAGTCGGTGATTTTTCAAATCTGAACATAGCGACTTTGGTTTTTGTCTTGATGTGCTTTTCCGGGGTGGTTGCTTCTTTCAATCCTGTACTTGTGGGGAGGACGGGTAATTCTCTCTTGACGGTCTATGCTATCTCATGGGCGGATACTGTCAGCTTTTCGATGAAGAAGGTCTTGGTATTTTGCCTGATGGGTATTTGGATGACCGAGGCTAGCGTGGCTAAGGAATCTGCAAGCTCGTTTTCTAATCTAGGGATGTGCATGAAAAAGATTCTTTCAAATTTCTTTACTAAATATTAAGCGATTTCTAGGTATGCCATTAGTCTCATTTCCTTAGTTTTCCATTCTCCTATGACTTGTGAAATTATTAGTTTGGAATCACCGATGGTTTTTAACTGTTTAACACCTAATTATAGTGCTGCTCATAGTCCAACTATAAAAGCTTCATATTCAGTGACATTGTTAGTGACAGGGAAATCTAGTTGAAAAGCCTTAGGTATGACAACTCCCTCTGGGCTTAGGAGGACTATCCCGATGCCTTTTTCTTTGTGATTTAGAGCGCCGTCAAAATAAAGGATTCATGAGGTCTTATCAGGCTCTTTGTTATGAATCGTAAGTCCTCATCTGGGAAATCTGCATGCACAGGCTCATCACTCGATAGTGGGAGATCTGCGAGGTAATCAGTAACTGCTTGTCCTTTGATTGATTTCTGCATGGCGTAAGTGATATCGAATACTTGTAGGAGCATATGCCAATGAGCAATCTTCCCTGATATTGCGGGTTTTTCAAATACGTACTTCAAAGGGTCCATTCGGGCTAGTACTAGTATTTTATGTGTTCCGAAGTAGTGTCGTAATTTGGTGGAGGCCCACATCAATGTGAGGCAAGTCTTCTCCATTGAACTATATTTTTGTTCATATTTGACCATCGTCCTACTGAGGTAGTAGATATCCTTTTCTCTCTTGCCATCTTCTTCAAATTATCCCAGAATCACTCCTATTAATTTGTCATTTGCCTAGAGGTATAGAATTAGGGGTCTTCCGGGGATCAGTGGTGATAGTATTGGTGGGTTAAGGAGGTACTTCTTGAGGTTGTTAAAGGCTTGCTGACATTGATCATCCCATTTGTACTCAGTTCCTCCTTTAAGTAGTCTGTAGAAAGAATTGCATTTGTCCGAATGTTGGGAGATAAATCTTCTGATGAATTGTAATCTTCCTATCAGGCCTCATAATTCTTTGATATTATTGGGAGGTGGCATCTCAAAGATGGCTTTGACTTTTGCAGGGTCAACTTCGATCCCTCGCTTGCTAACTATGAAACCAAGTAATTTTTCGGAAGTGACCCCGAAGACACATTTCTTTGGATTCATTTTTAACTGATATTTCTTAGCTCTTTTTAATACCAGTGGGAGCACTTCAACATGTCCTACTTGCATTTGGGACTTTACTAATATGTCATCGACGTAGACTTCTACACACTTATGCATCATGTCATAAAAGATAGCCATCATGACGCATTGATATGTGGCTCCTACGTTCTTGAGCCCAAAAGACATAATGACGTAATAGTATGTTCCCCATAGTATGGTAAAAAAAGTCTTCACTTGGTCAGACTCTACTAATTTGATCTGATTATATTTAGAGAAATCGTCCATAAAGGATAGCATCTCATGTCCAGCGGTATTGTCGATTAGAGTGTCAATGTGTGGAAGTGGGAAGTAATCTTTTGGGCATGCCTGATTGAGGTTTCGAAAGTCGATGTAAACCCGTACTCTATCGTCTTTCTTGGCGACAGGTACTATGTTGGTGACCCACTTAGGATAAAGAACGACTCTAATAAATTTGGCTTTGTGCAACTTGTCGACTTCCTCTTTGACTTGGAGGGCGGTTTGTGGGTGCATCTTGTGGAGTTTCTGCTTAACAGGCTTAGCATTGGATTCTAAGACGAGACGATGTTCTGCTAGACTTGGGTCTAAACCGGACATGTCCTCGTAGGACCATGCAAAAGAATCGAGGTGTTCTTGCAGGACTTGTACAATTTGTTGGCGTTCCTTGGAGTTGAGCATTGCGCTAATCAGTAGCTTCTTGGGTTTCTCCTCAATGCCAAAGTTAAGTTTTTTCGTGGGTTCTGCGACAGCTTGGGTTTGCTCATCGAAATGCTTGATAACCCGTTAGAAGTCCAGTGCCTCCTCAGAAATTGGTGTTCTTTCTTCGTCCTCAATATGCTCGTATATTATGAAATTGCTACACTGGGGATTTAAGTTTGCGAAAGGTAACCCTTCATCGGCACAATCTATGACTGAGAGATCTTTGGTAAGGTGATGGTCAAGACTACTGATTCTTCTCTCAAAGTCACAAAGTATCTCATCCGGTATGATCACTGGCTTATTGTTTAGCCAGGATGCTTTACGTCCTCGTGCGGGGAATGAGATAGAAACCTTAGGAGAAAAGTCTCCTTATTGGCCACAAATTTGATTCGGGACGAAGAGTTCCCTTTCTTCTCTAGGGTTTTATGATCTTTTTGGATTTTGTATTTATAAACTTTTAGGGTTTTCTATTTTTTCTATTTTTTTATTTTTAATAATAAATATGGTACAGGGTCGGTCGCCTCAAGGGGTGCCGGGGGAATTACTTCCTCTAGTTGAGGGAGCGAGATGGCTGCTGGAGCCGTTCGGGCTATTCTTCGGGAAATGCGTGAATTTGTTGTGAATTTGGCATTTTTTTTTGGAGTCCTCATCTGATGAGATCTTTTGAATGAGTGACGCTAGTGATGGCGGTACTGACGCTTGGATTTTTCCTGCCACATTAATCGCCTCTTTTTTTAAGAAGCTTTAAAGATCGTAGTCGATTGAACTATCATCCTCTGGGTTATAATAATGTTATTCTTCCCACCGAGGGGGATCTCCCAAAGGATCCTCAAGGGTAGCGAGTTTTTTTTCTTGATCTTCATAATATGTTAGGATGAGTGTGCATGCTCGGCAGCAAGGTTGATAATGGTGAAGAATGCAGGGGGATTCCCAAGGACATTCCCATCCTTTTAGGTTAGAGTCGAAGACGGTATCGAATTCATCTTCTTGATCTGATAGTGCTTGAAGTCCTTGATTGGCTCACTCCACTAACTCGAGTGTCAGGAAGTCTGTCCAATAGTCCTCGTCATCATTCGGGGGAGGTTGCTACTCTTCCTCTAGAGATTTTCAAAATATTTGGAGTTACGGTGAATCTGAGGATGTAGAAGTGTCTAGTTCAAGTTCCTCTTTAAATTCTAGTGGGGTGATACGAGTGTTTCCCCCTAGGTCAATTAGACTATCGTTGGGATTTTTTACTTCTTATGCCAGAAGCGGAGCTGGTAGGTCATTACTTGTGTCGGTGGTCATGAGGTTGGAGTGATTCGATTCTTCTATCGTAGAGTGTCAGATCAAACTAGCGAAGCGCTCTAATATGCTGGCACATGCCCTACAGCGGGATTGGTAGGGTGAGCGATATAAGGAGAGACCCAAGGGCATTCCCATCCCTCAAGGTCAAGGCTGAGGCGGATGCTATACGAGTTAGTAGTTTCTTGTGGAGTGTCATATTTTTTCCATGTTAAGCATAAGTGCTCTTCAGTATCTTGCAAGGCTGCTATGTAAAAGTCTTCGACGTCAATAGATTTCCAATCTTCTACTCGTGGGACGAGTTCTGGAGGTTCTTCTCTCCCCACTTCTGTAAATTACTTAGTGTAAAATATGAGCTTGACTCCTTCGAGCGATTTATCAATATCGTTGTTTAAATTAATTAAATCATTAAATGCTATAGTCATTCACTCAATTTCCACTTCTTGGGATCTAGTGAAGGACACTTTTTTATGCTTCGACACATCTGCTTTCTTAGTTGTCCCATAGGCGAAGTGATCATATTGAGACCATTTTGGTGAGGTAGGGGACGAGTCGGCTTGCGGGCCTCCGATTGGTAACTTAACCCTATGTGCTTATTTATTTGTGTTGGGACAACAGGTCCTACTCGACCTTGCTTATTTTTACCAAGTCTGGTGTGGGGAACGTATCCAAGTTGGTACATAAGGTCCCACCCTTTTATCGCGGTAGGGTTAATGGCATAGAGTTTGGCGAGGTCTGGGCCAACCTTTCTTCTCATTAATTTTTGTCAACGCGTTGGGAGAAAACTAGAAGGGGTAGGGGGACGGACTTCCGCAACGGTTGTCTCATCAGCGATTGTAGTCTTTTGAATATGACCCATGCTCAACACATAATCGTGAGCGGTTGGTATGCTTGCTGCGTAATCAGTATCCATCTCCTGGAGGGGTGCATCAGTGTATATACGGACGATGGAGTCCTTGTATGAGAATTTGATGCATTGATGGTATGTGGATGAAACAACCTTCATTGACTCTAGCCATTTTCTTCCTAAAATAAGATTGTGCGTACTAGCGAAATCAGAAATATGGAAGGTAACATCTTTCGTTATAGGTCCGAGGCGAACCTATAGCTTGATAGTTCATTTGACAAAGCAACGCGACTCATCATAAACTATGAGTGATTGTACGGAGGACCTGACATTTTGCTCCGTGTATTCGAGCATTTTTAACATGGTGAGAGGGCAGATTTTAAGTCCTGCTCCCGTATCAATTAGTGCGTGTGGTACGAAGAATCCTCTAATTATGATCGTTAGGTATATGGGGGCCGCACTCCCGCGGAGTGACTCTTTAAGCATATCTACGTTTGTAAAAGTGAGCGCTGGAGGTTGCGCCATAATCAAGGTGATTTGATGAAGCTCATCTAGGGTCGTATCCTCATCCACTTGCGTGTCTTTAAGTATCCTTATCAACAATCGGTGATGGTCAAGTGATTTCTTGATGAGTTCTAGTATGGATATCTGGGCTGGAATCTTCTAGAGATGTCGCAGAAGGTCATATTCTTGCCCTGGCTTGAGCGTAGTTTCTTTGCCTGGCCGATGGGCCTTAGGTGCGGGTGATTGGAATGGTTGAGGTGCAGGAATTGGTGGAGGGATGATGTGAGGTGAGGGAGACAAGTTAACTTCTCTTTCTCTCACATTCCCCTCTGGTGGTTGTGCGTTCGTGAAATCCTTATTTTAAGGGAAAATTTGTTTATGATTTGAGAATCGGGCAAGTCAGTTATTGACAAAATCCAGCGTGACTTGATGTGAATATATTTGTAAAATAGGTAAAATTCGAGGTTGGAACGCGTACCTAAATGGTGCCGCTCCAAGGTGGGCAGTATTGTGTGTAATCTCTCTTCTAGGAAAGTAGAGACCAGCGTCTCGCATGGGTCAGGATATTCTTTTGGCTCACTTTCTTTCAGATTCAGCGAATGCTCGGTGGTTATTTCGTTGTCTTGGCTTGGAGTTTTTCGGGTGACACTTTCTACCCATACAGCAATTTGGGCTACAGTTTGAAGAACGTGATCTCTATACTCGGGTTCAGAATTGGACAAAGGGAGCGGTAATGACATTGGTTTAGGATTTAGAGTGGTTGGAGGTTCTGATGGGTGACTACGGAGGAGTGGTCTCCCAGCCCTAAAGGAATGGATTCGTATCCGAGTGAATTTTAGATAAGGAGGTGGATTCGTCGGGGCGATGTGAGTGATCGGGGCTAAGGGATGCGAGGGTAAAGGAGCTCTCGCTGGTATGACGGAAGTAGCAGAGGGTTGAATGCGAGTGATTAAGGTGGAAGGTTGGAAGGGGGGATCGATCGGAGAGATCTACTGTGATGACCTGAGCTAGTGTTGCTTAGTTGTGATTGGGCATGGGGTTATTAACGATCTCTAAATTTTTTGGGGTTGGTTATTATTAGGGTTAGGATTCCTAAGCGCTTCCCAATCGATCTGACTTCGGTCATTCATGTCATAGATTATGTCCCTGAGGACCCAACAGTCTTCTAGGTTGTGTCCCGCGTATTGATGGAAGGTACAGTATTTACTATAGTCTAGATTTGTCGGCCATGGGCGAGGTCTTTCCTGCAGGAATCAGAGGAGATTCTGAATGTTAAGGAGACAAAAGATATTGGGAATCGTATCCAGTAAAGGGGGATAGTGTTCCCGCCTCGGCTGGTAGGGGCCTCTGGCTGGGTTAAAGTTCCGCGATGGGGGCACATTATTTTAATTCGACACGTGGGTCGATCGATTCTGCGTCGTGTTCTGATTCTGATAGGTGTTGGGATATTGATTTCTATTCTGATACTCGCCCTGATTCTGGTTCTGGCTTTGGTTTTGGTTTGCATATCTTTACTGATTAGTGCCTTGGTTTTGGTTGGTGTATCGTTGCTGATTTTGATTTTGCCCGAAGTTTCGCGGGTGGAAATTTTCGTCCCTATAGTTTTGTCCTTGATTAACAACGGTGTTGACCTGTTCAATTCCTAAGGCTTTCTTATTATTTTTCAATTTTGATTCACTGGAAGAGCCCACTTTCAATGTGACTATGGATAGAGCAAGGTCTCTGCCTTTAATGTGTCGCGCTAATCTGGATGCCCGGGAGTGGGGTGTAGTGAAGTTGAGGCAATCACTTATGACAAATGCACTTTTTAATGGTTCTTTAGTGTTATCGATGATAATATCCATCGAATCCTTCTCTTTCATTAAAGTGCCGTTCCTAGTAGCGAGTTTTCTCCATCTGACGACGAAGTCGGTAAAGTCTTCATTAGGTCCTTGCTTGGCTGCCATTAGATCGCTGAGACTGACTGTCTCTTGGATCAAGTGTTTGTATTGATCTAGAAATTGACCGACTAATTCATCGAAGGTTTCTATCTGATAAAGTGCGAGTCCCACAAACCAATCTGAAGCTTTTCCTTTTAATGAGCGTTGGAAATAGTGAATGAGAAGTCCTTGAGTATCACGTATGAGTTGGCAATCATTATAAAAGAGGGCCATGTGATGATTCGGATTTCCTGTGCTATTATATTTGGTAAATTTTGATGGCTTAAATTCTATTGGTAAATTGAACTCGATGTCCCGATAGAATTTATCGAATTCGAATGAGTGATTGGGGCGCTCTTTCTTGGCCATGTACTCATCGAGCATTTTAGGGAGATCTTCGATTTTAATGGTGATGTCTTTTGGAGCGACCCGTGAGCAAACCTTGTCTAAAGAGTCATCGTTGAAGAATGTGTGGGCAGGTTGTCTCAATGGTGTAGCGCAGGCTGACACTGTGCTCGGGGAAGGAGGTGGTCTCTCTTGTCGCTCTTGTTCTTCTGAAAATTATCGTGACCTAATGGTTTCGTATGCGGCGGCCAACCCTTGAAGCAATTCCTCAGAGTCATCATTTCCTCTTTGTATTCTTTGAATACTAAGTTCTATGATCTATCAAGCGGTGAGGCTTTGTCCGGTGTTACCATCTCTCCCATTATGATTATTACCGGTGTGTGGATTGGAGAAGGGATTTTCTTGCTCGCCGGCCATGTTAATCTCAGGTTGTCGTGGGCTAGAATTGTGAAATGGTTCTTCATATGTGGGGTTGTTATGATATCCTCACAATGGTGGGTCTCCTAAACTCACTCTTCGTATACCAGACATCTCGAGTCTTTGATGAAGACTCATATATATATAAAAGGGAATCTAAATGATACGATGGAAAGAAAAAATAGAGAGATAAGCTGAAAACTAATTATCTAGAAAAAGGAGTTTGCAAAAGTGTCCCATCGCAATCGCCAGTCTATTGGTGCATGCTTTTTCTGGGTTCCTCTCGGTCCCCGTTGAATCAGTGGCTCCAATTCTGTCCAAGTGGACTCTAGCGATGCGGCGTTTGGAATGTTAGAAATAAAAAGGTTTTCTAGGAAGGTTCCTTGTAATATCCTGAAAATTTGAGCATTAAATAGTGACCTCGAGATCCGTGCCCGACTAGTCGTAGGTTTGACCAAGTGATGGTCAAACAATGAACACATGGAATGATGAATTGACGTGGTACATATGTGACCTAAGTGTAGTAAATGGTATTAGTTTAGGGCCACATACACCTATCTCTGGTATATGCGCTTAACACCGAAACCGGAGAGAGGATATAAGGGTTTAATAACCCTAAAATCCTTTTGTTTGGGTTATTGAAGAGAGAGTTAAGAAGAGACAGAGAGGGAGTAAAGAGGAGTTATTGAGCCAAAAGTTAATGCAAATCAAGAGGGGGGTCAAGCATTGATTGTTAGATTCGACGTGTGAAAGATCGTTGAAGCGAAAAGCTGGAACCCTAGCCATCAAACCCAACAAATCAATCCTTTAAAGGGATTATTGAGGTGAGTTTCATTAGAATTAAATGCATAGATGCTTTATGGTTAAATTTAGTCAAATATGGTTAAAATGGTAGATTAAAGACTTAGAAAATAAAGAAAATAGAAAAGGAAAAGAGTTGGTAGAACAGCCCGAAAGGGGGGCTGAATCTGACCAGATCTATTAATCGAAATAGAGATTCGATTAATCGAAAAGTCAGGGATGCGCGATTTCGATTAATCGATCTGGAAATCGATTAATCGATGTTGAAGGTCGATTAATCGATTTAGAAATTGACTAATCGACTGGGTACCTCCAGTGGATAGAGAAACAAGACCTGGGGAAATTGACTAATCGAGTTGAGAAATCGATTAATCGATTTCGAATTTCGATTAATCGATTTGAGATCAACTAATCGATTTCGAACTTTCGACCACTCGATTTGAGAATCGACTTTACTATGTTAAGGATTTCGATTAATCGATTTGGGATTGATTAATCGATTTTGGATCTCGATTAATTGATTTGGGTTTCGATTAATCGATTTTGGGAATCGATTAATCGATTTTAGCAGTTTCAATTGACTTTCTAGTTTGACCTTGAGATTCATGGAGGGTCTAGGACCTTCTTTATTACATCTTTAGTGATGTGTTGCATATGTTGTGATGTACCATAGGTGGTACGTGTGAAAGCAAGCACAAGGAGCCGCGTGGGACCTTGAGGCTTGGACCTTCGGAGACCAGAGGTAGGGAACACCTTGAACATGTACTTTAATTGCAAGAGCATGTATGTAGTGATATAGAACTCAAACTGAGAATATTTTAATTGTGTAAATCTTTGTGAAAAAGGTGCGTGTGTGATACCAAGAATGTGATAAAGGCATTTGTGTGATGCGAGTAATTGAGACCAAGTAATCAAATGAGAATGAGACATCCCCAGGAGATGAGAAAGTAATAAAGGCATCAGTGTGATGAAAGTAAATTAGACATCCCAGGGATGTAAGCATGATTGAATAACTACTGTTGAGGCGTAACTGATATAAGATAACACTTTACACGATGAACAACTATATGTAAAGCACATGTTATTTTTGTTATTTAAGGTTTGATTAGAATACCCCACCGACGTGGCGGGATACCCACGACTGACTCGGCAGGATATCCGTGACCGGTACGGCGGCCAATCCGTATACCTGTGCGAAGGTCTATCTGTACACAGTAAGCACATCCCAGGGATGTTGAGATAAGATTTAACCCCACCGCCTATTGAGAAATGGGCTTAGGTAGTATTTCCAGGAAATACATATAACAACTGTCTATTTAGGCGACGATGGTGGGTATTCCATTAGGGATCGATGCTATATTGCTCGAGGATTACTTAAGTTGAAGATTTAAGTTTTGCTTTAGGCCTGTTCAGAGTCAATCATGATGAATCAACAGTAAAGTAAGACATGCAAATTACCATCTTTTAAACTGTTTTCTAGTAAATGCATAGACATATCATGCTTTAAGTATCATGGAATATATGTGAGACTTGACTTATATGTTCATTGTGTTGTTCCCTATTGAGCTAGAATGTAGCTCACCCTTTAGACTATACGTCGTAGGTCCATTATTAGTAGCGGCTGAGGCTTCGGGAGACGTCGATCCGGGTGATTCGGATTACGTGCCTGGGAGCGAGTTGGAGCCTCGTCCGGAGGACTTCTTCTAGGAGACTCTGCTGTGTACTTTGATAGAGAGTCAGTTTTGAGAGCAGATTGTACGGCTTGATATGTCAAGCCTTTATTTTTGTCAAATAATGTAATTAGATAGATATAATTCTTTTGGGCGAACCATCTGGGGTGATCTGTTTATCACCGATGGTTCGGATCGGTTCTCTGTTCATGCAGTGGCATGAAAGTAGAACCGTCTTTTGCATATGCCAGATGGGCATATTAATTTTCTGCCTTATGCAGTTATTTGCTTTATCTTGTTATTATTGCTTGTCATACCAATGTTTCGTGCATAGTTTTGGGCACGGTCTGGAGGATCGTACTGATGGCATGGGTTTCGGGGTGTCGAAATTTAGGCTGTCACATTCCTAGTTTGTTGCGATCGTCAGGTGCAGATATTTAACGACACTGCAACACGTCAATGATCACACTTTAGAGCGAGTGTGAGTTACTTCTTTACTGAATTGTTTGCCTGTGAACATCAGAAGCTATGTCTTTTCTTATAATTTAGATAGTTTAATTTTTCTCCCCTTCCCCTGTTATCATTGTAGTTTTAATCAGTTTAGACTTCCCAATTCTGTTGTGAGTTTAGTTATGTGGGAATTTATTATAGTTTATTTAATTTAGTATTCTAATTCTATCAGGAGTCTAATTAATTTTAGTTTCCTAACACTACTAGAATTCTAATTGATATAGTGTCCTAATACTACTAAAAGTCCAATTAACATCGATCTCCTAATTGTACTAGGAATGCAAGTGTATTAATTTTTATAGAACTTTAATTAAACCAAGCATACTAGTTATACTGAAATTCTAAGGAAAGCACGTATACTAGTTCTACTAGAATTCTAATTAAAATGGAGACCTAGTTTTACTAAAACTCTAATTTAAACGATGAATTAATTTTATATGAATAAAATAGAAAAAAATCTAATTGAGAGAAACAAACTAATTTGATTAAAATTCCGATTAGAGCAATAAATTAACTGTGCTTGAAATCTAATTAAAGCAATGAATTAATCATACTAAATTCTAATTAAAATAAGGGACTGATTTGACTAAAATTATGATCAAAGTAATGAATTAATTATACTAAGATTCTAATTGAAATAAAAGGATTGATTACTGATACTGGGGTGTTCATAAAGCGAGGAATTAACTATGCTAGAATTATCTAATTAAAATAAAGGAAGTAATTTTATTTGAGTTCTAATCGAAGCAATTATTCTAAGGATTTAATTAAAATAAAGCATGTACATCGACTATACTAAAATTTTAAGAAGAAATTATGGAACTGATATTATAACCCTAATTAAAACAACTAAGTAATTCTAAAAAAAAGGGTGTTTGGGCCCGCTATGCTAAAGAAGGTTGGCCTCGTTCTCGAGTACCCTCCATAAGCTCCCTTGGGCAAATCGGATGGCTGAGATTAAAGATAAATTGGATCTAGGATTAGAAAATAGTATTTTTAGATTTTTTCAGAGTCGATTTCGAAGTAATAATTATGAATGAAATTGAGAAACTAGAATTATAGGAACTAAAATTAATATTTAGGATTTTTAGAAATATTAAACTAAGAAATTTAAATTTCTAGGACTGAATTCCGGTCCAAAATCAGAAAATCAGACCGTATGATTAAAGACTGGTTCTAGAATCCAAGGACTAAAACCAGAAATTAATGATAGGACTGGAAATTGAGATTTTAGAATAGAATTAAAGCATAGGGTCGGTAAATTAGACCGTCAGATTAAGGACTGGTTCTAAATTCGGAGAACTTGAACCAGATATAAAAAATTTGCGATCTAAAAAAGGGTGCTACGGTCTCGGACTGAAAATTAAAACCTATAATTAAAACTAAGAGAAAGATCCTAAGTCTAAAACTAAGATTTTTACCTAGGATCGGGGCTGCAGAGAGAAACCTCGAAGATTATGTGCTTGAATTTTGAAATCATGGTTAGGTTGCTCTATGTGCTCATTCTCGGAGTTCTCTGGTTTTGGAATCTCAAAAAAGTCCGTTCTCTCTCGCACTCCTCCCTTTTTTTTTAGGTCAAAATTAAAAAAAGCTTTTATAGGTTTTTCTTCAAGTAAACGCACTGTTTCAGGCATTTAATAAAATTGCGCTCCGATCTCCCGGTGCTTAATCACTTTGAGTCGGTCACCGACTCAGTGAGCGACCGGCTGACTTGGTCAGCGAGTTTCCTAGTCCTAATAGCATTAGAACTAATTGCGCGCCCATTTTAGGGTGTGTAATCCAATTAAACGCCACTCTCGAAGCATTTAATCCAGGAAACTTAGGAATCAAGGATGGTGAGGCTAGGCCAAGCATAGGCCAATTGTGCGCTGGTAATGGGGCGCTCCATCTGATCGTGCGTCTCATGATAGATGTGTAATCGAGTCTCGAGTTGGTATGGGGAAAGGAAGTCTGGTCTGAGAAAGGACTAATTGCGCGCTTGTGATTTGGCATGCAATCGAATTGAGCACTTGATTTTAGGTGCTTAATTCGAGATTGTTCGGGTCCGAGTCGCGCTTGAAATGTCAAGCTATTGTTTCAGCCTGCATTTCGACTATATACTATTGTTTCAGTATATAGTCTCCCTATGTTGGGATTTGAGCCACAGAGCTATTATTTTAGCCTGTATTCAGTCATGTACTATTGTTTCAGTGTATGGTTCTCACGTCGGGGGTATGGGGCCTATGCCATAGGACTATTGTTTCAGCATATGTCCAACCATATACTATTGTTTCAGTATAGAGCCTCATATTAGAGCAAAGGGGTCTGAAATGGAAGACTATTGTTTCAGTCTGTATTTCGACTATATACTATTGTTTTAGTATATAGTCTCCCTACGTCGGGATCTGAGCCACAGAGCTATTGTTTCAGCCATGTACTATTATTTCAGTGCATGGTTCCCACATCGGGAGTATGGGGCCTGAGCCACAGAACTATTGTTTCAGCCTGTGTCCAACCATATACTATTATTTCAGCATATGGTCCCATATCAGGGTTATGAGGTCAAAGGTTGACCGAACAAGTTTGTATATTTCGAGAGGGAAAAATGGAGGTGTCTACAGCTGAGTCGTCTACCACAACCCCCCCTTGTCCTACACCCCATCCTAACTCTCCACCCTCTTCCCCATCTTCACCCACCCCTACCCTCCTGATTTTCACTTCCTCTACGAAGACGAAAAGTTGATGACATCCCGTAGTCAGGACGTGGTGCTCTTTTTGACGGGATAAATTTTTGAAGACGACGCACAGTGTATTTTTGTAATTAATCTTAGTTTATATGAATAAAATCACTTTCGTTTAATTTTCTCGTTTATATGAATACAAACTCAGGTTTCTATCGTTAGTAGCGCTAGCCCTTCCGTTCGACTACTTGTGTCCTTGCTGAATGGGAAGAGAAAGTAAGCTTCAGTAGCTTATAAATTTTTTTGCACCAAATAATAATAGAAGTGAGTATATTACATCGAAAATTACATGTCTCAAAGAACTAGTAACATATGAGGGGCGTTGGCACATTGTCTTGGAGGCGTCAGCACCAAGGATCAAAATATCGGTAAACCGATACGTATCGTCCTGACCTCCAGGACGATACGTATCGGGTATCGGCTGATACATTGAATGTATCGGCGATACATTGAATGTATCGGTTTGATACATTGAATTTTATTTATTTATTTCTGATTTTCTACACAGTCGCCATCGATTGTGTAGACAGTCGAAAAAAAAAATAAAAAAAAATAATTTTGATTGTCTACACGATTGTCTATAAAATTGATGGTGATTGTCTACACAGTTGCCATCGATTGTGTAGACAATCGAAAAAAATATATATATACATATTATCGGACGATACATTGAAATTATCGTATGATAATTTCAATGTATCATCCGTATCGTCCAATACGGGCGATACATTGCCCGTATCGGACGATAAGTACATTGTTTTTAAGGGGGTACGATACAATGCCTTCGTATCGTACCGCCCAAGTCCAAAATCGATACTTATCGGACAATACGTATCGGTATCGGACGATTTTTTGACCCATGGTCAGCACGTCTACAAAAAGCATCAGCACTTCGAAATCTTAGATTAACAACATAACCTGTGATTATATCCGTGTATTAAAGCAGTGACGCCCCATTGTCAAAGTGGTGACGCCCCATTGTCAAAGTAGTGATGCCCCATTGTCAAAGCGCTGACTCGAAGCATTATCGCGTAAATTAACAAAGAAGCGACTGTTTCAAATCTGGTCAATTTGGGATAAACAAAAAGAAATTTCTATTAATATGGAAAGAAATATTTACAAAGATTAACCAAGAAGTTGATTACATGTAAGATAGACCTAGAAAAAATCTAAACAAAGATTGACACGGTAAAGTTTGCAATGGAGATCAGTCTCGGGGTCTTTAAATTTTTAGTTCCGTCAAGAGAGATGGCTCCCTCTTGTTGTAAATTTCTAACCCACCATCGTCGTAGAGGAGCTTGCATTTAGCATTTAACATTTGATGGTGAGATTGTTAAGAAGTGGGGGAAGGTGAGAAGTTGGAAAAAAGGGTCGGTTTGGGACGAGGTTTATTGCAACAGGGGGTCTTGATAGACGATTCAGCGTCTGGAATGGGTCGCTGTCGCTTTAACTTTTCTAATCTGTTTACTGTAGCTAGAAGTTCAGCCCTTTGCTTTTCAAGGATTCGATCAAGCCTTCTACTTAGCTCGTCATGGACTGATTCATTCGTCATGGGGTTAGGGTCAGGAGACGCAGAAAGACGATGAGTTTGGAATGGAAAGGGTTTGTGAAGGGACGTGACTTTATAGGGAAAAAAGCCAGGGTTTAAAATGTCACTTCGAAATAAATTTCGATGGTCGATGGCAGGTAGTGTATTTCATGTTTGATGTTACCCGTGGCGCTTGTTCTTAGAAGCATCAGCGCTTTAGTAAGATGATTGTCGAATCGTCATCGCTTCTAATTTGAAGCGTCATTGCCTCAATTATGGGCGGTGATGCTTCTTGACTTAAGCGGCATTTTGTTTATTACGAATTTCAAGGACTTTAAAATTATAGACTGTGTTGTCTTTTCTGGCATTCTTTCCAATATTATTTATTACAGCGGCTATACGTATCTCAATAAAAATGCTCTTTTTCTCAGAAAATATAAAAATATATTTTAGGTTTCCGTCAGTTTAATCATATGACCATATCCTTTCTTCTACCTTTCGTTGCCAAACCAAACCCCCTTCACCATGGCGGAACAACCCAACTCCGAGATTAGCCAAGCCTTTAGACTCCTCAATCGTATGATTGAAAGTGTGCAGGTGGATGTCCTGGAGCAACAGCTCACGCTTCTGGCACAGAAGAAGGCGAGGTTTCAAAGGGTGATGCACGAGATTGAAGCAGAGTGGTAGGGATTGAAGATATTTCTTCCAAGTTTGACGGGCAGTTGCATGAACTACGGCGCAGTCTGAAGGGGGAATAGTCTACCCCTAAATGATGACTTCTCAGGCGGTTGTGCTGATGTCTCTCATTCCTCTTTCCTATGTTTTCTTTTCTGGGTCTTGTACAGTTTGTTATTTTTTTAATATATGAATACATTAGTACAATCTCTGCTTTTGTCGTTTACATTAATACAATCCCTGCTTTTCTCGTTCTGGTCGGAGATGCATATCGCTTATTGCTAGCTGTGGCAACGCCTCAGCTAGCCCTAATAATCATGCCTCTCGGTTGATGCGTTAGCCCTAATTTTTAGGGCACTATGCTTCATGATGCCTCGCATTTCACATATTGTTAAAAGCGACATCGCCTCAGATAGCCATAACATTCAGGGCGTTATGTCGATGCGCTAACCCTTATAATCTGCAATCTTCAATAAGTCGAGTCATCCCTTCTAATTAGAAGCGCCATCGCTTCTAATAAGAGGCATCATCGCCCTGAAAGTTAATGGTGTGGTCACTTTTTGACGTAAGCAGGGTTTCGTTTATTCCGAGTCTCAACATTGTATATCTATCCTATGTACATTGCATGAATTCAGTGCATGCTACGTACATCAACAAATTCTGGCTCCTGTTTCCTGCTTAAATAATCTACGTTTATCATCATGAAAACCTCGCAGTCATAACCGTTTCTCATTTATATAAATACAATCTTAGTTGTTCTCGTCGTGCAGGCGCCGAGCCGTCTACAAAATGTGTCAGTGCTTTGAAATGACAAATTAACAATATATCCTTTGAATAAATTTTATGTATTAAAAAATTCTCGTGTAATATGATCAGTGTACATTGTATATCTATCTTATATAAGTAGCCCTATGTATATATAATCTTCAGTACAATACTATGTATGTCAACAAATGTTATAAATGTACATTTATGTATAACAAAAAATTTATAGAAGCGATTCCACATCGTCACTGGCATCCCAATTCTCTTCCTGATGGCATGCCCAATCTCTGCCCTGAATATTTCGATGTCTTCCTGCTTGAAATCTAGCTGGAGTTTTCTGCTTAAATAATCTACGTATTTCATCACGAAAACCACGCAGTCATAATCATTTGTTTGGCGGGGCACAATGACATGGTCACTGTCCCAAGGACAATTGTCAAAAACGGAAGTCGGAGCGTCGTGCATATGAAGCAGGGCTAGGAGGTAATGCATCTGTCAATAAAGAAAAAGTAAACTATCAGTTACACATGTATTTAGAAAAGAAGAGAGCGCTGGCGCACCAATGTCAAAGCGCTGATGCCCCAATTTCAAAGCGCTGATGCTTCATTCTCAAAGCGCTGACGCCTCATTATCAAAGAACTGACAACAAAATGTCAAAGTTCTGACATATTGACGCCACATTGTCGAAGCGGTGACACTCAATTTTCAAAGGGTTGACGCCCCATATTAAATGCGGCAATGCCTCTGCTAAGAGCCATAAACGATCTCGACGTTACTTTTACGAATATTCAAGCGTAGCTTACTAGTGTCTTTATCGCCTCGCCAAATTTAGTTTTTAGAAGACGATTTGGGAGGGGGCCAAGGACATTGATTTTATGAGTTGAGGGGGTCGCCACAGTAAGCGCCTAGTGTCTTGTCTTTTTGATGTGAATCAAAATATAAATTTGTTCATAGTCCATCGCATTCAAGGAGCGATTTTTATTTATGACGAAACGTGGCAACGACGGCTTGCCATGATGCCCCAAAAAAAAGTTGGCGTAGTAGATGCTCCATCCCGCCATGTCGGGGGGCGCGTACTTTCCACTCTATTTAATGTACCGCTCAAAATCTCTAAATCCTGTGTTCATGCATGTGAGTCCGACGACGTCCATGCGGAAAGTCTTTCTCTTCTTCTCAATGTTCTCCCACTTGTCGACGACCCTAAAGTACTCGATCATTATCTACATACGAAAGTATAAATATCAATATGAAATCAGAATAGCGATAGGGTTGAATAAGGGATTAATACTTACTGGATCTTTAATTTTCTGTTTGGATCGCAGGCAGCGCATCAACTCAATGGTAATACGTCGGGACCCAATAGTCGAGATGACAGTTCTACATTCAAATTAAAATATGAGTAGATCAGTCGTTAGTGCTTCAAAATAGATGCGCTACCGCTTCATAGTCATAACACTGACGCTCTAATCTAAAGGCAACAATGCTTTGACAATGACGCCCTGACGCTTCGAAAGGCATGTTAAAAGTTGTATGTAGGGAATATACTTACTCGTTCTATCTGTTGAGAATTTTCCAAATAGCATTCATATAGGCTTGAGGTGGGGCATCAGCGGCCGATAAATCCACTGCTTTGGCCTTATTTTTACGGGTATGGGAGACCAGCTCTCCCTTTCTTTTAGAGTGAGTTTACGAGAGAGGAATCGGGAGGCCTTTAGCCCAGGTCCTCTCACTTTTCCTGAAGAATAATGGGACTTCGTCCTCCACTTCTTCTTCCACCGAAGACCTCTCCTCAATGCATGGTTGCGTAAGGGACATCTCAGAACCTTCGTCATGAGACGCAACAGGCGATGGTGGTGGAGGCAGAGATTGTGGTTGGGGATGGGGTTTCTCCTTTGTAGGAGGTTAGATTTTGGACCGTGGTGGACGCAAGATTTTTGATTGGGTAAGGGCTTCGTGTTTGAAGGGAGTAGGAGGATCGAGTTTGGGTGGGGTGCAGAGTCTGAATGTGGTTGGGGCTGGGGCTTGGTTTGTGGTTATGGCTGGGGCTTATGGGTGGAGTTGGGGATGGGGCCGTGATTGTGGTTGTGTGTGGGGTTGGGGCTATAGGCGGGGTTGGGGCTCAGAGCAGTCGCTTCCTTTCGGGCAGGCGATGCAAGTCGACCGAGATTCAGGCGGAGGCAGAGCTTTGGTGTTGGGGGAAATGTGTGTGGAAATCCCTAGTGAGGCCCAATGGACTTCCCGCCACACTACAGGCATGCAATATGATAAGAATACCAGTTTATGTTTAATCAATAGTTAACATGTAGAAGCGTTCACGCTTCATAGTCGAAGCATCGACGCATCATAGAGAAGCATCGTCACCTCCTGTAGAAGAGTCAACGCTAGATATTAAGGCGTCGACACATCATAGAGTAGCGTCTGCACTTTTTCATTGGATTTCCTCAAGCTCAGCATTTATCTAGCATAGTTTAGAAGCATACCTTGGATAGACATACTTGTTCATTCCGAAAGAGGGAGAACTGATTCTTAATATAACCTTGTTCCTTCCAGATAATGGCGTTCTGACCCTTTAATTTCTGGTTCTCCTGTTCCAGTTGAAGAATGTTTACCTTCAGTTGTTGGTTCTCTTGTTCCAGCTGAAGAACCTTTGTATAGAGGTCGTCGAAGCCTTTGCTCCACTCTCTCGTTGACTTCTCACAGTCTATAATTCTTGAATCGACAGACTGCTTCCATTTTTCATCAATCTACTATTTTGTGGACTTACGAGATTTGAGTTCTTCTTCTTCTTCTCCCTTTTCTTCTTCCTGTTCTTCTTTTGTCTCTTCTTCTTCTTCTTCCGCTATTGCCGAGGCACCATCGCCTCATTTAGAAGCAAATATTATCTTTTAGAGGCGTCATCGCTTCATTTGAAAGCGGTTGTGATTCTATGTTATAGCGATAACGCTTATATTTAGATGCGATATCACCTCATTTCGAATTTACCTTGTGATCAAAGTCCGCGATGTACGGTTTTCTCGTTTTATAGTTTACATCCCATTTCAGCAACCTTGGAAAGCAGACAATGCCAGCAAGAACTCAAATATGAGAAAAATAAAATAAATATTTGATGACTTTCGTAATCGTCAACACTTTATAGGAAATAAAACATGACATTCTGAGAGACGACATTACCTATATGGCAATAGTGCAGTCATAAATATTATAAACATGCGCTGCGTTTGCTTTCTCAGCTATATCCCTCATCCTCTTCCCTTTGTCTACCCACATTAGAAGTTAATTGTATGCGTGACGGTCCCATGAATATATGTTGAAATTAGAGAGATCATCAATGAGGTCGAGGTGGGGGTTCTCGAGGGTGTATTTTGTGTTTGAAAAAAAGGACGGTGGCAAGGACGAACAACATATAGAGTTTCAGAAAGTCGTCGTCAGCATCCTGCTCGAGACTGTCACTTTTTCGATGTGTGCCCTATTTACATCTTTGATGTCCCTGAAAAACTTATATCTAATGGTCCGTTCTTCAGGAATCTGTACCTTCGAAGGGTAACTCGAGGGGGGGTCGGTCATTCGAAGACCAGTTATCAAGGTAAAATCAAGGGCCCGAAATCTGATAATGCAAGACTTGTCAATCCCAAAATTCTAAACCATGCCATGGTCCCAGAACTTGATGATTGTGCCCAGGAGACTGTTGATGCTTATCACGCCGTTTGGAGCCATAAAGAATACACTGAAGATCAAATTCTTAAGCAGATTTTTCATCCCCTCAGATGTCGCGTCATAAATGACCCGACACTTTTCGATGGTGCACTTAGCCATTGGGGTCTTGATAACCATCTTCAAAATATATAACACAGAAAAATAAGAAGTTTAGAGAAAAATATACTAATAATTGGAGAGACGTCGCTTCCATGTACAGGCGCAAGCACCTCAAATGTTGAGCGTCGACGCTCCAAAAGCTAGCGCGGTGATGCGCCCCCGCCCATATATGAGGTGCAACAGCTTCATCTATGGAAGGAATGATGCTTTTATTTATCATTTTTAAAATGGGATGAAAATAAAATAACACTCACCTTATTACTAGATGCAGAAATAGGTTTCCGCCGCTTTGATGTTTCTTACTACGCTCTGAGAAGATAAAAATTAGGAGGGCAAACGCGAAAAGTAATTTGTGAATGTGTAATTCATAAAATTTCTGCCTTAAACACTTTTCTTGAATGGGAATGATAGCCATTATACAACATGATGTCAGGCGCCGTAATCCCGTCCGCCTCGCCCTGTTCCTCATTTAATGTTATGACAATGGTCATAAATAAAATGCATTCGGATGTTGTTTCGCACAAAATAGTTCTACGTGTCAAATTTGGGGCGCTTCGTATCATGTACGGGGTGCTAATACTTCTTTCTCGTCGCAGGAGCGCTAATAGGAGATAGCGTCAGTGCTTCTTACTTGAGCGCTAGCGTTTCTCAGGGAGAGTGAAACTTCCTCTGACAGAAGGGCCATTAATGTTCAACATTCGAGTAATAAATGCTAAATATTCTGCCAATTAATGGACTCCCCGAAGGGGTCTCTTAAGCAGTCAATTCAAATGGTAATGATTACCATTAAGAACCACGAAGTCATGCCCTACTTCTTATTTAATGTTATAACTATGGTAATAAATAAAGTAAGGTCATGCGCGCTATGTGTCATAAAGAAGGCGTCTTCCATTTCACAAAGAGAGCACAAACGCTTTGACATAGTCGCGCAAACATTTCGTACCTAAGAGTAAATGCAACATGCGCAGGCGATCTCCCTAATAAGGCGCCTTAAATAATAATTTCCAAATATAATTATCACCATTGAAAATTATGATATCATGCACCGCTTTTAATTAATGATATTACATCAGAAATCGTGATAGCGTGTCGTATAGGAAACGCAATCACCTCTTTCATAGAAGTGTAAGCTCTTCAAATCAGGTGGTCTTCTCGTATGTCTTTTCGAATATAATCATGACAAAATTGCGATGTCAGGCATGAACTCTCAGCACCTCGCCACGCTTTGCCTTTTTGATTCTGTCAGTGTCAGTGGTAGCCATGATTAAAGCGCGGTGAAATTAAAAAATGGAGGGACTGTCGCATCAATAACAAAAGTGCTACGTGTCAAACTCCTATCAATATGCGTAGAGATATCTCTACGTCCGGGCGCATATCCCCGACCCTCTCTCTCTCTATATATATATATATATATATATATATATATATATATATATATATATGGTAATGATTACTTGTCCTGACTTGGGATGGAGACCATACCTACCGAGATTAAATAATTTGGTTGGAAAGTCTTTATTGAAGCTGGATTGGGAGACTCTATGGTAACATCTAGAAAAGTGGCCTTGACCTTTAAGTGGTTATTAACTTATTATGCAATGGTATCGAAGACAAATGTGACCTATACCCACATGTCACAATATTGTCTGATTTTGGACTTAGGTTTCGGCCTTGATTTTATTTCTGGTATGAGCTTAAGTCCTCACCCAACACACACCATAACATATAGTGTCCGCAATCACAGATAGCCCAAAGTCGGGACTTTTCCCTATCCAATATGACTCTATTATAGCCTCCCACCTTATAGAAGCCCTGATACCATTCTGTGACAACCTAGACTCACATGTCACAATATTGTTTTGTTCTGGACTTAAGTTCCCACCTCGATTTTGTTTCTAGCATATGTTTAAGTCCTTGCAAAAAAAGTACCATAACATGTAGTGTCTACAATCACATATAGCCCAAGGTCAAGACTTTTCCTTATCCAATGTGGGACTATTACAAGAGCGTTCCCCATCTGTTGATGCAATGGCTTCCACCCGAAGCAGGGTTCAAGCTTAACATCAATCGAGCGAGTTCCATGAGTAGCTTGAGTAGTTGGGAGAGATGAAGTTATTCATGATACATATGGCTCCTTCATTTGTACTTTTGCTAATTTTTCTTAAGGGATCGACTCTCCTCACCTTCAACCTAAGACAAATCCCCCACCTTCCCACTCTTGAGTCATATAATGTCTCTTCGCATTATTTTATCAATTCAAGTTGTCCAAATGGGTGAATATTTTATGATCTTTGTGCAGCCCAAATTCATCTATTACATATTATGAATCCTATGTTAAATAGGACAAGTGGTCTATACTATACTTTCTGAATCAAATAGTTTCAACCCTCAGAAGAGCATGATTTTTTGGCTGGATGATGTTCATTTGATGCTTTTTTTTTTTTTTTTTTTATAAGAATGTTCATTTGATACTTAGTCGCTTAAAAATTGGATTGGCCAAAAAAGTAAGTCATATAGCCTAAAAAGGAGGATAGTAGGGTTTTATTTGAGCTCGCATTAACCTCTTCTTTAATATTTATTTAAGGTTTTTGTTTTAGCGAATGAAAAATGAGGAGAAAATTTTATTAATCAACTATGTCTGGTTCTCTTGCGGGAATGATTTGGAAGACTAAAAAAATAAAAAAAAATAGTGACATTTGTTAGCAACATAGCACCCAATTACTATAGATTGATCCAACATTTCTTACGTACGAGCACCTAAGAAATGTATTGAATCATTTGTTTTTAATAAATAAATCTGAGCGCAACTAGATCCAAGTGCTGAAGCCATTGATTTCATGATGATAAGATCTACCGGAAGGTATAACCCTAACTGTTTGGGACCTCGATGCTGTCACGTCCTAGGGTTCAAGAAGATCCTTATATAAATGACCCATAATACCATTTCTAATACCATTTCTTTGCTATGTCCACCTTGTGGATTGCAATCTTCCATAATGGCTGTTTGGAACTGTTGCCATGAAAGCTTCAAATTTTCTGGAAAAACAGGAGGATCAGCAACAGAACCATGGTTCAACATTTCAGCCAAAATGTTTCGGTTTCAGTCCCCACCGAAACCAAAACTTTAACATAAAAATTCAGAATTTTCGGCATTGTTTGTAGTTTTCGGCCGAAATTTCGATCCAAAATTTTGGTTTCAGTCCCCACCAAAACCGAAACGAAATACGATATTTTAATCCTTGAACGAAACCTTCTCTAATAAAAAACCTGCTCCCACAAGCTCAAGTTATTATCAAAATGCAATTTTGCTCTATATTATGAGCAATGTGATTGATAGACAAAAAAAACAACCATAATAAGAGGTTGCATTAGGTACATTGGCCATGTCTCGTTGATCATGCAGTCTCAGTTTGAATGAATAAACCTTGGAAGATGGACGTGAGCCACTTGTAAAGATCTGATGGGTCATAGATTGCATAAAAAAAATCTCCACCAAGTGAATAAAAACAGTTAATGACCCTTTAAAATGAAAAGCCCATATAAATCTACTTTTATTTATTTATTTAAATATGCAAGCTTGGCTCAAACCTACGACCTTGAGGTTGTGATATTGCCAACCTTCCATTGTGCCCAAGCCCTGTAGAAATCTATTGTCAAATACTTTTAAACTGAATTACCATTCAAATCTTCAAGGCTACCAGCATTTGCATCCCTTGAAAAGGTATGCGCACTCATTGATAATTACATCCTAATTCGAAGAGATCAGTTGCTCGACTTGGAGGCCCTTCAAGGAAAGGAGAATCACCAGTATCCTAGGAATCCAAGGGAAGGACCACTCATTGATAATTACACCCTGTAAGTTGGAAATTAATTAGGAGTTGCCCCCATTATATTCTACCATTTTTTTTTTTAACCTTCTCATACACTTGCACTTCACTTTTTTTTAAAGGGGGTAGTTGACAATTGAAACTCATTTTTTTCAATTATTTTCATATCAGTACTACTGAAAAAAGACCTTGAGGTAATCATATTATCAAACTTCCATTGTGCTATAGGCCTAAGTCGATGAGGGAGTGCAGCACGAAGACTTCCCAAGAGGTCACCCATTCTAGTACTACTCTCGCGCAAGACGACCTTCCATTTTCACTCCACTCTGACAGTGTATGGCTGAAAAGAAATGGTTGCAAATAAAGTTACCTTCCCTACTAGGCGCGCTTCGGTAACTGCACAAATTGTTGCCTTTTCGTCAAAAGCACTAAATGAATGAGTGTCAGTCTGTCAGAGACGAGACGCTTTGTGCTATAAAAATATAAAATACGGTCTATTGGAATTTCAGAGAGGAGAGAGAGACACTTTCTGTAACTGCACAAGTGCACAGACGCTTTGCCTACAAGGCTGCACAGCGGATAAGATGTCCGCTCATGTCTAGGATAAGTAGCCTTCTCAATTTACACAGGGCTGCACAATGAGCTGTTGGCTCATTCTAGACAAATTCCGCCCCTTCCAACTCGTGAAGGATTTCCTACCCCAGAGACAGAAATCCCCCAAAGAAAGAAGAAACTCAGAAAATACGTAGCCATTCTCAATTTATATACACATTTACAAACCAACCAGACATAAATGTAAATGTCTGATCATATAAAAATTGGTGTAGAACTTAGACCTCAGTAGAAATTTAACTTTTGAAGTATCCGGTTCCAACGATTTACTTCTTTTCATCTTCTTGTGGAAGTGATGCAGTTTCCTATATAAAACCGAGCAGACAAAAAAAATTCGTTACACTTGGATTCAAGTGTTTTTATAGTACGGGGTAGTATAGAGTGACCAACCCAATTTCCAGCAGACGGCTCTCATGCTCTGTGTGGACCTTGAGACACGTAGGGACTTAAAGAGCATGGAGATCTGCACACGTCTCAGAGTCCAGAATTTTCACGGCTCACATGCCATGCCGGTGCTCGGGTTGGTCACTTAAATTATACACTAAGACTTGGTGACATGGGATATGCAGGAAGTACAGAAACTGACCTGGGCATGTTTGGATTTTAGTCTCCGCAGTTCATCTTGAACAGATATGAGCCTGCAGTGGCAATTCGTTGTATCAGTCATTTGAAAATTTGATTTTTGAACTTAGAATTCTAACTAGGGCCATCATATGATTAGGCACACATGGATTTGTGCAGATAAGAAGGGCCCACTTTTGTCAGGTGTTCACAAATCAATAGGGAGCACCTGATCATCAGGATGTGCCTGCCAATATCATTTCCTTTCTCTGTCTTTTTCAAAATACTAACCTCCACTGCATATCGGTGATTTCCTGCAGTAGCTCCTTCTCCCTTTCATGTGCCATCTCCAGCTGCAAAGAAGGGATTATATTATGGTTTGCGTATTCAGATATTCAAAAGGTTCCAGACTTTTATAGTGTTAGAATGACTTCTGTAAAAATTTAAACTTTATTTAATTTTTTTCCAAATTTGCATTAGAATTGATTAGCTCATCGGATGGTTGATAATCTAGAGGCATACTCAGATCAACTCATAAGAGAAGCAGTGGTTCACAGCTTACTTTGATGGGTAAGCTGGATCATACTTAAAAACCTTCTGTTGACAATACTGCAACCTGGAGCTCAGAGTTTCGATCCTAGTTTACCCATAAAAAAAAAATGTCCTACTTTATAAACCTGCATTAGATCGCAGACTCGATCCCAGATTACTGATAATAAAAAAATTCATCTCTTTATAAACCTGCATTAAACCAGCAATAAGATCTTTGGGATGTGTTGATATATTGCATGGTGCGTAATATGTAACATAGGGTATGTGAGTCCTAAGGGTATTGCGGACTTCTATTGCTAGTAGGACACTCTAACCCTAACTAGCCCTTTTTCTGTCTCCCTCTCTGATCTCCTCTCTTCTCTACCGAATCGTAACCCTAAGTTCTAACACCTCTACCATTTTTACTTTAACCCCAATTATCACCTTATTGATGTCTTGTTGGTATCAAAGCCAAATCATTGAAACTGACCTGTCACAGAATGTCATTGTTTCTGACATCAGCATGATATCATGCTCATGGTTATCAATATTTTAACATGCATGATACAATGTGTGATACGATACAGAATACTAAATAAAATAATACATATCTATGATGTGCATCTTTTTTCAAGCTTATCTTATGATACAGATACGATATGATACAGTACAGTACCTGTGCTACACGATATGAATGATGCATATAATTTTTATTATAACCAATTTATTTATTTATTATATTATTTTTTTAAAGTTCATTTTTTTACCCCAAACTCTAATACCCCTTATAAACTCCCGCATCCAGCATTACCTAGGCACTTATACTTTGGGGATTTTTGCCGTGCTGACACTTGGTGACACTTGGACAATCCTCATTACAGTACAATACTTCTAGACATGTAAGAAAATACCACATAATACTATGAAAATGTTCCTCGTTTTGATACAATAAAAGGAACCATCATTTTATAAAAAAATCGTGTAACTTTTATTCACTTATAAAATAAAAAGCTTGGGTCCCTTGAAAACGATTTGTATAATGTAGTATACTTTTAGTTAGGTACATGACATATATTATGTGTCTTTCCATTACATATCTCAATTGTTTCTCTAAGACGGGCCCTTCAATTTTATTTTATTTTATATACATTATACTTCTTTTGTTTTAAATTTTATATTTATTAAGGCCATGCCGCCATATTGAAATCTTTAGAAATTGGCGTGCCAAACATATATGAGATCTTGACACTTGGCACCCGTGCCACATGTCTAGGTAACATTGTCCACATCTATTAAATGAAACAAAAAATATAAGAAAAAAAAAAAGAACAACGAGAAGAAAGAAGAAAAAAATGATAATTTTTTTTATGACGTAGATGATGGGATTGATATTAGCGATAGAGATAAAGAATGAAGACTTTTTTTTTTTTTTTTTCAAAATTTTTGGAAATTACAAACTTACAATGTTAAGACAGGGATTGCTTTAGTAGAAATTAGAATTTGAAAGACAGATTTCATGTAAATATATTGATATGTAATATAATTATAATATACACTTACATCACACTTAATACTTGTGCAAGTATAAGGTTTTGTATAAAAAAATTGAAAAGGTTTATGATTTTATGTGACTAGATTTTTATCTACACTTTATAAAATGGTTTGTTTTGTTCAATTTATTTGATTTAAATACTAAGTTCTAGTGTGACATATGATGGAATGAGTGTCTTCAAGTATTTCAGAAATGATCATAGATTTGTATACATATCCTTTTTTCATTTATAAATTGTTTGCATATATTTATAAAAATCTAAGTGTATGTTACGATACATGAGACAATACGATACAAAAATTCTTAATTACGATACACTATAGGATACACAATTTAACAACCTGGTCCTGTTTACGTAAGCCAAGTTAAAATTTTCACCTCAGAATAAAGCAGAAAGGGTTGTAGCTACATCGGAATCTCATCCTGAGCATCTTTAATTCTTGGCTCCAACTTGGTTTGAGCCAATTTTCATGGTGTTTCATATAATTCTTAGAAACATCTTTCAGCAATTTATCACAAGTTTTCATGCTTCTGAACTCTGTGGCCTTTGGAGCTCTTGATTGTAGCTTGCTGGTGGATCGGTTTTCATAGAAGAACAATCCGCCTTGGTCTTAGGGGCTATTATAATGATTTGAGTGTAATTTGTAATCATCTCCTTCTGCCCCACACCATGGTACAATGGTTTCTCGCTGGCTCTGATATCGGGCTGTTTCTGAGGTAGTTTTTGAGCTTTTTTGATGTTGGTAAGCAATGACTGATTTCTTTGTGGACTGCAGATGCTTTTGTATGCATGTGGACAGTTTTTCAAACTATGCTTTGGGTGTGGATGGGTTCTTCCTAGATTCTTAAACCCGTATTTACTATCTGGACCTTCTTATTCTTGGTCATGAAATAGTAAACAATCATTGTGAACTGTTCTGCTGATCCCAATCCATCACAAGGAATTACAAGTGCTAAACTTAATATTTTATCTCTTGTACACGATCCATAAGGTTGTACCTAGGAAGACGAGAAAAGTTGCATCATATTCTTTGGACCATTACCCCTCCTCAGCCATCTGTTCCTACTCATACCCAATGGGAAATCGATAATTACACTGTCTTGGTATGGTTATTCAATTCCATGGAGGCCATATACAAAATGTTATATTCCATGAGATGACTGCTTAATTATAGGATGCTCTCACACAATTGTATGCTCATACTGAATGATACTTGTATTTACCAATTGTATTGCAAAGTGTTTCGGGCATATCAAGCTGATCAATCTGTAGTTGGGTATTTTGGGTATCTACAAAGATGATGGAATGAGCTTATAGCCAGTACAAGCCTCCTTCAGAGTATCCAAGCGAGGGCCCTAAGATTGCTGTCCATAGACTTGAACGTCAACAAATCTATTGTTTCTCATTGGTTTACGTCCCGAATTTGATCAGTTGAGAATGAAGATCCTTGCCACTAACCCCCTCCATCCTCTTCACACTGTTTTTGCCACTATAGATGGGGATGAGGATTGTTGAGTGATCATTGCATCATCTATCACCGCTCCATCTACTCCTCCGGAACATACAACCCTTATTACTAAGTCTCGTGGTAGGGAGAGTAGAGGAGGCCGTGGTAGAGGGGTGGAAGAGGTTGTGGTGGCCGACATAGCAATTTGGTTTATACCTTCTCCCACAAAACTGGCCATGAGAGGGGCAAATGTTTTAAATTTGCCCCTTGTTACTAAGTCTTGTGATAGGGAGAGTAGAGGAGGCCGTGGTAGAGGGGTGGAGGAGGTTGTGGTGGCCGACATAGCAATTTGGTTTATACCTTCTCCAACAAAACTGGCCATGAGAGGGGCAAATGTTTTAAATTTCATGGTTATCACCCAATTAAATACAAATTTGCTATCTGTTAGTTGTGTTACTAAGTCTTTACATTGTTCAATAACTTTCCTTCCTACTCACAATGCATTTCAGGACCTGACTACGAGATAGTTTTTGACACGGGGCATGAGAGAGATGAGCTCTACTAGTTTAGTGTGGATGGACTTATTGCTCTTGCTTCAAGTTCTCATATTTTACCTGTTTCTAGCAAGACACAAGCTATTCCATCATCTCTCTCTCCTTTCTCTGTCTCTCCATCCCCTTCGTCTCTAATCCTATTCCTTAACTCAAACCACCATAGTTTCTACCTTTCTCCTAGGTTTCTATTTGGTATCAGAGCTTGCCCTGCTAGACCCATCTCTACACGACAGATCTGCTGATGTCAACATGGCATCATGTTGACATCAGCAAGATCAAAATCTTGACCTCTCAGAATGAATTGAATCTCGCCTGGTTACGATCAAAACTCTCTTACGATCCATTTTCTCTCTTGCAATTTTTTGGTTTGATGCATCTTTGCAAAGTTTTCAAAGTAATCTTTGGTGTTTTTGAAAAACACTCGTTTCTCGTTTTTTTTTTGCGATCCTGATTTCGATTCGATGGCTCTTTCTGTCTCACATTTTTCATGGGGTTTGCATCAGTTTTGTATTCTAGCCAACATCTGTTCTTAGATCGAAGAAAAATAATGCAGTTTTGATGGTATTTCAAGCTTATCTTTGGTTCTTGGGAATTTCGGCTGATTAACGGTTTTCAAAGCATTGTATCTTCGTATGGAGATTTTCCACCTATATATGGTAAAGATCATTGTTTCTTCTCAGTGAAGGTTCTGAAAGTGGTCTCACTTGGATTGGGGTAATGACCATCATTTGTTGACATCAGCCTTTTTTGGAGGTTTTTTGTCTGATTTCTTGGAACTTTGTGGCCTGCCTATTGAATCTTCTTATATTGGGTATTCGATTGCCATTTTGTTTGCCTTCTTTTTTTGTGTTGTTTGGTTGTGATATGATGAACTGCCTACTCAAGTTGTGCTATTTTCTATGCTTATATAGGGATCATGGGTTGCTTGTCTTGGTGTAAATGATTTGGTAGCGGCTTATGGAAGAGGTTCTGTGGACACTTTGATAGAAATATGCTGCAAATGTTATTGCAGAAGTTGTATCTACAGGGTAGGTGTTTGATATAAGTTTTGTGAAGATTGTTGTTTGTTGTAATATTAAAGCTAGTGAGACATACTAAGTCAATCCATCTTTTCTCTCTCTCCACCTGTCTCTCTCTCTCTCTCTCTCTCTCTCTCTCTCTCTCTTGTATCTACAGGGTAGGTGTTTGATATAAGTCTTGTGAGGATTGTTGTTTGTTGTAATATTAAAGCTGGTGAGACATACTAAATAAGTCATTCCATCTCTCTCTCTCTCCTCCATCTCTAATCCTAATCCCTAACTCTAATACCTTAGCTTCAACCTTTCTCCCTAATTAGGGTTTACTTAGAGAGAGATGAAGAAGAAAGAAGAGAGCAATGACACATAAAGGGTACATTGTCACTACTTGGATTGTTTTAAGTTACATGAGAAGAGTTCCTTATAAAGAGGAGCAACTACTTACATATTTTTTACCTAAACAAGGTAAGACTAAACTTTTAACTACGCACTCACATCAGGACACACCACATATTACTTCTAACTAAGGGTGGCATTTAGCTGGGCTCGGGCTTCAAATTCTACTATAAATGGGCCGGGCTTGGGCCAGGACTTATTCAAAAATGGCGAAAATCCAAGCCCAAGCCTGGCCCATTGCCACCCCTACTTCTAACACCTAAACAAATGTGGACCCAACATCATCAACATCTCCAACAGGAACCAGAAAAGTAAAAAGAAAACACAGTGAGGATAAAAAACAGGAAAGGGTGTGAATAGGAGATCCCAGCTGCTAAATATCTCAATTCTCAACTCATTAGGATGAGATTCGAGAGATGACTGATTTGAACTGGAAATTGCCAACGGACAAGCTGAGTCAACGAACAAGATCTTGGTTCATACGCAGCAGAAGATTTTTGAGGCGCATGGTCTTGGTCCTATAGACTACCGTTCTATGGGTGTTTCGTAATTTGTGGCTGAGTAAATCTGTAGGCCATAAAAAATTTGGTATGCAATATACTTGTATTTCCTAAATAAATATAACAAAACTGATACAATTGTATTTACGCAACAATTATAACCTCCCTTCCAAAGGCATTACATCTGCTATCTCCATAGTTCCAGTGTAGCTATGCATTTAATCACAGATAGCCCTCATTATGTTTGCGTGACTTGTTAGCAGAAAATATTGTTCCTTTGAAGTCTGGATTAATTGCCATCTTTTCACACAGCTATTGGTTTTATGCCAGTAATGATTAGAAGCTGCATTGTGCAGAATTGGGACAAAGGTACTTGTAATGATAGATAGTATTACCAAGAAATGTACTGATCTAAAAAAAGAAAAAATATTACCAAGAAATGTATGGTCAAGGAGTCAAAATATTTGGTCCATAACCAGAAAATGGTACCAATCACCTTGAATTTGTACATTTTACATAAACAGGTATGCAACAAAACCCGGAGTGTAGAAGACAAGAACTTGTTTTATCAATTTTTAATGATATGTTCTTTAAATCATTAAAAATAGAAACACGATTGACATTGGGTTATTGGATAGAGTCCACATGCATAAAAATAGTTTTCAATAGAAAATAGACATAATTGAGAACATCAAAAGGAAAGTAAATACTGCTGCTGGAACTCTAAATATATCGAAGGGAAGCATTGACCTTGTGTTACTCTAGGATACCTCCGGATATTATTAACACCACCAGTTTCCTTAACACAGTTCATATACCATATTGCCTCAAACACGTCTTAGACCTTATCCTAAACATGTAGCTTTGTATGGACTCAACATGGTGGGTTAATGCATCAGCCTGTACATTCCAAAGAGTGAATCATGATAAATCTGTGCATCCAACTCAAAACCAATTGGCCATGAGTGGAGGGGCACAGGATATTATAAGGGGAGAGACAAGGCTATGATTTTACCCGACGTGGGACTGAACTTCAACACACCCCCGTATGTGTTGGCGGGACTGAGCCAAATCATGTGGACAATTGAACTGGCTGACGTGGAGTCCTGCTCTGATACCATGACACACTCAAAACCAATTGGCTATGAGTGGAGGGGCCAGGGGAGAGATAAGGCTACAATTTATCCGATGTGGAACTAAACTTCAACAAATCACCACTCTTCAGGTAAACTGGGATTCACCGTACACTCATTCCAAGGACAATAGATCCTTTTATTCACGGGATTTCAGGTGTTGCAAAATGTGGGGAATCCATGTCCATGACGAAAGGAATGAAGACGTGTATGATCCATGAAATACATTTTAATGATTTTGGCAAAATGAAAATTATGAATCACTGCATTTAAACAAATTCTTGTCCTAGTACATGTACAACCACTAATGCAGGTGAAATGCTAATAAATATTGAAGGTAAATGTGGTTATGCACCATCATATTTGAAAGTTAAAATATGTGAAAGTGAGGCTGATAGCATACGACTCTGACTCCAGGTTTCAAGTAATTTATAGGAAAATGAACTTATCAAGAGAAACAAACACATGTTCTAAATTTGCAACTTTCCCTGAGGAAAGTAAACTGTCAATGATGAGGAAAAAATAGTTTATGCAATATCCCTCAAGGAAACCCTACCATTACTCACCAAAGATTTTTCTGTTACGATTGCAGACATAGGCATGGATGCTACATCGCCTGTATGATTAGCTGAAGGAATACAAGTCAGATCCAATAGCTTGTTTCAGAAAAGAAAAATAGATAAAGAAGTATGAAAAGGCTAGATACCTGTAAAATCACCAGTACTCAGTTGCCTCATGAAATATAGAATGTTATCCTGTTCAAAAAAACTTAATGAATAAAGAAATCCTAAACAGTCTTAGTCCAAAGAAGACTGAAAATTGCAATCCATACCTTTTGAAGAATATTCATCTGTAACATATTATGCAACTGTGGAAAGAGTGAACATCCGAGAAGATTCAATGAAACATCAGACGGTGTTGGTTGACAAACAGCAGGATGTTGACTAATCACCTACATAATCCATCACCTTTATATAAGATATTCAGTGAAACAGAAATTAAGATGAATCTGTGGGAAAAGTATAGCGCTAACCATATATTCAGACTAGGTAATGTTCTAGAGGATGAGGTGATGTAATTTCTTACAAGGAGTTACTTAAGATAGAAATCCATGAATTTATGATGAATGAAATTAAAAATAATCACATCAACTGAATATGTGTACTATTACTTTAGCACATTCTTAAAACAGTTGATTAATGCTTTAGGTCATGGTGACTTGGTGAGACAGAGATGCATAGCTAGGAAGACAGTGCAGAAACCATTCTACTGCAGAATGTTGCATGAAGCTTCCCATGTCAACAACATCAAATAAAATATGTGAACAAGCATCATCACCCATAGCCTTGGGATAATGGAATACCCTAGCAAATTCATTATCAATGATAGTTTAAACCTGTTGTCTGTCTTGGAGGCTTCCTATTCATTGATAACTTGTTTTTTTAGGTAAGCTGTGATTGAATCGTCAACCTCAAGGTTGCAATATTGTCAAACTTATTGTTGAGATGGAGGCACAACTCCCTGTTCATTTATAACTTCGAGGGTTGCTTCAGTTAAATTTTGCAATACGTTTGACAAGAGATGTTTCTCCTACCATAGCATGGGTGGAGATGTGGAACTTAGCAGCCCCAGTAGGGTTGTGATGTTTGTGTGGGTAGTGGGGCTGGACAAAGATTTAATCTTTGATCATGCTGAATCTATGGGTGGACTATCTCCAATCGAGGTATTATGTGCAAGGCTGAATCTTAGTTGCACGAAGCAGTAGGAAGCGTGTAGTAGGTTGGAAGCAGGAGCGTCATCAAAAGTTCAAAATTGAATAGTTTTATGGTCGGAAGCGGGAGCGGGAGCAAGATTCCCAAGCGGGAGCGGCACGTTAAATAGAAGGTTCCTTCTACTAGGGGCTGAATCAGAGAACCAATCCACTTCCCATTTGTAAGCTTTGAATTTTTATGCTACAAAGCAGGGTGGGTGGACCATTCCCTAAGTCCTTGGGGAAATGGGCCATTCCTAAAGCAAGCGTGCATTTTATGGGGCCTTTGTCCACCACTCCACCTGTAATAATATGGTCTCTGTAGGAAGAGAAATGACAGGATTTTTGGTTATTAAGTAGGGAAGTTCAGTCAATAATCTCAAAGATAGAACAATGGATAGATTAGTAGGCCCATGTTAACGGCAGATAGGGACAGTTGATCTGAAAAGAGAATGGTTGGAAATTTTTCCTAGCAAAAACATTGAAAAGCAATCAATATCTGTCTCTCAATTGGGAGTGTAAAGATGAATTTTGACGGAAGCTCTTGGCAACCTAGGACTGGTGGGGTTGGAATAATTAAGGGATCCGACGGGATACCGTACCATCTAGTCAGGACCTTTTCAAAGCAGAAAAATTGAAAAACAAATCAAAAGGCTGCTCACCATTAGGGACTGTAAAGCTGAATTTTTCTGGTTGCTCCTGGCAACCTAGGAATGGTGACGGGTGGAATAATTAAGGGATCCGACGGGATACTATCCATCTATTTAGGACTTTTGCAGCTGAAGTTATGATATTCAAGTTTTTACAGCATTAGGTTTAGGGTTAGAAAGAGATAAAAAAGATAAGTCGAAGAAAAGAGTTACAAGAAGAGGTTGAAAATCTTATAGCCCCATTAGGGCTACCCGATTCTATCTATATGAACCAAGGCCAAATTTCCCTTGACAATAGAGAAATTACAACTAAGTGTATGTATATTATAAAACATAAACACACAACAATACCTATATATATGTGCATGGACACTTCCTCTCAAGTTGGTGCAAAGATGTCAATCATGCCCAACTTGCCCAAAATGTCTGGTGTCCACGTTTTTATTATTATGCCTGCTAGTTGATTTAAGAACTTAACAATCGGAATGCATATGTCCTTGGATTATATCTTCTGGCTGATGAAGTGGAAATCTATCTCAAAATGCTTAGGATGTTCATGAGACATTGGAATCCAAGGTCTTTCATAGATTCCTTCAACCAGATTAGATGGTAACTGTCATTCCTTATACTCTTCTTCAGCACTTGATCGGGAAACTACATCTGCTTCTTATTTTTCCACATCACTATATTCCCAACTACCATGGAATAATATCTTGTAGTAGATCGACAATCATCATGTGACCCACTCCAATCCGCATTAGAGTAGCCTTGTACATCCAAATTCACATGATTTCTATATAAGATGCCTTTCCCAGAAGATCCCAGAATTCTGTATACCATTTGCGTGTGCAACTCTCTTGGTTTATGCTTATAATGACTACCTACTCGCACAACAAAGGCAATATCAGGCCACATCATAATGAGATAGTTGAATTTTACTACTAATCTTTGATATCCATCCGGATCTTGTAACACTTTCCCATATATCCGAGTGTACCATATCAAAATGATCCGAACTACGACTATCATCAAGAGAGAAAATAGATCTGACTTGTTTGGACAGTTTGCATGTCTCACAATTAAAAATGTTCTTATGCAAAACATCAGCGTTAAGTACCTCGCCCAACACTGAAAATTTGCATGTCCATAATGACAATGCCAAAAATATAACTCATGGTCTGACAAGGTAGAATGAGTGCAGTATCCTGTGGAGTAGAGGAACAG
Organism: Chloranthus sessilifolius; assembly: GCA_021018995.1. Taxonomy (NCBI): domain Eukaryota; kingdom Viridiplantae; phylum Streptophyta; class Magnoliopsida; order Chloranthales; family Chloranthaceae; genus Chloranthus; species Chloranthus sessilifolius. The sequence continues at coordinate 44,505,890 of CM037593.1, read as the reverse complement.
AAAATGTATAAGTTGTGTTCCTCATGACCCCCAACAATCACCTTCCCTGTCCGTAGGTCCTGAAAACACAATATGTGGGAGAAAAAGCAATAGAATAGTTCAACAATTTATTGATACTACTGGTAGATAACAAGTACTATGAAAAGAACAAATACACAAGGTCAGTGCTAAGGAAATATCATCAGAAAGGTGGATAGTTCCTATACCAGTATGGATTTCCAAGATCCATCACCAATACGAACATGTCAGCCATTTTAGTGGTGAAGGATGAAAAACTTGAAAGACTCATCAATCATATGATTGAATGCACCAGTGTTGATGATCCAAGGTGATGAAAGGCATGAGGTAGAACTGGCCATGCTAGCAGTAAGGCGAGAGGAGATCCCTTTTGCATTCTGGAATAGCTTTTGGAATTGCCCTCCTGTCAACTGAATGTATCTGAAAGTGGGAATGGAATAACCAGCCGTCGAGTCTATACTAGCCACAGGCACCTCCTCAATTGGTGCATTATTTTGTGAAGATTCCAGGGTCTGGGGGATTATGAACTTACAACGTAAATCCCAGCAATATTCCTTCATATGCCCCAAACGTTTACAGCGATCACGTTTCTTAGGAGTTTCAGTAGACCCAACAATGGCGCCCACGCCCTCGACTGTGTATGACCACCTCTCCTTGATTTTGACTTAAGAGGAAGAAGTAACAGACGTTGTGGTAGAAGCATTCACGATTTTCTGACGACTTTCCTCATCGAGTAAAAATGGCATAGCAGAACTGGGATGAGTAATATTCTCATTAGCAAGAAACTGGACTTTTATCAACTAAAGCTCGGGATGATAAAAATAGTGTTGACTAGTGAAGACCTCCTCCCAAAGTCTTCCTGTGCCTTCCACATACCACAACTACAATCCGCAACTGAAGTATAGTGTAGACTCTCATTCAATGGATACTTCAATTTATTGAAGAAACTGATAGCCTCCATCTGAAGTTGATACACTTTAGCTGAACTACCCGTTGAATACAATGCAACGATATGATCCCATACTTCCTCTGAGGATGATAAAAATAACTCAGTCGAAATTGAGACTCCACGTTTTTTATAATCCACAACATAATCAAGAAATCATTACTTTTCCACTCATGCATTTTCTTAACATGATGGTCATCATCGGCATTGAGTTTAGCCATTGTCCCATCAACATATGGCCATCATCAAAAACACATCCAGTACAACTGAATAGCTTTGGACCACAGCAAATTAGATATTTCCATTCAATTTTGCAGAGACTACAATAGACATCAGATTGTCATTAGATCCAAATGGACTTAAAGTCAGACCCATGTCCATGAGGACATTATGTCACACTTATAATCCAACTAGATTGCACACAAACCATCGACTAAACCAACAACTGACATGGATAACAATAACTACAATAACTGCAACCATAACTACACTAACAAAATGGAACAATTCAAACAAATTTGCTAGGGTTTGAAAAAAAATATAGAAAATATAAGGTATATCATAGTATAATCCCATAACATAATCCCAGTTAGAAATAATGTTTTAATAAACAAAATAAACTAGGACATAAGCTATATGTAACAATATAAATGCATATGCATGATACATTTCAGTTAAAGTCACTAAAAAAAAATATGACCTATTAATGGATGACTTACCGAATCAACCTATTATTAGATCATTTATTTGGCACACACTTAATTCGAAGACTTTTTATGTTTTTTTCAACAAAAAAAGACAACTTTTGTGACTATGACAATAGCCCAAATCACTGCGAGACTGGCTTGAATAGGTAGAGCAATTTCAACCAACCATTGAGGGTTTCATCCCAAACCAGTCAATTGTTTAACTGTGGTGCCAGGAATCGGGAAATAGAAAAAACTTGAAAACCTTATAAATAAAAATAAAACTCTGCTCAATAGTCTTAAAAAACTCTCCAAAAAAATCCAGATAAATAGGTAGAAAATGAAAATCTCTCAGAAAATTTTCTGCCGAAGGTGATTGGATTAGAGAGTTGCCTTAAGCTAACGTCAGCAGATATCAGTGCTGACGTCAGTAATTAGGAAATGTCGTACACAGTTTCAGGATGATCTGTTGCTCTGATACCAAGATGTTTTGATGTTAAGCGTTTACGGCATTATGTTTAGGGTTAGGAAGAGATAAACAGGGTAAGTGATAAAAAGAATGAGTTAAAGAGGAGAGATTGAGAAGCTTAGCCCCAATTAGGGCTACCCTATACTATGAAAATGACTAACATGAATCAAGGACTAAATAGAAAATTACAATTGTGTACATGTATATTATAAAAAATAAACACATAACAATACTTATATATATTTATGTGCGATAATATCAGCCATCTGATTCCATCAAGGTGTAACTTCAGGGAACTACAAACTGCACATTGTGCCAGATCACTTAACAGTGGAAAGAGACTCCAAAATTGTTATACGTAGGCGCAACAAGAGAGTTTTCCATTTTGGGGAGGCATTATGACTAGCAAGAGGCGGCTTTGGGCATCCTTGTGAGTAGATAAAGGGAAGTATTTTATTTTGGGGGTGTACCCCGATGACTTAATGGCGGTATCGCGGAATGCTTTCAGTTCCTTTGGCCAGCATTGCTAACTGTCATACATATTTTCTCATCAATAATCAAATCTTATTGTGATCTAAATAAGAAGCTTCATTTTCACTTCTCTTATACATGAAGAAGACAACCTAACATATCTAGCACCTCTAATTATATATATATATATATATATATATATATATATATATGGAGAGAGAGAAGCCCGGGACGCTAACCTCAAAGGTAGAATTTTCACGCTACCTTCAAGGTCAACAAGGTGCCACGTGGCACGTCAACATTCCCAAAGTTAATCAATTATCATCAATTTTTTTTAAAAGCGGGTGTGTAACGCCCCTGAATCCATACTGCCAGACCCCAAGGGTTTACCATGCATAAACTTACCAGGACTGGCAACAAAAGAGCTAGAGACATGAATAACAAAATTGAAGTGCAGTAAAATTCCATAAATAAACAGTCACTTATTCATTTCATCACTTTCAAAATGGTTCGTGATGTGGTACGTCATATCTCATCATAACAAAATAAAACGGATACATGCTTTCCTTACAATACAATTGGAGTCATACAAACGCTACTATGACAAACTCTAGTACATATGACCACATACCAACAACCTAACAAACCTAACCACACACAACATACCTCAGCTACTAGAGGACTGTGGTAGATCATCAATCAGCATATCTTTCCCCTTCTGATCAAAAGGTTTCTCTGTGGAGAAAAAATGGGTACGAGCGAAAAACCACAGCTCAGCAAATCCTATCCCCGGAATCCAGAAGTCTTACAAAGAGGATTGGAGAGAGAATTGCCATCTAGGAAGATGATCTACGTGCTCGTGTGTATGTGTGTGTGAGAGCATAAACTATGTAAATGCTACATGCAGTAAAATAGGCAGATAGGAAAACCAATTGCAAAATATTTTCGTAAAACTGTCTTGCTTTCGTAGAAAAGTTCTTCATTTTTTCCATTTTTCTGAGAAAACCATGCTTGTCTTACAGACGCGTTCCTTTTTTTACTTTTCATCATCTTTTCTTAGCTTTTATCTTTCTTAAATAAGAATCTTGCTTGCTTCTTAGGATTTTATCTTTCCACTTTTGTAGCGTCTCACAATGTGGTAGCAACCCACATAGATCGACCATAAGAACACAAATACCAGATGCTCACATACATGCATACATATATGCACAATGTCTGAACCTGGCCAACCCATCATCGCGTGGTCCTCCCCAACGCATTAGGAAATCTGCCCGGAAACAATGGTATTCCATCATATAGATTACATGTTATTAACTTTTTCAGGTGTTAATGTTTGCATGCAAATTCATTTCTTATTCAATTCCTTCAAACATAGGCTTGCAACCCCTTTATAGAAATCATGCTTTCAAAACGTTAATGCTTTACCCCTTGGGGTTTATTCTTGCTTAAGCTTGCTTGTCCTTGCTTAAGATTACTTAATCTTGTTCATATTTGGCATAAAAAACGTTGAATGATCCTCAATCATGCAAACGCATGCTTTATCTACACTCACAGATACTTAATCATGCTTAGGTGTGGCTAGTCTTGTTTAATCATGCTTAATCTTGCAGAATCTTGTTTGAACAACTGATAACATGCTTGCTTTACTCTAATCATACTTAATAAAAGCTAAATATGCATGCACATCTTATTATCATGCTTACTTAAGAATAAAAGATGCTTAGACATGCTCAGCTAGGTCAAAAGATGCTTAAACAAGCTTAATTAACACAATCCAGCTTAACCAAGACTAATGACCCTATGCTTTACTCTAATCATGCTTGCTTAACTCCACTGTTACCTGGACACGTGGCACAGGTGCCACGTGTCAAGGTGCCAATAGATGTTTGGCACGACAATTTCAAAAGATTCTAATACAGCGGCACGGCTTTAAGAAAAATAAATTTAATAAATAGAATATATATATAGAAAAAATATTAACGGAAATCTTGGAGAGCCAATTTAGATATTTAATAAAAAAATATATAATATATGTCATGAACCTCCATATAACTATACTATATTATAAAGATTGTTTTCAACGACCCCAACCTTTACTTAGTAGTTACTAAATTTTACATAATTTTTGTTTTCATAGTTCATTTTATCGTTGTCAAAACAATGAGCATTTTAATCGTATTATGTGGTATTTTCTTACATGTCTAGAAGTTTCGTGTTCTTTGAGGAGTGTCCAAGTGTCGGCACGTGTCAAGTGCCACCAAGTGTAGGCACAACAAAAATTCCAAAAATAGAAGTGCCATGGTAACACTGTTAACTCTAATCATGCTTGCTTAGGATTAAATCATGCTTATACATGCTCAACTAGGTCAAAATATGCTTAAACAAGCTTAATTAGTCATAATGCAGCTTAACTAGGACTAATGGCCCCCTAATCATACTTCAATTTTTAAATCCTGCTTATCATTCACTAAACATGTTTAAAATAAATATAATGCAGCTTGGACGAGCTTAATCGTGTTGAACTAGGCTTAAACGGGCTTAGGGTGATTAATCTCGATTAAGGGCCTTAATCGTGAATCATTATACGTCGTAATCAGCTCGGATCCACTGAGTGGCTAGAGACATCCCTTAGAGGAAGATCTTATGATGCACACGCTCATATATGTCATGATGTGCATTCTTGATCATGCATTACATATAAATTTCAATAAAGAACACAAATTATGGATGATGAATTATGGATTAATGATGATGAATGATGAATGTGAATCAGAACATTGAACATGCCTCGATTATCTTATGTTTAGTATAATGTCCCTATGCCTCAGATAGATAGACTTGTAATCGATTTCATATTATGTTCTGTTTATGATACTGAATGCACACTTTTACCATGTTGCACCCACAAGCACCCATTATCTACACATGTATGCATATTGTTAGATGTATAGGATGTTGTGAGTGGGATTACATGTCAGGACCATATGAGATTATTCTCACACCCTTTTCTTTGGGTGGCCAGAGCAGACAGGTGATGTAGAGGGTGGAGTTTGGGTATACAATGACACTAATGCTCACGATCAGACGAAAGATGGTGTGGATGATGGGTTTGACCCATAGTTTGTGGACTTATGATTTGGGCATTTAATTATTAATTAGGCTTTTTATTGATAGACATTATTGCTTTTTATTAGTTTTATCTTTCAGTTTATTGAACATTAATTACTGTGGGCTAGACTATTGTTATCTCTTAATAATTATGATTTTTAGTTAGTGGATTCAAGTGCGTGGATTTATTAAATACTACCTTGATATTTGGGCCTACATATGGAATTGAATATTGCTAATTTAGTTCTGCATTATGTGCTTAATTTATGGTTAGTATTAATAGGATACTTTCGAGATTGTGTGATATAGTATGACGCTCACGTATGATTAACATAGGTGAAGGCCTAAGATCTTACAATCAACAGTTCTGGGATTTCGGGTTGTCGCAGCTTCACCCCATAGACGTTCATTACATTCATTGCCAGGTAGAAAGGAGTACTCCCCACCATCATCTGATCTTAGAATCTCAACTTTAGTATCAAGTTGATATTCAAAACACTTGTCATAAGCCAGAAATATTCACTGGCCTCCTCTTTGGTTTTCATGAAAATCTTGCTTGAACAACTGAGAATCATGCTTTCTTTTCTCTAATAATGCTTAATGAAATCATGTTTGCTTAACTCTAATCAAGCTTACTTAGGATTAAAAGATGCTTAGACATGCTCAACTAGGTCAAAAGATGCTTAAACAGGCTTAATTAGTCATAATATGCAGCTTCACTGGGACTAATCACCCCTAATAATGCTTAAATTCCCTATCCCTGCTTGGGATTCACTAATCATATTTAACATAAATATAATGCTGCTTGGTCGAGTTTCATCGTGTTGGACAAGGCTTACTCATGCTTAACTAGCTTAAATGGGCTTAAGGTGATTAATCTCGATTAATGGCCTTAATCATGAATCAGGGCATGTCATATCAGATCCAATGAATGGCTAGAGATCTCAGCCCTGAGGGAAAGATATTATGATGCATACTCACATATGATATGATGCGCATGCTGATCATGAATTGCATTTTTAGTTTTTTTGAGTGGCATGAATTGCATTGAAATTTGCATAAAGGACACGAATTATGAATGATGAATTATGAATTAATTATGATGAATGATGAATGTAAATCAGAACATTATCTTATATTTAGCATTTGTCACTATGCCTCAGATAGATAGACTTGTATTAGTTCTCATATTATGTTCTTTTTATGATACTGAATGCACACTTTTACCATGTTGCACTCACACACACACTCATTATCGATACATGTATGTATATTGTTAGATGTATAGGATGTTGTAAGTGGGAATGCATGTCTGGACCATACGATATTATTCTCACACCATTTTCTTTGGGTGGCCAGATGAGACAAGTGATGCAGAGGGTGGAGTTTGGGTATACAATGCAGAGGGTGGAGTTTGGGTATACAATAACTAAAACTCTTATTTAATTTGAGTTTTAGTTAGTGGATTCAAGTGCATGGATTTATTAAATGCTACCTTGATATTTTGGCCTGCCTATTGAATTGAATATCGCTAAATTTAGTTCCGTGTTATGTGCTTAATTTATGGTTAGCATTAATAGGGTACTCTGGGGATTGTGTGACATAGTATGATGCTCACATGATGAACATAGGTGAAGGCCTAAGATCTTACAATCAATGGTTGTGGGATTTCGGGTCGTCACACCTTCACCCCATAGATGTTTAGGAACATTCATGCACAATAATAAGGATCTAGAGACCTCAAGGAGGTGGCGATTTGACGCGGGAATTATATAAGTGATTATGATTTTATGCGATTTTACCGAAATTAAATAAAATTAAATCAAGCTTAATCTCAAAACTATCTTAAATACCTTAGGGTTCAGAGAATTCAGGTTGCTAGATCACGCGAGATCCAGCTAGGGTCCAGTTCGATGCGCAAGTACTATTAGATTTGAGGCGAGATCGGCCTAGAGATAGAACTCTAGCTTTTTCTAGGCTTGGGCGTTCGTCTTCGATCCGATGCAGATTTGCAGGCTCTAACTAGGGCTTTGGAAATAGGTGTATGGGTTTGTAATGGACTTATGGTTTGATTTATGGCTTAGAAAAGGATTTTGGGCTCTGTTTGATTTGGGATTCAGAAAGGGATTTATGATTTTAGGGATCAAAAAATCAATAGGTTAAGATGTAGGAAAAACAAGCAAGGATCAACAAGGCAAAAGATAGATTCAAAGAAGATAGTGATAGATAATAGAGAAAATAACAATGGCTTTTGGGAATCACTCCCTTGGCCTCACACTATACCCATCTCAGGCAAAGAATATTCAAACATAAAAGCATTCAAAATATTTAATAACTAATTAAAAAGTTTTTACAAGCCTCAATATATAGGCCACCAATAATTAAATTCGAAATAAAGAGTCCTAATACTAATAAAATACTAAAAAGGAAAGTTTCTGCAACAAAAAACTCAAAATTAGAAGTTCCGTCACGACGTCCACGAACGTCCGTAGTGCCCCACGGATGTCCGTGACCTACGGATAGTGAGGGGGCACAATCACGGACGTTCGTCATTGTTTCACGGATGTTCGTCACTGTTCATCACGGACGTCCGTCACTATTCACGAACGTCTGTCACTGTTCATGTGAACAGTAGTTTTTTTTTTTTTTTTTTTTTTTTTTTTTTTTTTTTTTTTTTTCTGAAGTTGAAATTCTGTTGCGATTCAACTTCAATGCTCTCGATCTTGACGTTCCTCGTTATTCTCCTCCACTCAAAATGTTTCATCACCGATGAAACATGCATGTGGTACTGATCAAGTGTATCGGAACTTGCAGGGTGGTACTCCTTGCAACTAACCCAAACAATCTCGGCTCCTGGTAACGTATGATCCTCATCTCGGTTGATTGTAGCGGGACGCACACGGTAAACCTCTCCTTGATGAACCTGATAACCCGACTCGCCAACCCACTCTACCAAATATTTTTGAAGTTGCTCATCAACTCTCCCAGATCTGAAGAAATTCATCCCTAATGAAGTGTGATTGCGATATCGGTCGGGATTACGAGAACTCAAGCGGCAAACTCTTTCATCACTGGCCCATGTACTCTCGGTAATCGAAGTATCAGCAGATAATTTGTAGTGATTGTTGCTTGAATTAATCTTTTGTTCAATTTCGGCATGTAATGCGGAATGAGACTCAAAAGTTGGCTCACAATAAGACTCAAAATGTGAAGGGGTATGCAACTCGAGACTATGATGTGCATGCGACTCACATGTAACTGACTCGATACTCTCGTGTGCATGTGACACTAACGACTCACATTTAGTCGGTTCTATTGACACTAGTGACTCATGTGTAATCAAATCAAGTGACACTATTGGCTCATGTGGACTCGACTCAACGGATTCCAATGATTCATTGGTAGGTGAATTGATTGGCACATGTGTACTCGGTTCGACCAACTTTAAAGATTCAAGTGCACTTGACTCGATGAACTCGTGCGTACTCGACCCAACATCACTATCCACAAGGGAGTTAGAAGTCTCTTTAACACAAATGGGACTTTCGTCAGCTTCTTCCATCTCCTCTTCACTCATCACGATATGAGGGTCGTACACTTCTTCCAATTCCCTATTCTCGGGCTCCTTAGGACTTACTCTTTTAGTCAATAAATTCGGAGTGGAAAAATTTGTGGGGCATTGGTATGCAAAGTGTCCGAACCCTTGACACTTAAGACAATTAGGACACTTATTTGTCTTGGGTTCTCAAACTCTGTAGAAGGTGATAGTGTGTCAAAGGAACATACTTTTCAATAAGTGTCACCTTCATATCCTCCCATGTGGAGATGGGTTTAATCCGATGAAATTTAATACGAAGTTCTATATCAATCCAAAAAATTTGGGCATTATCCTCCAACTTTGTTTTCGCTAGCCTAATTTTGTACTCATCTGGTACGCCATACCATTCAAAATATTCCTTTACACTAGACAACCATTCCACAAAGGTCTTAGGGTTCGTCGTACCCTCAAAATCTGAGACCTCATTCCAAATAAATTTTAGAAACTGCTCGGCAAGGTCGTACTCGGGTTCACGATGATGAGGGTATCCCCTAACTCTAATCTCATCACTACTCGTGGGACTTTGCCAAGAATTTGGACGCGATCGCCTCATGGTGAACACGACTTACTAACGCGGATGCTAAATGACATATAAACATGAACCGCAATGGAAGAAGAATTTTATCGAACACTAGATATGCACAAACAAAACTGAAATAAAATGCAACAAATTAAAATGTCACACAATATGCCCTAACCTAGAAAACTTGGCTTTGATACCAAAATTGACGCAGGAATTAAATAAGTGATTATGATTTTATGCGATTTTGCCGAAATTAAATAAAATTAAATCAAGTTTAATCTCAAAACTAGCTTAAATACCTTAGGGTTCAGAGAATTCAGGTTGGTAGATCGCGCGAGATCCAGTTAGGGTCCAGTCCGATGCGCAAGTACTATTAGATTTTGAGCCGAAATCAGCCTAGAGATAGAACTCTAGCTTTTTCCAGGCTTGGGCGTTCGTCTTCGATTTGATGTAGATTCGCAGGCTCTAACTAGGGCTTTGGAAATAGGTGTATGGATTTGTAATGGGCTTATGGTTTGATTATGGCTTAGAAAAGGGTTTTGGGCTCTGTTTGATTTGGGATTCGGAAAGAGATTTATGGTTTTAGGAATCAAGAAATCAATAGGTTAAGATGTAGGAAAAACAAGTAGGGATCAACAAGGCAAAAGATAAATTCAAAGAAGTCAGTGATAGATAATAGAGAAAATAACAATGGGTTTTGGGAATCACTCCCTTGGCCTCACACCAAACCCATCTCAGGCAAAGAATATTCAAGCATAAAAGCATTCAAAATATTCAATAACTAATTAAAAAGTCTTTACAAGCCTCAATATATAGGCCACCAATAATTAAATTCGAAATAAAGAGTCCTAATACTAATAAAACACTATAAAGGAACGTTTTCGCAACAAAAAACTCAAAATTAGAAGTCCCGTCACGACATCTACGGACGTCTGTAGTGCCCCACGGACGTTCGTGACCTAAGGACAGTGAGGGGGCAAAATCACGGATGTCCGTCACTGTTCATGTGAACAGTAACTTTTTTTTTTTTTTTTTTTTTTCTGAAGTTGAAATTTTGTTCCGGTTCAACTTCAATGCTCTCGATCGTAATGTTCCTCGTCACGATTCTTCCTCTTAGCCACTCCAATTTATTGTGGAGTGTAGGGACAAGTGGATTGCCACTCAATTCAATGTATCCTTAGGTAAGATTGGAGATCTTGGGAGCAACATTCGCCACCATTATCTGATCTCGGAATCTTAACTTTAGCTTCAAATTGTGTTTCAATCCACTTATGATAAGCCAGAAAAATCGCATTGACCCCCTCTTTGATTTTCATGAGAAAGAAGGTGGTGTATCGAGTACACTCATCAATAAACGAAATAAAATAACGATAACCACCAACAGGTACAATTGGAGAAGGCCCCCCAACATTTGAAGGAATAATTTGAAAAGGAACATCACATTTACTAATTGAAGGAGAATAAACATTCTATTATGTTTAGCCAATTGGTGTCACATTTGAAATTTTCATAAACAGAAACATCAAACATTTTGAGGAAAAAAAAATTGTAAACGAGAAAGGGGAAGGTCTCCAAGACTCTTGTGCCATAGATGGGGACTCTCCAAGGATGTGGATGTAGTAGTAGCTACAACAACATAAGGTGGTTTCGGGTCTTCAAAGTAGAGACCCCTCTACGCGCGCACATGGCTAAAAGTCCTCCCGTAGTCAAGAAATAGACAATATGAGGGAAAGAATGTTATGCTGCAGTTCATGTTCTTGGTAAAGTTTACTAATCGAAAGAAAACTAAGAAGCATCTGAGTGGAAGAAAGAGATAAACTATCAATGTGTAAATTTCATTGTCCCTGCACAGGAATAAGGGAGCTATCTGCAACCCGAATGTGAGAAGGTGCAGGTATAGTAGAAATGGAATAAAAGTAGACATACAAGACCTATGATCTGCTCATGCCACCGAGACGCAGAGGTGGCATGAGCAGTTCCAATGGTACCTGTCTCTGCGAGGTGGGAGGATGAGGCCTGGCCAGTAGCTGCCCAGTAGCTAAGGAATTCATGGTACTCTTTCTGGGAAAAAGTCACTGATGTGCTGCATAAGAAGTGTGTATTGGAAGCGGCGGCTGTTGAACTGTAGGAAGAATGTGAGACCCAGAGTCCTCCTCAGCGACCTAGGCTCTACCAATCTGTGTTTGGGAACTTGGGTTTGCCAACCAAATCCGAACACATCTCTCTGAGGTGTCCTTTTCGTCCACAATGATTATACATCAATTTGTTCTTTTCTTCACGTGATGGCCACGAACTCCCCTACCTCCTGACCTGCCTCCACCATGTCCACGAAACTCAGAGAAGGTAGGGTGGAGTGCTCAAGAGACACATGCATCAGCTGACAACGACTATCTTCATGCTGAAGTAGAGAAAACAGTGTCAAGAGGTGGGTAGTCCTCCCGGCCAAGAATAGCCCGAACATTCTCATATTCCGCAGTTGACTCCACGTGGAAGGTCAGACACCTTCATTTCATTGTTCTAACAGGCTTTCAAACTACATGCAATGCACATATCGCCCATTTGATATTAGGCAAAGTCATCCGACATGCTTAAGTTGGCTATAGTCTCACTCATAGACTGCTCCCCCGGTCTGGTATTACTTACTTCGTTCAAAAGCTGGAACATTTTTGCCAAATTCTGCTTCTGAAAGAATGGATCCTTGATGGCTTCCCATAGAACTTTGGCATTGGAGGCATACATGAAAGCTCTACTAATTGATGGTTGCATAGAATGCAAGATCCAAATCATCAGTCAAATTCTCGGCCTCCCAATCCGCATAAGTTGGATCAGGGATATCTGGTTTTGGAATACTCCCATTGATGTATCCAAGCTTCCTCTTGGACCCCAAAAACATGAAGGCGGACCTGGACCACTCAAGGTAATTTGCCCATCAAACTGTACAGTGGTGATTTGCAACCGACGTAATCCATCACCACTACCACCCATAGGAAGCTCGGTGTCACCCATACCGAGACGTCACCAACACACAAGGTATATAATACGAAAAATTCGCAAGCCACTGCTGATTTTACAATCAGCGCAATTTGGTCACATGACCACTGACCCCATAGAACAAAAATCAACAGAACTTCTAAAAAAACTGAGCCAACATCATATGATCTGAGGTGAAAAACCCTTCAAACAACATTAGTTCCCATCCTCGGTTCATCATGGAAATAATCTCAACCCCAGAAAAATGTGAAACTATCACTCAGCTAAAAATCTCTCCAAAATAGCAACAATACTGAAACCAAAGGTAAGAGGGTTACCCTAGGTGAGAATCTGGTTCAGAAGGCCCTAGCTAGGCAACAATGGTGATCCAAACCCCAAAAATTGTGAAACCTCTAGGATGGGATCTACGAGAGAGATGCCTTCGAAACAGGATGTTATAGGCTTCAAATAAAAAAAACCTTAAAAGAGTTAAAGTTGTAGGGATTAGATTTCTGATTCTAATGGCGGTAGTCTCACCCCAATCCATGGTCAAAATTATGACCATGATGACGTCAGTATGACATGACTTGAAATCAACGTGACATCATAATGAGGTCAGCACGAAAGACGGTGATGTTATCAAAAGAGTTTCAAGCACAAAGTACTTGCTTTAATACTGAGTTGGAATAGGTTAGGGTTAGGGTTTCAAGGTAGAAGATGAAGGAAGAAGGTAAAGAGGAATTAGGGTTTAGTGTTAGGTTGTTCTATCTAAAGCCCTTTTATTATTAGTATTTATATTACCTTGACAATCTCACGAGCATCGGAATACAAACAATAAGAAAACTACATGAGTGGCTACTACACTACACACACTCAATTATGATAAATGCATCCACAACCTTCTAATACATTTCTTAGCAGTTATATGCTGACTGAATAACATTGGGACGCCTTACTGAGGTCATATATATACACGATTATTTGCTCGTCCATCCTATGCCTTCATAGCAAAAGGCTCAGCTAAGAATTAACCATTTTAATTTGTTAGCACATTGATGATAGTGTTGGTGTGTGTATAAACTATATCAGTGTTCTTAAAAACGGTTGGGGCGGCCGCCTTTAGCTCGGGGCATCCACCAGAGCGGACTGGGCCTGGGGCACCCGTCCCGTCCCCGCCTCGCCCCTCCCGGCGCCCACCAGCTATTTTTTTTTTCTTTTACAACTTATCTTTATAAATTATAGAATTTATACCTTAAAACTTTATATAAGCTAATTTTAATTAGCTTATAAGTTACTTTATAAACTAACTTATAAGCTATAAGTTCCTAAATTATATATATATATAGTGGCCGCCCAGTTCTTGGGGCGCTCGCCTAGGCGTCGCCGGACCCGATCCGCCCGAAAATCCATCTGACCGCCCGAACCCACCCGCTGACTTTAGGAACATTGAGCTATATTGTATGCACAATGTTTTAAAGGAGTTCGTAGCGGTAGCCACAAAAAATGTGCCTTTTTCTTGAATAAATATATAGATATTGTGTCCTTTTTTTTGGATAAAATAAAATGTATATATATAAAAAAAAGAAATGATCAATAGAAACCCACGCAAGAAACCCTAAAAGATTTGTATCGCAGATATAGATCTATATTATAGATACAAACAGTTTTTGCACAAATTATTTGTCTTTTAAATATTACATAGCAAATGATTGGAGAAAATAGAAGACACAAAAATGTGTCTTTTCTTCTGGAAGAGATGAATAAAGGATAAGAGAAAATAGAAGACACAGAAATGTGTTTTTTCTTACGGAAGATATGACCAATGAAAGGAGGCCCTTGTGTGGGTCTCTTATCATTTCCTTTTCTCTCGCCTTCTTGTCTTTTTCTCTTTAAACATGGCCCACGCAAGGCCATCTCATTTTTTTCTTCTCTTTTTTTGTCCTCATTTCTCTCTCAATATTCTTTTTCTCCTTTCTTTTCTCCCTCTTTTCTTTTTCTCTTGAAATATGACCCATGCAGGTCACCTGTGTGGGCCATCTCATTCTTTTCCATTTCATTCTTTTTTTCTCCTATTTTCTCTCCTCATTTTCTCTCAATGTCTGAGTCTCTTTCAAAGTGGTCCACAAAGGCACTTGCGTGGGCCATCTCCTTCGAACATGGGGCCTCTCTTTTCTCCGCTTCAGTAAAAAATCACTTGTGTAGGCTATTCTTCTCTCATCCCGTGTGAAGGCTAAGGCCCACGCAACCCTCACAACCCTTGATTTTGTGAAACTCTTGCGGAAACTGTAGGATTATAACTTCCCATAACCGTTACCATAAATCAATAAATAGCAGAGATCTTAAGGTATCTCCGAGATTCTTTTTGTTCCCTCTCCTTTTCTCCTTTGACTTCTATTTAGAGTGTACAAGAGAGATAATTCTAGATTGGAATTTTGAATTTGGACGATTTCCGATACGGGTGCATCTAAGATAAGAGCTACGACCCTTACGTAAATGTGGTACGCTTAGGATAAGAGTTACAACTCTTACCTAAATATGATTTAGGGTTGCAATTTGGGAATACGCGTTATGGCTCATACCCAATTCCTTGTGTACTTGAAGATAATTAAACTACGTGGGTATAACCCCTCACTTAATTCTTAGTACGCTCGGATTGCAACTACAAATCTGATACTCGTATAGGTTGTAATCACGAATCTAAAGAATGATTCCGAACTTCGATACCTGAAATACTCATCGATAACGACTCATAATCATCAGATTTACTAGATCTAAATCATGCCCCGAAATTAGAGTTTACCTCGCTGTTCGGGTCATCACTCCCTCAAATGTAGGATTTGGATCTCAACCTCGAGATCGGAAATTCTTTTACGATTGTAAAATCGATTTTCTTGATATACAAATAATTAGGTCGTCCACGCCCTAGCCGTGCCCGCGTGGGTCATCGCTGCCCTGGTCGTGCCTGCGAAATTTGTAAACAACAAATTTGTGTAGAATATAAATCCAACACAAATCAATCATAACAAATTTCCCCTCGCTAGAAAGGGTTTTATTGAAAATGGCGAACTTTACACACCCTGGTTGTGCCTGCCTTGGCCATCCTTGCGTGGGTCGTCCCCTCTTTGGCTATCGTTTATGCAGTCCTCGCATGGATTAAATATTTTAATGACTGATTTGTTGACTTTAAGTCAAACGATCATAATACGAGATCGTAAGGAGATCCTACGGTGAATTTATTACATGTTGACTGAATCTTATGATTTTGGTCAAGTCCAACGGTGGACTAGTTAACTTTTGGTCAAAAGATCATAGTATGAGATCGTAATGAGATCCAATGGTGGATTTATTATATGTTGACCAAATCTTGTGATTTTGGTTAAATCCAATGGTGGACTCATTGACTTTTGATCAAACGATCATAATGCGAGATCGTAATGAGATCCAATGGTGGATTTATTATAAGTTGACCAAATTTTGTGATTTTGGTCAAATCCAACGGTGGACTCATTGATTTTTGGTCAAACGATAATAATACGAGATCGTAATAAGATCCTACAATGGATTTATTACATGTTGACTAAATCTTGTGATTATGATAGAATCCAATGGCGGACTCATTGACTTTTGATCAAACGATCATAATATGAGATCGTAACAAGATCCTACGATGGATTTATTATATGTTGACGAAATCTTGTAATTTTGGTAAAACCCAACGTTGAACTCGTTAACTTTTGGTTAAAATATCATAATACAAAATTATAATGAGATCCAACGGTGGATTTATTACATGTTGACCAAATCTTCAGATTTTAGTCAAATCTAATGGTGAACTAGTTGATTTTTCGTCAAACGGTCAAAATACGAGATTGTAATAAGATCCAACGGTGGATTTATCATGTATTAATCAAATTTCATTGTTTTGGTCAAATTCAATGGTGAATTTAATAACTTTACGTTAAAATGATCGTATTATGAGATCATTATATAATCTAATGGTGAAATCATCACAAAATAACCTATGATGATCAAATCCTAAGGAATTTGATGATATTTGACCCGTAATTAAATACCCCATAACCAAAAATGCTACCAGACACCAGAAAATGGACCCAGTGTTCGAATTCGTCTTCTAGAAAAGTGAGCAAGAATTCATTATGAGACTCATCCACAAACTCCTCACGCCCATATTTGACCATGTCTATCGATCGGATGGGCCTAACTTCCAGAGAAAGGGCTCTCTCATCCGACGTTTTCTATTTCGCATCGCTCAAGTCTCTGGCGAAGAGAGCATACTACGCGTCCATCTTGTACAGTGAAGATGAAGATGTTAATAAAGACTTAGACTTAGGATTTATTTCGTTTATTTCAGAGATGTAATTACTTTACTTTTCTTTAGTAGCTTTTAATCAGAGGTATTCGATTTTGATGTGATTAATGGGGAATCGATTGTGATACTCAAAAGTGTAAAGTCCGTCATTTTCAATAAAACCCTGTCCTAGCGAGGGGGAATTTGTTGTGATTGATTTATATTGGGTTTATATTCTATTCAAATTTTTTATTTACAAATTTCTGGCACGCTCGGTGGGACACACTTCTCTCATCTTTAAGCTACGAAGTGAAACGAATTCTCTGAAAATGAGTTGAATATGATGACTGATTAATTGCTGGTTATTCCATGTATACATTCACTTAATTGTTGGTTATGCAATGCAGTAGATTTTACCAATCAACTCAATGGCTCATGGAAAGAGCCTTGCATACTCTTCTGCTAACAATCAACATGTGGAGATGGCATACCCTCAAACTAAGGAGGCAACACTCCGATGCTCAACCAACCTCATGGCTCACGCCGCATTAGAAGAAGAGCATTCTCACATGGAGGAACCGGTGTCTCCTAAGTCGTTCACTTCACTGAGAGCCCACTATATGGATTCATCTTCCAGACAAGTGAGCGAGAATTCATTATGAGACTCATCCACGAACTCCTTATACCCATATTTGACCATGCCTATCAATCAGATGGGCCTAACTTTCGAAGAAGGGGCTCTCTCATTCGACGTCCTTTATTTCACATCGCCCGAGTTTCTTCCGAAGAGAGAATACTGCGCGTCCATCTCATACCGTGAAGACGAAGATGCTAATGAAGACTTGAACTTAGGATTTATTTTGTTTATTTCAGAGATGTAATTACTTTACTTTTCTTTAATAACTTTAACTCAGAGGTATTCAATTTTTATGTAATTAATGGGGAATCAATTGCGATACCTGAAAGTGTAAAGTTTGCTATTTTCAAAAAAACCCTCTCCTAGCGAGGAGAAATTTGTTATGATTGATTTGTGTTGGATTTATATTCTATGAAACTTTATTGCTTACAAATTCTGTAGGCACGGCTAGGGCAGGCCCACGCAGGCACGACCAGGGTGTGGACAACCCAATTATTTGTATATCAAGAAAATCGATTTTACAATCATAAAAGAATTTTTTATCTCGAGGTTGAGATCCAAACCCTACATTTGAGGGAGTGATGACCCAAACCACGAGGGAAACTCTAATTACGGGGATGATTTAGATCTGGTAAATTTGATGGTTATGAGTCGTTGTAGTTGAGTATTTCAAGTGTCGAAGTCCAGAGTCATTCTTTAGATCCGTGATAGCAACCCATAAGAGGATCAGATTTGTGGTTGCAATCCGAGTGTACTAAGAGTAAAGCGAGGGGTTGTACCCATGTAGCTTAATTATCTCTATAAAAGGAATATGATACTTGTCGTAATACGTAATCCCAAATTGCAACCCTAAATCATACTTGGGTAAGAGTTGTAACTCTTATCTTAACCAAACCACGTTTAGGTAAGGGTTGTAGCTCTTATCCTAGATGCACATGTATTGGAGACGGTCTGAATTCATAATTTCAATCTGGACTTATCTCTCTCGTACACTCTAAATCATGGATCAAAATCTCGATTTTGGTTTCGTCCACCACCTGAACCGTAAATTGGTCAAATTTTCAGTAAATTTCAGTAATTTTCGAAAATTTGCTCCGAACTTTGCCGAACTTTATTTTTAACTCTTTCACATTATTAGATGTATTTGAACTATTGAGATTCAATTCGGTAAGATATCGACAATATTTGACGAAATCCGACAAGATTCAACAAGATCCGGCTAAATCTGGGAAGATTCGATGAAATACGACGAGATACAAAGAAATCCGACGATATTCGGTAAGTTACGGTAACTTAGGGAGATAATCCATCAAAGTCTGGCGAGA
This sequence comes from Chloranthus sessilifolius, assembly GCA_021018995.1. Classification (NCBI taxonomy): domain Eukaryota; kingdom Viridiplantae; phylum Streptophyta; class Magnoliopsida; order Chloranthales; family Chloranthaceae; genus Chloranthus; species Chloranthus sessilifolius. The sequence goes on along the minus strand of CM037593.1, from coordinate 44,486,830 downwards.
ATCCGTCAAAATTCGACAACTTTTGGTAAAATCCAATGAGATTCAGTAAGTTACAGTATGATATGACCAGATTTCATCAAGAATTGACAATATCTAGCGAATTTTGGTCAAGCTGTGGAAGGAGAGGAGAGGAGAAAAATAAAAAATAAACTAAGTGTAAAGGAATGAAATTCGGGTAAATGTATCGGAACAAATAAAAATCGAAGCAAAAGACCTTAAAAAAAAAAATCAAAATCTCGGCCGATGATTTCAAATTATCAGCCGATTAATTGAAAAAATCAAATTATCAGTCGATAATTTGAAATTATTGGGTGAGATTTTAAATTTTTCGGCCCCCACTAGAAAATTTCCAATTTCTCGTTTCGATGGATGGCTGAAACCAAGTCATCTCGACTGAAATTTTGAAATTTCGGCCAAGATTTTGATTCATGCTTTAAATAGAAGTCAAAGGAGAAAAGAAGAGGGAACGAAAATAATCTCAAAGTCGAAGAAGTTTCGGCAGCGCTCTAGAGTAAGAATTTTCTGGCCCTAAATAATGAGAAGGGATCTGCTATTTATATATTTATGGTAACAGTTACGGGAAGTTATAATCCTACGGTTTCTATAAGTATTTCACAACATCAAGGGTCGTGAGGGCTGCGTGGGCCTTAGCCTTCACGTCGATTGAGAGAAGAATGGCCTACACAGGTGGTTATTTACTTAAGCGGAGAAAAGAGAGGACCCATGTTCAAAGGAGATGGTCCACGCAGGGGCCTGCGTGGGCCACTGTGAAAGAGATCCAAACATTGAGAGAAAAATGAGGAGAGAGGAGAAGAAAAGAATGAAAACGAAAAGAGTGAGATGGCCCACACAGGTGACTTGTGTGGGCCATATTTCAAGAAAAAAAAAGATAAGAGGGAGGTAAGAAAGGAGAAAAAGAGCATTGAGAGAGAAGTGAGGAGAGAAAAGAGAAGAAAAGAATGAGATGGCCCACACAGGTGACTTGCGTGGGCCATATTTCAAGAGAAAAAATAAGGGGAGAAAGAAAAAGAAATGATAGGAGACCCACGCAACGACCTCCTTGCGTGGGTCATATCTTCCTTAAGAAAAAACACATTTCTGTGTCTTCTACTTCTCGTATCCTTTATTCATCTCTTCCGGAAGAAAAGACACATTTTTGTGTCTCCTATTTTCTCCAATAATTTATTATATAATATTTAAAAAACACAATTAATTTGTGTATACTCTCTTCTCTTTTTACATTTACTTTATCAAAAAAAGACAAAAACTATGTCTATAATACAAATCTATATCTACGATACAAATCTTTTAGGGTTTCTTGCGTGGGTTTCTATTTACATATATATATATATATATATATATATATAATTTTATCCAAAAAAAGGACACAAGTAATGTGTATACAGATCTATATTTGCATATTTATTCAAGAAAAAGACACAAATTTTTTGTGTTTATAGATTAGATGCCTCCTCAATTTTCGTTGAGCGCTAAAGATCGAGGGAAAACGATCGTATCATAAATTTCTCGCTTGATTATCACATTGCATTAGCTATGTGACTGAAACTCAAAGAAATGTTCGTCAAGTTATCAGATCTGGTATGACAATAGGAGGTGCCATCATTATAACTTTTGCTGAGATGTAATGGGTTTTGAGGTGAAGAGAATGCGAAGAACGAGCTTCGTCTGAAGAAGAATTATCATCAGATTTCACAAATGAAATGATCTTGTTTCCCTCCAGATGACGTAAATTGAATGATGATGAGTCATTGATTGCCTCGGAATGAGGCGAAGTCCAACTATCAGATGAAGTGATCATCTTGTTTGCCTCCAGACGAGGTGAGTTGAATGACGATGAGTCATCGATTGCCTCTGGATGAGGCGAAGTCTCATTATCATATGAAATGATCATCTTATTTACCTCCAGACGAGGTGAGTTGAATGACGATGAGTCATTGATTACCTCCGGATGAGGCAAAGGTTCATTATCAAATGAAATGATCATCTGGTTTGCCTCCAAACGAGGTGAGTTGAATGACGATGAGTCATCAATTGCCTCCAGATGAGGCAAAGCAAATGTACTAACAAATCTCAGTATTCCGGTAGGGCTCGCCGAGTTTGATCGGGGTGATTTTGCTGATGGGGCTTCAGGAGATTCATCCTTCAAGAAGATGAAATCGAAATCCCCATATAGCAGGTTCTCAATCGAAGTGAACGAATTAGGAGACACTGGTTCCTCCATATGAGAAGGTTCTTCTTCTAATGTGGCATGAGCCATGAGGTTGGTCGAGTATCGGAGTGGTGCCTCCTCAGTTTGAAGGTATGCCCTCTCCACATGTTGATTGTTAACGGAAGAGGATGCAAGGCTCTTTCCATTAGTCATTGAGTTGATTGGTAAAATCTACTGCATGGTATAAACAACAATTAAATGAATGTATCCATGGAATAACTAACAATTAAACATTCATCATATTCAACTCATTTTTAGAGAATTCGTTTCACTTTATAACTTAAACATGAGAGGGGAAGTGTGTCCCACCGGGCGTGCCAAAAATTTATAAATAACAAATTTGCGTAGAATATAAATCCAACACAAATCAATCATAACAAATTTTCCCTCGCTAGGAGAAGGTTTTTGTAAAGACTCGAATTTTCACGTCTTTGATACGCATAAATTACTTATATGTGCTTAATAAGGTATACACCGCATGCTTTGACTTTTCAAAATGTTTTAACCAAAAATACATGTTTTGGTTTTCAAAGCTCTTATATTTATTTCTATCATTATTTGACACAAGTTATGTGATAGCTTACTAGTTAGAGGCTTGAGTTATAGACAAGAGGTCAGAGGTTCGAACTTTGGTATGTAGGATTTAAGCCTTTATTTTGAACATTGAAGTAAATGCATATACATCCTTCTTTGGTGTGTCAGCCTAACACCGGATGATTCCCAATAAGTTATAAAAAGGTGTGTGACGAAGAACCCTAAATCATAATCTCTTTGAGAGTTCTTAAGAATAGAGCCGTAAGGAAACCCTAGCTGCCATCACTTTTCTTCCTCAACCCATCTCTTCAACACTCCCAAAATCTTGTGGGCATTCTTCCACAAGAATCACCATAATCTTTTCGACCATCAAGATCAAGGAGGAAGAAAGAGGAAACCTTAGATGAACTACAGCGTTGAACGTCGATCTCCTCCACCCTAATCACCATAGATTCACAGTTCATGCTTCAAGAGGTGAATACCCGTCTTTTTCTTAATTTCGGTACCTATTTGTGCAACCTAAGAACGCACAAAAATTTTGAAACCGACCGATCAAATTCCTATTCGATCGATCAATTTCGTGCTGAGTAAAATTAGGGTTTATTTTCGTACTCAGTTGATCGATCGATTTTGCACTGGATCTTGTTCTATTAGTGGCCGATCGATGTGTGCTCCAAAATTACAGTCCCTGTTGTATAACCTTCGGTTATATAATCGATCGATCGATGTACCATACCAATTGATTGATTGTGCATAAAATTTTAAAAGCAATCAATTTGGCACTTAGATCAATGTCAATTATACATATATGGACACTTACCTATTTAGATACGATTGATCAAGCCTAACTTTCGATAGATTGAACCTAGACAAAACAGAGAGAGATGATTATATAATATATATATATATATATATATATATATATATTATATAGTCCCGATCGATCGGCAGACAAGGTCGATCGATTGACCGATCACATTCATTTGGTTCGACCGATCAAGTCTAAATTGACCGAATGACATTTGACTTATTGAATCCAATCGATCGGCTCCAGTTAGATCGATCGATTCTGGGTAGAAACAATTAACCTAGTTACATTCGCTTTGATCCCAATCAATCGACTTTCTTCTTCGACCGACTGATTGGGACCGAATTGAATGAACTATTATCATATTACCGATTGAGATATGCAAATCTATGGCTGTTGATGTCACTTGTGTATGTGTTATGGAAAAGGAATCGAGCACACCTTCATGGAAACCTAGCGCGACACCCAATCGATAGGAATCGTCTTGCTCTTTTCTGTGTGACATTTGGCAACGAGGTAGGGGATTTCAACGATCAATTTGTGTATTACACTTCTGATTTGTAATTATTTAATGATTTAAAATGAGTTGAGCTTTTCGAATAACCATATACGTGGGTAAGAAATATGGTCACTTCACTTCTATGAACTATTGAACACCTGAACACAAAATTAGAAACATTAGATTCTTTGCATCATTAATGTATGAAGATTGATTCTCGTGACACTCTTGAAGAGAGAAGAAAGGAAGAAGATAATTAATCTCATTGAACCTTGGACATACATTTTGAATTCTGAATTAATCTCATTGAACCTTGGAAACACATTTTGAATTCTGAATTAATTAGAAGAAGACATATGATATAGGTCTCGTCGAATCTTGGAAACTGGTTTCGAATTCTGAAATTTATATAAGCATGAATATAATATTATACATTAGAATATTGCATGTGATTTGAATATTTGAATTTGAATGGATCATGTGCTACGGTACACTTTGAACCATTACGACGGTATTTTGAATTTTGAACCGTTACGACGGTATCTTAAACTTTAAACCATTACGACGGTATTTGAACTTTGAGCCGTTATGATGATATTTTGAACTTTGAACCATGATGACGGTATTTTGAACCGCACGAGCATCCTCACATGGCAGGGGCTACGGCACTTTGAAAATTTTTCTAAAACGACGATGGTTAGGATCTCCATCGGTACTTTGACATTGACTCTAGCACTATTTGCGATAGAGATTACTTAAGTTAAATTTTAAGTCATGCTTGAACATAAGAATTAACATATGAATGAAATACAAAGAAAAGTATCATGCTTGGACACTTATATGAAATTTACCTTTTAGACTCTTTGAATATGACATGAAGAAAAAGTATCATAATTGAGCACTTACATGAAATTCACCTTTAGATTTTTTGAATATGGCATCAAGACTCCACCGTAGGATATATAACTCAAACTCAAATTTGCACTTGGAAATAGTTATCTTGGAATATAAATGTGCGGTGATTCCTTATATTTATGGTATCTTAGTCATTAATGTTGAGATAATCATTAAAACTGTGTTGGATGGTTAAAATACAAATGGTATTTGGGATTACCCTACTGAGCATGTGGACTATTAGCTCACCCCTATACTATGTGTCACAGGTACCGACGTTGACTAGGATCCTGAGTGTGAAGAGGATCATGATTTCATGCTAGAAGACAAGGAAAATCTTCTACCTGAAGATTTCTATCCTTAATAAAACTTTTATGATTTGGACTTGGTACGACTCAATTAGTTTCTTTTTTTTTAATATTTACTTATTATTTTCCACATACATTGATGCAAATACTATTGTTTGTGTTACGTACAGCCGTCACCAGTGGTATATTCATTTGGATTAGTATTTTCAGCCAAGAATGTTAGAGTTATTGGTTTAAGCTAAATAAGTAACTTGATGAATGTTATTTACCAATGAAATTTTTGCTCACGGATTTATGAAATTTCCACATCTTTTGGCTTGGGAATTTCGGGTCATTACAGTTTTATTGAAAATGACAAACTTTACACTTTCGTGCATCGCAATTGATTCTCCGTTAATTACATCAAAATCGAATACCTCTGATTAAAAGCTACTAAAGAAAAGTAAAGTAATTACATCTTTGCAATAAGCAAAATAAATCTTAAGTCTAAGTCTTCATTAACATCTTCGTCTTCACGGTACAAGATGGATGTGCAGTATGCTCTCTTCGTCAGAGACTCGAGCGACGTGAAATAGAAGACTTCGGATGAGAGAGCCCCTTCTCCGGAAGTTAGGCCCATCCGATTGATAGGCATGGTCAAATATGGGCATGAGAAGTTCGTGGATGAGTCTCATAACGAATTCTCGCTCACTAGTCTAGAAGACGAATTCAAAAAATGGGTTCATTTTTTGGTGTCTGGTAGAAATTTTGGTTATGAGATATCTGATCACGCATCAAATATCATCAAATTACTTAGAATTTGATTGTCATAGGTTATTTTATGACGATTTCACCGTCAGATCATATAATGATCTTATAATACGATCATTTTAACGTAAAATTAATGAATTCACCATTGGATTTGACCAAAACAATGAAACTTAATCAATACATGATATATCCACTGCTGGATCTTATTATTGTCTCGTATTATGACCATTTGACCAAAAGTCAACTAGTTCGCTGTTAGATTTGACCAAAATAAAAAAAATTGGTCAACATGTAACAATTCCATCTTTGGATCTCGTTACGATTTCGTATTCTGATCATTTCACCAAAAGTTAATGATTCCACCGTTGGATTTTACCAAAATTATAAGATTTGGTCATGTAATAAATCCATCGTAGGATCACGTTACGATCTCGTATTATGATCGTTTGACCAAAAGTCAATGAGTCCACCAAAATCACAAGATTTGGTCAGCATGTAATAAATCCATCGCTGGATCTCGTTACGATCTCGTATTATGATTGTTTGACCAAAAGTTGAGTCCATTGTTGGATTTGACCAAAATCACAAGATTTGGCTAACATGTAATAAATCCACCGTTGAATCTCGTTACGATCTCGTATTATGGTCCTTTGACCAAAAGTACACGAGTCCACTGTTGGATTGACCAAAATCACAAGATTCGGTCAACATGTAATAAATCCACTGTGGGATCTCGTTACGATCTTTTATTATGATCATTTGACTAAAAGTCAACGAACCGGTCATTAAAATATTTAACCCATGCAAAGACTACATAATCGACACCCTAAGTGGAGATGACCCACGCATGGACAGCCATGCCTGCCCTGGTCGTCCCTGCATGAGCAATCCCTGCCCTGACTGTGCCTGCCCTGGCCACACCAGCATGGGTCGTCCTTGCTCAGGCTATTGTTTATGTAGTGCTTGCATGAGTTAAATATTTTAACGACAGATTCGTTGACTTTTAATCAAACGATCATAATATCAGATCGTAACGAGATCCTACAGTGAATTTATTACATGTTGACCGAATCTTGTGATTTTGGTCAATTCTAACGGTGGACTCTTTGATTTTTGGTCAAACGATTATAATATGAGATCGTAACAAGATCCAACAGTAAATTTATTACATGTTGACCAAATCTTGTGATTTTGGTAGAATCCAATGGCTTACTCGTTGACTTTTGGTCAAATGATTACAATACGAGATCGTAACGAGAACCTATGATGGATTTATTACATGTTGACCAAATCTTATAATTTTGGTAAAATACAGCGGTGGACTCGTTGACTTTTATCAAACGATCATAATACGAAATCTTAATGAGATTCAGCAGTGGATTTGTTACATGTTGACCAAATCTTCTAATTTTGGTCAAATCTAACGGTGAACTAGTTGACTTTTGGTCAAATGGTCATAATACGAGACCGTAATAAGATCCAACGATGGATTTATCATGTATTGATCAAACTTTATTGTTTTGGTCAAATCCAACGGTGAATTTATCAACTTTACATTAAAATGATCGTATTATAAGATTATTATATGATCTAATGGTGAAAACCATCACAAAATAACCTATGATGATAAAATCCTAAGGAATTTGATGATATATGCCCGTGATTAGATACCCCATAACCAAAAGTGCTACCAGACATAAGAAACTGCACTCAATATTTGAATTCATCTTCCAGACAAATGAGCGAGAAGTCGTTATGTGACTCATCCACGAACTCCTCATGATCATATTTGACCATGCCTATTAATCGGATGGGCATAACTTTCGGAGAAGGGGCTCTCATTCGACGGCCTCTATGTCACATAGCCCGAGTCTCTAACAAAGAGAGCATACTGCGTGTCCATCTCATACCATAAAGACGAAGATGTTAATTAAGACTTAGACTTAAGATTTATTTTGTTTATTTCAGAGATGTAATTACTTTACTTTTTTTTAGTAGCTTTTAATCAGAGGTATTCAATTTTGATGTAATTAACGGGGAATCAATCGTGATATCCAAAAGTGTAAAATTCTCCATTTTCAATAAAACCCTCTCCTAGCGAGGGGAAATTTGTTATGATAGATTTGTGTTATTTGTGTTAGATTTGTATTCTACGCAAATTTGCTATTTACATTAGCGTATGCTATGAAGTGCGCCTCATAGTGTAGCCTTGCCGAAACACCAGGTGGCACAGGCTCGAGGCATTTAAAATGGGGTAGCATGAATGTAGCGTGCTCTACATTGTGTAGCATATTGTAAGTTGGTGCAGCTACGCTACATGTACTTAATGTATTTGGGTAATTTTTTTTATAAAGCTAATTAAGTAATTTGCATGTTTTAAAAACATTATTTAGGCAAAGAAACCCATCAGCTCATCTTTTCCTCTGAAACTGTTCATCTACTCTGAAGGGTCATCATTAAAAAAAAATCACAGATTTCAGATCGGCAGTTTAAAGGAGATTTAAAAACTGATGAGATGAATCTCTCTCTCTCTCTCTCTCTCTCTCTCTCTAGTATCTATAAAATAGAGTTTAGGGTAGCGGTATTTGCAACTAATGATTCTCTCGGTGCAACTGATGGTTCCACCATTAACATCGTTGACTACCTTGAATTAGATGATAACAACTTTTTTCGTCCCAATCTTTCAAGGAAAAAAAGATATTGAGATCCCAACCCACCTATCAGACGGTCGGATATTGATTCCACGTGAAACATTCATAAAAGTTACTCAATAATCCTTCTCACGGTACACAATGATCACGGATGTGTGCCATGTGGAATCAATTTCTAAACATCTAATAGGTGGGCCATGATATCAAGATCTATTGTGTGAAAGATTGGGACAAAAAACAATCTCCACCCTCTTATTCAAGGCAGTCAACGGTGTTAAAGATGGAACCATTAGTTGCGTCACAAGAATCTTTAGATACGAATAACGCTACCCATAAAGTTTATATTTTGCACACTTGTCGTCTTTCCAATGGGTAGGAGGTGCATGACCAAACGAGTATGGGGTTATCAAGACCGATGCCCGACATGCTCAACCCAGGTATTTTACTGATCGCGTAAATAAACTAAACCAGTCGGGTTGGGTCGAGCATGAGGCACCAAACCTAACCTCGGGTCGGGTTGGGTCGGCTCGACACAACCTGAGTGATGCAGTAAAAAAGTTAAAACCCTAATTATGTGATAGGAAATCAATTTAGATTTTACTGAGTAGTGAAAATGTTAAAACCAATTCTAAATAACAAAATAGGTTTAATAAATTCAATAGGACAATTCTATTAGTCTGATTTAGTGTTATGTTTTCATTTAGTCTTTCTCGATCTAGAAAATGGGATCTAATGATAAACTTCGATTTTCGTTTAGTCTAGGGCACCAAGCGACAATCTCAATGTTGTGTCATGACTCCTTTTAGGGTTTGAATAATTTATGGATCCAACGAATTTCACCAAGGAAAATAATTGGCTTCACACCAAACCCCAAGGGGAAAGAAGAATCACTCTTCGGTTGTGAAAGAATCACTCTTTCATTGAAAGCTCATCTCAAGTTCTCTAAAGTTCGCTCAAAGAAAAAAAAAGCATTCATTAATAATCAACCAAATACCTTAAAATTGCCTTTACAATGCTTTAAATAGGCATAGAAACTCTAATCTACCCTAATCTATCGAAATAGAAACTCCTAGTCAAACTAAACAACCAAAAAGGTAACTTCCAGACCAAATTGGCATGTTGACCCAACCTTGGCTCGATCTCGGTTCAGGCTCGTATATGAGCTCGCTCGCGTAGGATCAGGACTCACTTGGGCGAGTTTGGAATTGCATCGCCAAACAGATTGAGGCCTCTCTGGCTGATCTCGTGAAAACACGAGATCAGCCAGAGAGCTTATTTTTAGTTTCTTCCCTTTCCGACGTGCATGTCTTCCCCGAATTGGCTCTTCTCGTAGGACGTATGCATGTACATGGGTCTTCGATCTCCTCTTAATGAGCTCAAAAGGACTTCAAAGCTATCGGATCCTTCGCACACTTTCCACACACTTTCAATAGTTGGATGTCTCCATCAATTCTCCCCGAGTGGGAGAAACTCATCTCCGATGAGTTGCATAATCTATTCATCGTAACCACTGGATGCTCTACCTTCGATTTTCCCTTCCACCTTGTAAGATACTCTTAGTGCTCATTTGCGTAAGCAGGAATATACGGAGCTCCCAAAACCTTGTCATCTATCCCTCTCTAAGATGGTACAGGCAAGGTTCTGGAAATCAATTGGTAAAGGGAATTAGGCTCGTGTGGCTGCAAGGAATGGGACTTGGGCCTTTATTGCTGGACCTATGAAAGGCGTAAGATCCTTCAACTTGACAATCATATTGAAACCCATGTCTAGAGGAAAATCCAGACAATCAAAACCACTCCTTTTGAAGATTGTGAAAGGACCAATATTGCACATTTGGAAACCTTTCGCAATTTCTTGCGAGATTTGCTTGGGTCTAAATTGGACTAACAAAAAATTAGCATTCGCAAATTCACTAAACAAATTTTGTGCATTAGAAGTATTTTTCATATCCTTGTTGCTCAATATAATTTTTTTATTAACTTCATGCAACTTAGAAGGATGATATGCACCTAACGATTCTAATGACTCATGCGTATCGGGTACGATATCACCACTTCCATGGGAACAAAATCTTTCCTAACACAAACTCGGCTTTTTCCCACTACCTCACCCTCATCATCACTTGAGATCTTGGGTTCATGAATTTCTTCCTCCAATGCTCCTTGCTCCTCATCATGCTCCTCTTTAACAATCAAAGTTTGACTGCCTGAACCCTTGACACTTATAACACTTGTTTTGACCCCCATTCTTAAACTCTCACATAATTTCCCTTTTCCTTTATCACTGGATTAAATTACCGGCTTAGAGGGTTGACCATTAGAATCAGTAATAACCTCGATGGGAACAATTCTAAGATCGGTATTCTAGGAGTCTGATCGCTTACTGGTTGGTGATTCTACATACCGCTCTAATTCTTGCACCCTAGCATAACACTCATATAGATCCTCAGCAGGGTGAGGAATGAGCTTTTTTTGTAATTCCGGACGAAGACCTATCCAAAATTTGGTAAAAGTGACTTGAGAACCTTCCACTGCATCGGCTCTCATCATGAACTCCTCAAATTTGCGAATGTATTCAAAACAGGCATGTTCCCTTGCTTCGGACCAAGAGACGGCTGGTTGTAGGAAAGGACATATTTCTAATGTACCTTCTCTTTCATGTCCTCCCACATGGAGATGGGTTTGGGCTCAAGAGTCACTCGACGATGATCCATGTTGGTCCAGAAAAGTCTAGCCTGGCTGACAAGTTTCATCTTGGCAAACCTAAGTCTACGCTCCTCCATCATATCATACCAATCAAAATAATGGTCCATATCGGGCAACCAATCTAGGAAGACTTTCGGGTCCATCCTTCCATCAAAGGTTGGAGCATCGACCTTAATGGATTTCAAAAATTTGTCATCCAGGTCGGGGTGGAGTTCAAGATGTGGAGGCTCTCTCCTCCTTTCATTATTGATGAACGGTCTACCATTTTCTCCATTAATCATTCAACTCAATTTGATTAAAACTTGATTTTGGGTTTGCAATTGTGTTTGCAAAGTAGCCATCTGGGCTTAGAGTGCTTCAAGGGCAATGTGATTCGGATCTTGATCCATTGGTGATCACAACTCTAAACACTCAAAACACAACAACAAAACCAACACCTATATGCAACCTACTACGTAAATGATGCAACCTAAAAACTAGTATGAATACAAAACAACGTTAAACGGATTATTCTCGGATACCAAATTGACGTAGTAAAAATGTTAAAACCCTAATTATGAGGTTGAAAATCAATGTAGAACCAATTCCAAAATATATAATATATTTAATAAATTCACTAGAACAATTCGATTAGTCCGATTTAGCATCCCGCTTGCATTTAGTCTTTCCCGGTCTAGAAAATAGGGTCCAATGATAGACTCTAATTTTCGTTCTAGTTTAGGGCACCAAGCAACAATCTCGATGTTGTCTCTTGACTTCCTTTAGAGTTTGAATAATTTAAGCCCCAAAAGGGTTAAATCATTCAAACGGAATCAACAGAAGAATTTAAATATGGTTGGAAATTAGAAATCAAATCCCAGCAACTAAAAAACTAAAATAAAACATATTTGAAATTTGAATTTTAATAGAAGGGAAAGAACTAAGGTTACGTGACACTAATTGAGAAAGCAGATGAGAAGGATAAGAAGATCCAAGGAATTTCACGAATGGAATTAATTGGCTTCACAGCAAACCCCATGGGGAAAGAAGAATCACTCTTCGGTTGTGAAAGAATCACTCTTTCATCTCAAATTCAACTCAAATTCTCTAGAATTCGCTCAAAGCAAAAATGATTAATTAATAATCAATCAACTAACTTAAAATTGTCTTTAAAATGCTTTAAATAAGCATAGAAACCCTAATCTATCAAAATAGAAACTCCTAGTCAAACTAAACAACCAAAAAGGTAACTTTTGGACCAAAAATTGGCCTGCCAACCCAGCCTCGGTTCGATCTCAGTTCAAGTTCGTATGCGAACTCGCTCACGCGACTCTGGAATTGCATTGCCAAACAGATTGAGGCCAGAGCCTCTCGAGCCGATCTCGCTCGCGCGAGAATGGAACTTGCTCGGGCAAGAGTGAGCAGAGAGCAAATTTTCTGTCTCTTCTCTTTCTCACGTATATGCCTTCCCAGAATAGTCTTCTCGTGTGACGCATGCATGTACCCGGGTCTTTGATCTCCTCTTGATGCGCTAACAAGGACTTGAAAGCTATCGGCTTCTTCGAACACTTTCCACACATGTTCAATAGTTGGATGTCCCCATCACTGAGCCAATGTTGTATTATAAAACGAAGGAAAATAGGGGGGGGTTTAACTGGAACGGTGGTTTTTCGGGTCTGGTATATACCTTGTCCGGTTAGGTCGGGTTGGGTGCCATTTTCCCATCGGGCAGCCAAAATTTTGACCCGACCCAGACTGACCTGTTGACAGCCCTAAGCAAGTAAAGTGCTGACAAACATCACAAGTTTTGGTTCGGTAAAACCTGTTAAACCTTATATAATGATCAAACAATTTTTGAACCCTTAGATAGAGAGAAAGCTCGACTTTAATGGTCTCCCCACCTTCTTAGTAAGTGGGGAAGTGAAGGTTTTAAAATCAGTTGAACCTCATATTGGAATCAACTAGTTGGACCAGACCAACTCCAATACTTCCACTGGTGTGAGTCATCTAATTCCCTAGACATGGTAGATCTAGTTAATCAATGCAATCTTCGGACCAAATCTTAATACACTACTTATGCATCGAGACAGCAGATTAATAAATCCAAACAACAGATTTGTAAATCCAAATATTTGAAATCCTGAATTTCAAATACTTTCCCGAAATCCAAATCCTTGGTCCCAGATGCACCCTAAAGAAATTTTTGGAATCATTTGCTATTTTGCAATCAACCACCTACATTTTTCATCATCCATCCCTATCAACCCCAATATCATTCTTGCCATCATCATCCATCATAACCATCGATCTTGATGTCATTATTGTCATCATCATTTGTGTCATTCTCAACATCTACATCACCACCAACATCATCATTAACTGCATTGTTGCCACCATCATCACCAACATCATGTTCATTATCCGTTATGACCATCAAACCTAATATCATTGTTGAAATCATCATTGATGGCATTGTCACTATTTACATCATGAATATCTCATCATCATCAACAGTCTAGATCTCATTGCTGTCATCACCATCACTGTTATCTTCATCATTTATCATCACCATCAACCTGATATCATTGTTGTCAACATCATTGATGTCATTGCTAGCATTTTCATCATGATCACCATTATCGTCTTAACAATCATCATTGTTGATCTGATTGTTGTCATCACCATCACCGTTATTTTCAACAACCAACAGCACCGTCAATCTTAATATCATTATCGTTGCCAACATTAATGGAATCGTTAGCATCTTCATCATCATCACCATCATTTATATCATTCATTCCCGCCTTCATTGCCCATCATCATCAGTTTCAATATTATTATAACATTCTTATAGATAACAGTATTAGAATCTGCATCTCCATCATCATTATCATCTTCCTCATGTATATGGATCATCATCATCGCCTTCATCTTTCGTAGTCATCAACTTCATCATTCATCATCACCATCAATCCCAACGTCATCAATGATGTCACTGTCAACATCTTAATCATGATCACCATCATCGTCATCGTTGCCATTTTCATCATCCATCTTCACCATCAAACTTGATGTAATTGTTGTCATCAGTGTTAACATTTGCACCATCATCATCCATAGCATTCATCATCATCATCAACCCCAATATTGTTCCCATCATTGATGACATTGTCATCCTCTTCCCCATCATCATCATTACCATTAATCTCATTGTTTTCATCATCGTTATCATTACCTTAATCATCCATCGGCATCATTGTCACCATCATCTATCACCATTACCTTAAAGCTCCCTCCATATTGCCATCCATCACCTCCACCACTATCATCATTTTCTTCAAATCCATTTTCCTCACCATTGTCGATCATCACCCACAAAAGAAATTCCTAAAGAGTCTAAATTTCAGCAACAAGACAATGATATCCTAGTTCTAAAACCAACCGAAATTCATCAAAAAACCAGTAAACTTAAACAAACTCCAGCAACTATATTATGATTCCATCATAATCAAACTCCAACGAAAAACCAACTAGAATCCAGCAAACTCCCAAGAACATCAGTTAAAAGTCACCAAAGTTGCCAGTTTGAAAGGGAGATTAGACTCGACAAGGTAGACTCAGATCCAAAGGGTTGTTATCCAGAGTCTCAATCAAGTCAGACCTTCCCTCTTCAGGGGAAAGTCAGCTCAATCCCAGATCTATAATCTAATTCTTGAGTTTCTGAAGAATGTTTAAGGAATTGGAGTAATACTAAGAATAAGTTCCCTAAATTCCCACTTAAGTTCCATTTCCCAGACCCTCACATGTTCTAAAAATTTCATAAATACATATATTTCACCATATATATATATATATATATATATATATATATATATATATATATATATATATATATATATATATATATATATATACATGAATAGCTTTTACTTTATGACAGTAGCATACTTTGTTTCAATGCTAAATGAACTTTATAGATTTGAATTTGATACTTATAGTGACATATATTAAATAGTCTAAAAAAGATAATTCGAATGTGAAAAGGAAATCTCTCACTGTAATTGATGACCACTAATTCAATGGAGGAAAAAAAATTGATTAGCAGAAGTGGAACCAGTATTTGTAGCTCGATTGTACATCATTTCAAATTTCTAACCTGCAAGCTTTGACTCTTTTGTAGCACAGGGGATGGAAGAACCTGAAAACGAATGGACAACTGTAAAATCATAATCGAACCTACGAAGAAATAGAAGGTAAGAACCGTGACAGCCAGTTTACCTTTTCTTTGTCAACATTCACAGAAGTGACCTTAAATCGTCCTCTTTGCTGGAAAACTGCCCACCTTGATTTTTCGCTAACGTCGTCAGTATTAGATGCTGACATTACCAACGTCAGAAAAAAAAAAAAAAAGGTATTCAGCAGATGGCCTGACAAGCCAAGAGTATTAATTTTCCAAACCTTCATTGAATCAACAGTAGCCAAAGTTGAATAATAGCTTTTATATGAAAATCAAAGGGGAGGGAGAAAAAGAAATTGTGCATACCTGGCAGCTTGGATGCCTTAGGAAGATTTTCAGAAGGTGCATCATCTATTGCCTGAGAAGCCACAACTCCATTGCAATTTCCAACATTCTGGAGATGACTTTGTTGCTTCTTGCTGACAATTGTCACATATCAGAACAAAAAAGAATGAAATATCATATAATTCGCTGGATGAAAGCGACTAGAATAATCATAGAAAACAACCCTCGTCATTGGACTAAAGATACGCTTGGACACAGCAAATCAAAGAAAATTGACAAGGCAAATTGATTTTCTAAAAAAACATAAGAAAGTCCAACAAGACTTGACAACATAAATTCTTGCCCTGCTTCTACTGGAAAGGCATAGAACAGTAGCAGAAAGGACGAAGAAAAACCATCTCACGGTGATTAAAAAAAGAACTAGCAAGCATCATGAAAGGGAACTGTTCTCTCTTTGTTATGCCAGCAAAACTGACAATCACATCAGCGTTTCAATCATACGGTAAATAAGATTCTATCAGATTCGTCAAAATGATTAAAAAAAAAGTCGTTTATAATTCAAGAGATATTAATAATAGGAAAAATAAAAGAGCATGTTGTCCCTATTAAATTTATTAAACTAAGAAATAAGAATTGATATCAAATCAGGCTTATTGAACTACAATTTGGAACGACTGGATTTTCTTTTACTTTTTTTATGATTATTTAATGTGTTTTAATGATGATTGATTTTGTGTTTTAAGTTGATTTTGTTGAATTTTGTATACTTTAGTGTTTCTTTAAATTCTTGGTGTGCAAAAAGTAAATTTTCCATACATTTAGATCTACAATTAAATTAGGAAACCTAGAGTATTATAAATACGGAAGAGAAGCTAGGTTAATTTAGATCTAACGTTCTAGGGTGCCTAGAACGTTAGAGAGAGAAAGAGAGAATTCTAGAAAGAGAGAAGAAGAAGACTAGATTAAGAACCCTAGAGTTTCTGGTTTGAAGGATTCAAAGAACATAAGGAGATTGCACAGTTTTCGTCTAGAGTTTGGGACCGAAAGCTTTGGATCAAATCAAGGAAGAAACCAACGACAAGTTAACGTCAAAGACTAGAGGTATGGAGAAATAATGTTGACTTTGATTGGAAACATAGATAACACGATAATTATAAAGGATTAAGGTTAATTTCACGTAAATAGATGTTTTTCATGTTGAGTTTGATAAGTTTTGATGATAAGGTCGCGGGTTTACAATGGGATACGGGATCGCGTGATTCGTCAGGAGTTTCTGTGCAAAATCCATGAATTCGCAGATCAGGAAGAACTCTATACATGAAAAAGCTCGAGAGAATTCCAAGCTCGCTCGAGCAAAACAGTACAGATATGGATTTACGTTCCTGCGTGAATTCGCCTGAGCAAGTTTAGTGTTCACTTGAGCGAGTCTGCCCAGAAACGTCGACGATATCATATCCAGATTCGCCCGAGTGAATTCAGGATTCGATCAAGTGAGTTTATCCAGAATTGTATATGGATTTCTGTTTTGTTTCGGATATTGTTCATGTATATTCATCATAATTATTGTTTATTCTATGTTAAATTTCACATTGTCATTAACCATTATCATAGGATATCAGGCAACCTAGGCTATGATTGATCTACAATACGTGAAACAAGTAGTGATCAATAGTGGCCTTATGTTTAATGCTACAATGAACAAAAAAAAGTGAGAGCTTTGCATGTGTTTGTTTATCGGTTTTTTATGTATGTGCATTTCATGGCATTCATATAAGTGAAAAAATTTCCCTATGACATGACACATGAAGAACAAAGAGCTTCATGATTATGATAGAGTCCTAAGGACAGTTATGCCAAAGGAATTAACATGAACAATGAATGACAAGTTGAGAAAACTAATGCATCCATGCATTAATGACAAGATAAGGAGAGTTAGTGATGGGGACATCCGATTCAAGCAGACGCTCGTAACCTATCGAAGGTGAAAGAAGAATGTGAAAATGGTCCGGAAGAAGAACCGCACAGGAGATGGAACCTATGAATGAGTGTTTGGTCGATCAATCGATTGTGAACAGGTTTGCCTGATGAACTTATTTTTATCGGTCGATCGATCGATCCTAAACATTCGATCGATCGATTGTGAACAGGTTCTCGAGCGAACTTATTAGTTAACTGTCGATTGATCGATCGATCGTGGCATCAGTCAACCAAAAGACGAAATTTTAATTTTTTTTGGCAAAACTTGTCATTTTAGTGTTTTAAGTTTTTAGGACTCGCTAATTTCGAGTTAGAGTTTGCTTTGCCTATTTAAAGGCTTGTAAAAACTCTTTTATTCATTGATGGTTAATATATTATTATTTTTACAAAGTTTGAGAGCTTTTCATTAAAGTTTTCTGTGAGGGTGTGATTCTCTCAACTGAAGTGTGATTCTTCATCCTGTGCGCGGTTTGGTGCGAGGCCAACTTTTCCCTCCTTTCTATCTTCTTTGATCTACGAGTTACGTAAGTGCTTACCTATCCATTTTATCACTAAATCCATTATTTGCTTTTCTTTCTGCACAGTATCGAAAGAACTCACTTGTAGGTTCGTTCGAAACCCTAAAACTGTTGGAGATCTAGTCGTTCGCTAAGAACTCTAATCTTCTAGATCCGATAGGGAACGTGCGTGAAAGTAACACTAATTCGGGCTAGCTTTAAAATTATTTAATTGAAACTTATGTTATCTTCTGTGATAAACAGTTAAGGGCATTTGCATTTTAATTGCTCATATTAATTTTCTATTAATCTTAGCTCTAGCATTTGCATTGTGTTAGTTTCCGCATTAGATTTTGTATCAAAGCTTTGTCAGTTTTGGGTTGGCAGTGTTCATATAGTTTCTAGCCGCACAACATATTGCTCAAGGCACCAATCAACATCTTTTTAACAATAACATGATTGCATCATACATAAAAAGCAAGAACCGAGGTTAGTGCAGAGAGTGAAATCAGGACAGTGGGAAGTGGGAGTAGTGGGAGCCCCAACAATTGTGCCACCCCAAGACACCTGATTGGTGCTAGCAAAATGCAAGAAGACATCCCTTGCCAAAACAAAAGCAAGGGACGCGGGCCCTACATGGCCAATGAAGGCGTGTTTGACAAAATTTGGCATTTTTTTGAAAAATATGTATATAATACACTTTTTATTACCACAACATACTAAACACGTATAATACTTGTATTTTTTTTTAATAAAACACATATTTTCATATAATATGCAATTTGGCATATTAAACGCATTTTTCAGGTATTAAACGTTTTTTCTCGTATTTTTAAAAAACTGTTTTAAAACTTTTTTAAAAAATATTTAATATTATCACGTTTTTTCCCAATTTTTTGTCTTCTGTATCTTACAATTTTTTTACCTTTTGATTTTTTTCACGTATTTTTACTTTTTTGCTAGCTTTCTCGCTCACCGTATTAAACTTGTACCTATACTTTGTATTTCGTCACTTTGCGTGACACAAAGGAATCCAAGCATGTGACAAATAGTTTCAACACACATTACAAACCAAATGATCAAATAAAATGTGGCATAATAAACATCTAACAGCACATGGGCATGCAAATCAAGGTCTCACAAACCAAAGTAACATAGATATCCTGTAACATGAAGATAAGCAACATGCCTTGGTGCAGCCATTGTTTTCCTCCATCAGCAAAATCAGCTATCGGAACCAAAAATGGAACAGAACCACCAATATGGCAACAAAATCACAAGACATCATTGGTGTAATGTGTTATGGCTCGGTACTTAGCTTCCGCACTTGATTTAGACACTACTGTGACGGGGACGCCGACATCATAGACATTGGATATGGACCTTTTCACGTGTACTGACGTAACGCAGGACGGTACCCTAAACTACGTGAATGATATGATTGATTTTGCCGAAATTAAATTGGAATTAAATTAAACAATAAAACTTGCAAAATATAACGAATACCTCAGGTTTTCGTAGAATTCCATGGGAGAATCACGCATAATTCAGGCAGGGTTCAATTCAGGCGCTAGATCCTTTAGGTTGCAGCGCAGATCGATCCTAGGGATAGAATTCTAGGTTTTTCCAGAATAGGGCGCTCTCAATTCAATGATGGGATCACTGATTTCTTCTGATTATTTGATACGGAAAGTTTAATAACTCTGCTGGGATCTACGGTTGTTGAATCGAATTGATTCACGGTGTAGGGAAAATTAGGATTTAGGATGTTAAAAGGGATGATGGTCAATTTGGGGTTGTAGAATCTCACAAGCAAAGATAAAAGATAGATAGATAGATGGATTGGCAGGCTTCACACCCTTGGCTTCGCACCAAACCCTTCTCGGGAAGAAGATTCACTCTTCGTAGAGGCTCATCTCAAGCACACACAAATAAAAGCTCTTTTCATTCATAATCAATAATCAATCTTAATAGAGTGTTTACAATGCCTTTATATAGGCAAAGAAAACCCTAAACGATATAAAACTCGCAATTAAAAGAGTCCTAAAATAATAAAAGACAAAAGGTAAAAAAAAAAACGAAAAACGAAATTTTTTCGTCACTGTAGCTCGCTCGAGCGAGGATTATAACCGCTCGAGCGAGCTTAAGTGGTCGCTCGAGCGAGGATTATAACCGCTCAAGCGAGGGCATTGTTCTCCTAGCGGTTTGTGTCTATTTCTCCTCTGAAGCTACGGTACTCGAGCCTCCTCTACATTTCCAGAATTTCCTCTTTCGCCTAGTTTTGATTTCCATTCCGCTTCTTCCGACGTTGGTACACGCGAAAAGGTCCATATCCGATCTCTACGATGTCAGCGTCCCCGTCAATTCTCCCGGGCCGAAAAGGCTTCATCACTAATGAAGCGGCGTCGTGATAGCGCTCGAGCATGCCGGGGTCCAAACGTCGCACTTCGTCTTCAGCTAACCATGAGTTCTCGGAGTCCGATTTTCCCAACCACTTGACCAAATACTTTTGAATTCCGCCCCCATGGGTGGATATTGCCAAATCATCTAATATCCCTTCGATCTCATCTCTTCGCTGCTTGCGTGGGGAAGGGAAAGGTAGGGGTTGTAGGGTGGGGCTGGTATTCGGGCTCGGGGCTGCTTGGAAGGGGTTGTGAGGAGGTGGGGCTTGGACTAAAGAAGGAACCAGGTCCTCCACATTGAATGTAGAGCTGACCCCTATATCTGGTGGAAGCTCGAGAACATGCATTAGGGCCGCTCCTTGCCACAATTCTAAAAGGTCCAGCGCCACGGACTTGAAGTTTCTTTGCAGCTCCCAATGGGAACCGCTCAGGCCTAACCCGAACCATGACGTAATCTCCAACTTGAAATTCCTTAAAGCGCATGTGCGCATCCGCAGAGATTTTGTATTGTTCATTACTAGCATTAATTCATTTTCTAATTTCGGCATGCAATTCATGTATATGCTGTGCAAATGAATCGGCTGACTCGGAAACTCGATGAGATGCATACATAGGAATTAAATCAATGGGTGTTCTAGGCCTATGACCAAGGACGACCTCAAAAGGACTCATACCTAGGGACCTATTAACTGAATTGTTATATGCAAACTCGGCTAAAGGCAAAATAGAATCCCAAGTCCTAGTGTGATCACCAACAAGACAACAGAGAAGATTACCTAAGCTCCTATTGGTGGACTCTGTTTGGCCATCCGTTTGAGGATGATAGGCTGACGAAAATTGGAGCATGGTACCCATCATGTGCCATAAAGTTTTCCAGAAGTAACTGGTAAATCTCACATCTTGATCTGACACAATCGTCTGGGGTAAACCATGTAGACGCACAACCTCCCCGAAAAATAATGTGGCTATGTGAGCTGCATCGGAGGTTTTAAAACAGGGTATGAAGTGGGCCATCTTGGAAAAGCGGTCCACTACCACAAAAATGGAATCGTGCTTCCGTTGAGTCTTTGGAAGCCTAAGCACGAAATCCATAGAGACGTCTTGCCACGGGGTGTGCGGCACGGGTAAAGGGGTGTACAAGCCGGTATTTTGTTTGATATGCTTCGCAACTTGGCATGTACAACACTGTTTCACAACCCTAGAGACATCCTTCACAAGGCTAGGCCAATAGAACCTATCCTCAACAAGCGCACTGGTTTTATCGCGCCCAAAATGTCCGGCAATCCCTCCGGCATGTAACTCCCAGATGAGGAAATCACGCAATGAAGTACGAGGGATGCACAAACGATTGCCTTTGAACAAATACCCATCCA
The DNA here is from genome assembly GCA_021018995.1 of Chloranthus sessilifolius. Taxonomy (NCBI): domain Eukaryota; kingdom Viridiplantae; phylum Streptophyta; class Magnoliopsida; order Chloranthales; family Chloranthaceae; genus Chloranthus; species Chloranthus sessilifolius. Next base: position 44,464,701 of record CM037593.1, on the reverse strand, counting down.
ACAGGGTATACTAGGAGTTAATGTTGTTCGGATTTTCAAGGAAAGCGGTATTCTCAAAATGGGCAATCAGGATAATCTTCCCTCAACTGCTCAAATCCGACGACCTCGGTGCTCATAGACTGCAAAGTTGCCACTCGACGACTAAGCGCATCAGCAGCCTTATTTTCGACACCAGCCTTATGTTTCAAAACAAATGTGAACCCTTGGAGGTACTCGACCCACGTCGCGTGCCTCGGGTTCAACTTTTTCTGGGAAGCAAGGAAACGTAAGGCCTCGTGGTCAGAAAACAACACAAATTCCTGCGGTCTCAAGTAATGTTTCCAATACCACATAGATCGGACGACCGTATAAAACTCCTTGTCATAGGTGGAGTATTTCTGCTTTGCCTCATTGAGTTTCTCACTAAAATAGGCCACAGGGTGACCTTCTTGGCTTAGCACTCTGCCTATGCCTACACCCGATGCGTCACATGCTACTTCAAAGACTTTAGAAAAGTCTGGTAGGCACATGACGGGTGCAGTAGCCATCTTCTCTTTTATCTCGGCAAAAGCCCTCGTCGCGGCTTTGCTCCACAGGAACTCCCCTTTTCTCATGCAATCGGTAATGGGAGCCATGATGGTGCTAAAATTCCGAATGAAGCGACAATAAAACATGGCCAAACCGTGGAAGCTACGGACTTCATGAATATTCCGAGGTTCGGGCCACTCCACAATGGCCTTAACCTTCGCAGGGTCCGCAACCATCCCGTCTACCGAGACAATGAATCCTAAGAATACAACAGAGTGCTGCATGAAGGTGCACTTCTTGAGATTCACGTATAACCTCTCTCCCCTTAAGGTTTCGCAAACCAACATCAGGTGGATGATGTGTTGTTCCTTGTTTGGGCTGTAAATCAGGATGTCATCAAAGTATACGACAAGGAATTTGCCAAGGAATGGCCCCAACACTTGGGTCATGAGCCTCATGAATGTGCTCGAGGCATTGGAAAGCCCAAAAGGCATGAGCATCCACTCATAAAGACCGTCTTTAGTCTTGAAAGCGGTTTTCCATTCATCGCCAGGGCGAATACGCACCTAATGGTAACCACTTTTAGGGTCTATTTTGGAAAAGATAGTGGCTCCGACCATTATGTCAAGCATGTCATCAAGCCGCAGTATGGGAAACCGACATTTAACATTAATATTATTAATCGCACGGCTATCCATACACATGCGTCATGTACCATCTTTCTTAGGCGTGAGCAATGCTGGTACAACACATGGGCTCAGACTCTCTTGTATGAACCCCTTTTGAAGGAGCTCACTAACTTGCCGAGTCAACTCGGTGTGCTCAACCGGATTCAACCTGTAGTGGGGCAGGTTCGATAATGTGGATCCGGGAACTAAGTCAATTGCGTGTTGAATGCCACGCATGGGAGGGAGCTCATTAGGTAAGTCTTCGGGGAAGACATCCGCAAATTCATTCAGGATAGGCTCTACCTCATTTGGGCACTCACGGACTGACTCAGAAGTGCTCTTAACAGTGACAATGACATACACGACACTCTCATCCTTCGATGCTCTCTCGAACTATGAAGGGGTCACAATGTTGATGGCCTTGGATTGGCCTCCCTCCTTCTCAACTTTATTGACCGGTGGTGCTTTGGGAGCCAAAGGGTTAAGAGTGATTTTCTTGCCTTCATAATTGAACATACAAACGTTAATCGCCCAAAAATGGTCACATTCAAATCATAGAGCCATGGTCTCCCTAAGATAATGTGGCCCACATCCATCCGCACCACAACGCACCATAAGGTGTCGGAATATGAACCCAACTGAATGGGTACACGACACCTCTGAAATACGGGAATGGATGAGGAGTCAACCCATGCGACTTTGTAAGGTCTCGGGTGGGCTTTAGGTGTAAGCACTAAGTGGGTGACGGTATGTTCTGACACCACATTGGTGCAGCTTCCGCTATCCACGATAACCTTGCAACTCTTTGTCCCACATGTGGTAAAGGTGTGGAAGATGTTCTCCCTTCTCCAATCCTCCTTTTCATCCCGTTGAGGCTGTGCAAAGGCACACCTCACAACCAGAGCGCGACCCATGTCATCACCTTCCTCGTCACTAGGGGTGGCATTCGGCTCAAAGACCTCTTCCTCATAAATTCCTTCACTTTCTTCTCCTTCTCCATCAATGAAGAGATTCCTTTGTGGGTCCTTTGTGGGGCATTGGGCAGCAAAGTGACCCAATCCTTGACATTTATAGCATTTGACATGAGACCCACTCTTCGAGGATTCTCCGGCTACACCCTTACCTTTGTCAAACCTCACATTGGTAGACGTGGGTTGCGTGGGTTTGGTAGGCGTGTTTCAAAGACTAGATTTCACTTCACGGCATTTTAATTGGTAGGGTGAAAATCAGATCGCCTAGTCACCGTCTTCTTCAAATATCGTTTAAGGTCTTGAACGACGGTGTAACATTCGGCGAGAGTCTCAACAGGGTGAGAAACTAACTCTTTTTGCAAGTCAAGTTTCAATCCGGTATAAAATCTAGATAGAGTGACTTGAGGGTCTTTGGATACCTTGGCTCTCATCATGTACTCTTCAAATTTGCCAATGTAATCCGATACGGGCATACTACCTTGGCGTAGACTTTGTCATTGGTCAAGGAGACGATGGCAGTATGAAGGAGCGTACTTCTCTGTAAGTCGCTCCTTCATATCCTCCTAATGGGTAATGGGAGTACAACCCGCATTCGTTCTGATACGTTCAACGTTGACCCAAAAGAGTCGGGCTTGGCCTATGAGCTTCATCTTAGCAAGTCTAACACATCTTATATCGCTTATGCCAAACCACTCGAAGTGCTGGTCTATATCGGATAACCAATCGAGGAAGACCTGGGGGTCTAGTCTTCCATCGAAAGTCGGGAACTCAACTCGGACATTTTTGAGGAGTCTCCCTTCCGGATCGTAGTTATCTCCATGATGATCTATCCTATGGCTCCGGTTCCGATTATGTTGGTAGCCATTTCATTCAAAACGTGGACCATTACGCTCACGAGGTGGTTCAAAATACTCATCACCCTCGTCTAACCGATTAACTCGGTCTAACAAACTCTCATTGGATGTTTCGAGAGTCCTTTGGGTTGTCTCTAAGGTAGTCATTCGATCATTGATCGATTTTAGATCAGCCCTCATGCCGTTAAGAGCTTCGGCAATCCCACTCATGTCTATGGTGATACAGTTTACTAATTAACGGGCTCTAGAATGGAATGCAAGATGAACACTTTGGCCAAAACTGAAATAATATGTGATGAAAATAAAGTGCAATGAATGCAATGTCACACAGTATGCCCTAACCTAGAACCTAGATCTCTGATACCAAAACTGACGCAGGACGGTGCCCTAAACTACATGAATGATATGATTGATTTTGCCGAAATTAAATTGGAATTAAATTAAACAATAAAACTTGCAAAATATAACAAATACCTCAGGTTTGCGTAGTATTCCATGGGAGAATCACACATAATTCAAGCAGGGTTCAGTCCGGGCGCTAGATCCGTTAGGTTGCAGCGCAAATCGATCCTAGAGATAGAATTCTAGGTTTTTCTAGATTAGGGCGCTCTCAATTCAATGATGGGATCACTAATTTCTTCGGATTATTTGATGCGGAAGGTTTAATAACTCTGCTAGGATCTACGGTTGTTGAATCGGATCGATTCACGGTGTAGGGAAAATTAGGATTTAGAATGTTAAAAGGGATGATGGTCAATTTGGGGTTGTAGAATCTCACAAGCAAAGATAAAAGATAGATAGATAGATTGGCAGGTTTCACACCCTTGGCTTCGCACCAAACCCTTATCGGGAAGAAGATTCACTCTTCGTAGAGGCTCATCTCAAGCACATACAAGCAAAAGCTCTTTTCATTCATAATCAATAATCAATCTTAATAGAGTGTTTACAATGCCTTTATATAGGCTAAGAAAACCCTAAACGATATAAAACTCGCAATTAAAAGTCTTAAAATAATAAAAGACTAAAAAGGTAAAAAAAAAAAATGAAAAACGAAAATTTTCCGTCACTGTAGTTCGCTCGAGCGAGGATTATAACCGCTCGAGTGAGGCTTGCTCGAGCGAGGATTATAACCGCTCTAGCGAGGGCACTATTCTCCTCGCGGTTTGCGTCTGTTTCTCCTCTGAGGCTACGGTACTCGGGCTTCCTCTACATTTCAAGAATTTCCTCTTTCGCCTAGTTTGAATTTCCATTCTGCTTCTTTCAACGTCGGTACACGCGAAAAGGTCCATATCCGATGTCTATGATATCGGCGTCCCCGTCACAACGCCGAAAGAAGCGGAATGGAAACCAGAAATAGGCAAAAGAGGCGAAAATAAGAACTGAGGGAACTCTGAAATTTCGATCGATCGAATTCAGACGACAGAAACACAAGTTGTGGAGTGATATTTCGATCAATCGAATCAATAATCGTTCGATCGAAAATTTCGATCGATCGAAAGTTAAATTCGATCGATCGAATGCCAACGGTGATATTTTATGAATAAGAGAATTTTGATCGAACGATTTTCAATTTCGATCAATCGAAATTAAATTTTGATCGATCGAATTTCAATTTCGATCAATTGAAATCGCGCATGGGTTGACTCCTCATCCATTCCCGTATCTCAGAGGTGTCGTGTACCCATTCAGTTGGGTTCATATTCCGGCACCTTATGGTACGTTGTGGTGCCGATGGATGTGGGCCACATTATCTTAGGGAGGCCATGGCTCTATGATTTGAACGTGACGATTTTTGGGCGATCTAACGTTTGTATGTTCAATTATAAGGGCAAGAAAATCACTCTTAACCCTTTGGCTCCCAAAGCACCACCGGTCAATAAAGTTGAGAAGGAGGGAGGCCAATCCAAGGCCATCAACATTGTGACCCCTTCAGAGTTCGAGAGAGCATCGAAGGATGAGAGTGTCGTGTATATCGTTGTCACTATTGAGAGTACTTCTGAGTCAGTCTGTGAGTACCCAAATGAGGTAGAGCCTATCCTGAATGAATTTGCGGATGTCTTCCCCGAAGACTTACCTAATGAGCTCCCTCCCATGCGTGACATTCAACATGCAATTGACTTAGTTCCCGGATCCACATTACTGAACCTGCCCCACTACAGGTTGAATCCGGTTGAGCACGCCGAGTTGACTCGGCAAGTCAGTGAGCTCCTTCAAAAGGGGTTCATACAAGAGAGTCTGAGCCCATGTGCTGTACCAGCATTGCTCACGCCTAAGAAAGATGGTACATGGCGCATGTGTATGGATAGCCGTGCGATTAATAAGATTACTGTTAAATATCGGTTTCCCATACTGCGGCTTGATGACATGCTTAACATGATGGTTGGAGCCACTATCTTTTCCAAAATAGACCCTAAAAGTGGTTACCATCAGGTGCGTATTCGCCCTGGCGATGAATGGAAAACCGCCTTCAAGACTAAAGACGGTCTTTATGAGTGGATTCTCATGCCTTTTGGGCTTTCCAATGCCTCGAGCACATTCATGAGGCTCATGACCCAAGTGTTGAGGCCATTCCTTGGCAAATTCCTTGTCGTATACTTTGATGACATCCTGATTTAAGCCCAGACAAGGAACAACACATCATCCACCTGAGGTTGGTTTGCGAAACCTTAAGGGGAGAGAGGTTATACGTGAATCTCAAGAAGTGTAACTTCATGCAGCACTCTGTTGTATTCTTAGCATTCATTATCTCGGTAGACGGGATGGTTGCGGACCCTGCGAAGGTTAAAGCCATTGTGGAGTGCCCCGAACCTCGGAATATTCATGAAGTCTGTCGCGTCCACGGTTTGGCCACGTTTTATCGTCGTTTCATTCGAAATTTTAGCACCATCATGGCTCCCATTACCGATTGCATGAGAAAAGGGGAGTTCCTGTGGAGCAAAGCCGCGACGAGGGCCTTTGCCGAGATAAAAGAGAAAATGGTTACTGCACCTGTCATGCGCCTACCAGACTTTTCTAAAGTCTTCGAAGTGGCATGTGACGCATCGGGTGTAGGCATAGGCGGAGTGCTGAGCCAGGGTCACCTTGTGGCCTATTTTAGTGAGAATCTCAATGAGGCGAAGCAGAAATACTCTGCCTATGACAAGGAGTTTTATGCAGTCGTCTGATCTTTATGGTATTGGAAACATTACCTGAGACCGCAGGAATTTGTGTTGTTTTCTAACCACGAAGCCTTACGTTTCCTTGCTTCCCAGAATAAGTTAAACCCGAGGCACGTGAAGTGGGTCGAGTACCTTCAAGGGTTCACATTTGTCTTGAAGCATAAGGCTGGTGCCGAGAACAAGGCTGCTGATGCGCTTAGCCGTCGAGTGGCGAGTTTGCAGTATATGAGCACTGAGGTCATCGGATTTGAGCAGTTGAAGCAAGATTATCCTGATTGCCCAGATTTCGGGGCAGAATACACTTCTTTCTTTGAAAATCCGAACAACATTAACTCCAAGTATACCCTGCTGGATGGGTATTTGTTTAAAGGGAATTGTTTGTGCATCCCTCGTACTTCATTGCGGGACTTCCTCATCTGGGAGTTACATGTCGAAGGGATTGCCAAACATTTTAGGCGTGATAAAACCAATGCGCTCGTTGAGGATAGGTTCTATTAGCCTAGCCTTGTGAGAGATGTCTCTAGGGTCGTAAAACAATGTTGTACATGCCAAGTTGCGAAGCATATCAAACAGAATACCGGCTTGTACACCCCTTTCCCATGCCGCACACCCCGTGGCAAGACGTCTCTATGGATTTCGTGCTTGGACTTCCAAAGACCCAACGGAAACACGATTCCATTTTTGTGGTAGTGGACCGCTTTTCCAAGATGGCCCACTTCATACCCTACTCTAAAACCTTCGATGCGGCTCACATAGCCAAATTATTTTTCGGGGAGGTTGTGCATCTACATGGTTTACCCTAGACGATTGTGTCGGATCGAGATGTGAAATTTACCAGTTATTTCTGAAAAACTTTATGGCACATGATGGGTATCATGCTCCAATTTTCATCGGCCTATCATCCTCAAACAGATGGCCAAACGGAGTCCACCAATAGGAGCTTAGGTAATCTTCTCCGTTGTCTTGTTGGTGATCACCCTAGGACTTGGGATGCTATTTTGCCTTTAGCCGAGTTTGCATACAACAATTCAGTCAATAGGTCCCTAGGTATGAGTCCTTTTGAAGTCGTCCTTGGTCATAAACCTAGAACACCTATTGATCTAATTCCCATGTCTGCATCCCATCAAGTCTCCGAGTCAGCCGATTCATTTGCACAACATATACATAAATTGCATGCCGAAATTAGAAAAATAATTAATGCAAGCAATGAACAGTACAAAATATCTACAGATGCGCATAGGCGCTTTAAGGAATTCCATGTTGGAGATTACGCCATGGTTCAGATTAGGCCTGAGCAGTTCCCATTGGGAGCCGCAAAGAAACTTCAGGCCTGTGGCGCTGGACCTTTTAGAATTGTGGCAAGGAGCGGCCCTAATGCATATGTTCTCAAGCTTCCACCCAATATAGGAGTCAACTCTACATTCAATGTGGAGGACCTAGTTCCTTCTTTGGCCCAAGCCCCACCCCCTCACAACCCCCTCCAAGCAGCCTCAAGCCCGAATACCAGGCCCACCCTGCAACCCCTACCCTTCCCTTCCCCACGCAAGCAGCAAAGAGATGAGATCGAAGGGATATTAGATGATTGGTGATATCCACCCATGGGGGCGGAATTCAAAATTACTTGGTCAAGTGGTTGAGAGAGCTGGACTCTGAGAACTCATGGTTAGCTGAAGACGTAGTGCGACGCCACGACCCCGACATGCTCGAGCGCTATCACGACGCCACTTCATCGATGATGAAGCCTTTTCGGCCCCGGAGAATTGACGGGGATGCCGACATCGTAGACATTGGATACGAACCTTTTCGCGTGTACCGACGTCGGAAGAAGCGGAATGGAAATTAGAAATAGGCGAAAGAGGCAAAAATAAGAACTGAAGGAACTCTGAAATTTCGATCGATCGAATTTCAATTTCGATCGATCAAATTCAATCGACAGAAACACAAGTTGTGGAGTGATATTTCAATCGAACGAATCACATAATCGTTCGATCAAAAATTTCGATCGATCGAAAGTTAAATTCGATCGATCGAATGTCAACGGCGATATTTTATAAATATGAGAATTTTGATCGAACGATTTTCAATTTCGATCGATCGAAAACGAATTTCAATTTCGATCGATCGAAATCGCGCCGAGTTGTTTTAGAAGTTTAGTTTCGAATTTTGTTTTAGCGGTTTATTTGTCTTTTATTTATTATTTGTTTTAGGATTTTCTTTTATTGAAAGGACTCCTATATAAGGTCCTTAAGTGAACAATGTAATTAATTATTGATTATTGAATGAATGAGCGTTTTGCTTTGAGACTTGAGATGAGTTTCTTCGAAGAGTGATTCTTCTTCCCGAGAAGGGTTGGGTGCGAAGCCAAGGGTGTGAAGCCTGCAAATCTATCTATCTATCTCTTATTATCTTTGCTTACGTGATCCTACAACCTAAATCGACCATCAGCCTGTGGAGATCCTAAACCCTAGTTTTTTCCTAAACCATTAAATCGATCTGATTCATCAACTATAGCCTCCATCAGACTGCTAAGCCCAAATCATATCAAAATAAACCAAAACTAGAGATTCCATCATTGCATTGTGAGCGCCTTAATCTGGAAATCTAGAGTTCTATCTCTAGAAACGATCCACACTACAACCTAACGAATCTAACGCCCGGACTGAACCCTGCCTGAATTATACGTGATCCTCCCATGGAATACTACGAAAACCTGAAGTATTCGTTATATTTTGAAGGTTTTATTGTTTAATTTAATTCTATTTAATTTCGGCAAAATCAATCATTGCATTCACGTAGTTTAGGGTACCATCCTGCGTTATCTGCTTCTTACTCTTTCAGGCAATCAGGATGCCTCCCAAGAATACACAATATCCTGAAGTAGACCGGCGATCATAAATGGATCCGACTCAATTTGGATCAGTGTAAGCAGAGATGTTCTTAGTACCACGGGCAAGGTATACCAATCCAAACCTGGGCTGAACTTGATATATCTGAGAATACGATGGACAGCAGCGAAGTGGACGGTGCGAGGGGCATGCATAAACTAGCTCACAAAACTGACAGCAAATGTAATATTAGGTCTTGTGAGAGTGAATAAATCAATCTCTCCACTAATCTCTGGTACTCATGAGGATATGAAAGAAGTAAGTCTCCATCCTTTTCATGAATAGAAATCTTCTGGTCCATAGTGTGGTTGTCAATTTGCAACCCAACATTCCAGTGTCATGCAAGAAATCTAATGACATATTTCCCATAAAAGAGAAATATTCATTTATGAGATCTAGCAATTTCCAATCTAAGAAAGTATTTAAGAGTCCTCAAATCATCAAATATTATGCCTAGTTCCCTCTTGGTCCAATTGATAAAAGTATGATCATTACCAATAAGAATAATTTTGTCCACATAAACATGAAGAATTGTACGGCTAAAAGGTCTAGAGCGAATGAATACAGTATGATCTGAGTGACATCTCTGGAATCTTAAGTCAACAACAGCGAAGGTAGTTAAGGCAGTGTGGCATGGTCATGGCGAAGAGGCTCGTTATGCCATGGTGAGACTATTTACTATTTTTCAAAAAAATTAATTTTATTTTTATTTAATAATCATTAGTATTTCTTTTTTTTATAAAGGAAGAAAAAATTCAACCACTTAGGTATCAGTCTTTGATTCTAACAAATCAAAAAAGTGTCATCCCCAATTTAGGCATAGCTTAAAAAGGATGAAGATGACTAAGTCTATTATGGTTCCATCAATTAAAAGGAATAAACTTGAACATGAGAACACTGTTATATTTTTTTATGGGTTGTGTTTAAATGTCCTAATCATGATTATGGAATTGTGATGGATTAATTGATGGATATAAAACTGCAACGGAAAACTGTCATTCACTTGATAGGTTTATTATGGCGATGACCATGACTCCTTAGGCATCATTCTTTTAATTTGAAATTATGACTGATAAAAATGTTGTAACTTATCTATTTTACAAAACTATTATTTCCTTTAAAAAAACACAATTTATTTCTAATTCAAAAAAATAAATAGCGTGCATAGCGATGTCATAGTGCGATTCCGTCATGACGTCGCTATGGCTGCGCTATTTAGTCATTCTTTATATTTGGCTCTATATGGTGTTTCTCATCACCATTTTCCATGACAATGTTATATCGTCGCCTTGACAATCATGATAATAGCACTGCTGCAGCGGTGAAAACATGCCCTGGGAGATTGCATCAACCCAAATATAGATTTCCGAAGGCGGCGGACATCGGTAGTCTCCCACTGAAGCAGGAAACCAGGGGACGATCCATATATAAATTTCTGAAGGTGGCCTAGATGACCCATCTAAATGCAAGCCTGAGGCTCTGAGCCCATTTCACCCTCATTTCACTTGAGGAGCATATGCAAATCAATATAATAGATGTCTGTTGTTTCTACTACCCAATCAAGAAATGTAACATGTGGTATAAAACGCACCCCAAATATCAAATTACAATAATTTGGAACTATAGTAAATTCAACCTGAAAATACAGTAACATTTAAAAGGTAAAAGTTGAGGACTACAAATATTTTTAAAAGGACCTTACAACAATATAGAAAGTTAGGGAGGAGTTCCATGCAAAAACCACAAAAAAAAAAAAAATTTACATAGGTAATGCCATTACAGATTGCCATATTATTGTCCATTACCCAATGCCAGGGTCTCAACATGAAATGGTTATTTTGGGCATTGGTCGTAAAAATGATAATTCATGATTGACTGAAGTACCAAAGGGAGAAACGACATTATTTTTAACAAATTTCATCTAAAACATAATGATTAGGAAGATACTGGATAATCCCAAAGAATCAAAGAGGCAAGAAGATGTTAAAATCTGCAATCAAATATATATTGCAGAAGAAGACATTGAAAAGAAACAGAAACCAATTCATAAATGATTCAAAAAATTATTAGCAAGGTACTCTTGGCAACCCAATAAACATATTATTGAACTACCAAGATTACTGATTTTCCCAAGTCCTCCACCCAAATATTCTCAATTTTCACATAAATGCAGCATGAAGATTTAATGTCAAAACTCTCCTATGAATGTGGAAGAACAAAGTCAGCTGCATAAGTTCAGTAAGAATTTACCTCTCATGAGAAGAATGGGTAGAAATGCCATCAAGATGCTTGTCATTAATGTCCAATTCGCACTTTTCCCTCAAACCATTTTCGATGCCATAGCCACGTGACGGAAAACCATTCTTGTCACAAATTGGTCCAACGTTTAACTCAACCTCAGATCCATCAAAGCTGCCTCTGGAGATTGGAAAGTTGACAAGAAGGTGATTATGAGGAATACAATAAAAGATATGGTTAAACACAATCAGAGACAATCTGCTAATTAAATAATTACGCTAAAGCCTGGTTTAGTAAACATAGACAAAAGTAATTTGAAAATGCGTGAGAGACAAATCTAAATGAACCAGACCATCAGAAAAAATTCGCATTGCTCTTTATATTTTTGGGAGGGAACAGCTCGCGTAGACTCATTCTCTCTAAAAATATTGCAGTGCCTTCCTAGTTATGTTCGGATTAAGTGAGAAAAAGGACTTACATGGATGTCGAATCTGGACAATTTTTCACTTAGCCTCAAAATCTGTGGAAGTCAAGTTTTAACGAGATTTTGAAGTTAAGAGACATGTATTCCTTTTTCTAATAAGAAAACAACTCTTAAAACCCCATTATCACTTTTGGGAAGATATTCCAAGTTTTTTTCGCAAGCTGTATTACTAAGAAAATAATTGCAAACTACAAAAGAAATATAACAATACCAACTACATTGAGAAAGGAGGATTCACTCATTCATATTGCTGAACATACATGAGGCCGTTCAGAGTTTGCTCTGGTAGTGAAAGAAGAGCTGTATTATCCCGCATCACCGAATCATCTTCTGGCAAACTCCCCAAGCCACTAGCAAACCCTGAAAGTATCATATCCTATAAGATTAGTTGATGTTTTTGGACTTACTTTATGTGCTCGGAGGAGTTGCTCAAATTAGAGGAAAGGCATTGGGATTTTTTTCATGCAAACCATTTAACCCAGATGAAAATTTCAGGCATCTACCTTGACATTTATCTAGAATAGCCTCCTCACCATCTTGCATCTAATACAACATATATAGAAGTCATATAACCATGTATACCTATAATTAGTGATTAGTAGGTATACAAGCTTCAAAGGCTACGAAAAAATAAGGAACAAAGAGAGATCATGTGAATACCAGTGAAGCCTGGGTTTTCAAGTCTTCAATGTTGAAATCCCAACCACTGATCCCTCGTACGTATTCTTTCTGCACATAATATGGGCCCAAGGCATAAGAATTCAAATATGGGTAGTATGGAAAGAACTAACCAACAGGAGAAGTCTAGCCTGGCCTAGATTGACAGAACGCTTGCGGAAAATAAAAATAAGTCCTCTAAACGTAAAAATTTCTGTACAAGTCTTCCACGCAAAGACAAGAAAAATAATAACAATAACAATAAGTAATTTGACAACTAGAAATACAGTGTTTTACTACTACATCATTCCCAAATATGCTTCTATGACTCTCAGATACAGACACAGATATGAACATAGAAACAGGGAGCATGGTACAACTCGGTATATCCAGAAATCCAGTAAAAAGATACGGATATCATTCATATATATATATATATATATATATATATATATATATATATATATATATATATATATATTGTAGACTTCAGAGAAGAGAAAGGAGGCATTCGTCAGCGACTCAGCATAGGAAGGCCAACCGAGTAAAGCTCTTTCTTTTTTGTGGCTGTAAGTGAAAGTGTATCGTATGTTAGCTAGAGAGATTGGCGAACTACTACAATCTATAGATTCCCCATCTATATCAAATCCCAAAGAGAATGGAAGTGAGTCGCTTCCGGCTTGGCTTGTAGCCGTAGTCTTGTAGTCTTTGTAGTCAGCATTCCTACACGCACATGCACGCGCCATATATATATATATATATATATATATATGCACACATTAAAATATTTCATTTATACTTTCCTGACAAACAAAAAAACAATATGGTTAGGAGTAGGGAAACTGAATGAATATAAAAGGTATTGAAGCATATTCTACCAGACACGTATACTAGATATGCTCTCCTATCTCAAGGTCACAGTAGAGGTACACAGTTTGCAAACCATACTGCCCACCAGTGAAAATGGATATTAAAAAGACATGGTGTGAAAGACAAATTAGTTTCCTTGGAAGAATATGGCCATTCAGTTGATCAGTGTTGGCCTGTTGGGGCTTAGTTGGTAAAGATTTTTCGACATGTCTTATACACTGCAGAATTAGATAAAAGATTATGACTAATTTTCTAAAGTCAACTAGGATATATATATATACTAGTGGACCCTGCACGTGCGATGCGCGTGAGAGCCGTTTATTTGGAATGAATCACTACAATGTAAATTTCAAAAACATTTTTTGCATTTTGTTTTAAATTGGGGGAACTCCTATTTAAACTTCTATGTATTTAATTTATTAAAGTACCCTTTTATCATAGGAGCATTAGGTCACGCATCTGATACCAACTCATAGAAAAGAGAGTTGCAATTGGGTTGCACCGATATTGTTTTTTTTTTTTTAGGATGTAATACCTCATAGACAGCCAAGACGTAGTGCCTGTGCAAACTTACACACATAGAAGATCCACTATTGGCCTAGCACACTGGGGAGGGGACCCGCACAAAAGGCAGGTGCAAGCATGGGGATTAGAATCAACGACCTATGCTTCCACAAGGGAAGAGGGTACCAGTTGAGCTATTGCTCAACTAGTGCACGGATATTGTTGAGCACCAAATAAGTGTTGGGTGCTCACATATATCAAGGAATTAATTAACACTTATTATGTTAAAAAAAAACTCTTTTGTTAGATATCTTGCTTCTCAATAAATCTATGTCTATTTTCACACAAATTGTCAAAATAGATCTCTATCACGTCTCTGTATTCCATTCTGAATTAAAAAAAAAAATGCAACTCAAGCTCAAGCAAAATGCATACGATTGGAGCCTATAAGATGAAGGCAATACGAATTAAAGCAGTAAACCGTAAGCAAGATGCATATGCTTGAAGCTTGTTCACCTGGTTTGAATACCCTTGAATTGGATGGAAGGTTGTGTGAAATTACTGACATGACAAGCATCTATACTGTAGTTTTGAACAATTAATTATTTTTAGGGTGACTTTATGTGCACACGTTTTTCCTGTGAAGAGTACACACTCTTTCACAGGAAAAAAATGTTGACTACCTTGAATCAGACGATGGAGATAATTTTTCGTCTCAATCTTCCACAAAATAGATCTTGAGATCATGGCACGCCTGTCAGACAGTCACTTTTGAGGATGTGTGCCATGGAATAAATATCTAACCGTCAGATAGGTGTGGCATGATCTCAAGATCTATTATGCAGAATATTGGGACAAAAAACGATCTCCATCATCTGATCCAAGGTAGTCAACAGTTTTTTCGTGTGAAAGAGCGTGTATTCTGGAAAGACGGGTGTGAATAATCCTCCCTTATTTTTATTCTTATTATATTTATTTATTATTGATATTATTATATGTTAATATGATTCCATTTTTATTGCTCTTACTCATTCTCTGAAAGCACCCATGTCCCAGACTGTTTGAAAACCATTGATTGCGTGGGATTAGATGATGGACATCATGTTTCACCCCGATATTCCACAAAATACATCTTGAGATCATGGCCACTCTGTCAAACGGTCATTGTTTTGATTCCATGTGTCACAAATCCCCAAACAATGGCCCTAAATTCACGTTTAAGCGTGATGTGTGCCATATTATTCAAGGGCCATTTGTTTTGGAATTTGGGAGTAAAAAAATGTTCGTCTGATAGGTGAGCCATGATCTCAAGATCTATTGTGTGGAATATCGGGTTGCAACACGATCTCCATCATCTGATCCAAAGCAATCAATGGTTTTGAAGGAGTCTAGGAAGTGGGCGCTTTCAAAGAATGCTTGGGCGCAAACAGAGGTACCCCAAGCAAAATGAAGTCTTTATCGTTTGGGATTTAGATAACCATTGCGCTTAATGAAGACTGCATAGCTTGAGATTTTGCTACAATAAGCATGTGGTCTGCTAATCTGCACCTAACCTTTATTGTCCTATGTAGGGCTCTCAATGGGCTGGGCTGGGCCAGATTTTGGCCCACACCCAGCTCGGAAAAAGAGGTAAATTTTATGGAGCCAACCCGACCCAATACCCAAGTCAGGTTAAGCATGTGGTGACATGGATTGAGCCAGGCCGGGCTTGGGATGAATGTTCCAACACCCAGCACGGATAATATATATATAAGTTCAGAGCATTTCAATTGAATGCTCGGAGATTAAATTGTCGAAAGGTTTAAAATCAACGACATTTAAGTAAAAGCGCACTTGGAAACTCAATTGGTACTAGCTTAATAAATAGAAACCCTAAAATAGCTTTTTTATTTTATTGGAATTTCTACCATCATAAGTCCCAACTCTAAGCAAACAAGTCTCTCGCTCCATCAAACTATCTCTCGTTGAAAATTGATTTGAAATTTTTTTACCTATTTTTATTTTTAAAAAATCTCCCATAAAAAGCTCGGAAAAAAGCCCAAGCCCGGCCTGGCTCGCTATGGGCCAGGCTTGAGCTGAGCACATCACAGCCTGGGCTAGGGCCGGGATAAAAAATTGGGAACGCGGCCCTAACCCGGTCCAGTGAGAGCCCTAGTCCTATGTGATAGAATGAAAGAATATTCTTTCAATAGAATGGAATCAAATGAGTACCAAATTTTGAATTCCTTTCTCTTTTATATGTAGGTGGGATATGTTCCATTTAATATGGTACTATCATCCATTAAAACATGATCATGCATAATATTACATGAAACCTAAAAACTGATATGAAACAAAAAAAAAAATCCAGCATGCATAGGTATTAACCATGCCCCATAAATAATATCAGCATATGGGGTTGCAACAATGACAATTAAACTATAGTGAACATACCATAAATCTGAAATAAAAAATTCTGCTGATATCATTGTACATATAACAATAATTACAACAGCATAATTAGGCAGGAACAATGTTTTCAATAGCGAATAGCGTAGAGTTCGACCTCCCGCGTAGCGAGGTGTGAGGCGTAAGCTTCACGATTTTCTCGAATTATTAATTTTTATAAATATAAATAAATTAAATAATAGAGAAAATATATATTAAAAATAAAGAAAAAATTAGAAAAAAATATAAAAACTGCAAAATAATTATATGAGTAACTTTTCACAAGTAAAACATGATAGAACACTAAAACAAGTGGGTTTACCAATAACCAACAACCCATACAACTAACATGATAAAAAAATATATATTTGAAAAAAAAGTTAGATTCAAACAATATAAAATCATACAATATAAATCAGGCATTATAAATTCACATTATACAAATTCAGATTTCAGAATTTCAGAATTCAAACATTAAAAAAACAGTATTAGAAAAAATAATAATAATAATAATAAAATTAAAGGCCATGATGTATATAGATCATTTCTGCCAAAGATCGTCACGAAATATGATCATATTCCGTGCCAATCTTTGGCAGCAAAGATCTTTACAACATAACCAAAATTATAAAAGGGCAGGTCCTAAAAAGGAATTACACAAAAGAAAAAAGCCCCTAAATTTGAGAAAGAAGAGGAAGAGGAGGGAGAAGAAGCAGAAGAAGCAAAAGAAGAAGAAGGGAAAAGAAGAAGAAGAAGAAGAAGAAGGGGAGAAGAGGGAGAAGAAGGAGAATGAGAAGGAGGAGAGGGAGAAGGAGAAGAGAGGGAGAGGGAGAAGGCGAAGGAGGAAGAGGAGAATCAGAAGAAGAAGGAGAAGAACGGGGGGAGAAGGAGGAGGGGGAGAAGGAGAAAAAGGAGGAGAAGGAGAAGAAGAAGAAGGAGAAGAAGAAGAAGAAGAAGAAGAAGAAGGAAAAAGAAGAGAAGGAGGAGAAGCGGGAGGAGAAAAAGGAGAAGAAGAACAAGGAGGAGGAGGAGGAGGAGGAGAAAAAGAAGAAGAAGACAAAGTAAAAGGAGGAGCAGAAGAAGAAGCATAAGAAGAAAAAGGAGAAGCAGAAGACAAAGAAGAAGATGTAGGAGGAGGAGGAGGTGAAGAGTAGGAGAAGAAGAAGAAAGAGGAGAAGAAGAAGAAGAAGAAGAAGGAGGAGAAGAAGAAGAAGGAGAAGGAGAAGAAGAAGCAGTAAAAGAAGGAGAATGAGAAGGAGAAGGAAAAGAAGGAGAAGAAGGAGAAGAAGAAGCAGAAGGAGAAAGAGAAGGAGAAGGAGGAGAAGAATAAGCAAACAAAAACACTTACAGCCCGAAGAGCCCTACAAACTGGTGGAGGATCGTCGATGGTGGATGACCGTCGCTGGTGGACGTATGTCACCCTTCTTCTTTTCCTTCGTTTTTTTTACTCTAAAACCCCAGCCCCAAGAACCTTTCAAGAAGAGGGAGGAATGAGTGTCGACCGAAATCCCTGTGTTTTAAAACCCAGAGGTAGTTTTGTGATTAACTAAAGCCAGAGGGGCTTTTAGTTGTCTTAAAAAAGAAGTTAGAAAAAAAAATGTAGCGCACGCTACACCCATATAGCGTACGCTACTGGAGTAGCGTGTGCTACATAGAGTATGGCATGAGCTACTCAGGGCGCTACACATCATAAACTGCTACATATATATATTAAGTTAAGAGCATTTTAATTAAATGCCCTGAGAATAAACTGTTGAAAGGTTTAAAATCAACGACATTTAAGTACACATGCACTTGCAATCCCAATCCGTACTAGCTGCTAAATAGAACCCCTACAATAGGGTTTCTATTTTATTGCAATTTCTAACATCTCAAGTCCCTCAAACTCTCTCTCTTTGAAAATTGATTTGAAATTCTTTTACCAAATTTTAATTTAAAAAAATCTCCCATGAAAAGCCCGGAAAAAACCCCAAGCCCGGCCTGGCCAGCTATGGGCCAGGCTTGGTCTGAGAACATCGCCACCCGGGTTAGGGCCGGGCTAAAAAATTTGAAAACCTGGCCCTAACCCGGCCCATTGAGAGCCCTAGTCCTATGTGATAGAATGAAAGAATATCCTTTCAATAGAATGGAATCAAATGAGTACCAAATTTTGAATTCCTTTCTCTTTTATATTATGTAGGTGGGATATGTTTCATTTAATATGGTAGTTTCATCCATTAAAAAATGATCATGCATATTATTACATGAAACCTAAAAACTGATATGAGAAAAAAAAAATCCAGCATTCATAGATATTAACCATGCCCCATAAATAATATCAGCATATGGGGTTTCGGCAGTGGCAATTAAACTATAATGAACAAAGCATAAATCTGAAATAAAAAATTCTGCTGATATCATTGTACATATAACAGTAATTACAGCAGCGTAATTAGGTAGGAACAATGTTTTCAATAGTGAATAGCGCATAGTGTAGCGTTCGACCTCCCGCGTAGCGAGGCATGAGGCGTAAGCTTCACGATTTTCTCGAATTATTAATTTTTATCAATATAAGTAAATTAAAAAATAGAGAAAATATATATAAAAATTAAGAAATAATTAGAAAGAAATGCAAAAACTGCAAAATAATTATGAGTAACTTTTCACAAGTAAAACATGATAGAACACTAAAACAAGTGGGTTTACCAACAACCAACAACCCATACAACTAACATGATAAAAAAGGATATTTGAAAAACAAGTTAAATTCAGACGATATAAATCACACAGTATAAATCAGGCATGATAAATTCACATTATACAAATTCAGATTTCAGAATTTCAGAATTCAGACATTAAAAAACAGTATTAGAAAAAGAAAATAATAATAATAATAATCAAATTAAAGGCCATGATGTATATAGATCATTTCTGCCAAAGATCGTCACGAAATATGATCATATTTCATGCCAATCTTTGGCAGCAAAGATCGTTACATTATGACCAAAATTATAAAAGGGCGGGTCCTAAAAAGGAATTATACTATAAAGTAAAGAAGAAGAAGAAGAAGAAGAAGAAGAAGAAGAAGAAGAAGAAGAAGAAGAAAGGGTAGGTCATAAAAAGGAATTACACTAAGGAAAAAAAATCCTAAAGAAGAAGAAGAAGAAGGAAGAGGAGAAGAAGGAGGGGGAGAAGGAGAAGAAGAAGCAGAAGAAAAAGGAGGAAGGGGGGAAGAAGAAGAAGAAGAAGAAAAAGAAGAA
This sequence comes from Chloranthus sessilifolius, assembly GCA_021018995.1. Taxonomy (NCBI): domain Eukaryota; kingdom Viridiplantae; phylum Streptophyta; class Magnoliopsida; order Chloranthales; family Chloranthaceae; genus Chloranthus; species Chloranthus sessilifolius. The sequence goes on along the minus strand of CM037593.1, from coordinate 44,445,239 downwards.
AAAGGAGTAGGAGGAGGAGCAGAAGAAGAATAAGGAGGAGAAGCAGAAGATGAATGTAGAAGGAGGAGGAGGAGGAGAGGAGGCGAAGGAGAAGGAGAAGGGGAAGGAGTAGGAGAAGGACAAGGAGAAGAAGAATAAGCAAACAAAAACACTTACAGCCCGAAGAGCCCTACAAACTGGTGGAGGACCGTTGATGGTGGATGACCGTCGCTTGTGGAGAGGTACATCACGCTTCTTTTTTTCCTCCGTTTTTTTTACTCTAAAACCCCAGCCCCAAGAACCTTTCAAGAAGAGGGAGGAATGAGTATCGACCGAAATACCCATGTTTTAAAACCCAAAGGTAGTTTTATGATTAAGTAAAGCCAAAAGGGGGCTTTTAGTTGTCTTAAAAAAGAAGTTTAAAAAAAAAAATGTAGCGCACACTACACCTGTATAGCGTATTCTACACAGAGTGTAGCGTGAGCTACTCAGGGCGCTACACATAATAAACCTCTACATATATATATATATATATATAGTTAAGAGCATTTTAATTAAATGCCCTAAGATTAAACTGTTGAAAGGCTTAAAATCAACGACATTTAAGTAAAAATGCACTTGAAATCCCAATCGATACTAGCTTCATAAATAGAAACCCGAAAATAGGGTTTTTATTTTATTGCAATTACTACCATCTCAAGTCCCAACTCTAACCAAACAAGTCTCACACCCCCTCAAACTCTCTCGTTGAAAATTAATTTGAAATTTTTTTACCAAATTATATTTAAAAAAATCTCGCATAAAAAGCCCGGAAAAAGCCAAAGCCCGGCCTAGCCCACTATAGACTGGGCTTGGGCTGAGCACATCGCAGCCCGGGTTAGGGCCGGGCTAAAAAAATTGGGAACCCGACCTTAACCAGGCCCATTGAGAACCCTAGTCCTATGTGATAGAATGAAAGATATCCTTTCAATAGAATGGAATCAAATGAGTACCAAATTTTGAATTCCTTTCTCTTTTATATTATGTGGGATATGTTTCATTTAATATGGTAGTTTCATCCATTAAAAAATGATCGTGCATAATATTACATGAAACCTAAAAACTGATATGAAACAAAAAAAATCCAGCATGCATAGATATTAACCATGCCCCATAAATAATATCAGCATATGGGGGTTTCGACAGTGACAATTAAACCATAATGAACAAAGCATAAATCTGAAATAAAAAATTCTGCTGATATCATCGTACATATAACAGTAATTACAGCAGCATAATTAGGCAGGAACAATGTTTTCAATAGCGAATAGCGCAAAGCGTAGCATTTGACTTCCCGCGTAGCAAGGCGTGAGGCATAAGAGTCACGAGTTTCTCGAATTATTAATTTTTATAACTATAAATAAATTAACAAATAGAGAATATATATATATATAACTAGGAAAAAATTAGAAAGAAATATAAAAACTGCAAAATAATTATATGAGTAACTTTTCATAAGTAAAACATCATAGAACACTAAAACAAGTGGGTTTACCAACAACCAACAACCCATACAACTAACATGAAAAAAAAGTCAGATTCAGACAATATAAAATCACACAGTATACATCAGGCATTATAAATTCACATTATACAAATTCAGATTTCAGAATTTCAGAATTCAGACATTAAAAAAACAGTATTAGAAAAATAATAATAATAATAATAGTAAAATTAAAGGCCATGATGTATATAGATCATTGCCAAAGATCGTCACGAATTATGATCTTTGGCAGCAAAGATCTTTCCATTATGACTAAAATTATAAAAGGGCAGGTCCTAAAAAGGAATTACACTAAAAAGTAAAGAAGAAGAAGAAAGGACAGGTCCTAAAAAGGAATTACACTAAAGAAAAAAAACTCTAAATTTAAGAAAAACAGGAAGAAGAAGAAGAGGAGGAAGAAGAGGACGAGGGAGAAGCAAAAGAGAATTGGAAGAAGAGGGAGAAGCAGCAGAGGGAGAAGAAAGGGAGAAGAGGGAGAAGAGGGAGAAGAAGAAGGGGAATGAGGAGGAGGAGGAGGAGGAGGAGGAGAAGAAGAAAAAGAAGAAGCACAAGAAAATGAAGGAGAACAAGGAGGAGGAGGAGGAGGAGGAGGAGAATCAGAAGAAGAAGAAGAAGAAGAAGAAGGAGAAGGAGAAGAAGAAGGAGGAGGAGGAGGAAGAGGAGGAAATGAAGGAGGAGAAGAAGAAGAATAGGTAGAAGAATGGGGAGGAGAAGGAGGCGAAGATGGAGGAGGAGGTGGAGAAGGAGAAGAAGAAAAAGAATAAAAAGGAGTAGGAGCAGGAGCAAGAGCAGAAGAAGCAGGAGAAGGAGAAGAAGAAGAAGCATAAGAAGGAGGAGAAGCAAACGACGAAGAAGAAGATGTAGGAAGAGGAGGAGAAGAAGGAGAAGGAGAAGGAGAAGGAGGAGAAGCAGCAGGAGGAGCAGAAGAAGAAGAAGAAGCAGGAGGAGGAGGAGGAGGAGAAGGAGGAGGAGGAGAAGCAGCAGCAGAAGAAGGAGAATAAGAAAAGGAGGAAGAAGAAGAAGAAGAAGAAGAAGAGGAGAAGGAGACGAAGAATAAGGAGGAGGAGAAGAAGGAAGGATAAGAAGAAGGAGGAGGAGGAGGAGAAGTAGTAGAAGAAGAACGAGAAGAAGAATGAGGACAAGGAGGAGAAGAAGAAGGAGAAGGAAAGGAAGAAAGAGTAGAAGAAGAAGAAGAAGAAGGATAAGGAGAAGGAGGAGCAGAAGGAGAAGGAGAAGGAGGAGAAGGAGAATAAACACTTACAGCCCAAAGAGCCCTACGAACTGGTGAAGGATCGTCGATGGTGGATGACCGTCATTGGTGGAGGTACGTCACGCTTCATAAGGAGGAGGAGAAACAAAAGGCGAAGAAGATGTAGGAGGAGGAGGAGAAGAAGGACGAGGAGGAGACGAAGAAAGAGAAAGAGGAGGAGGAGAAGAAGAAGAAGCAAGAGGAGGAGGGGGAGGAGGAGAGGAGAAGCAGAAGAAGAAGAAGAAGGTGGAGGAGGAGAAGAAGAAAGAGAAGGAGGATGAGATGACGAAGAAGGAGAAGGATAAGAAGGAGAAGCAGAAGGAGGAGAAGAAGAAGAAGAAGAAGAAGAAGAAGAAGAAGAAGAGGAAGAAGGAGAATGAGAAGAAGAAAAAGAAGTAGGAGGAGAAGGCGACGGAAAAGGAGAAGGAGAAGGAAAAGGAGGAGGAGAAGAATAAGCAAACAAAAACACTTACAGCCCGAAGAGCCCTACGAACTGGTGGAGGATCATCAATGGTGGATGATCGCTGGTGGAGGTACGTCATGCTTCTTCATTTTTTCCTCCGTTTTTTTTACTCTAAAACCCCAGCCCCAAGAACCATTCAAGAAGAGGGAGGAATGAGTATCAACCGAAATCCTTGTGGTTTAAAACCCAAAGGTAGTTTTGTGATTAATTAATGCCAGGGGGGCTTTTAGCTGTCTTAAAAAAGAAGTTTGAAAAAACAGTGTAGCGTGAGCTACTCAGGGCACTACACATACGCTACACATCATAAACTACTACATATCTATATATTAAGTTAAGAGCATTTTAATTAAATGCCTTGAGATTAAACTGTTGAAAGGTTTAAAATCAACGGCATTTAAGTAAATATGCACTTGCAATCCCAATCAGTACTAGCTTCATCAATAGAAACCCTAAAATAATTTCTGCCATCTCAAGTCCCAACTCTAAGCAAACAAGTCTCTCGCTCCCTCAAACTCTCTTTCGTTGAAAATTGATTTGAAATTTTTTTACCAAATTTTACTTTTTAAAAATCTCCCATAAAAAGTCCGGAAAAATCCCAAGCCCGGCCTGGCCGGCTATGGGCCAGGCTTGGGCTGAGCACATCGCAGCCCGGGTTAGGACCGGGCTAAAAAAATGGGAACCTGGCGCATTGAGAGCCCTAGTCCTATGTGATAGAATGAAAGAATATCCTTTCAATAGAATGGAATCAAATGAGTACCAAATTTTGAATTCCTTTCTCTTTTAAATGTAGGTGGGATATGTTCCATTTAATATTGTACTATCATCCATTAAAAAATGATCATGCATAATATTACATGAAACCTAAAAACTGATATGAGACAAAAAAATCCAGCATGCATAGATATTAATCATGCCCCATAAATAATATCAGCATATGAGCGTTTTGACAGTGACAATTAAACTATAATGAACAAAGCATAAATCTGAAATAAAAAATTCTGCTGATATCATCGCACATATAACAATAATTACAGCAGCATAATTAGGCAGGAACAATGTTTTCAATAGCGAATAGCGCAAAGCGTAACATTCGACTTCCCGCGTAGCGAGGCGTGAGGCGTAAGAGTCACGAGTTTCTAGAATTATTAATTTTTATAACTATAAATAAATTAACAAATAGAGAAAATATATATATAAACTAGGAAAAAATTAGAAAGAAATATAAACACTGCAAAATAATTATATGAGTAACTTTTCATAAGTAAAACATGATCAATGTTGTTCAATCGCATATGCGATTGCACGATGGCATAAAATTAAATTTTATTTTTATTTTTTCCAAAAAAACCCAAAAAAATCCCCAAAAATTCCCAAAAGTGTATACTATATGTTTTATGTTAATTTTGTGCTCTATTAATTTTAACAAGTAACAACCACACTAAAAAAAGGAAAAAAATGAAAGAAATGAGGTGTAATAAGGAGGAAATACAATCAAACAAAATTTAATAGGAATTATAAATTAATTTCTAACTCTTGAAGCCTTGAATCTTTGATTCTTGAAGTGATTTCTTCCCTCTTTACTTGAAAAATGATGGTTGAAGCTCCTTTAGAGCAAAAGGAATATCAACAAAGCTTTGAGAAAGAGAGAAAAGAGAGAAAGAGAGGAAGATAGCATAAAAAACTAAAAAACAAAGACCAAAGAGACACAAATCATACCTTAGATGGATGTGGCATGGATTAGGAAGAGGAACCCCCTATTTATAAGCTTTGGGGAGGCCTAAAAAATAAATAATTAATTAAAATAAGCTCCAACGGTCATATTTATGACCATTGGAGGGGTATGTGATCGCATACCTCCCAAATCGCATATGCCATGATGGCATAAGCGATTTTAACGCAGAACAAAACCCTAGACTACGTGAATGATGATGAAATGATTATTTTGCCGAAGTATAACTAAATTAATTAAGCAAAACCAATACGAATAAACGCAAATACCTTAAAGTTCGTAGTTTTTCATTCGGATGATTGCATTTGATTCGGGTAGGGTCTGATCTGTTGTGCTAGATCTGTTAGTCTCGCAGAAGGAAGATCCTAAAAGTAGAACTCTAGCCGCTTCCAGATTAGGGCGCTCGCTCGTGGTTTAATGATGGAATCTTAGGTTCCTCAAGGGTTTAGAGATCGGGTTGATTTAAGGGTTTAGATTAGTTAGATGGCTGGGATGAGATTTAGGATTATTGAATCGGATCGATTCAAGGGTTTGGATGAAAATTAAGGTTTATGGTTTCAGAGTATTTGAAATGGTGATGGCTAGATTTAAGGCTTATGAGAATAAAATAAAAGCAGAGAATAGATAAACAAAGATAAATATAAGAGATAAAAATTGTAGGCATCACACCCTTGGCCTCACACCAAACCCATCTCGGGAAGAAGAAAAATCAATTATGGGCATCACGCCCTTGGCCTCACACCAAACCCATCTCGGAAATAAGAAGAATCAATTGTGGGCATCACACCCTTAGCCTCACACCAAACCCATCTTAGGAAGAAGAAGAATCACTCTTCAACAATGGCTCATCTCAAGCACACAAGCAATAGCTTTCATTCATCATCAATAACCAACTACAGACCTTATATAGGAAGTCTCACAAAAGAAAATAAAACCCTAAAACAAATACTAAAAAAAGACAAGTATGCCCTTAAAACTCAAATTTTAATTCTGACGGATCCCATTCTCTCGGAAATTGATTGATCAACGAAAACTCTCAATCGGTCAGGTATATATATATAATTATATGGTCTCTAGTCACAACTCAGTCGATCTATCGACAACTGGGACTCGATCGATCGACTTATATATATATCGTCAGAATTGAATCCCTCACTGGTCACAGTCAATCGATCGAATTCCAGGAGTCGATCAATTGACTGTGCATTGCTCCTGCATAATGATTCTGATATTTGAGCCTGGTTCTGATTTCCTTTTTATTTTTTCTGCGGTGGAAATCTGTTGCGGCCCAAATCCGAGACTTTCGATCTTGGCGTTCTTCGTCATTCTCCCCGACTGAAAATGTTTCATCACTGATGAAACACGCATGTAGTATAGATTAAGTGTATGGGGACCCGAACGGTAGAACTCCTCGCAAGTAACCCAAACAATCTCGGCATCTAGTAACGCCTAAGCATCATTTCGGTCGATTGTAGCAGAGCACACACTGTAAATATCTCTACGACAAACCAAATAGCAGGGCTCGCCAACCCACTCTACCATATATTTTTAAAGCTTCTCATCAACTCTCTCATTCTCGCAAGTCTTCATCACCGATAAAATGTGATTGCGATATCGGTCGGAAATACTTAAACTCAAGCAACGAACTCTCTCATGATTGGCCCATACATTCTCGATAGTCGACTCACCAACCCTCTGCATCTCATAAATCAGAAACTCTTTGCCGTAGGTGAATGCCACAATACCATCTAAAATTCTCTCAATTACCTCATTTCTCTTCCTGCTTGGGGAGGGAAGGGGTACTGGCTGCAAAGTTGGGATGGAGTTGTAAATAGGGGTTGCTTGGAACGAGTGACAAGGAGGTGGGGTTGAGCTCAAAGAAGGAACTAGGTCCTCCACATTGAACGTAGAGCTGACCCCGATATCTGGAGGATGTTCGAAAACATACGCATTAAGTCCACTCCTTACCACAATTCTAATGAGCCCAGCGTTGCGAGTTTGGAACTTCTTTGCGACTCCCGAGGGGAATCGTTCAGGTCCAATCCGAACCATTGTATGATCATTTAATTGGAATTCCATAAAAGCCTTAGGTAACTGCATTGATATTTTGAGAGTTTCATTGCATAAATTAATTTTAAGCTTAATTTCGGCACGCAATGCGAAATGAGACTCAAAATTTGACTCACAATAAGAATCGGAATGTAAGGCAGTATGCGAATTGAGACTATGATGTGTATGCGTGTCTATGGACTCGATACTCTCATGTGCATGCGATGCTAACGACTCACGTGCAGTGGCCTCTATCAACACTACCAACACTAGTGACTCATGTGTAGTGGACTCTACCAACACTAGTGACTCATGTGTGATCGAATCAAGTGTCATTAATGGCTCATGTACACTCGGCTCGATTAACTCGTGTGTGCTCGTGTCAACCAAAATCAAAGGTTCAAGTGCACTTGACTCTACCACGAACAAGGACTCGTGCACAACAGGTTCTACGAGCACCAACAAATCTTGCATATGTGACTCAGTAGATTCTTGTGTGGGTGACTCGGTTGACTCACATGTGGGCGACTCAACATCACTACTCACAAGGGAAATAGAATCCTCTTTAATACAAGCTAGACTCTCATCAGCTTCTTCCATCCCCTCTTCACTCATCACGGTTCTAGGGTCATACACTTCCTCTTCTACTTTCATATTTTCCAGCTCCTTAGAACTTTCGCTTTTAGTCAATAAATTCGAAGTGAAAAATTTTGTAGTGCATTGATAAGCAAAGTGTTTGAACCCTTGACACTTAAGACAATCAGGACACTTATTTGTCTTGGTTCTCAAACTCCGTAGAAGGTGACAGTGTGTCAAAGGAACATACTTTTCAATAAGTATCACCTTTATATCCTCCTATATGGAGATGGGTTTAATCTGACTAAACTCAATACGGAGTTCTATATGAATCCAAAAAAATTTGGCATTACCCTTAAACTTTGTTGTTACTAGCCTAATTGTGTACTCATCTGGTATGCCATACCAATCAAAGTACTCCTCTACACTAAACAACCACTTCACGAAAGTTCTAAGGTATGTTGTACCCTCAAAATCTAGGACCTTATTCCGAGTAGAGTTTAGAAACTTCTCGGCAAGGTCGTACTCGGTTCATGATGATGAGAATATCCCCGAATTCTAATCTCATCACAACTTTTGGGATTTTGCCAAGAATTTGGAGTGTAGTAGTTCCCTCGTTTGGCTAGCTCCCTTTCATGACGGGTAACGAATTCATGCTGACGTGTAAGTGACTCATACATGATGCTTGACACAAACACAACCTAGACACAATTCTATGGACCACACAACAATTGAGGAATTTTAAAACACATGACGTGCGCACAAATGACATGACATCAAAGGCATCAAAATGGCATACACATGTGACTCAAATTGAATAAAGACTTTTGTCGAACACAAGACATGCACAATGATGAATACAAATAAAATAAAATTCCATTAAATTAAAATGGCATGCACATATGAACTAACAATGAATGAGGACTTTTATCAAATACTAGACGTGCATAAATAAAAACTGAAATAAGATGCAATGAAAATTAAAATGCAATGGAATTAAATGTCACACAAATATGTCCTAACCTACAACTTAAGCTTTGATACCAAAACTAATGCAGGACAAAACCCTAGACTACGTGAATGATGATGAAATGATTATTTTGCCGAAATTAAACTAAATTAATTAAGCAAAACCAATACGAATAAACGCAAATACCTTAAGCTTCATAGTTTTTCATTCGGATGATCACATTCGATTCGAGTAGGGTCCGATCCGTTGCGCTAGATCTGTTAGTCTCGCGAAAGGAAGATCCTAGAGGTAGAACTCTAGCCGCTTCCAGATTAGGGCGCTCGCTCGTGGATCAATGATGGAATCTCAGGTCCCTCAATGGTTTAGAGATCGGGTCGATTTAAGGGTTTAGATTGGTTAGATGGCTGGGATGAGATTTAAGATTATTGAATCAGATCGATTCAAGGGTTTAGATGAAAATTAAGGTTTATGGTTTTAGAGTATTTGAAATGGTGATGACTTGATTTAGGGCTTATGAGAATAAAATAAAAGTAGAGAATAGGCAAACAAAGATAAATATAAGAGATAAAATTGTAGGCATCACACCCTTGGCCTCACACCAAACCCATATCGGGAAGAAGAAGAATCAGTTGTGGGCATCACACCCTTGGCCTCACACCAAACTCATCTCGGGAAGAAGAAGAATCACTCTTCAACAATAGCGCATCTCAAGCACACAAGCAATAGCTTTCATTCATCATCAATAACTAACTACAATGTTTATTTAGAGACCTTATATAGGAGGTCTCATAAAAGAAAATAAAACCCTAAAACAAATACTAAAAACAGACAAGTATGCCCTTAAAACTCAAATTTTAATTCTGACGAATCCCATTCTCACAAAAATCAATCGATCGACTAAAGGTCTCGATCGATTGAGTATATATATAATTATATGGTCTCTGGTCACAACTCAGCCGATTGATTGACAACTGGTACTAGATCGATCGACTTATATATATATATATATATATATATATATATATATATATATATATATATCGTCAGAATTGAATCCCTCACTGGTCACAGTCAATCGATCAAATTCTAGGAGTCGATCGATTGACTGTGCATTGCTCCAACACGCTGATTCTGATCTTTGAGCCTGGTTCTGATTTCCTTTTCGATTCTTTTGTGTTGGAAATCTGTTACGGCCCAAATCCGAGACTTTCGATCTTGGCGTTCCCTGTCAGATTTGTACCTTTAGGATCGCATATGCGATCGCTTTTGACAACCATGAACGTGATAGAGCATTAAAACAAGTGGGTTTATCAACAACCCAAACAACTAACATGATAAAAGAAAAATATTTAAAAAAATAGTCAGATTCAGACTATAAAATCACACATTATAAATCAGGCATTATAAATTCACATTATTAGTCTTGTCAAGGCGACGCCATGGCGGCGCCAATTCACATTATCAGTGTTGTCAAGGCGACGCCATGGTGTCGCCATGGCGCTAGGGCGTCGTGGCTCACCATATATGGTCTAATGGCGATGGCGCCATACCTCCGTGGCGCCGCCATATTCGCCATATTATATATATATATATATATATATATTTTATTTTTTTTATTTTTTTTTTTGAGAGATAACTTTCAATTATTACTTCATAAGTTATAATACTTTTAATTATAATTTTATAAGTTATTATATTATAATACTTGAGAGGCATACTTGTAAAATGGGTCATTTTACACCTTTATATACTACAAACCCTCAACATTTTATTTCTGGAGGACAAGATAGCTGAAGGAAAAAAAAGAAAGAAGAAAGAAGAAAAAGAAGAAAGACGAAGACTAGTAAGCCCTAAAATCTGTTTTCCCTTTTTTTGGTCCTAAAATTTGCCCTGAAATATGATTTTTTCCCCTACTTTATTACCCACAGATGCCCTAAAACTAGCCCTGAAATCTGTTGTTTCTTTTTTTTGCCACAGCTGCCTTATATATATATATATATATATATATATATATATATATATATATATATATATATAAGGTGCCTTAATATCTGATTTTTTTATTTTTTTCCACTTTATATTAGCTACAGGTGTCGTGTATATATATATATATGTTTTGTTTTTTTTTTTGCAACAGCTGCCTTATAAAATCAAATTTTAAGCCACAGGTGCCTTAAAATCTGATTTTTTTTATTTTTTTCCACTTTATATTAGAAACAGATATATATATATATATAGTTTTTTTTTGCTACAGCTGCCTTATAATATATATATATATATATATATATATATATATATATATATATATATATATTTGCTCTCTATTTATTGATATTTGTCTATGCCTGATTAATTAATTGATTTTTTTTCTTCCTCTAGAAAAAATAGATATATTAAAAAATAGTAAAAAACTAAAAAAAATAATATTAATGATTAATAAATAAAATTATTAATATATTTTTTAATAAATTATAAATGGCCTCATCATGGCATGGCGAATCTCTTCGCCATGCCCTCGCCACAATGCCTTAACTACCTTGCACATTATACAAATTCAGATTTCAGAATTAAGACATTAAAAAAGTATTAGAAAATATAAATAAATAATAATAATAATAAATTAAAGGCCATGATGTATATAGATCATTTCTGCCAAAGATTGTCACGACGTGCCAATCTTTAACAGCAAAGATCTTTACATCATGACCAAAATTATAAAAGGGCAGGTCCTAAAAAGGAATTACACTAAAAAGTAAAGAAGAAGAAGAAAAAAAGAAGAAGAAGAAGAAGAAAGGGCAGGTCCTAAAAAAGAAATTACACTAAAGAAAAAAAAAAATCTAAATTTGAGAAATAAGAGGAGGAATAGGAGGGAGAAGAAGCGGAAGAAGCAAAAGAAGAAGAAGAAAGAGAATGAGGAGGAGGAGGAGGAGGAGAAGGAGAAGAAGAAGTAGCAGGAGAAAAAGGAGAAGAAGGAGGAGGAGGAGGAGGAGAAAAATGAGTAGGGGGAGCAAAAGAAGAAGCGGGAGAAGGAGACGGAGAAGGAGAAGGAGGAGGAGGAGAAGCAGAAGATGAAGAAAAAGATGTAGGAGGAGGAGAAGAAGAAGAAGCGGAAGGAGGAGGACAAAAAGGAGGAGGAGAAGAAGGAGGACAAGAAGAAGAAGAAGAAGAAGAAGAAGAAGAAGAAGGAGGAAGAGGAGGAGGAGAAGGAGAAGGAGAAGAAGAAGGAGGAGGAGGAGGAAGGGGAGGAGAAGAAGAAGAAGGAGAAGAAGAAGAAGAAGGAGAAGGAGAAGGAGAAGGAGAAGAATAAGCAAAAAGAAGAACGAGACGAAGGAGAAGAAGAAAAAGAGGAAGGAGGAGAAGAAGGAGAACGAGAAGGAGAAGGAGACAAAGGAGAAGCAGAAGGAGAAAGCGAAGGAGAAGGAGAAGGAGAAGGAGAAGGGGGAGGAGGACGAGGAGGAGGACGAGGAGGGGGAAAAGAAGAAGAATAAGCAAACAAAAACACTCACAGCCTGAAGAGTTCTACGAACTGGTGGAGGATTGTCGATGGTGGATGACCATAGCTGGTGGGAGGTACATCACGTTTCCTTTTTTCCTTCGTTTTTTTTACTCTAAAACCCCAGCCCCAAGAACCTTTCAAGAGGAGGGAGGAATGAGTATCGACCGAAATCCCTGTGTTTTAAAATCCAGAGGTAGTTTTGTGATTAATTAAAGCCAGCGGGGCTTTTAATTGTCTTAAAAAAGGTGTAGTGAAGTTTTAAAAAAAGGTGTAGTGCACGCTACACCCATATAACGTACGCTACACGGTGTAGCGTGCGCTACACAGAGTGTAACGTGAGCTACTCAGGGCACTACACATACACTACACATCAAAAACTGCTACAGGTCTTCGCTACATAGCGTTTCCGTAGCGTTACACTACAAGGCGGCCTCGTAGCGTACGCTACGAATGCTATTGAAAACACTGGGCAGGAATTTTTAATTCAAAAACTTTTAAACAACTAAATAAGATGAAAGAAGCATGATTTCCATGGATTGATAAAAGGTTGTTCGATTTCATAAAATCTGATTGTCACACTGTACAAAAAAAATTTCCAGAATACACGAGACCCGATTAGAAAAACAGCTACACCGAGAATATGGATAGAACGAAAACTTAGTTTAGTAATACCAATAACGGCGGAATTATTATTCCTAGCCTTGAATATCATTAGGTATTTCAAAAAATGGCTAAGAAAATAAACCTAAATTTCATGGGTTACAAAGCTTTTAAACAAAACAAATATGTGCTCAAGTGTCAATTAGGTTTAGAAAACTCAAATTCACATTAATATAAGTACTATCATAAGATAAAAACCAAATCCAAAACTATAAAATCTGAATGTTGTTCAAAGACTCATATTTTTCCCAGAGTAAGGATTGAACTCTAGGAAACTCTAAGTACTAGACTAAAGGAAAAAAATCAAGCGCAAGGTAATAATTGTAAAGGACTTTACTTTCGACTCCAGCTGTATTATAAGAATTTCAGTTAATAGAATAGAAGTTGGTTTTTAGTGTAATTTCTGTATCATTTCGTTTCTACTCTAACATGTTGTCAGGTCCTTTTGATCCAACAAAGCTCACACCTCGAAGTCTAGGAGCATAACAACCAAAAAGGCCCCAGTCTTTCAAGTGAAGAAAGTACTAAAATTTACTTCAATGTAGATTAGTATTTACAAAATTAAACCTGGGAAATCTCCTCCTTCTTCCCATCTGGCATTTTCTTTTGAGCAAGCATATCTTCTTCCTTTATCTGTGTTAAAGATGAAGCCAGGCATGAGAATATATAGAATAAAATTGGCACAACATTGGAAGATCCCGTGGATATAAAACCAAATTACAGAAAAATAGCCTTAACCTTCAATGCTTTAATGCAATCGCCAAGGGTAGGCAGGCCCTCTAAAATTGTTCGACCAATATAATCACTGGATTTGGCTTGCTTAAAGAACGAATGCTTTAACAGCTTTTGCGCAGAAGGCCGTTTTGAAGGATCTTTTACCAAGCACATAGCAATCATTTGCTTAAATGACTAGAAGAAAAAAACCAGAAATGTTCGTGAGGGAAAAGTACGCAATTTAAATAAGCATTCGACATTGAGAAGATACCTTTGAGTACTTCCTATCCCTTTCATAATCAAGGCCTGGCGGTGCATTTTGCAAGGTCATAAGCAGAACCTGTTGAGAGAATTTTGCTTAAGGCTGGGCTGACTCCATAGTCGTATGCTTAGATAATGTAGGAAAGGCGTATAACATGAACCTTCATAGGAGGAAACTTTGAGAAAGGAGCATGACCATGGGCAAGCTCCAATGCAGTTATTCCAAAAGACCAGATATCTGCCCTGCAGGAAAATTGTACAGCACAGTGTGTAACAAGAAGCTGCATTTGATAACAAAGAAAACACTTGAAACCTAAATGAGTACTAGACCAACTTGAAGTCATAGCCATGTAACTGCTCCATAACCTCGGGCGCCATCCTACAAGCAAAATAAAAATCCTTTCAAACATATTTACCCATCCCAACATATCTAGATAATGAAAAATCTGTAATGATGCAAGCTTAAAACAATTTACCAACAAGGCGTCCCGACAAATGTATTTCTTGTGCGTTGTCGATCACCCGAATCAAAAAGGCAAGCAGAAACACCAAAATCTCCAAGCTTAATTGCACCACGTGAATCAAGTAGAATATTCCCAGACTACAAAAAACAATATAATGACTAAGAATGATAAAAGCATACAACTGCAATTTTTAATATGAGGAAAAGTAAAGCGGAAAATATAAGACTAGAACAAAGAATTCAACAATAATGGAACACTGGCATATAACAGGCATATAACTACGGGTGGCTAACTGCACAGGATTTTGCTCCATTTGGGATTACATAAACTGCGCCGAAATTGAAAAGATAGAAGGGTGACCTCATCCACACATCACCCTACCACCACCTCCTTTCACCATTACGCCCCCCTCCCAACTATCCCCTCACGTCACCACCTCCATTAACAAATTTCAAATTTTGCCTATTAAAGGCCCTCCCTCTGCCTCACTCGACAACCACACCTCTCTCAGCCAGGTGAGCACCCCCGCTAACTTCCTTCTACGTCACCTTCTTCTTTGTCCTCTCCACCGCACACTATCGCCGACAATTCCCCCAACCTACCCATTGCTCTCTCTCTCTCTCTCTCTCTCTCTCTCTCTCTCTCTCTCTCTCTCTCTCTCTCTCTCTCTCTCTCTCTCTCTCTCTTACTCGGCTGTGCCTCTCTCTCCTTTCCCCTCTCTAACCCTGCTCATCTCTCTTGTTTCCCCTTTCAACTGGCTGCTCGACCAAGTCGAGCAGCTGTCACGGTTATTGTTGTTACAACAACCATGGACGACACTCAAAACAAGAGATGTTGCAGGCCATGTTAATCATATCCTCCACCACCATCACTGGCCACCATCGCCACCCCCATTACTCCCCCCACCCACCACCCCTCTATTCCCCGACCCTTTTCCGACCTCCCCGACCACCACCGACAACCAAACCGGCTGGTTTTCTCTCTTTGCAACAGAAAAACATGCCGTCCCACCACTTTTCGGGTGACACCAGCCCCAATGTAACATCCTAATAATCTTGAACCCAAATGCACCCGACTACGTGTACGCGTTCGGCAAGGCACACAATGCCGCCTTGAGTTTTTGAAATACTTAATTCAGAAGAATGCACTTTCTGTGAAAAGCGTATATATTTAATTGGGTAATTAGTTACACGAGCTCCGTGAGAGAACCTACGATGAGAGACTTGGGTTGTAAGTGATAGGTCAAGGGATCAAAACATGTAAGTGAAGTTAGACCTCAATTTTGCCTTTTGATAAAGAGCCCATACACTGATTCACAATGTGCCGGCTTAACACCGAATCGGACTC
Source organism: Chloranthus sessilifolius (assembly GCA_021018995.1). Taxonomy (NCBI): domain Eukaryota; kingdom Viridiplantae; phylum Streptophyta; class Magnoliopsida; order Chloranthales; family Chloranthaceae; genus Chloranthus; species Chloranthus sessilifolius. Next base: position 44,429,739 of record CM037593.1, on the reverse strand, counting down.
CCATGAGTTAAAAAGGAGAGAAACCCACTTAGAACTAAGCTATCTCTAGATTTTTTGGGAGAACTGAGTGGAGAGAACTTCCACTGCCCTCACTCCTCTCCTCAACCCTCTTTTGAAACCCTAACCACTAGATTTCTCCTCAAACTTCTTCTTTGCAAGGATCCTCGTTGATTCTGACCGCAAGAAACCTTCAAACTTCGACATTGCTAAGATCGAGGAGTGGGTGAGAGCAAAGCTTCGAACGAGCGCGAACCGATCAACTTAAACATTGCATGAGTGACTTAAGAAGGTGAAGATCATTGCATGTTAGTACGGAGCTTCGTTCCGATATCGATCACCATGAGACTCCACAAGCATGAGATCAAAATCCCTCGATAACAATTATCGCAAGCTTCGTATGCGCGACCTAAGAAGGTAAGCTTCGTAGTGTTATCGTACGAAATTGATTTCCTAATTTTAGATTGATAAATGTGTGGCCTTTAATTGGACTCTTTTTGAAATTGGGGAAAAATCAGGTTCTAATGAACAAAGAAAGTTGCAGAATCGCACAGGATCGCTCGAGCGAGACTCCCTTCAGAAGAAAGGAAAAGTTCTAAGAAAAATTCACTCAAGCGAATTTTCCTCAGAAAACAAGCTAAAAAGTTCTGGTCAAACTCGCTCGAGCGAGTTTGAGTGTGCCACATGGAATCTAGCAAATTTGCTCGAGCGAATATGGAAATCACTCGAGCGAATTTCTCTGTTATTGGGTTGTCTCAGTTCTTTCTTTGGAGAAGCTCGAGAAGCTTTGAACCATTTGATTCCGCCGTCATTGACACGTACTGTATGATCTTAATGTGAACTAAGTTTAGAACGGGAGACCGTCGATAAAGACCTTTGTATCGCTATCGAACAGTACCGAACCAAAGGTAGGGAAATCTCAATGCACAATTTGCGTTTTTGATTTTGATTCATAGACCTCGTGATGTGATCGAATGTAAACTCTGAACATGAACTTTGAATGTGAATCGAAATATGAACTCCTAATAGGAACTTTGAATGTTTCATCAAAATTGAATGTCGAATATGATCTTTGAATACTAATTTGAAACATTGAAATCTTTGAATTATGAACCCGTGAATTGAACATTAAATTATGGAACCTTTGAACTTTGAATATGGAACTTCGAACTCTGAACTTCGTATATGGAGCTTTGAACTTTGAACTGTGAATCTGGAACCTTCGAGCCTTGAATTTAGCTGTGTTAGAACTTTGACTCAAGTATTATGTATTATTATCGCATGATGATTTAAGGTTATGTGAACGAATCCCCTACACTTCGGACCGGTACAGCAGTTTACACCGTACACTTTGGACCGATACAGTGGTTTTTACCGTACACTTTGGACCGGTACGGCGAGTCATACTGTACACTTTGTAAATGTTCATTGAACGACGATGGTTAGGGGGATTCCCATTGGAAATCCGGCTCAACAGCGCTATATTCGCGTTGGAATTTCCTTAAGTTATGATTTAAGGCATTCATGAACTGAGAACTAAGAGACTGCATATGAAATATGAAATGAATAACCAAAAGAAAAGCATTGAACTTTGTAATCTGAAAATTTGAATTTTGAACTCTATATGTTAATTAAAACTCCGAATACGAATCTTGAAATTGAGAACTTCGAACCTCATTTTTTATCTGAAAATGTTTTTAAATCTTAGTCATTAATTCTATGCTTCGTTATGATAAAATGTGGATTGGTATTGATCTTTCTCTACTGAGCTTTAGACGGTTAGCTCATCCCGACATGTATGTCACAGATTTAGATCTTGATCAGGATCCTGGACTAGAGGAGGAACCTGACTACGTATCGGAGCCAAAAGAACTTCCACCTGAAGAATACTTTCCTTAGACGAGTTTGATATAGACATTGACTCAGTACATACTAGTGATTGAAATTAGAACACTTGAATCAGATATTATATAGTTTTGTATCTACCACTGTTTAGGTGATGGTCGGCTGTCGCCGGTGGTTCATTTTGTTTCTTTTGCTTTATGTTTTGTACAAAAATTAGGATTTTATCGTTGCCATATATGATATCTGTTTTGATTTCCGCATATGTGTGGATGTACCAAGTAGCCAGATGGTCCGGCTTTCCCAGAATTTCGTGTAAAGGAAAGTCGGGTCGTCACAGTTGGTATCAGAGATATGGCTTTAGATTCAGATTCCATATGACAACGGGCTGGATTGTTTCACAATCAGTACTAATCAAGACTCTTGTTCAATCAATGACAAATCAGTATGGCCCCACGTGACAGACCGAGAACGGTCCGCACTAGAGGCACCCCGTGTAGCGAGGGCACATCAAATGGTGAAGGAATTGCCACCGGTGCTAATAATGTTCCATTGGGTGGAGGAAACAATAGTGGATTAACTGGGCAATTGTTAGAGACGATAGTCAACACAATGGCCCAACTTGCAACAAGACGCCCACCTTCTGGATTCTAAGAGTTCAAGAGAATGAATCCTCCAAGCTTCCACGGTCAAGCTGATTCGCTCAAAGAGAAAGAGTGGTTGAATCAGATGGAAAAGCTTCTTCGTGTGATTCCGAGCACCAAAGAAGAAAAGGTTAATTGGGCTGCCTTCCAACTGACAGGAGCAGCAGACTCATGGTGGAAGTCGGTGGAAAGGACCAGACTACAAGAGACACCGAATGCCCCATGGATCTGGGCTCGGTTTGTTGAGGAATTTAATGAGCAATACTTCCCTGATGCAGTTAGGGATCAATGGGAAGTCAAGTTCGTATCGTTGGAGGAAGGTCGAATGTCAGTGCACGAATATGAAGCCGAGTTTACAGAACTTTCTAAATTCGCACCCCTACCTATCGCCACAGAACTAATGAAGGCCAAGAAGTTTGAGCGTGACCTGAGACCGAGCATCAAGGAGAGACTTTTGTTGTTTAGGCTAAGGACTTATGTAGAGGTCATGGACTTGGCTCTAATTGCCGAGTAAGATATCGAGAGCATGCATTAAAGGAGAGAGCAACAGAACAAGAGTAGAATGAGGCGGACACAAACCTATGCTTCCGAGCAGGCGAGCAAGAAACAAAGGATCTTAATGTCAGCACCGAGTTTGCCTGCTCATTCCACCTACTCAAATCCGGCTATGTCGACACCCTCAAGGCAGTTCCGCCCTTCAAATCCTATCACTACTGGGGTGCCGAGAGAACAACCGACTTCACGCGCTGCTTCATCCACACCAATTGAGAAGTGCACACAGTGTGGAAAACCGCATAAAACAGAGGAATGTAGGTGGACAACGGGTGCATGCTTTAAGTGTGGCAAGCAAGGACATCGGATCAGGGATTGTCCCGAGGTGAAGAAACGGCTGACAACATCAACAATGACTCAGAGACCCTCACGACCTACAGTGCAGGGTCGAGCCTATGCATTTCGACACAAGACGCCCAAGCAACCAACGAAGTCATCCAAGGTATGATTTCACCATTGATGGTTAAATTATTGCCTTATTCTTAGTTGATAAATGTCCTTGAAGTGTGTTTTCAATTAGAATATTCATGAATGCTACGACACCATCATAGACACACTTAACTGAACTACGTTCGTTAAAACGTAGGTACCTTACACATGTCCAAAGATGCAAACATCTATCAGCACAAGGCACGAGTATTGATAGACCCAGGGTCTACTCACTCTTTTATGACTTCTCAATTCGCTACTGAATTGAGTATCACTCCTGAGTCACTGAACTTAGTCTTAGCAGTGTCAGTCCCTACAGGAAACTCAGTGAATAAAGACACAATTTGTCGATCAGTCATCATCCCGATCAAAGACCACGAGACTGTGGTTGATCTGATTTTGTTGGATATGTAAGGATTCGATGTAATCCTTGGTATGGATTAGCTGTCCGCTTATCATGCGAGTGTCGATTGCCTTTGAAAAGTATCTTTCGCCCTCCAAAGGGAAAATCCTATCGATTTCAAGGCATTAAGTCCAGCATCGCTCCATTTATCTCCGCCATCCGAGCAGAACGCCTGATGAGCAACGGATGTCATAGATACCTCGCGTTTGTACAGAGCCAACGAGAAGAGAAAATCAACGTCACCAATTTTCCCGTTGTATCTGAGTTCCCGGATGTATTTCCCGAGGACCTCCCTGGACCACCACCGAAACGGGAAGTCGAGTTCTCAATCGATTTGACTCTGAGCACCGAACTGATATCGAAGGCACCATACCGTATGGCGCCGACAAAACTGAAGGAACTTAAAGAGCAATTGCAAGAGCTTTTGGATAAGGGATTTATCAGACCTAGTGTGTCTCCATGGGGAGCACCAATTCTATTTGTCAAAGACGGTTCGATGAGACTGTGCATTGATTACCGTCAGTTGAATAAGCTAACCATCAAGAACCGTTACCCACTTCTACAAATTGATGATCTCTTCGATCAGTTGCAAGGCGCGGAGTTCTTTCCGAAGATAGACCTGAGATCAAGCTGCCATCAATTGAAGATCAAGGACGAGGATGTCCCGAGAACCGCATTCCGCACAAGATACGGGCACGAGTTTTTGGTGATGCCTTTCGGTTTCACTAATGTGTTGGCATCATTCATGGATCTGATGAAAAGGGTGTTCAAACCACACCTCAACAAATGTGTGGTTGTCTTCGTAGATGACATCCTCATCTACTCAAAGACAGAGAGGATCATGAGCAACACCTACGCGTCACTCTCCAAACACTTTGAGATCACCAACTATACGCGAAGCTAAGCAAATGTGTATTCTAGCTAGAGCAAGTCAGCTTCTTGGGGAATGTGATCTCTAAGACTGGCATAACCGTTGATCCAACTAAGATCGAAGCAATTGTGAAGTGGAAGCAGCCAAAGACGGTAACGAAAACTCGTAGCTTCCTTGGTCTGGCTGCGTACTATAGGAGATTCGTCAAAGGCTTCTCCAAGATTTCAGGGCCACTCATGCAGCTCACAAGAAAGAATGTGAAGTTTAAGTGGACTGAATTGTGTGAAAAGAGTTATCAAGAGCTTAAGAATAAGCTAACCATAGCGCCAGTGCTTGCCATACCGTCAGACAATGGAGGTTTTGTGGTATACAGCGACGCATCACATAGCAGATTGGGTTGTGCGCTTAACCAAAGCGAGAGTCATTGCTTACGGCTCGCAACAACTTAAGGACCATGAGAAAAATTATCCGACGCACGATCTCGAATCGGCAGCAGTTATTTTTGCCTTGAAAATCTGGAGGCATTATCTTTACAGAGAGACATTCGAGATATTCACCGATCATAAAAGCCTCAAATACCTTTTCACTCAGAAATATTTGAACATGAGGCGGAGAAGATGGATGGAATTTTTCAAGGATTATGATTGCTCCATCCAATACCACCCCGGAAAGGCTAATGTAGTGGCAGACGCACTAAGCCAAAAGTCCTCTGCTCAGTTGTCACACCTCATCACAAGAATACACAGATGGCGGTTGCTTGAAGATATGACCTTATGTGACACAAGGTTCGACGTTAAGGATTCTGGAGCTTTGATGGCTAACATTATTATTCGGTCAACACTTTTTGAAAGCATCTGCAATCTACAAATGACCAATGAGGACCTCATGGCCATCAGACAGGATGTGATTAGCGGGAATCGGCCAAATTTCTCTATCATGGAGGACAAATCATTGCTATTCAGAGGTCGAATGTGTGTACCATCCAACGCCGATCTTCGACACAATCCTAGAGGAAGCTCACAAGTCGAAGTACGTCATCTACCCTGGGAGAACCAAGATGTACCAAGATTTAAAAAAGAACTTCTGGTGGAGAGGTTTGAAGACAGAGGTCGCAGATTACGTATCGAAATGCCTAGTTTGTCAACAAGTAAAAGTGGATCATCGGAACCCTTCGAGTCTATTACAGCCCTTGCCGATACCGGAGTGGAAATGAGAAGTCATATCAATGGACTTCATTCTTGGATTGCCGAGAACAGTGAAACGGCACAATGCTATCTGGGTAATCGTTGATTGATTGACCAAGTTCACCCACTTCCTACCATACAGTACGAGGTATACAGCCAGTAAACTTGTAAAGTTGTACCTCAAGGAGATTGTCAGACTGCATGGTATACCTGTCAGCATCGTTTCAGACAGAGACCCACTGTATACATCATAGTTTTGGCAAAGTTTCCAAGAAGGAATGGGTTCCAGGCTAGATTTCAGCTCGGCATTTCACCCTCAGACAGACGGAAAAATCGAAAGGGTGAACAAGATAATTGAAGAATGCTTCGGGCCTGCATGCTAGATTTCCAAGGATTATAGGACAAGCATCTACCCTTGATCGAATTTGCCTACAACAATAGCTATCAGGCGAGCATTGGAATGGCCCCATTCGAGGCATTGTACGATCGGAGATGCAAATCTCCACTCAATTGGGAGGATACCGAAGAGAGACTCTTATTGGGTCTGGAGGTCGTTGAAAGCACAACCGAAGTGATTCGGTTAAACCGTGAGAGGTTGAGAGTCGCATAGAGCTGCCAAAAGAGCTATGTCGGCCTCAAAAGAATAAATGTCGAGTTTCAGATTGGGGACATCGTGTTTGTCAAAAGTTCCCCCATGAAAGGCGTAATGCATTTTGGAAAGTGTGGGAAACTAAGTCCGCATTATGTTGGACCTTTCGAGATATTGGGTCAAGTTGGCGAAGTTGATCGCTCTGCGGCCGCAACTATCGAGTATGCACAATGTATTCCACATATCAATGTTGCGAAAGTACGTGAAGGACCCGACTCACGTCTTGGACTGCCAACCTATCGAACTCCAAGAAGATTTGACCATCACGGTGGAGTCAGTGCAAATCCTCGACCGAAAGGAATAAGTTCTTCGTACCAAGCGGATTTCGTTAGTGCTCGTACAGTGGCATAACCACGCATCGGAGGAGGCCACCTGGGAACGTGAGTCAGATATACGTGATGCATATCCGCATCTTTTCAAATGAGGCACAAAACCGTTAGGAAAGGAAGTTAGTGCTCTAGTGGTTTTGTTGAATTTTTGTCCACGAGATGTGTAAAACTTTAATCATATACGTTGATGTAATAAATTTGGTCAGGCAATTGATCCTCATTAAATGTAGAAAAATGATACGGCTATGTAAAACCTAATTAGCTGTGTTGGAATACAATGGCAACTGATTTTATAACGGGTTGTTGGGTGATTTTGAATTAGATCCTTATGATATCATTTCTAAATGGGGATTGAAGTCCCAAATTTTAATTTAGTGTTGTGGATGAATAAGTGTATGGATATCCAAATGTTGAATGCAGATGAAAATGGAAAAGGAGGAATTAAAATCCTCAGAACAGGTAGTGGACTGGTTCCACTTAGAAGAACAACTGAGCAAAATTTGCTCGAGCGAATTTTAAAAATCGCTCGGGTGAATCCTTCAGAACTCCCCACCAAAGTTTCTAGGAAAATCCGCTCGAGCAAATTTGGAAATCGCTCAACCGATTTTGTCGACTGGCATTGTGTAAACTGGAAATTGCTCGAGCGAATTTGGTTTTCGTTCGAACAACTGTGACAGTATATATTGGGAATAAGTGCCCATTTTCCCCCATCCGCACGACGCCACTTCGAAAATTAGGGCTTTTTCTCCTCTCTTCTGCGAGAACTCGCCACAACTCCTTCAAGAACCGCGAGGACTCCTATTTCTCCAGCGAAGATCCGTCTCAATCTCGCATTCGCGCCAAAGGTAAACCCTACCTTTTGCTTAAAGCTTTAAAATTTTCTTTTAGTTTAAATGGCACCCCAGAAGAAGGTTGCCTCTAAGAACCCGACATCAATAATGTCTGCTTCGAAGGTCGCTTCCTCAAAGCGCGCCAAGATCGATCCCCCACCACCACCACCACAGGACCAACCCACTGAATGGTGGGATGCGAAGAGATTTGAGATCGAATGGTCTTTTGATCAAGATCTTTTCGAAGGACAAGAGACGACCCTTTGGTCGTACAACTACATCACCACAGCCGAGTTACAATCCTTACCCGCCCCGTTCCACGACTATTACTACCCGAGACTTGTTAAGTTATTCCACCAAAATTTCCACATAAGTGAAACCACCGGCAACATCTGCACAAAGATTGATGGCAAAACATTTGAATTTGACATCGATCACATTGCCACAGCGATGGATGTTTCCCCGATATTTGTAAAGGATAAAGGTTTGTTGCCACCGAACCCTAAGCCGATACCGTTTCATGAGATCATTGCAAAATTGACCAATGGAGAGCATGGTTCCGGTCGCGCAATCAGAAGATCGCAGTTGCCACCCGACATGTGGATGTTGGATGTTTTCTTTAGGAATAACCTGTACCATATGAGGCACGAGCAGGAACGAGTTGGGGAATTTCAGCAAGCTCTATTCTCCACCCACGAAGACCATTGGTTTAGTGCACCAAAAATAGTTTTCGAAGGGCTGAAATACGCCCACAGTCAGAATTTGGAATCGAGGAACAAACCCCTCAACACCTTGCCCTACGCTCGCCTCATCTCCCGAATGATCGAGGAGTACGAGGACGATGATGATTATGAGATATCGTAGAATGAGCAACAATGGTTCGATAATGTCAAGAGGTATCGACTCGAGGATTGGAATTTGAGCTATCAGAAGCTGAAGAGTGTCTTAGATCAACAATACCAGCATGTCGCGGGCCAGGCCCAAGAGGAGACAGCTCAACCAGAACCTCCAGCACAGTCGCAGATGCCTCCACCCCAGCAGTTCCCAACCCAGCCACCACCCGCCTCATATGGCAACCTAGTCACGCAGGCAGAATTCAACCTCAGGATGGACTCTCACGATCATCAATTGGAAGCGCTCAGCCAGCAGATGAACTTCCATGAGGCAATGCACATGGATATGATGCATCATATGTATCCGACCACTGCCTACCAACGCATCGCCAATGCACGAGCGTATACACCGGGTGCATCTAGTTCTCGAGCCGGAGGAGATGCGGAGCAAGGAGCTGGGCAGACGGACGAACCAGCGGATCGATGATGGATCCAACAGTTGGTAAATGGTTTGTTTTTGGTTATGGTGATGGGAAAACTTTGGACAAATTTTTATTTAAGGCTTAAATTTTGTTGGGGTAACGGTTAGCAGAATTATGAGTACTTTTATGTTATGTCTATTGGATGGTTGTGAGCAATTGTTATTATGCCTGATGGTTGGCATAATTATCTTAGTAGGGGATATGCTCTCTTAGTTGTAGCAATGTTATAGTATGACGGATGACTAACTTTGGCAGTCAGTGGTTAGTTTTTTTTGTTACTTGTAATTATGCTAGTTCATGATTATCAGAATTTTGGTGATTTTCGGAATCACTAATCATCAGTTGTGAATGTACCACTTGGATGGTTATTAGCAGTTAATGTTATGCTTAATGGTAGCTATGAATGTTTTCGAATTAACTGTGAATGGTCCTCGATTTTTGGTCCTTGTCATTATGCTCGGATAGGTAGGAATTGGTGATAGATGTGGATTTCAAATTTAATTGTGGATATTTTCTCCTATTTAGTTGTGGATACTTCTGGTTAGTACAGGTGTGTATGTTATGTTGCAATGGATGATAGGGATGGTGATGGGTAATTGTGAATCAGATATTGTATAGTTTTGTATCTACCACTGTTTAGGTGACAGTCAGTCGTTGCTGGTGGTTCATTTTATTTCTTTTGCTTTATGTACTGTACAAAAATTAGGATCTTATCGCTGCCATATATGATATCTGTTTTGATTTCTGCATATGTGTGGATGTACCGAGTAGCCGGACAGTCCGGCTTTCCCAGAATTTCGTGTAGGGGAAAGTCAGGTCGTCACACCCAACCCATTCAACCAACACCACTCTCCTCCCCTTGCATACCTCTTTCATCCACGGCCCATCATTGATACCCTTGACACTTGGGAGACATAAAAATGATTGAAAAAACCTTCATCTCCCTTATTTTTCACTTAAAACACACACTCTACCATTTTCGGGTGACCGCCAACCATCACAAACAGTGCACCACCCCGACCCTCTTCTTCTCTCTCCCCTCTCCACCCTCAAACCCTCACTAAATGCTGGCAACAGGGCCACAAGACCAAGAGAGAGAGAGGCAGCACGGTCTCTCTCCCTCTTAGGTTTATGTGAGATCCCTCCCCCTTCTCTAATACGCGTGCACGCACGCCACACACGCATGCGCGCGTGTGTGCACACATATATATACATATTACTTTATTTCCATTATTATGATTGTATATATATATATATATATATATATATATATATATATATATATTACATACCTGGGTGGGTAGAAGAAGAGAATATTTTTTTTGGGGACCGGTAACAAAGCAATTTTCATTAAAAAGGAAAGGGAGTACATACTTGGGCGGGTAGCATGGGTCAAAATATCGTCCGATACCGATACGTATCGGTTTTAGGGGTCAGCGGTACGATACATACCCTATGTATCGTACCATGTTTTAAATGAGTAAATTATCGTCCGATACGGACAAAATATCGTCCGTATCGGACGATAATCTCAAATTATCGGACGATAATTTGAATTTATCGTCCGATAATTTGCCTGAAACTTAAAAAATAAAATTTTAAAAAAAAAAGTTCAAATTATCGTTCGTATCGTCCGATAATTTGACATTTTCGGTGGGCCCCACCCATAGACCCGACTTTTTAGTCGAGTAACCCATTTTTTCCCCATTTCTTTCTACCTTTCTTCTTCCTCTCTTCTTCCTTCTTCGACCTCTCTAATTTTTCGATTATCTACACCCTAAATCAGCGCCAAATCGCACAAAAAATCACGGGATCAACGTAGAAGGTACGTGTTTATCATTTTACTATCGTTTTATTTCATTTTAAATACTAAAATAAGGTAGATCTACCTTATTTAAGGGTAGATCTACACTTATTTAGTGTAGATCTACACTAAATAAGTGTAGATCTACCTTAAATAAGGGTAGATCTACACTAAATAAGTGTAGATCTACCTTAAATAAGTGTAGATCTACACTTATTTAGTGTAGATCTACCTTAAATAAGGGTAGATCTACACTAAATAAGGGTAGATCTACACTTATTTAAGGTAGATCTACACTTATTTAGTGTAGATCTACCTTAATATTAATTAATATTATAGGTAAATTTATCATTTACCTATAATATTAATTATTTAAATTATTTAAATTATTTAAAATAATTAATATTATTTAAAATAATTAAAAATATTTAAATTAATTAAAAATAATATAAATAATTGGTTAAAAATAATATGATGGGTCAAAAATAATATAAATAATTATAATTAAGGGTCACCTGTAATCAATATGGGTCACATATAATATGGGTCACATATCATATGGGTCACATATAATTTAAACTTAAAATTAATATGGATCACATATAATTAAATTTATGGGTCACATATTAAATTATATGTGACCTATATTAATTTTAATAATAAATTTAATTATATGTGACCCATATTGATTATATGTGACCGTCACATATAATTAAAATAATTAATATTATGAGATATGTCCCATAAAATATTAGAATAATATGAAATAAATTTCAAATAAATTTTTAAAAATTATAATAATATCAAATAAATATTCATAAATTAAAATAATATCAAATAAATATTCAAAAATTAAAATAATATAAAATAAACATTAAAAAATTATAATAATATCAAATAAACATTCATAAATTATAATAATATCAAATAAATATTCATAAATTAAAATAATATCAAATAAACATTCATAAATTATAATAATATCAAATAAATATTCATAAATTATAATAATATCAAATAAATTTGATAAAATATAATCTAATATTTTTAAAATAGCAATAATTAAAAAATAAATTTTATTTTCAAGTGTAAATTAGATGTTTACTCTTGTAAATTTTATTTTCAAGTGTAAATTAGATGTTTATTTTTAATCGTTTGCTCATTCATGCAGGTGAAATAAATAAATATGGTACGTTCGACAGATCCAGCGTGACAATATGGTACAGCAATAGATGGTAATAAACTCCAGATTCAATGTAATCTGTGTGGAAAAAAACTGCTGAGAGGAGGTATCACACGATTAAAGGAGCATCTGGCTCATGTAAAGGGAGAGACAAGAGGGTGTCCTAGTGTACCCAGAGAGGTAAAAGAAAATATCAGAGCTAGTTTACAAGCGGCAAAGGGAAAGAAAAAAGCTGAAGCCGATCGTGATAGGGAAATGTATGAGAGAATCAGGAGGCCAGATCCAGAGTTTACATCAGGTGCACCTGAGGATGATGAGGATGAGGATGAGGATGAGCAGATAGCGAGAGCTATGAGAGAGAGTGCTAGGGAAGCACAACAGCGGCGAGATCAGGAAGAAGCCGATTATCGGTTTCGATCCAGGTTGAGGGGCCCATCCATGCCTGCTACCGGTGGTGGATCTAGTCATAGGCCACATGTTGTTGATGTGCGTGGCGACATCACGAGGAGGGATTATAGGTCGTCTACTAGAGGTCGTACTACAGCTCCCATGGATCCATTCATGTATCGCACTGAAAGCTCCAAACAAACCAAATTGAGTGCAATCTCACTTGCAAAAATGGGGAAGAAGCTTGGAAAATCCATTGCCAAGTTTTTTATATACAACCACATTCCGAGCCAAGTAGCAGACTCGCCGTACTTCAAAAGCATGATTGATACAAGTGCAGAAGTTGGTCCAGGAGTTAAAAAGCCTTCTCCATATGAGATATCTGGGCCCTTACTAACAGATGAGTACGATGAGATAACTGCCTATGTACAGAGCTTTGAGGATGTATGGGATGAGAGAGGTTGCACAATTATGTGCGATGGATGGACTGGTCCCACAAAGAAGAGTTTGATAAACTTTTTGGTTTACAGCGATGCCGGGACAGTATTTTTGAAATCAGTTGATGCTTCTAGACACGTAAAGACTGCTGACTACCTCTTTAAACTAATGGATATGGTAGTTCATGAGGTTGGAGAGCAGCGGGTTGTGCAGGTGGTAACAGACAATGCGGCAAACTACAAAGCCGCTGGATTAAAACTAATGGCGAAGAGACGTATTGCGTGGACCTCATTCTTGAGGATTTAGGAAAGAGAAGCAAGGCACAGGCAACTATTCAAAAGGGAAGAACGATTACTTCCTACCTGTACAACAGTGACAAGCTGGTCAATTTAATGAGAGCCTTCACGAACAATGAGTTGCTCCAACCTGCGATTACACGTTTTGCAACACAGTTCTTAGCCCTACAGAGTTTGGCTAGATATAGGCGTGAAAAAGCATGGTGTCGGAAGAATGGAATCAACATGAAATAGGACTCGCGAAGACTAGCTTGCCTGAAGTTCGACCTAATCTACGACGCAGATTTTGGGCGAGATGTCGACCACGATGTGCGTCACTACCCCGTTAGTGCAAGTGTTGAGATTGGTTGATGGTGATGACAAACCAACGATGGGATACGTTTATGAGTCAATGGATAAGGCAAAATTGGCTATAAAAATCAAATGCCCTACAAAATATAAATGATACTGGGCGATTATCGACAAGAGGTGGGATGCACAATTTCACCAGTACTTGCATGCAGCAGGTATAACATGTTGCACAATTATGTAGTGATTTTTATTTATTTATTCATTATTTTCATATACTGATGAAATTGCTCATAATTGATGTGGAGCACACTACTTGAATCGACCTTCGATCTGTGACGCTATTTGGTGGCGACACTGATGAAGTGTATACCGGTTTGCTCAATGTAATCCAAAGAATGCTCCCTGAGTTGGCGGACCAAGGCCAAGCCATAAGAGATGTGAGTGATCATAGTATCATACCTTATAAGTAATAAGTCAAATGTCATGTGATATTATCATCTATTTATTGATATGTGTCTTACTGTGTTTCATCTTTATAGATTGACATGTTTCGCAAGAGACATGGGTCATTTGGGACCCCGTTGGCGCAATCCCAAATTAAACACGACAAACCCGCTGATTGGTGGATGCATTATGGAGGTGATGGTTCGATATTGAGGCGGGTAGCAATGAGGGTATTGTCGCAAACGTGTTCCTCGTCCAACTACGAGCGGAATTGGAGCACTTTCTCTCTTATTCATACTAAGACAAGGAATAGACTAACTATGGACCGATTGGAAAAGTTAGTCTACTGCCACTACAACATGCGATTAAGGGTCAGGAATATACAGAGGACCAACCGTGGTAAGCAATTACATGAAGTCTTAGATCCTCAATTATATGAAGTCTTACTTACATATTATACTAATTCATCTATCATATTCTACCTTGCAGACGATGATTATTTTGATTCCATCCAGTTGGATTATATATTCAAGGAGGATGACCCTTTGAATGAATGGATCGAAGAGAGAGAGAAGAGCCAGTCTTGGATAGTGAGAGCACTGAATGGCTGGACAATGTTGAAAGAGTAGCGGAGCAGCAGGCTTCCCAACCACCGAGGCGAAAAAAAAGATTGAATCGTCATTCAGTGGTTGGATCTGATGACAACGCTTGGTAGTGATGATGGGAGTGGTGAGGATGATGGTGGAGGGCATGATGGTGGAGGGACGTTGGCACTAGTGGTGGAGGGAGGAAGCGGTACATCCGATCCTTATAGAGATATGGTGGCAATAACGCCGATTCGACACTCCTACATTTAGAATGGGAGGGGTTGAAGGAAGAGGAGCGTCGGGATCATATCAAACACCACCACCACCACCACAAGATGATACGGATATGGGTTATATGATTTCTAGCTTCGGGGGATTCAGTTTGCAAAATACCGAAGATTCAGCAACTAGTAACCCATACTACCAGCCACAACAAACCTATTCGGTGCCATATGACTTCGTTGGTCAGATTTTTGGAGGACCGGCCTTTACGTACTACACTGAGCCTCAGTTTCAAGGGGGAACATATAATCATGGGTATCAATATGAGCAACATTATAGGCAAAGGCCGGAAAGCTCGCGCACCGATGATGACGATGATCATGAGGGCCAAGAACCACCACGAAATTCAATGTGGCTCTAAAGTAAGTTTTTCATGTACAATTAAACTTATTTTTATCAACATAGCTATTATTTTTGACAATATATAATTTATTTTTGTCAATATATATTGTAATTTACTTTATGCGTGACTGCGTGTCTGCGTCGATCAAATTATGAAATATTGTTAATAAAATAGGCATGTGATCAGCTGATCGAACATAATATTAGAAGATCTATTACATTAAGTCAAAATGTGATCTTAAGACAAAAATAAGTTACAAAATAGGCATGTGACTTGGGTTAAGTTACAAAATAGGCATCTTACTTATATATTCATCTAAATAATGCATCAAATAAGTCAAAAATAAAAGCAAAAATAGTTGAAATAAATACAAAATAAATAAATATCATTTTTCAGATTTTTTGGGATTTTCTGGGATTTTTTTGGGATTTTTTTCCAAAAAACCGATTTTTTCAATGTATCGGACGATACCCGGTACGTATCGTCCTGGAGGTCAGGACGATACGTACCGGAAATCCGGTATTTTGACCCTTGGCGGGTAGTGAGAAACTACCCGAGAGTGAGCCCGCCCCCCCTATTAGTAAGCATCTTACTCTTCCAAGTCGTCAATCCCTTTTGGAATCTTTGAACAACCGGGTCCCCACATGTGAGCTTTAGGCTTCCCCACCCCTAGAGGAAGACCGAGGCAGGTGCGAGGGTGTTCGTCCAACAGACACCTCACTCTGTTAGCCAAATTCAGCAAGGTCTCCTGGTCCACATTAATACCTGCAGCTTAGACTTGTGGAGGTTCACTTTCTGCCCAGAGGCAGCTTTATAAATAGTTAAAATATTCATAATCGTTTGGACCTTGCACCACAAAAGATGATAGTGTCATCAGCATACTAAAGATAAGTAACCGATAGACCTTTTGTAGCAACCTTGAAGCCCGAGAAAAAGCTTTGGTCCGCGCAATATTTAAGTAACCCATGAAGAGCTTCCCTAACATTGTTAAAAGGCATTGGCGAGAGAGGGTCCCCCTGTCCGAGGCCTCTAGAGCTACGAAAGTAGCCTTTCGGCGAGCCATTAATCAACACGGAGAACCTGGCCAGCATAACAACCCTCGATCCACTTCCTCCACTTGCCGGCAAAAAATGGTTCAAAATTCCTGTTGAAACCGGTACTTTTCGATTTCGGCCAGGACCAGGACAGTATTTACGTTAAATACCTACCCCCCCCACACACACACTTAAGTTCCGCCAATTTACCACTTGAGACAACAAAAATTTCAGTTGTCTCGGCCAATAGATTCAATATTCCGGTTTACCAGACGGAATTTGAAAATTTTGTCCAGTAATTTCGCTTTTAGGAAAGGTGCCACTTAAAGTAAGTGGCACCATATATTTACCCTAAAATCTCACTCCCTCACACTATTTTCTTTTCTCTCTACTTCCTCTCTCCTCTATACCTCCCTCTTTGGTACTTGGGACCTTGCCTCCTTAAATCTAGCCTCATTTAACGTAACATCGGCGGATAATCAACGCAAATCCACCATAAATCTTTGTAAGGTAAATTTCTACCTACTTTTATTTTTTTTCATTTTTTTAGATAAATATTTGCATAAGGTGTCAAATAGGTAGATGTCACTTAGACTACACATGTAAGGTAAATTTAACATAGATCTACGTTATTTTTGGATAGAAGTTTAGTTAAAAATAATTTTTACAATAAAATTAGGGTTTTTACGGCGAAAATTTATTTTTCCCCTAATTTGTCCCTCTTTTTTTTTTTATTTAAGTAAGATAGATCTTATTATATAGGGTAGATCTAACTTAGATCTACCTTATTTTATGATAAAAATTAACATGGAAAAAATTATCATAAAATTAGGAATTTTACAATAAAAATTATTTTTACCCTAATTGGTCCCTAATTTGGAGCTTTTATTCCTAATTATGTCTTCGTCACCGATTATGGACAATTTTCTTCTCTACATAAACATAAATAAATTTATTTTCTATAATATAAAATAATTTATATTTTAATATTTAATTTTCCCTAGTTTATAAATAATTCAAATAAAATGAGGGATTTTGTTGAAAAAGAACCTAAAATCTCAAATTAAATACCATTAATTTTAATTTCTTTATAATAGTATTTTCTAGGATATTTAGAAGAATTATATCAAATTTATAAAAATATTTATTAATTATTAATAATTATTTAAAATAAATAAAATTCGTAAAAATTATAATTCTTTTTAAATCTAGAATAATGTTAATGATGTATTTCAAGTGTAATGTTGATTTCTAAGTAATTAAATGTTTAAATATCTGTGCAGATAATTTATAACAATATTTAAAATTATTTAAATTTTTAAAAATCCAACTTTTCTAAAAAATATCTAGCATACTGTTGATAGCGTTCTTTGAATTAGTAATCATAAATATCAATTTTCTGAATTAATAATAGGGAGCCATTACTTGCAAACACTTTTCAAGTGATTGCACCGAATTTAAAGAAAGACTTGGTAGTTTAGGGATATGTGATATGTAAAAATGCAATATGGGCCGTCTGATTTGAAGTTCATGACCAATAGATCTCTAATACATAAAATTGGAGCAAAACACGATACTTGTCATATGATCTATTGTAGTCAACTGTTGAATTATATAATAGCCTTTGACTCCATTTAATCAAATGATGAAAATTATATTTTGTTCTAATCTTTTGCAATTGATATCCATAAATCATGGCCTTCAAATCAAATAGCTTAGATGGTGTTTTCACATAGTAGAGGTTGCCAAAGTTGCAAGCCTTTCTTTTAAATTCGATGCAATCCGGTGCAGTCACTTGAAAGCCTGTGCAAGTAATGGCTCCCTTAATAATATTTGATTGTGTTTTTATCCTATATAGGTGAATTAATTGAAGATTGGGTAAGACCCCACTCGACAGTATGGCACGCCTGTAGGGGGGTGTCAAAGGTTCATTGAGTGTAATTTTTGTCATAAGAAGATCAAGGGTGAGGGCGTAACAGGATTTAAAAAGCATTTCGTTGTCAGAGCATTTGGGGAATCAGAAGGTCAAAACTGTCTCTTTATCGGACACCTTGTGCCGCACACTGTGTTGACCTCATTCTCAAGAATTTTGGGGAATCAGAGGAAGGTCAAAACTGTCATTCAGAAGTGCAGAGTGGAGTCAATCTAATGCAAACATACATTAATAAGAAAGAGCTCCTAAGGCCTACTATAATGAGATTTGATGCCTAATTCTTGGCACTCCAAAAGTTGCTGAGATTTAGGCCAAATTTGAAGATGTTTGTGTCATCTCCAGAGTGGGCTGTCTTGAAGCAGGACTTCCCAAGGCAAGAAGACCCGTATGCACTGAGGTGTCAGACACCATTTACGTCAGTACTTTTTGGACAGAGGTGAGTCGCTTGGTAGACATCACTACACCACTTGCACGGGTTTTGAGGTAGGTTGATGGTGATAAAAAACTAACAATGGGGTGTGTATATGAGGCAATGAACAAGGCAAAGTTGGCCATACAGACCAAATGCCTCGGTAAATATAAAAGATACTGAAAAATCATCAAAAAAAGGTGGGAGAAGCAACAACACCACCAGCTGTATGCTGCAGGTAAATTACATTTTCAACTGTGAATTTTCAGCCTAAATTATCTCATTTTTCTAATCATCTAGTTCAATGTGTGTTTTTTAATAGTCCATTATTTGAATCCCACCTACTAGTACAGTCGACACCATTCCCCTAATGATGAAGTCTACCAAGGCCTATTCTGTGTCATCCAGAGGTTGGAGCCCGAGCTTGCAGACCAAGGACGAGCAATGAGAGTAAGTGATAGTTATCTTATCACTTATTTTTCAAATGTCCATTAATACGTAACAAATTTAGTAATACTCTCTTATTAATTACTATGCAGATTGAGAAGTTTAGAACTTAGTTGCACGAAGTAGGAGCGGATACGGTAGCAGCAGTGGTGAAGCGGTAATTTTTAAAAATTTAGGAAGCAAGAGCGCCTAGGAACCGCACACACACACACACATACATGTATATGTATATATATAAGGAGGCATAGTTTTTTAGCTGTTGATATTAGAATGCACCTATTAGTTGATTCTGCTTATCTAATGGCCATAATATTGACTGAGACATGCAAAGGGTAGGTTGCTTGGTGGGCGCTTGATTAATCAAATATGTGCATAGCACATGCGACACAGATACTTACATAGCTAGTGCGAGTATATGACTCTTTACAATCACCTCACTTAAATAACGTAAAAAATCATTGACTACTTTGAACCAAGTGATGGGGACTGTTTTCATTCCAATCTTTCACACAATAGATTTTGAGATCATGAGCCTACCATCAGACAGTCATATGTTGATTTCATGTTGCACACATCCCAGAAAGTAATCATCGTTACAGTGTACCGTCAAATGTGGTTCAGTTCACTTTCGGGATGTGGCACACGTCAGAATCGACATCTAATCATTGGATGGTAGGCTCATGACACTACAAAATTAGGCGCTTTTGGCGGCGCCTAATTACTAGCGGTTTGTTAAGACCGCCACGAAATCTAGAAACTCAAGTGCCAACCACTCGTGCCCTTTTTTTATCCTCACTCCTCGCACATCTATCTCGTGGCACCAATGGCTAGAAGCTAAGAATCCTCTCTCCCCTCAACTTCTTAACTAATTTAGAAAACTAAAGTCTTTGAAAACCTGGCCGTGATCGATTAGGTTTCCATCGACTTTGATCGGTGAGAGTGGTTGGCGCTCTCTCATATTATAAAATATCATACATGTTTTCCCTGCTTTTTATCATATTTTCTAATATTTATCATTTTTTTGAAGATTGGAGAAATCAAGAAACTAGTTGAAGAAGGCAAGATAAAATACATTGGGCCTCTGCTTCGACCATCAAGAGGACCTCTGCTTGGAAACCTAATTAGTTGCAGAGAGCGCAAGTAGTTGGCGCTCTCTCACCGATCGGAATCGCTTCGTACCCGCCTCAATCTCCTATTGTAAGTTTCTATTTGATATCTAGGATTTTGTTTAGGTTTCAGAGATTTTAATTTGAGGGGTTTACTAGTTTCAAGATTCATCTTCAATTTTGATAGTTTTTTTTTCTAAGTTAGAAAGCTTTTTTATTTATTTGATTTATTTTTATTTCTATACTCTTGCACTAAGCATCATCTAATCAATTTGGGTTAAATTTGATGATTAGTTTGTTAATTAAGATTAATGGCTGCTATAAGAAATAATATTTATCATTTTTGGATGAAGTGTTCTTATGGACCAATAGCCTGCATATAATATGTTAGCTAAAATAACTCAATCACTTTTTCATGAAGCTGTGGTTATTCTAATGTAAAGGGAGTATGATTAGAGGTGAGCTGTAACTAAGGGAAGAGTAGAAGTTACCTTAGACCAAATCTAAGTGTAAGACTGAGTTAAAAAATTATGTTGCCTATGACCTGTTTAGCTGCTTCTGAATTTCCTAAGACAGATACATGCATGGCTTGAAATTTCGGATTTCCGAGTTGTCTCGGACAATCAGGAGACCGAGACGTCTTGCATCTCAGCGATACGGTGTGAAACTCATCTCAATCTCATCTTGCTATGTTTCGAGACGTCTTGCATCTCAGCGATACGGTGTGAAACGCATCTCAATCTCATCTTGCTATGCTTTGAGAGTGAGATGCATCGCCCCGATACGTCTCGTCTCGGGCGAAATTTAAAACCATGGATAAATGCTATTGCAGTTGTTGTTCTTCCAAGGTATGGTTTATCTATTATCCTCTATGATGCATCCCATTGAAATCATATTGTGTTGACTATTTGTGCATTAGTGTGGCAGTTTTGTTATGACATCTAATTTTTGTGATTGGTACTTGCATGAGAAAGAAGAAAATATTCTATCATCGTTGGCTTTTATCTTTGAGAATTGGCTTGATTGGTAGTCTAGGAGTTCGACCTCCATGCCCATCAAATACACCAAAAAATGCCTAGTAACCAAAATGAGTTAATATTACAATAAAAACTTGAGATAGAATAACTGTTTTTTATATTTGCAATCATATCTAACTACATATGCTGAAATCTATTCCTATTCGATGTCATGATCATGCAATCATCAGCATCAGATTTTGAGATCACCCTACATCTTTGATCTTGAATAATTAGGAGGTGACGCAAGTTGAATGGCACAAAGCATCACCATCCATTCGGGTGTCAAAATGTAACGACTGAGATTTTTCGTTATTTAATCCTTAATTATTTACTAGATATGTATTATGATTAGTTGATCGATTTGATGCATGGGATTAGTTGTTACGCATGAATGTGATGCTTACTTTACTTAATAATGACCCATGATAATTAATTGTTCCAATTAATATTACCCTAAAAGCCTTTAATATATGTTAATAATAATTGGGGTGTGTTTAGTAATGTTTAATGAACTTTTAAAATATGTTAGTAAACTAATTAAAGATTCAATAACTAATTAAAGACCCATTAAGTAATTAAAGGCTCATAGAATCACTTAGACCCATGTAGGAAATTCTAAATAGAGTTACATCTTAAATAGGAAACCTTAAAGTATTCTAAATAAAGTTAGATCTTAAATAGGAAACTTTAAAGTATTCTAAATAGAGTTAAATATTAAATAGGAAACCTTAAAGCATTCTAAATAGAATTAAAAATAAAATAGAAAATCATAAAGTATTATAAATATAGAGATTAAATTACAGAATTTTTTATATAACTCTTATTACCTAATAACCTTAGAGAGAGAGAGAAAATTCTAGAGAAGGAGAATTAGAGGAGGAACCCTAGAGTTTTCGGTTTGAAGGCTTAAGAAGAACGTGAGAGGAGTTTACGACGCGACCGAATTTCAGATTAGAGCTTCGGATTGAATCGAGGAGAGGAATTACGTCAATTTTACGTGAAGACTAGAGGTATGGAGAAATCATGTTGAGATTAATCGGAAACCTAGATAACACAAAAATAAAATAGGAATTAGGGTTTATTTAATTTAATGAATATTCTTCATATTAGATTGTTAAATTTTTATGCTTAATCGCGAGTTTTTCGATGGTACACGGGGTTTCGTGATTGATCACGAATTTGCAGTAATCCGAACTGCTCGAATCCGTAATCTGCAGAATCCGTAATCATCCCGAATCCGTAACTGCTCGTAATTCGAAGTTGTTAGAATCCGAATCATCCCAAAATCCAGAATCTGTTAGGAATTTCATAATTTGCCTGGGATGCAAGAAATGAATTTCTATTCAAATATTGTCTATGTTTAATCATCATGCTTAAATGTTTATTTATGTTCATCATTATTTTATTGCTTAGAATCCATGCAAGCTAGGATGTTTGATTTACGAAACATGAAACAAGTAGGAATCGATAGAGATTATATATTTATGATGTATTAAGCCTAAACAAGTGAAAAAGCTATTGCATGATCGATTGATTTTCAGTTTTTCTATGCACGTACATTCATGGCATTTATAAAAGTGAAAAGATACGTTTACGACATGACACATGGAAACAAAATATTTCTATGATTATGATAGAATTCCTATGGGCTTATGCTAGAGGAATTAACATGAATAAGAATGGCAAGTAATAAAAGTTATGCATCCATGCATTAATGATAAGACTGAAGAGATGGAGAAGGTCTTTAATTTTAAGCTTACTACTTAACTGAAGAGAAGTTATGTGAAGGTTAATGTAGATACTAATCAAAGGATCAGAGGAGATTAGGATAATGATTAAGAAAGAGATACCCATGTCCATTATGTATGCCGATTCATAAGCATTAAATGCATAATTAAAAATAGCCACACATGAAATTAGGGTAGAGACCCAAGCCATAATGTTTATTTAGATTTAATGCTATGTTTCAGTTTCAGCCTATTGCTTTACTTATTATTTATGTCACATGTTATATTTCTGTTATTGTTTAATTTTATAAGATGATTTGAGCTATGGACCTTTTCTATTAGTCTCACCATGTCTGGTCCATACCAGTTTACTTGGTAAACTGACCCATTGTTTGAAATTTCAGGGAGTACAGCTATACATAGAGAGGATAAAGTAGATGCGTCAATGATTGATGAAAATCCAGATTTGAGCGAAGAAGGATTTGAAGTTTAGTTTATAGGTTTTTATTTATGCATTAGGAAGGACTTTTATATATTTATTCAGAATTATTTTTATGAACAAGTTCATGTTAATGATGGATTATGCTTGATTTCAGTTTTATTTAATTTAAGGAGTAAGCATACAATATGGTATAATAGGTTGTTATCTCATAATTTAGTATTGTTCTCATGATAATATAAAAAAAGAAAAAAAAATTATGCATGCACTTTTAATAGTTATTTTTCCGTTGTGTTTATATGTAGATCCTTATGGAATAATTGATTTATATAAGATCATGGAGATGTGATGTAGTGCGATGTCTCCAAGTGAGCGCATTGATCCGGTGTGTGAAATTGGGGACGTCACAGTTGGTATCAAAGCGAAGTTTGCGATCTGAATTTGTGGAGATTGAAACTAATGTATGGCCAATTTGCAGAGACAAGGTGATAGGTTAGTAAATGTTGTTACGAGGGCGATCAATGCAGCGAGAGCACCCATGCCTAGATCGGATGTGGATGAGTTTAGAAAGAACCATCGTAGGACTTTCAATGAAGCTAGCAATGTTATGGAGGCATAAAGGTAGATTAAGCACTTAGAAAAAATATTTGGGATAATGCAGTGCCCCGATGCTTGTAAGGTGAGACTAGCAACTTACAAAGTGGAAGACGCCGCAGACCACTGGTGGAGTCAAGTCAACGATACTACAATTGCAGCAAACCCGAACATGTTTGGACTTGGGCAGAATTTGTGAGAACCTTTAATGATAAATACTATCCGCAGAGTGTTCGTGAGGGTAAGATAACTGAATTTTTGAAGTTAGAACAAGAGAACATGACAATCGATGCCTACGATAGGGCATTTACTGAACTTGGAAGATTTGTGCCGAATATGATAGCTGATGAGCCTTCCGCATTAGGAAGTTTGAGCAGGGACTTAGGCCACATATCAGGTCTCTTGTAGTGGGGCATAGGAGTACTACCTTCAGAGATTTATTGGATAGATATTATGCTGTAGAGAGAGATGTTAGCCAGACAAATCAAGGGAAGAATTTTGGTCAATTGACTCAGAGTAGCAATCAGTTAAATGAACGAGATCGGGTCATGGGCAGGCACAACAATCAACAGGGGAGGAAGTTTACCCCATATGGTAAACCCCAACAGATTCAGCAGAAGGGACAGCCAACAGCTATGACAACTCATACGACGATGAAGTCGAAACCGACATGCAACACATGCGCGAAACAACACTATGGTAAATGTTTACGAGGAACGATCGCATGCTACAACTGCGGGAAAGAAGGGTATAAAGCGGCAGATTGCAAAGAGCCGAAAAAGAATCAGAAAGCACCAATGACGATAACGGCTCATGGATGAGTTTATACCTTATCTGAGATGAATGCTAGAGCCTCCGATAATGTGATTCACGGTACGTTTTAGATAGTTTATCTTCCTTTTATTGCATATAGGAGCTATTCAAATTGTTATATTTAATATGCATATTTATCTACCTTAGCTTTATAAATCACGCAATATGAGACATTAATTAAGACACTTAAGAATCCAAGAGAAATTTAAAGTTAGAAATTTTCTTAATTAAGATTGCTTAGCAATGATGAATGTCTTCGTTTTAGGCCCTTTGATGATTGACGGATGTTTTGTTCACGTACTTATGGGTTCGGGAGCTTCACATTCATTTGTTTCTTTGGGTTTCACTCTACAATTGGAGAGGGAACCTAGCATAATGAGCTTTACCTTGGTTGTCGCAACACCTTTGGGAAAAACCGTCATTGCTGATCGGTACTACCCAGATTGTGTTGTTCGAATTGGAGAGAATGACCTGAAAGTCGATTTGATTGTTTTAGACTTTGAAGATTTTGACGTTATTCTTGGGATGGATTGGTTAGCTGAGTCACGAGCTGTTTTGGATTGTTACGAGAAAAAGGTGATCTTTGCGAAAAGCGACGGATCAATTTTTAAATTCAAGGGCTTGAGAAAAGGAACCATGCCAACATTATGTGCGATGACTAATTTAGATGAGAAGAGTGTCGATGTTTCGAAGATGCCTATAGTTAGAGAGTTTGCTGATGTATTTCCTGAGGAACTTCCTAGTTTACCGCCTATTAGAGAAGTGGAGTTTCGAATCGATTTATTACCAAGTACGGCACCGATTTCGAAGACACCCTACAAGATGGCACCACTCGAGATGTCTGAATTGAAGAAGCAATTGGAAGAGTTACAAGGGAAGGGTTTCATACACTTGGGTCACTCACCATGAGGAACCCCGGTTGTGTTTGTAAAGAAGAAGGATGGTTCAATGAGACTGTGCATCGATTATAGACAGTTAAATCAAGTGACAGTGAAGAATAAATACCCGTTACCGAGGATTAATGATTTGTTTGACCAGTTAGGAGTTGCTCGATGCTTTTCGAAGATTGATTTAAGGTCTGGATACCATCAGGTGCGAGTACGAGAGGAGGATATACAAAAGATAGCTTTTAATACAAGGTATGGACAGTTCGAGTTTTTAGTGATGCCTTTTGGTTTGACGAATGCACCTGCAGTATTTATGGACTTGATGAATAGGGTATTCAAACCCTTTTTGGACCAATTTGTAGTAGTCTTTGTGGACGGCATTTTAGTCTATTCAAAATCAGAGGAGGAGCATGCTACTCACCTACAGATAGTGTTTCGAACACTTTTGGAGCACCAACTTTTTGCCAAGTTGAACAAGTGTGAATTTTGGATGACGGAGGTAGCTTTTCTAGGCCATCGGGCTTTTGAGAAAGGAATTATTGTTGATCCTGCGAAGATCGAGGCGATTATTCAGTGGGTACGACCGAAGAGCGTGATCGAGATTAGAAGTTTTCTTGGTTTAGCAGGGTATTATAGAAGATTTGTAGAAGGTTTTTCAAAGATTTCTAAACCACTTACAAATTTGACAAGGAAGAAGACGAAATTTGTTTGTTTCGATGAATGCGAGCAGAGTTTTCAAGAGCTAAAAAGAAGATTGACAACCGCACCAATTTTGACGACACCATCAGGTAGTGGAGGTTTTCTTATTTATACAGATGCGTCAAATAAGGGTTTGGGTGGTGTGTTGATGCAGAATGAGAAGGTTATCACCTATGCTTCAAGGCAATTGAAAGATCATGAGAGGAACTACCCGACACATGACTTAGAGCTCGCAGCAATTATTTTCATGTTGAAGTTATGGAAGCATTACCTTTACGGGGAGAAGTTCATCGTATCAACGGACCATCAGAGTTTAAAGTACTTGTTTACGCATAAGTATCTGAACTTGAGGCAGAGGAGATGGATGGAGACTCTGATAGACTTCAACCCTGAGATTAGGTATCACCCAAGCAAGGCTAACGTAGTAGTTGATGCACTAAGTAGGAATGTTCCACAAAAGATTCTTAGACCAAGGGTTTTGTTATCCTACATCGATATTAAGCCGGTACTATTGGATCAAATTAGAGGGAAGCAGTTAGAAGATCTATTACTAGTTCATTTGAAGGAGAGTAAGAATGTAGAAGTAACATGTAGAGATGATGAAATAATATTATTCAAGGGAAGATATTGCGTACTAGATAATGCGGAAATGAAGCAGCAACTTCTCTATAATGCTCATAGATCAAAATTCGCAATACACCCTAGAAGTACAAAGATGTATCAAGATATAAAGAGGAATTATTGGTGACCAGATATGAAGGAGATTACGGACTATGCGTCAAGATGCCTTACTTGTCAGCAAGTGAAGGGTGAGCACAAGAAACCACCAGGATTATTGCAGTCGTTACCTGTACCAGGATGGAAATGGGAGAGCATTGGTATGGATTTTATCACGGGATTGCCGAGGACGAAGAGAAGGAACGATTCGGTTTGGGTGGTAGTAGACCGACTGACAAAATCAGCACACTTTATTCCAGTCAGGACTACTTTTTCATCTACGCAACTGACAGATATCTACATAAGAGAAATTGTACGTTTACATGGAGTGCCAGCGAGTATTATTTCCAATAGAGATTCCAAGTTTACTTCAGGTATATGGCAGAGTTTTCAGGATGGTATGGGATCAAGGTTAGAGTATAGTTCAGCTTTTCACCCTCAGACAGATGGTCAGACTGAGAGGTTGAATCAAATTTTAGAGGACATGTTGAGAGCATGCACGCTAGATTTTAAGGGAAGTTGGGATGATCACTTAGCATTAGCAGAATTTTCGTACAACAACAGTTATCAAGCAATGATTCAAATGTCACCATTTGAAACACTTTACGGAATGAACTGCAGAACACCATTATGCTGTGGGATGAGGTTGGAGTAAGAAACCTACTTGAACAGCAGATTGTTGAAGACACGGCGACACAAGTGCAGCTAATCAGAGAACATATGAAGACTGCTCAAAGCAGTCAGAAAAGTTACGCGGATAAAGAAATGAGAGGAAAACTAAGTCCGAGGTATGTTGGACCTTTTGAAATATTGAAGAGGATTGGAGAGACGGCTTATTGGATTCAGTTGCCACCAAAGTTAGTCGGGATGCACAATGTTTTTCACATATCAATGGTGAAGAAGTATCTCAAGGACCCTTCACATATGATCGATTTAGAGCTATTAGAAATTGAGAAGGACATGACTATCATTGAGGAACCAATTTCAATTCTATAAAGAAAGGAGAGGGCACTGCGTAATAAGGAGATTCCATTGGTCTTGGTTAATTGGAAGCACCGCTCACAAGAAGAATCTACTTGGAAGCGCGAGGATGATATGAGGAAGGAATATCCACACCTTTTTACTTCAGGTATGATCTAATTTCGATGACAAAATTTTCAGTAAGGAGGGAAGAATGTAACGACTGAGATTTTTCGTTATTTAATCCTTAATTATTTGCTAGATTTGTATTATGATTAGTTGATCGATTTGATGCATGTGATTAGTTGTTACGCATGAATGTGATGCTTACTTTATTTAATAATGGCCCATGATAATTAATTGTTCCAATTAATATTACCCTAAAAGCCTTTAATATATGTTAGTAATAATTGGTGTGCGTTTAGTAATGTTTAATGAACTTTTAAAATATGTTAGTAAACTAACTAAAGACCCATTAAGTAACTAAAGACTCATTAAGTAATTAAAGACCTAATAATTAATTAAAAACCCATTAACTAATTAAAGACCCATTAAGTAATTAAAGGCCCATAGAATCACTTAAGACCCATGTAGGAAATTCTAAATAAAGTTAGATCTTAAATAGGAAACCTAAAGTATTCTAAATAGAGTTAGATCTTAAATAGGAAACTTTAAAGTATTCTAAATAGAGTTAGATATTAAATAGGAAACCTTAAAGCATTCTAAATAGAATTAAAAATAAAATAGGAAATCATAAAGTATTATAAATATAGAGATTAAATTACAGAATTTTTTATATAACTCTTATTACCTAATAACCTTAGAGAGAGAGAGAGAGAAAAAAAAAATTCTAGAGGAATATTAGAAGGGGAACCCTAGAGTTTTCGGTTTGAAGGTTTAAGAAGAACGTGAGAGGAGTTTATGACGCAATCGAATTTCATATTAGAGCTTCAGATTGAATTAAGGAGAGGAATTACGTCAATTTTATGTGAAAACCAGAGGTATGGAAAAATCATGTTGAGATTAATCGGAAATGTAGATAACACAAAAATAAAATAAGAATTAGGGTTCATTTAATTTAATGAATATTCTTCATATTAGATTGTTAAATTTTTATGCTTAATCGTGGGTTTTTCAATGGTACACGGGGTTTTGTGATTGATCACGAAATTTTGTGCAGAATCCAAAATGCGAGAATCTATTAAATCGAGAATCATCTAGAATCCGGAATCCGAATCATCTAAAATTGAGAATATGTTCGTAATCTAGAATCATTTAGAATCCGAATCATTTAGAATCCGTAATCATCAAATCATCAAAATCCAGAATTTGTTAGAAATTTCATAATTTGCCTGGGATGCAAGCAATGAATTTCTATTCAAATATTGTCTATGTTTAATCATCATGCTTAAATGTTTATTTATGTTCATCATTATTTTATTGCTTAGAATCCATGCAAGCTAGGATGTTTGATTTACGAAACATGAAACAAGTAGGAATCGATAGAGATTATATATTTATGATGTGTTAAGCCTAAACAAGTGAAAAAGCTATTGCATGATCGATTGATTTTCAGTTTTTCTATGCACGTACATTCATGGCATTCTTAAAAGTGAAAAGATACGTTTACGACATGACACATGAAAACAAAATATTTCTATGATTATGATAGAATTCCTTTGGGCTTATGCTAGAGGAATTAACATGAATAAGAATGACAAGTAATAAAAGTTATGCATCCATGTATTAATGATAAGACTGAAGAGATGAAGATCTTTAATGTTAAGCTTACTACTTAAGTGAAGAGAAGTTATGTAAAGGTTAACGTAGATACTAATTGAAGGATCAGAGAAGATTAGGATAATGATTAAAAAAGAGATAACCATCTCTATTATGTATGCCGATTCATAAGCATTAAATGCACAATTAAAAAAGCCACACATGAAATTAGGTTAGAGACCCAAGCCATAATGTTTATTTAGATTTAATACTATATTTCAGTTTCAGTCTATTGCTTTACTTATTCTTTATGTCACATGTTATATTTCTGTTATTGTTTGATTTTATGAGATGATTTGAATTATGGACCTTTTCTATTAGTCTCATCATGTCTGGTCCATACCAGTTTATTTGGTAAACTGACCCATTGTTTAGGATTTCAGGGAGTACAGCCATACATGGAGAGGATAAAGTTGATGTGTCAATGATTGATGAAAATCCAGATTTGAGCGAAGAAGGATTTAAAGTTTAGTTTATAGGTTTTTCTTTATGCATTAGGAAGGATTTTTATATATTTATTCAGATTTATTTTTATGAACAAGTTCATGTTAATGATGGATTATGCTTGATTTCAGTTTTATTTAATTTAAGGAGTAAGCATACAATATGGTATAATAGGTTATTATCTCATAATTTAGTATTGTTCTCATGATGATATAAAAAAAAAAAAAAAAAAATTTATGTGTACACTTTTAATAGTTATTTTTCCGTTGCGTTTATATGCGGATCTTTATGGAATAATTGATTTATGTAAGATCATGGAGATGTGATGTAGTGTGATGTCTCCAAGTGAGCGCATTGATCCGATGTGTGAAATTGGGGACGTCACACAAAAAATAAAGGATTCTAGTATTAGTAGCTTAGCTATTTATGTTACATTCCTGATATTGCCTTCCTGTGTATAGTTATGCACTTAGAGATGGATAAAATTATAGAAAAATATACAAGGGCACCATTATTTGCACCCCCATGAAAATGTAATTTAAATGTAGTTTTGCCCCTGCCGGAAAGGTAATCTCACCATTAACGGCTTTGAATTAGATGGTTGGAACCGTTTTTGGTCATTATCTTTCACACAATGGATTTTGAGATCATGGGCATACCATCATTCGATCATTTGTTTTTTTCCATGTGGGATACGTCCCCAAAAAGTGCCCCAACAACCATGTGGCTCATCACGCTCAAACATGATCTTAGGGTCATATTTTGGGATGCGTGACACATGAAAATTAAAAACTATACGTCCGATGGCATGCCCATGATCTCAAGATCCATTATCTGGAAGATTAGGACAAAAAACAATCTCATCATGATCATGAAACTCAAAGCACTTAATGATAAGATTACCTTTTCTACAGGGTGAGATTAAATTTTCACAGGATGTAAATAATTGTACCCATAAATATATAATGTAATGCATTACAAGTATTATTAGTATTCAATACTAACTCTTTCCTCCAATAATTTAAAAAAAAAACAAAAAAAAAAAAATAGAAGGGAACCTATTCTACATTTTTTTACCTGTTGAGAGTCTCCTGAGATATTGGTAATAGCTCCGTAGGCATCTTCCATCACCTCTCTTCTTCCTCTCTTACTTACCTCTTCCCTCAACGAAACCTGAAATATTTAGCAAAACAGGATGGCACAAAACTCTAGGCAAAAAAAATATTTTCCTAGAATTCTGTGTAGCCTGTTTTGCTAATATTTTGTCCCGAAATTCTGTGAATGGAATCCCTCCTGGCCAAATAATTTTACCCAATTCTGCGCACATCCTATTCTGCTAAATATTTCAATTTTGGTATATATATATATATATATATATATATATATAATTAGTTTCAAAACCATTCCTATTTATTGAATTTCTCATATACTTTTATAACCCTGTGTTTGGATTAGGCCCTTACAAGTTGAATAGATATTGTTTTCTAGTCATCTCATTAGGTTCTCTCAATTATATAATACATGGGTAAAGAAAACAGTGAGATCAAGCAGCTTCATGGGCCTCAGTATTTTTAAATAGATTTTGGGTGGACATGCATTGTAGAATAACTCATTCAAAATGCTGCTCTTGCAAACCATTTAAAGCAAAAGCCTGTCATTTTAACACCCTAAAAGTCGTCAAATATGAAAGTTATAATCTAAAGATCTTTGGTGCAAAAGATTTACATGAAACACAATCTCTATCATATGATTTCAGCGGAAACAAGTGACTTGAAATTCAGATTGATCTAGGAGCCTTTTCCCAATACAATGCACAATTTGGTTGGACTCCTCTAGTTTAAACTATGTTGAATCAGACGATATAGATCATGTTACGTGACACATCCCAAAAATACCAAGTGTTTGTTTTAAGAATTTTGCAACAACATAATTTGAATTGCAGCAAGTTGCTCCCAAAAAAGTATTAATTTTTTCCATTCCAAGTGGTGAAATGTTGTACATTGCGTCCCCCTTGGTTTGTTCGAGTTTGCATATATTGCATACCCCTTGGCTTGTTCATGTTGTTCGAAAATGGACCATTAAAGCTACCTATTTTCCAATAGCTTCTACTTTACATATTCTAGAACTTACTAAATGCAATGTTAGGGCTGAGATTAGGATTAAAATTAATTTAATCAATTAAAATAACAATTTCTCATAATAAATTATCACGAAAATTCTAGAAATTCAATTAGGTGATTTAATTTCGGCCCAAAATAGTGTTACTTTCGTATACGTTCCCTATCGCGGATCTAGAAGACTAGGGTTCTTATGAACAGCTAGATCTCCGATAGTTTTAGGGCGTCGAACGAACTCGCAAGCTGGCTCTCTCGATATCAAACGAAAACAAAAGGCTAATAAAATTAATGATGAACAAAATATTGATTTAGGGCTTTTATGAGATCAATCAAATAATTAGGATTACGCTACTTACGCAAACCGTAGATCTAAAGAAGATAGAGATGGAAGAAGAGTTGGCCTCACACCAAACCGTAAGCGGGAATCGAAGAATCACTCTCCGTATTAAGAGAATCACACCTTCACGAAAGTTTAGAACTCTCAATTTTGTATAAGCAATTTTCATGAACCAAAAAGTAATAATAAAAGTGTTTACAAGCCTTTAAATAAGCTAACCAATGCATAAAATTAGAAATCCTAGTATAACTCTAATTCCTAATTCAAATAAAAGAAATATCATAATTCTTCTAAAACAATAAAGTCATAAACAATAAGGAAACTAATCCTATTTCTAATAAAAGAAACAACTCTTACTTTCTAAAATAAAATAATAAAATAAACTAATCCTAATTCAATTAGGATTCTTGAAATTCTTCACTTTATGTGCAGCCTCCGAAAACTGACCATAACTTCTTCAATACTTGTCGGAATTGCTCAAATTTTGGCTCGTTGGAAAGCTACTTCGATAAGCTTTCAAATATGATCAATTCGTATCAATCCGACTTCGTTTGACGCTTCAAAATAGGCCAAACATAAAAGTGACGATATTAAAAGTTAAAGACCCTAATAAATTTTGGATTTTTTTCTTTTTGATCAAACGGGTCTTTTTTTTTTAATACTCATTCGTGGGTCCACTTTCTCTTTTGACATCTCCTCTTTATCCGATCACGATTCAAACAGGTAGATCTAAAATACGCATCAATCCCCTCTACTTTGAAAAAGTTCGACCTCGAACTTTGGTTGGCATGAGTTTTCACAGTCTCGATCACAGACAATATATATGGAACTTCGATCGGAAGCGGCTGGAATCGAACGTCCCCATGGTTGTGATAGAGCTCCAAGAGATCCGGGTCAATCTGTTGAAACTCTTGTGTAATCCACGTATTCTCTGTGTCGGCCTTGTTCTTCTACTTGACCAAGTACTTCTGAAGTCCCCCATGGTTGGTGAATACAATCTGATCTTCTAGCACATCTTCAATGATCTCACGGATTTGCCGAGTAGGTGGGAGTAACGGTGTGAGAAGGAGAATAATTGGATCATCGAATGTAGAAGGCTCAAAGGGGTTGGCAGGGATGGTTAAAGGGCCATGGAATGGAACAAGGTCCTCTACATTGAAAGTCATGCTAATCCCCAATTCCGGCGGAAGATCTAAGATATAAGCATTAGAACCGGCACGCTTCAAGATCTGATAGGGTCCAGTACCACGAGCTTTTAACTTCTTTGCAACTCCTTGCGGGAATCGCTCGAGTATATTCCGAACCATCACAAAATCACCCTCTTGGAATTCTTTGAACCGTCTATGAGAATCTGCAGAGAATTTATATTTTTCATTCTTCAAATTAATTCTTTTCTTAATCTCAGCATGTAACTCATGAATGCAATATGCGAAAGTGGATGCAGACTCTGATGACCTTTGATGAATGGATATTGGGAGAAAATCTATGTGTGTTCTAGTATTCGGCTTACCCTTCCACTGGATGAGGTATGCCTGATGTTTCTCAGATTGTGTTCTCCTTGCAGTCCAAGTGTTGTCAATTTTCGGTTTACCTTTCCACTTAAGAAGATACTCTTGATATGCTTGGTGTGTCTTTACCTTAGTAACAAATATAGATCTCCCAAAACTGTTCAATCGGACCTCTTCACATATTGTTCAGGCGGGTAGATAGGATTGGGCTCAGGTGGATAGGTATCAAGGAATGGGTCTGAAGATTTTGTTGCTAGGCCTAAGAAAGGTGTACATGCATCTATACTCAACTCGATTAACTCATGTGTACTCGCTTCAACCAAAACCAAAGACTCTGGGATACTCGATTCAATGGACCCTAATGGTTCTTGTGTACCCAGTTCGTTGAACTCACATGTACTCGATTCAAGGGGCACCAACAAGTCGTGTGTACCCAACACTACGAATACCAATGACTCATAGACAGGTGGCTCGATGGGTTCACGTGTGGGTGACTCAACATCACTACTCACAAGGGAAATAGAAGTCTCTTTAACATGAACTACTCTCATCAGCTTCTTTTATCTCCTCTTCACTCAGCACGGTACTAGGGTCGTACACTTCTTTCACTTCCCTATTTTCCGGCTCCTTAGGACTCTCTCTTTTAGTCAATAAATTCGGAGTGAGAAATTTCGTGGAGCATTGGTATGCAAAATGTCCAAACCCTTGACACTTAAGGCAATCAAGACACTTATCCGTCTTAGTTTTCAAACCCCGAAGAAGGTGATGGTGTGTTAAAGGAACATACTTTTCAATAAGTCTCACCTTCATGTCCTCCCATGTGGAGATGTGTTTATTTCGAAGAGATTCAGTACGACGTTCTACGCAAGTCCAAAAAAATTTGACGTTACCCTCCAACTTTATTTTTGCTAGCCTAATTTTGTACTCCGTTGGTATGCCATACCAATCAAAATATTCCTCTACACTAGACAACCACTCCACGAAGGTTTTGGGATTCATCCATCCCTCAAAATTTGGAACCTCATCTCGAATAGATTTGAGAAACTTCTCGGCTGGGTCATACTCGGGTTCACGATGATGAGGGTATCCCCTAACTCTAGTTTCATCACGATTTTTGAGACTTTGCCAAGAATTTGGAGTGTAGCGATTTTCTTGTTTGGCTAGTACCCCTTCATGACGGGTAAGGAAGTCACATTGACATGTAAGTGACTCATACATGATGCTTGACACAAACACAACTCAGACACAATACTAAAAAAGACATACTATGAACCAACAATGGATGAGGACTTTTGTCAAGCACTGGACGTGCACACTAATGAAATAAAATGCAATAAGATTGAAATGATATGCAATTATGAAACTAAGTGATGTAAGACAAAAGTTAGACAAAAAAAAAACTTAGACAAAAGCTTTTAAAAAAAAAATTAAATGTAGACAAAAAGGTAGACGAATAATTTCAGACAAAAGCTAGATAAAAATTTTTAGACAAAAGCCAGACGAAAATTTTCAGACAAAAGCTAGACGTTTTCTGTTTTTTTTATTTTTTTTTTTTTAAACCAAGAAAAAAAAAAAATTTAAATAAACGCTAAAACTTATATGAGCACTAAAACCCTAAAACTAAATTGATGCTCTGATACCAATTTGATGCGGGAACTTACTAAATGTAATGTTAGGGCTGAGATTAGGATTAAAATTAATTTAATCAATTAAAATAACAATTTCTCATAACAAATTATCACGAAAATTCTAGAAATTCAATTAGGTGATTTAATTTCGGCCCAAAATAGTGTTACTTTAGTATATGTTCCCTATCGCGGATCTAGAAGACTAGGGTTCTTATGAACGGCTAGATCTCCGATAGTTTTAGGGCGTCAAACGAACTCGCAGGTGGGCTCTCTCGATACCAAACGAAAATAAAAGGCTAATAAAATTAATGATAAACAAAATATTGATTTGGGGCTTTTATGAGATCAATAAAATAATTAGGATTACGCTACTTACGCAAACCATAGATCTAAAGAAAATAGAAATTGAAGAAAAGTTGGCATCGCACCAAACCGTAAGCGAAAATCGAAGAATCGCTCTCTGTATTGAGAGAATCACACCCTCACGAAAGTTTAGAACTCTCAATTTTGTATAAGCAATTTTCATTAACCAAAAAGTAATAATAAAAGTGTTTACAAGCCCTTAAATAGACTAACCAATGCATAAAATTAGAAATCCTAGTATAACTCTAATTCCTAATTCAAATAAAAGAAATATCCTAATTCTTCTAAAACAATAAAGTCCTAAACAATAAGGAAACTAATCCTATTTCTAATAAAAGAAACAACTCTTACTTTCTAAAATAAAAAATAAACTAATCCTAATTCAATTAGGATTCTTGAAATTCGTCACTTTATGTGCAGCCTCCGAAAACTGACCATAACTTCTTCAATACTTGTTGGAATTGCTCAAATTTTGGCTCGTTGGAAAGCTACTTCGATAAGCTTTCAAATATGATCAATTTCGTATCAATCCGACTTCGTTTGACACTTCAAAATAGACCAAGCATAAAAGTGACGGGATTAAAAGTTAAAGACCCTAATAAATTTTAGATTTTTTTCTTTTTGAACAAACGGGTCTTTTTTTTAAAAAAACCCATTCATGGGTTCACTTTCTCTTTTGACATCTCCTCTTTATCCGATCACGATTCAAACAGGCAGATCTAAAATACGCATCATGGGCCTTATTTGAATATCATGTAATGCTAGATAGCCTAGACCTAGTTTCCAAACGAATCAATATTATTTATAGTCACATGGTCTAACCTGCAAATCTTGCATCCCAAGTCAATCTTCACAATCTTCATCGACAAAACATGGAAAATAAAAAAGAAACGTAAGTTGATGCCGCAGAAACCCTTTATCAATTAGGAATAACTCCTTGAAAACTTCATACTGCATTAACTGTAGATATACTTGTTAATATGGGTGTGTTTTTATATGTTTTATTCTAGTTTTAGAATTTTGATATCAATAATTGTATTCTCTTTAAGGGCTCATCTGGAAATTTATCGCGTAAACTGCATGGAAAATGGCTAGTAATTGTTTGGCAATGTATGCATAAAATGCGTTTTAGGTGAAAAATCCATTTTACATATGGATAAAATGCTTAACTTATGGTATGGGCTTATTCAAATACCTTGCATGTGGAGATTCAAGGTGATTGCTTAGAACCCTATCGTCTAATGCCTATTAAATGATCCTAGCAAATTGGATTGCATCCTACATTTCTCAATTATCAAAGTATAAGATTCTTCCATAAAGAACTTAACACGAAATAACACAGAACAATAACTGAATTTATCATCAATTACATTGAACTGTGCTGGTTGGAAAGAGTAGACTTCCAAACCCAACAACACTGAGATGATATGATACCGTGGTTCTCTTTTGGTCATACCACACAACAATAACTGAATTTATCGTCAATTACATTGAACTGTGCTGGTTGGAAAGAGTAGACTTCCAAACCCAACAACACTGAGATGATATGATACCGTGGTTCTCTTTTGGTCATACCAATATATTTTCCTTTAGTCATTGTTGCATGTGTTAAATGACCTTACCAATATTTGTTGAAGTTGCTACCTCTTTTAGTATCCTACATATAGTTTGCTTCTCTCTTTGGGTCATCCATTTAATTCTTTAAGGGTTATTTTTACTTTTGCTGCAAGTTCAGGTTGGTGGATCTCCAATGTACAAAACTGAAAAGTTGGGGAAAGGTGGCTTTGGGCAAGTATATGACTATTAGGGCTGGTGCTTAGAGGTGTGTCACTTCTTTTTCTTTTTTTTTCCATGTTTTGTTTGTTTGGCTGAGTGACTAATTTATGTCTATATTTTTTTTATGGTTTCTGCATGTTTTAGGTGGCTTTAAAATTCAAGCACAGAAGTGGTAAAGGATGTAATTATGGACCCCCTTATGAGTGGCAAGTCTACAAGTATGCAACAATGCTTGTCATCTGTAGTTATTTAATATGGTCATATGGTTCTTAGATTTTTTCCGCCTATGCTATGGCTGCTTTGCTTACGTTGTCTACCATTTGGGCAACACTCTTGGGAGCAGTCATGGCGTGCATGCCTCGGGTCCACTTTTAGGGTTGCCAAGGCGATCATTATGTTATAGTATATTTTTTTGTTTATTGAATATATAACCATGATTCAACTGCAGAGTTTAATGCTTTGTATTACTTTTCTTCTATTTTTGATACGTTATGGCGTCATATCATAATGTTTACAGGTTATGGATATGTTGGGGCCGAGCTTATGGTTGCTTGTATTGCTATCGAAGCAATCTCCATATTGGAAAAGATCATTCCAACGGGTGGGATCCCATTTATAATGAGCTCTAATTAGTTTTTTCAATTTTGTTAGTTTATTTGAATCCCCTTTGGTTTTCCAATATCACATCATATTCCTGTCCTAAACAGAAGTTCTAAATTATAGTCTTGGGGTAAACATGATTACTAAATTTTACTCCAGGTATGTGCATGGGGATGTAAAGCCTGAAAGCTTTTTCCTTGGTCCTCAGAGACTCACTGAAGAGAAAAAACTATTTCTCATCGATCTGGGATTAGGTAAAATTATATTCTTTCAGTACACAACTGTTCATATTTCCATGAAGTTTAGCATCCACCTTGTCTCATTATTTATCATTTGTTAAATATCAGCCACTAAGTGGCAAGACAGTTCCAGCGGTCAGCATGTTGAGTATAACCAACGACCAGATGTTTTCAAGTAATCAACATCAACCTCTCTTTTTATTTGAAGTTTGAATTATATTCAACAAACCTCTCTTTTTATTTCGAAATTTGGTTGCCTAATTCACATTTCTCTCACTAAATAAGAGTTCCTTGGTTCATTACCTATAAATTCTAATTGTGCAGGGGAACAGTGCGTTATGCTAGTGTCCATGCTCACCTGCAATCCTCAAACTCCTTCATAATCAACATCATTATCATCTTCTTCTTTTTCATCTATAATTCTCCCATCTATTTGGGCATGACACTATACTGAATTATTCTTGATTACATTCCCTAATTACAGTTTCCGATTAAATATGATTTTTTTTATCATTAAATACCGATTATATTTTTAGGGGGCTGCTACTAACCCCCTCCAAATACTGAATATCCCCCACTAAGTACAGCTGAAAATATTGATTGCTCTGAATCAGACGATGGAGATCATTTTTCATTCCACTCTTCCACATAACTAATCTTGAGATCATGAGTATATCATCAAACGGTCCATTTTTTTATTCCATGTGGCACACATCTCAAAAAAGTGTACCAAAAGCTAGGTGGCACACATAATGCTCACAAGTCACCTTTTGGGATGTTTCCCATGTAGAATTAAAAATTGACTGCATGATGATATTCTCATGATCTCTAGATCAGTTGTGTAGAAGATTGGAATGAAGAATGATATCCATCGTCCGATTCAAAGCGTCAATGGTTTTTAGGAGTACATAATTGGAGATATTCAGTATTTGGTGGGGGATTCGTAGCAGCTCCTTTTTTTAAAAGTGTCATACTTTTAGTAGCGGTTTCTAACCGCCACTACATGAATAATTCTTTCAAACAATGCTAATGTCCCCGGCGGTTGTGAACGCCGGTAAAAGTCAATAGCGGCGGCTAATAACCGCCACTAAAAGGTTCCACATTTAGCGGCGATGTAGCTCTAACCGCCACTAATACCTTCCTCGACGACGCTAAGCACGGCGGTTGAGTCAACCACTGCTAAAACCTTTAGCGGCGGTTAGTGTTTCTTTAGTGGCGGTTTTAAACCACCGCTAAAAACCAAATATTTTGTAGTGTGATCTCAAGATCTATTGTGTGGAAGTTTTGGACAAAAAATGATCTCCATTTCCTAATTGGAAGGAGTCAAATATTTTTTTTTATATTTAAGTGAGGTGGCTGTAACATAAGGTGGTGTGGTAGTAACACCAGCCTTCTAAAGTCGTGGACCCAATTTCATTTTATCTTGGAAGCTTTGACATTAAAACCTTTTAAAGGGTTTCAATACTAAAGCCGACAAAAGAAAAAAATATTAAAGCCCACGAAAGGTTTTAAGAGTTAAAAAGCCCTCTTTTACCAACCTATAAGTTAAAACCCTAGAGAGAGAGAAAGCCATCGAGAGAGGAAGAGTCCTTCGCATAATCTTTCGTCACTAGAACAATCGCAGCTACATAATCTTTTTTTCCAGGAAAAATCACAGCTATATTAATCTTCTACGGCCGGAAAAATCGCAGCTGTATTGATCTTTTATGGCTCGAGAAATCGCAGCTGCATAATCTTTTATTGCTGGAAAAGTAGAAAAGTCGAATAAAAAGCCTTAAAAGATCACAGATTTAAATGTTCTGGTGTTTTCTTTCTCAAGATATCTTCTAGATTTCTTTTTTTTTTTATTTTTTAATTCATATACCGAAAACATGTACTGAGCTGAGATAACGATGGTAACCTCTTTTTTCTTCCAAACGTACCTTTTTATGGCATGCACTATAGATCATGGTTGTGGCGATATACATGGAGCAAAATCCTTTTTATTTTCTTTATTCCTAATCTGTAGGAACCGCAATCCCTATGTGAGTCCTTTTCCGGAACATGGAATCATGGTTTCAACAAGAATCGGCAAGGCAATTACATGGGTCCTGCTTCTAAGGTTTAGAAGTAAAAAGCGCGGCTCTTTTCTTACTCCATTGGCCCAATCCCAAATTGGAAATATAAATCAAGTAATTTTGTTTATGAAACAGATAGTATATGTACGCTTTCGATTGAATAATCTCGAAATGAAAATAAAATAATGCATGAAGTTTGTTGCAGCGTATTGGTGGATGCACTATGGTCATGATGGGCCAATATTGACACAGACTACGATGTGGGTATTGTCCCAAACAGCGTCCTCATCTAATTGTGAGAGGGTTGGAGTATACTCTTTCTCATTCATATAAAGACGAGGAATAGACTAACTAAGGAGTGTTTACAAAAGTTGGTCTATCGCCACTATAATATGAGATTGAGGGTCAGAAATATTCAACGACTCAACCGCGGTGAGTAACTCTTTTAATGTTAATGTTTATTTATAATTGACATGTTACATAGCTGATTACTTTGTCACCAACTTTTCCTAGGGATAATGAATATTTTATTCCATTCGAATTGGATCATCTATTCGTTGAAGATCGCCCTCTAAATGAATCGATTGAAGGGAGAGAAGGTCCAATGTTGGACCGTGAGACTACTAAATGGTTGGACCGCGCTGATAGTTTTCAACATTGGAGGAAGACTTCATGGCACATCTGCATCGCCTACTTTCGAAATTTTTTCGAGTCTTCAAGTGTACTCAACCAAGCCGACTTTCGAATGGAGTCAAGTCAAGTGTTTGGATTTTTGAACATATATAGAATATTTGGGTGATATAGTACATAGTTAATGAGATCAGTATACAAAAATTTCCAATATTACTCCTACCCTTTGTACCATAAAAAATCCTCACCTAAATGAATGATGAAGCCTCTTAAACATGCCTGAAGGCTTACCTAAATTGTTGATCCTTCATACAAGACTAAGTTGAAGGTAAAAACATGCCTGAAGGTTTACTTATAAGATGTATAAGAGGAATTGGGCATGTAGCCCAATGGAAGGTTAACAATATTGCAAATTTTAGGTCGCAGGTTCAATCCCAAATTACTTAGAGAGAGAGAGAGAGAGATAAAAGAGATAATTCCTGACCTTAACGTCTCGATGTATGTGCCCATGATGATGAAGATACTCTAAACCCTTTAACGCTTCACGTAAAATGGTTGCAATGACTACCTCCTCAAAGCCATCTGGATGGGCAGCCTTCAATATATGGAAACAAGATCCCCCCGCCATAAAGGGCATGACAACCCACAGACTATGATCATTTACAAAGGAACAGTGTGCTCTAAGAACATTAGGATGGTCAATCAAGATCATAGTTTGTGCCTCGCGAGAAATATTTGCCTGTAGAATAAGTAAATATCATACATTAAACAACTAACAAATAGATGAAGCTAGCGTGCATAATGCAGTAGTCAATTGAGAAGGTATATTACAAAAAATTTGCCAGAACAAGTAAATTAATTAATTAATTAAACAAATGCCTGAAACTCTTGAGCGAAATAAGTGGCAAAGTCGCTTTGTACTTGATGCTTTTCGGTAAAAAGTAAA
Organism: Chloranthus sessilifolius; assembly: GCA_021018995.1. Classification (NCBI taxonomy): domain Eukaryota; kingdom Viridiplantae; phylum Streptophyta; class Magnoliopsida; order Chloranthales; family Chloranthaceae; genus Chloranthus; species Chloranthus sessilifolius. The sequence continues at coordinate 44,387,431 of CM037593.1, read as the reverse complement.
TTTATGGTACTTAATGTCTATTGAGTCCCTCGGAAATTTGACACTGGCATTTTTTAAGGATAAGGAATATATATATATATATATATATATATATATATATATATATATATAAAGCCTAGTATCCATAATATGAGTAGGGCTATCCTTAGTAGCAGGAAGGTTTCTAATTAGTAAGCCACTTAATGTCTATTGAGTCCCCTCGGAAATTTGACACTGGCATTTTTTAAGGATAAGGAATATATATATATATATATATATATATATATATATATATATATATATATATATAAAGCCTAGTATCCATAATATGAGTAGGGCTGTCCTTAGTAGCAGGAAGCTTCTAATTACTAAGCCGCTCCTGCTTTAGAATCTCGCTCCCACACCCACTTTCGACCATAATATAGTGTATTTTTAAGCTTTTGATGATGCTCCCACTCCCAACCTATCACGCTTTATGCCGCTTCCGATAACTAGGGGACTGTCAACAGGCCGGGTCGGGTCGGGTTCGGGCCCCTTTTTTGGTAGGCCTGTTTATTCTCAACCTTAAAATCAAGGCCCGAATCCGGCCCGAAATACTAGCCAGGCCCGGGTAACCTTAGAATATATATGCCCCAACCCGAGCCAGAAAGCCCGGACCAATTTTTCTTTGAGCCAGAAATGCGCCTGGCCAGCCTTTCTCATTTTTGTGGTCAACCCACATCGAATTCGGGCTAAAATTCAGGCGGAAAAATAGCAGACTTTGCCAAAACAAAAATAAAAAAGAGGCTGCTGCGTGCACACCAATTTTTGCTTGATGCACACAGCTTAATGAATTTTCTTAAAGCACGCCAAGCTTTGCTAACCGCATACCAATCAATGAAGATAATTAAACATGATTCTCATCAAATGATCAGTAGCAACTAATATAAAAAGAAAAACAGTATTAATGGTGATAGTATCCAACAAGGATCTCAATCTCATCTTCTCCGAGAATGGCCAAAGCTAAAATTAAAAATGAATATAGGAAAACAACTATGATTAACTACAGGTTAAAGGCCCTAAGAATTTCCGAAGCCAAAAACTCACATACATATTAAGAAAAAAAGAAAAACGAATCTAAGTTACAAGAAATATGCTTCACATAGAAACAATATGTACAAATCAATAGAACTGTTAGTGCCTTACGTGTCAGCATCTTCCATAGAAATCTACGAGTCCATTCGCTTTTGACACCTCAACAGAGATAGAGATTTAAAGTCGGAACACTCATTGAGAAATGCACAGAATGCGATTGAAATTGGCGTGGCGCGGGCACGACGAAAGCGAAAAAATGTGCAGATCGCGTCTTCAGTCCGGCCGTGGAGGACAGAATTCGAATAATAGGCATTCCATGTGCTTGACATTTTGTCGAACAACTTCCATGCGTCTTCATAGAAGCTAATTTTTAAGTAGATATCGAAAGGGTCGTCAAACCCACTTTTGCGACACATGCCACAGTGTAACCCAATACGTCCAGAGACGAAAGGTTTCTCTCTTTAGGTCGTTCAATTCTTTGGAGGGAAATCTGTTCGGAGGACCGCCCAGGAGAAAAGATGGGTAGAGAGAGAAACCTTTCGTCTCTGTTCGGAGGGAAATCTGTTCGGAGAGCCCAGTAGTTTCAGAGATCAAACTATCTCTGTTTTCTCTTTTATGGCCGTCGGATTCATCGGAGTGCAAATCTGTAGCAAGGTCCGTACTCAAGAAAAGATTCTTTTAGAGAGAGAGAATCGCAGATACTCACTCGAGGGGACGATGCGTGCGGGAAGTCTTTCGGATCTTTTGGTGTCTGATTTCAGATGCAGGGTGAAACATGCAAAAAAGTGCGAGCGGCAGGAGATTTGCATGCGCGCGCAGCCCCGAAAACAATATCATTAAAAAAATAATGGGAGTCATCACCAAATTTTGGGAGCCATTACCAGGAAAGTTGGACCTTATACCAAGGTTAAAAAAAAAAGACTTGGTATTTTAGGGAGATTTGACATGTGAAAATACAATTTGGGCCATCTGATTTGAAATTTATGATCTATAAATCTTTAGTGCAGAAGATTGGAACAAAACACAATATTTATCATAAGATTTATCATAGTCAACTTTTGAATTAGATAGCAGTCTTTGACTATATTTAATCACATGATAAAGATTATAGTTCGTGCTAATCTTTTGTACTTATTATCTTTAAATCATGGTCTTCAAATCAAACGGTTTAAATGGTGTTTTTACCTAACAGAGGTTGCCAAACATGTAAGTCTTTACTTTTAAATTTGGTGCAAGGGCAAGTTTCAAAGTGCAAGTAATGGCTCCCAAAAATAATTCATGATCAAGTTATTATTTGTTCTATTTGTTAAGAAAAAGAACAGTATTTTTTCTCCCATTTTGGAGGTGAAGGTCGTGGGATAAGTCTCCACACTTATTCCACTCTCGCCCTCGCTCCCACTGTAAAGCTAGTATTTTATGATTTACACACTCTAAGAAATTATCAAAGAAGGGAGACGCCAAACACTTGATCCCATGACATCTTGATAAGAAATCAAAGTCCTTTACCAACCGCGCCAAACCCTTGTGTGTAAGAGGTCTATTATCAAAAGAAACTTAAAAGAGGTGTCTATATGTTCTTGTTCCTTTATTCTGAGGCAAATCTTAAGGCTCCGTAAGGGGTTTGCAAATAACCCTTAAATAAAGCAGGACAGATCGGCGTTGGTATGGAAATATAGTTGCACACATCTGCGGCGGTAGTGCTCGTTAATCCAAGAAGAAGAGCTAAAGGGGTCGCTTTTGGATTGATTGAAACCCTATTGTTTACCAAAATAATCCTCTCCTTAAAGTGGCTGAACATTTTAAAATCTGGTCATTTTGTCTTTACATAAGAACAGGATTCAGATAATGAGAACGGGATTGAGATCATGGATCAAAATGCCAGAAAATTGGTACGTATCGTCCGGTCAAAAAATCGGTACGTATCGAATGATACGTATTAGTACCGGTCTGTATTGAACGATATATTGAATGTATCATTCGATATATACTATATATTTTAACGATATGGTACATTTAATGTACCGTATCGTTCACGTCTGATACCGATACGTATCGTCCGATATGTATCAGTATCGTACGATATTTTAATCCATAATTCAAATCGACCTTTACTCACCTGATTTCGAGCCAATAATTTAGGCCAAATTAACCTACATTAAAGCTCGAACCCAGCTAAATATTCAAGCCAGCCAAGCCCGGCACGGTTTGAAAAGAAAACATGCACAATATCAAGAAATGTGCTTAAAAGATCGCTTCTAGGAGATTGAATTAGGTAGAGAATAGTGTTTTTTTCCCTTTTTATACTTTTTTAAAGGTAAGGTGGGATTGAACCTGGGAGGCAGCTATTGTTTGGTGCGAAGGTAAAAGGCTTGGGCTGTAAAGTGTGAAAAACAAGTTCGAGTTCAGTCCATCCGTAAGGTTAGGTTTGTATCCCGCCCACCGTCCCTACACCCCCAACATAAGCGACCAGCACTAGATAATGGCCTTTTCTAGGATCGAACATGCAATCTTAAGGTTGTAAGTTCATCATCCTCCCAATTGGTAGCTCAAGCGATGGGTCAAAATTTCGCCCGAAATCTTGTTTCGATGCCACCCGAAGTGAAACCCCCAAAAGATCGATTCCATTATTGTGGTAGCAAATTATCGGCTGATAATTTGAAATTATCAAATTATCGGTCGATAATTTGCTATCTCGATAATTAGGGTTTAAAATAAATAAAATTGGACACCAAAATTTCGGCTTGGCCCTTAAAATTTCAGTCAAATTTTTTATTTCGGTCATGCCCGAAACCAAAAACGAAACGGATGTTTTGATCCTTGGCTAAAGTTCAATTGTGTAAGCCGTCATGTCAAGCTTTCTTATCTAAGCGTTCAATATCCGAATGCAATATTTCGTAAGTTTTGAAACTATTTTTGTCCAAAGTGAAATTTGACATATAGTTAGACGGCCCACATTGGTTAAGAAGTCATCTCTCTTAATTTGGCATCCCATTCAAAATGTATCTTGTGCGCCTCCGAGCTCCAAGTTTGTGAAGTACCGTATCTCTTCTTATAACAAAAATGGATTAATATATGAAAAATAGATAAACAATGCAATGATTATACGCTCAACTTTTTCTGAAAAAGCAAAACACCTGTTATCAAAAAGAAAATCGTTTTCACTTCTGACGTACATTTTTTTGTTTTTTAACGAAAGATTTGTGTGCCAATTAAAAAATATATATATAATCATAAAAATATCTAGAAGAACCCCATGGGATTAAACAAGCTTGCAAGAGGTACCTACTTTCCAAAGGAGGAGACTGAGTTTGATTTTCTCCCAACTTTGAGACCACTCTAAGGATTTATATCCCTTGCTTACCTGATATGTGCTAATTTGGGGTGCCCATGTGGGATTAGGCGGGTGATCTAAGAAGCCCGAATACCCAAATTATAAAATAATAATATTAATAAATAAATAAAATTATATATATATATATATGGAAAAGGTGATCGTCCTTCATGAGAGGACGATCACCATCCTCCAAGGTTCCACGTGGTGGTTCACATGGCATCCAAAATATTGTTTCAATACTGCATGGACTTTGGGTGCATTGCTTAGATCATTTTTTTAAATAGAATTATATATATATATATATATATATATATATATATTGAAGAGCGTGTCCGCAGAGGTGCGTTCATGGGATGCGCCTTTAGAGTCCATTGGCAGATTGGATAAGCTCTTGCATCTATATGCTCAGTGATCTGCAAGAGGCCAAATGACGACTGGGTGGAGTTTAATTTTGATTATAGCAGCAAGGCCATAGCCAAGCTAGGGTAGGAGGTATCTTCTTTAACTTGAAGATGGGTGAGGATATTTTCTTCTTACTTTGAACCCATTGGGGTGGGGAGTGAGTCCAATGAAGCTCTACGGTTGAGGCTCTATTTCCTACCGCAAATGAATCTAACAAGATTATGAATCGATAATGATTCCAACAGCACCAAAAGATGGTGGCTGAAACATATACCATGGCTACACTAAGTTCAAAGATATCGAATGAATTCACCAAGAGGACATAAAATTTTCCCATAGCCAGGGAAGTAAGACAAGGGCAGATGCATTACCAAGCGAGAGGGTTAATGAGAAACAACTTAAGCTAATAAAGGAGGTTTTAGATTAGATTTTTTTAGGCTTTATCCCTTAGGGATAGCATCGTATTGGGCATTTCCAAGCCTTCATCTCTTCTTTTTGTACTCTAGTTTCTGATTTTTTTTTGGTGTTAAAAAAGAAAATTACAAGTTCGAAAAAAAAATATGTTCTCCTTCCATAGCATCAAAAGCACAAATGACCTAATTTTGTGTTGCGCAAGCTAAGGCAAGCACCACTCAGCTCCTACTCGCCTAATCCGACTCCATTTGAATGTCACCCAATCCTTTTTTTTATGTAAGCTCGACTCAACCTCTACTTCCCCTAGGCGTTGAAAGCATCTATATGTTTTCCTTTTATTTTGTTGGCGAGTTGAAGCCCAAGTCATTGTGGTGCACATTTTCCTTTCATACGCATCAATTTGGTGGTTGTCCAATTTTTAAGCCTTTCATCAAAAGCATTTGTATGTTTTAATTCTTTCTAGTTTTGTTGGCTAGTTGAAACCCAAACCACTTACACATCAATTTTGTCACTCTCCAGTTTTTAAGCCTTTCAATCTCATCGGACGTGTTCTTGATGTCTAATGTGTTTTTGTCGAGAAATAGGTTTTGCCAAACTGACACAAAATAGATGGGACAAGAAAATAATGATGATGAAGATGAGGATTATCTAACCACTGATTTTGAAAGCAGATATGAAATTTTATATCTACTTTCAAAGAAGGGCATCAAGAGAGGATTCAGAGATGGTCACAGACTTGACTCAACCTTTGAGCTTGTGGAGGGAGAGGGCATAAAAGGTAATCATCTCATTTATCCATTCATCCTATCGGTTGACGGGTCAAACTAATCTATCTGAAGAATAGGCAATTTAGCCGATAGCCTAGGTTATGAGTGGGACATAGTAGCTAGTCATTAGTAGTCTATTTCGATCTACATGTTGAGGCCTATGCTTGGTCTCATTATAGGCAACAGTTAATGACTGTATATAATAGAATAAAATATTTGGATGACCTAATTATATGTCTAGTATATTGTTATTACACGTGCTTTTGGATTTTTGGTTTGATTATATGGCCTAAATGTATGTGTGTGCAAGCTCATAGGTTTATGACTTAAATTTTGTCATTACATATTAATTTAAACATTGTTTCATGATTTTCTTGATTATCAGCATGGCTACGCATATACATTTTAGGATGAGTTGGTTAAACTCTTTCGACTAGACATATCAAGTCTAAGTCTTTCCAATGGGGTTAAGGAAAACCGCTAAAGTGGTCATTCGAGAGACTAAAATTGAAATAGGATTGGATTTGCCCAAAAGTGACCATTCTATGAAAATTATTGTTTCTTAAATTTTGAGATTTTATCTCATTAAGATCACCTTGTGCACTGATTTACATGGAGTTATTGATTCTGCCCAAAGGTGATTTATTAATTTCGTATAAATGATGTGAATAGAATAGTCGTAAGTGTAAAGGAGAGAGAATGATAATTCTCTTACCTAAAGGTAGTGAATCATCGGGATCAAATCGGAAACATAAACGATTAGGTCTACGCGCATTTTTCTGCGCCTTAGGGGAGAGGATAGGTTGTACACTTAGTTTCTGTCCAAAGGTGATGCTGGATGTTACACATTATCTATACCCAAAGAGTGGATTATTTGCACATGATAAAACACTCTAATCAATTCATTCATGCCTCTAATACGAATTGTTTTGTCCTTGGTGGATATTAATGACTTATAATCATTTTGGAGTCCTTTGTGGACATTAGTCTTTTAGATTTTTTTGTGACATATTATTGTGTTTATATCCTTAGTGGATATTAATGACTTATAGTCATTTTGGAGTCCTTTGTGAACATTGGTCTTTTAGACTTTTTGATGATATGTTATCGTGTCTATATTCTTAGTGGAGTTTTCTACAAAATCAAGTAGAATTTTTCTACATGTATATTCTCGGTGGAGTTTCCCACAAAATCAAGTAGAATTTTTTTACAATTATATTATGGGTGGAGTTTTTCAAAAATTGAGGGTGAAGTATTACACAATTTTGAGTGACACACCTTAGTGAGTGAGCCAATAAGGTTTTACCTTAATCTTTGCCTGTGAGGATTGATACTCATTTGGATTTGCTCAGAGTTGAACGTGATTAGGTACCACGTTAATAACTTCTTGTTCTGATTATCAGGTAAAATATTTCACAAGCCAAAGTTTTTTAGATGTTAGAACAACATACGACGAGTATGGAGCGGGACATTATGGATTTACACGCTTTAATTGTGCATTTTGTTCACATGTTGAATTGGTTATCATCTTTCAAATTTGTTGTTAATATAGTTTTGTGACCATGGAACTTTCTTAGTATCGATTTCAGAAAATGGTATACTATGTGCATTCATGATCCATCCCTATATTTTTATTAAATTTTGATGATTATGAAAATGCCTAAGTTATTTTAAACAACGTTTGTGTTTAAAGTGCACTCGTCTTGATTATCTAATCCAGTAGGAGCCGTTTTTAAAACCATAGTCCGTGTGTGGACCAAGTGGGAGACTGTTGGAATTTTTATGGAATCTTAAAATTCTTATTTTGTGTAGTCCACACATTCTAGGATTTTATAAAATCCTGGATTGCAGTTGCTTGAAATAATAAATGACATTATTGAGAATTGAAGGAAATTTCAAGGTTTCCTGATTTACATGTGATTCTTATTCCTATTAGAATATCTTGATGGATGGTATTCTAGGCAGGGCATGACTCTTCATGCTATATATATAGGTGGACGTCCCCCGCTCACTACACATAAGACTTTTAATACCTTCCCATCGAGAGAGTGCAGCAAGAGAGGCGGGTAGAGCCACTTTCACCTTCTTCTTCTTCCTTGTAGGAAAAGCTTCGAATTGCATTCATTGCATCGACTAGAGTCAACGGTTACAATATTTGCGATAAGGTACACATTATATTTTAATTTATAAATCAGATCTATTATTTTGATTGATCATACGCTTAAATCCTAAGGCAAATATTTAGATGGTCAGATAAATAGATCCAACAACTTTCAGCTAGGAATTACAATCTAAACAGCTGAATTTCATGGAACTTTCAAACTGAAAATGTAGATCTTCAGGATTAGATATTCCTAGATACCCACTAACAATTGATTGATCCAGGGACAAGCTAGCATGCAGGTATCTCAGGGGATATTACATGATTACTTGGTATCTGGAATGTATGATACTTTTGAAGTAAAGTTGGGCAAGTCGAGAAAAAAAAGTTATAACCTTGGAAAATCATAAAACCAACGTTAATAACACACAAAAGAATTTGTATATTTTAATCATAACACACAAAGAAAACCTTTTCATTTAGTGGCATTAATTACAGTACGTAGCTGCAACAAAAACCTTTGCTTGACATGGGCAATAAAATGGAAAAGCCGATACGAATACAAATTAAAAATCTTTACCCTTAGTATTTTTCAAACCTTGCAAGCCTCTTCTTGACAAAATTCCAATTCCTCTCTAGTCCTCTTCCAGCAAGTCTTCACTGATTATATAGGTAGAAAATTTGTTTTAAGATATAACTTCCTCCCAGGCAATCATATTCTAAAGATTTAACACCCGCATCTATTAATCAACTAAGTAAACAATCTAACACCCACATTTATTAAACCACAATGTATGAAGCTCCCATAAAATTGCCATAGCGAGACCCACCTCTAACCTGTCCAAGTAGCGCAATCATTCAATTTGGGACATTAACCTCGTAAGAGGAGTTGAGAAAAATAATGTGTGGAGATTTAGTGATAGGAGATTACGGTTAGGATTAAGTGAAGGTAATAGGTTTAGGGTAAGATAGTGGAAGAAGAAGAAGAATAGACAAAGTTAATTAGATGCTAGCCAAGATGGCATAATGAGAATTATGAGATGGCATAATGAGAATTATGGTCTCATTAGCTTTTATATTAACCATTTACTACATGCATACCCATAAATAAGTAACACACACCAACTATATTAAATACAATGCATAAGCAATAAGCATTAACACTACCCCTCAAGCTAGAGCATAGATATCATGTATACCCAGCTTGATCATTACATCTTGAAGAAGCAACACCAATAAGATCGAAGAAACCATCTCATACTTTTTCTCTGACAAAATGAAATATCCACCTCTATATACTTAGTTCGCTCATGTAAAACATAATCAGAGGCAATTATTTTCGCAGCTTCATTATCACAATGAAGGGGCATAGAGCCAGAAATAGGAAAGTCAAGCTCCATTATTAGAGATCCTAACCATAACATCTCACAAGCACCATGGGCAATAGCATGGTACTCAGCATCCGCACTAGAGCAAAAAAACATGTCGCTTCTTGATTTTCCACACAACAAGATTACTACCGAGAAAAGCACAATACCCAGAAGTGGATCTGATGCAGTAAAAACGCTAAAGCCCTAGTTATACAATTTTAAAATCAATTTGAGATTTAATTGAGCAACGGAGATATAGAAATTAATCCCAAAATATATAAAATATTTAATAACTTTATGAGAGCAATTTAATTGATTTGATTTAGCGTTTGTTAGCATATGAACTTCACGATCTAGAAAATAGGTTTAAAAATAGACTTTAGTTTCGATCTCTTTTAGGGCACCAAGTAACAATCTTGATGTTGTCTCTTGACTCCTTACTAGGATTTGAATAATTTAAGGTCTAAAAGGCTTAAATCGTTCAAAGGGAGTCAACAAATTAGGGTTAGGAATTTATAAACAAAATCCCAACAATAATATAAAAAGGAAACTATATTTTCAATAGGAGAAATAAACTAGATAAATTACCTGATAGTAATCTAAAGATAAAATAGAAAAGGGATAAAAGATCCAAAGAATCACTCCAAAGAAGATAGTTAGCCTCACACCAAACTGCACGTGGAAAGAAGAATCGTTCTTCTAAGTTTTGAGAGAATCGCACCCTCGAAGAAAACCTGTTCAAAGCTCTTAATTTTGAAAAATAAATTTTTATTAACCATTCACTATTCAATAAGAGATTACAATGTGTATTTATAAAGTAAAGAAACCCTAAAAATACTATTAAAATTAAAACTCCTAATCAACTTTAAAACTTTCTAATCTATCGGTCATAATTAATTTCACCATTGAAGGATAAAATTATGTCCGATTGATGTGAAATTAGTCTTATTTGAAAACTTATCGAAATAGCTTTCTAATAAGACAGAAATCATGCAATTCTGATATACATTGATAGACTTATGACCACTTTTCCGATGGTTGCACTAAAAATGACGAAATTAACAGTCACATATCACATATTTGTGTCTGACCCTTAAATGATTTAAATAAGGAAACTAATCTTAAAATAAACTATTTATTAAAAGAATCCTAATAAAAGGAAACTAAACCTATATAAAATGCCTAATACAACGTGCAATGGGTCTTTAACAGGCTTGTTAAATACTTATTTGCGGGTCCACTTTCTCTTTCGATGTCTCCTTGTTATTCGGTCACAAACTCGACGTGTAGGCTTCTATTTCGCACCAGGATCGCCTATCAGTGACACCATCAACACAATCTACATCTTCATACCCATATATGTGACGATGGCTATGAAAACGATAAAGAATCCCTCGTCCTGGTTTGCATTTGAGATATCTCAAAATCCAATGAGCAACATGTCACTGGGTCGCTCTTCTGCAACCTTAGTCCCGTGCGACACCTAATGCCTGGTGCACTAAGTCAGCCTACTTCTGATACCAACTGTCGCGGGGCGTCCTTCGACGCACTACCAACCCGTACGGTGCTCCGCTACCGCATGCAACGAAGCTAACCCATCTACACATCAGCTCTGATACCACCCGTCTAGAGGATGAGAACTCCCCCAATGTGGTTACCTCTATTTCGTGGCCTACCACCCAGTGTATCGTGCCCCTTACGATACGCTCATTTGCACCATTGTGCTAAACTTGGCCTGCTCAAGCTTCACCATGTACACTGCACTAGTACCTCACTTCGCAATAGTCTTGGCATGCAGCTCCCCATGCCATCATGTCTTGCCCACATATGAAACCAAGCCCACAGCCTTGTGCCTCGTGTTAGCGTGTTCAACTGAGTCCCATGCAGCCTGCCTTCGTGTGTGTTCCAAATTACTAACACCCATCCATCCTTGGCCCACATGCTGTCGTGCTCAACTGAGTCCCAAGCAGTGCTCTAGTGTTCTCATGAGATTGCCCAGCCGTATACACCGCGACGCGTAGTCTGGGGCCATACATCAACCTCACCTGGGTGCCACACGGCATCGCTGTGTCGACGTCCTAAGCCCACCCTTTCAGGCCTAGGAGTCACTTGTGCCCCCTCTGGCAACGCAAGGCCCCGTGTGGTGGAAGGTAACTCTCCAGCTCCTCTCCCACATAGAAGGGTAAAACAGTCATTCGGTCAGAATAGCAGGAGAACCTCAAACCCCTAGGTTTGACATACCGCAATGCCTTCGTATCGCTAGCCCAGCTTGGCTAAGTCGCGTCCATGTCGTGATCGCATCACTCCCGCATCTTACCCCCCATGTGATCGTGTCGCGTCCTTGCAGCGCAACCACGTCGTCAGGCCCCCTTGGCCCCATGTCACCTACCCTCCTGACACCACATGTCGTGCCCCAAGCACCATGCTACAAGCTCAAGTATTGGCTCCGTCACATCCTCCACCACTCCATAATGTCAATGTCCTCGTTGACGCATTATCACAGTGAACTGACCCCGCCAACTCCTCCCAGCCTGTTAGCATCTCATTTCTAGTTCTTAGGTTTGCACCTTCCCACTAGCTCCCCACCGTCACCCCTGTCGGGTCAACCTGGTTTCCCTGTCATAAGGCCCTCACCTGTTAACTAGCTCGGGGATGTCGCGTGCCCTCTTGACACCACATCACGTGCCTCTGCTAACACTAATTTGCTCAATAGCATCATCACTTCTAGATCGAACATGGCTTTGATACCAAATGTCACGGGGTCGCTTTTCTGTAATCTCAGTCCCGTGCGGCACCTAATGTCAGTTGCGCTAAGTCAGCCTACTTCTGATACCAACTGTCGTGGGGCGTCCTCCAACGCACTACCAACCCGCGCGATGCTCTGCTACCGCATGCAACGAAGCCAACTCATCTACATATCAGCTCTGATCCCACTCGCCTAGAGGACGGGAACTCCCCCAACGTGGTTACCTCTATTTCATGGCCTACCACCCAGTGTATCATGCCCCTTACGACACACTTATTTGCACCACTATGCTAAACTTGGCCTGCTCAAGCTTCACCCTGTGCACTGCACTAGTACCTCGCTTCGCAATAGTCTTGGCATGCAGCGCTCCATGCCATCATGTCTTACCCATATACCGAACCAAGTCCACAGTCTTGTGCCTCGTGCTAGCGTGCTCAACTGAGTCCCATGCAGCCTGCCTTCTTGTGCGTTCTGCATTACTAGCACCCATCCATCCTTGGCCCACATGCTGTCGTGCTCAACCGAGTCCCACACAACGCTTTAGTGTTCTTGTGAGGTTGTCCAGCCGTAATACATCGCGACGCGTAGTCCGGGGCGATACATCAACCTCACTTGGGTGCCACACGGCATCATTGCGTCGATGTCCTAGGCCCACCCTTTCAGGCCAAGGAGACACTTGCGCCCCCTCTGGCAATGCAAGGCCCCGTGTGGGTGGAAGGCAACTCTCTAGCTCCTCTCCCACATAGAAGGATAAAACAGTCATTCAGCCAGAATGGCAGGAGAACCTCAAACCCCTTGGTTTGACATACCGCAATGCCTTCGCATCGCTAGCCCAGCTTGGCTATGTCGCGTCCGTGTCGCGACCGCATCACTCCCGCATCTTACCCCCCATGTGATCGTGTCGCGTCCTCACAGCGCGACAACGTTGCCAGGCCCCTTTGGCCCCATGTCGCGTGCCCTCCTTTCACCACATGTCGTGCCCTAAGCACCATACTACAAGCTCAAATATTGGCCCCGTCACAAACATCCATATTTGACGAATGCGGAGCATGCATATATTGACTATCCAAGCTAACTATGAAAGTGAGACTAGATTGAGTTAAAGTAAGATAAATCAGTCAGTCGATAAGTATTTGATACTCATGAGGATCAGAGAGAAGCTCTCCTCCTTTCTCATGTAGGGAGAGTTTAGGATCCATAGGAGAAGTAACAAGCGTATATTATAACATTCACGTGTACTTCAGAAGATCTAAGGCATATTTCCTTTGGGACAAAAATGCCCTTATGTGATTGAGACATTTCTAAACCAAGAAAATACTTCAAAGTCCCCAAATCATTAACTCCAAAGCTCCTGCCAAGTTCACTTTTAATAGAAGATATAAACTCCAAGTCATCCCCTGTGAGGATTATGTCATCAACATAGACCAAAAGGATGTTGTGGCCCATAAGACTAAGATGCATAAAAATAGTATGCTCAAATTGGCATCGCTGAAATCCCATCTCCAAAATAGCTATGCTCAAATTGGCATCGCTGAAATCCCATCTCCAAAATAGCACCATTGAACCACTGAAACCATGCACGTGGAGATTATTTTAGAACATATATTTCTTTGCGAAGACGACAGATAGTAGATATATTAGAAGACTCCCCCTAAAGTTGAAAACCAGTATGTGGTTTCATGTAAACTTCCTCATGAAGATCTCCATTCAAGAACGTATTCTTGACATCAAGTTGAAAGGGTGGCTAACCTTGGTTGGCAGCAATGTAGAGGACTCTAACAGAGGTAAGTTTGGCTATAGGAGCAAAAGTAGCCTCATAACCAATTTTATATGCCTGTGTGAAGCCCTGTGCCACCAAATGAGCTTTATAGTGAGCAACAGTACCATTCGGATGATGTTTAACAGCAAAACCCACAAACATCCTATAGCAGTCTTCCTTGGAGGAAGTGAAATGTATGATTCCTAAAGGGCTTCCATTTCATAAAGTATAAAGACTTTCCACTGAGGATGAACAAGGGCATCATGCATAGAACATGGAATGGTAAAGTGTCGACCTGAGAAAGAAGCGCTTCATAGACATAGGAATGGGGTTGAGAGGACATATTTAACAATCGGGTATGGAAATGTAACACATGAGCAAGTCCCTTTCCTTAGAGAAATGGGAACATTCAAATCAACAACATCAGTAGATGAAGCAACAATACCAGGAGGAGAAGAGATACTTATAGGGGGAATTGAAGAGAAGGTAGGTGAAAGCTGCATAGTGGAGTAGGACCCATGTCATTTTTGACGTTACCAGGTAAGATATTTGTCATCTTGTGTTGTTGTTCTGATGAAGAAGAACGAATAACAACATGCATAGGAACATCAAGAGAAGGTGAAGGAGTCACCTTATCCAAAGAAAAATATGGTTCATCTTCAAAAAAAGGAAACATTCATAGACTTATAATGACGTTGAGTTAAAGGATCATAACACTTATATCCTTTAGACTGAGTAGAATAACCCACAAAAAAGCATTTGATAGATTTATCATCCAATATTTATTTGTGCGGGGCTAAGATCCTAAACAAAACACTTGCATCAAAAAACTCTAGGGGTTACAGGATGCAAGATTTTTTGAGGATGCAGATAATGATAAATAATATCACCGCTGAGTACGCTAACGGAAGTATGATTAATTAAAAAATAGGAAGTAAGAAAATCCATTAACCAATAAGACTTCAGAACATGCATACATTTGAGAAGTAAACAAGTGACTCCAATAAGATGCTTATGCTTACGCTCCACAACACCGTTTTATTGAGGAGTATAAGGGCAAGACAACTAATGAGATATGCCATGTGACCAAAGGTATTGATCAAAGGCATGAGAAACATATTCTCCATCATTATCAATGTGAAAAATCTTGATAGTGCGCTCATATTGTGCTTTCACCATAAAGTGAAATTCTTGAAATTTGTGGAAAACCTCATCTTTTGATTTCAACAGATATACCCAAGTAAGACAAGTTAATCATCGATGAAAATCACATAATATTTAAAACCATCCAAATTTAAAATTGGGGGAGGTCCCCACACATCAGAGTGCACTAAATAAAAGGGAGCATGAAATTTTTACATATGAGCAGGGTAAGAACTACGATTATGTTTTGTAATATCCTGAAAATTTCACGTTAAACAGTGACCTCGAGATCCGTGCCCGACTGGTCATAGGTTTGACCATGTAGGAGTTCACTAGATGACGTAGGGTATGATGAACAGATGAGATGTGAGAAATTAAGTGAATGTGTGGAATGTGACGAAATCCGGAGTCACATACACCTACTTCTAGTGTATGTGTTCAATACACAAGTTAGAAGGGAAATAAAAGGGTTTAATAACCCTAAAATAAATTGTTTTGGTTGTTGAAGGAGAGTAAAGAAGAGAGAGAGAGAGAGAGAGAGGAGTAAAGAGAAGAGTTATTGCAGCTGATTGGAAGGGGGGATTCGAGCATTTAAGGCCGGATTCAAAGCGAGGGATTTCGTTAGAGCCAAAAGCTGGAACCCTAGCCTTTCCAACCATTAGATCTAATCAATTTGAAATTGATTGAAGGTAAAATCCTTGTAAATTCAATGCATAAGTTATGTGAGTTCATTGTAGTTAAGAATGGTTTAAATTATAGGATAAAGGCTTAGAAAAATGAAGGAAAAATAGTAGGAAAAGATGGGGAAGAACAGCCTAAAAAGGGGGCTGAATCTGGCCAATTCGATTAATCGAAATTGAGATTCGATTAATCAATTTTCGCCAGGAAGTTGAAAAATCAAAGAACCCGAATTCGATTAATCGAACTGAGTTTCGATTAATCGACTTTGAATTTTGACTAATCGATTGTGGTGTCGATTAATCGACTGAGAACCTCCAGTGGACTCCAGTGGATGGAGGAAAAAGAACCTGGGGAAATCGACTAATCGAAATGGGATTTCGATAATCGATTTCGAATTTCGATTAATCGAATTGGGATCGATTAATCGATTTTGGGAATTTGATTACTCGAATTGAGAATCGAATGGATGGAGTAGAGAATTTCGATTAATCGAATGGGAATCTCGATTAATCGGTTTTGAGAATCGATTAATCGACTTTGAATTTCGATTAATCGATTTTGGGAGTCGATTAATCGAATCAGATTTGATTAATCGACCTTGGAGTTCGATTAATCGACTGTGCCAGTTTTTATTGACTTTTGAGTTTGACTTGGAGATTTTTGGAGGGTCTTGGACCTTCCTTGTTACATCTTTATTGATGTTTTTCATGTGTTATGTTGTACCATAGGTGGTACGTGTGAACTTGGGCACAAGGAGCCACGTGGGACCTTGATGTGTGACTTAACAGAAACTTGAGGTAGGGAACACCTTGAACATGTTCTTTAAATTGCAAGAGCATGTATGTAGTGATATAGATTCAAATTGACAACTGTTTTATTGCTTAAAGTTTTGTGAAAAGGGTGTGTATGTGACATCTATAAGAGTAATCATAATGAGCCATCCCCAGGGGATGAGGAAGTAAAGTAATAAGAGCATCAGGTGTGATGCAACTGAATGGATACATCCCAGGGATGTATCCAAGATTGAATAATGTTAGATAAGGCCTAACTGATATAAGATGCCACACTTACATGGTGAATAACTATATGTAAAGTACCTGATATTTTTATTATTTGAGGTTTGATAGGATACCCACGACTGACGCGGCAGGATATCCGTGACCGATACGGCGGTGAAACCGTAAGTCAGTGCGGAGGCTTATCCGTACACAGTAAGCACACCCCAGGGGTGTTGAATTGAGATAAGTTGAAACCCCGCCACCGATCCCCAAGGGAAAGGGGTTTGGGTACTAATCGTATTCCCAGGGAATACGTTTAAAACTGTCTATATAGATGACAATGAAGGGTATCTCATCGGGGCTCGATGCTATATTGCTCGGGGATTACTTAAGTTGAAAGGTTAAGTTTTGCTTTAGGCGTATTTAGTGTCATTCATGATTAATTGAAAGACATGTGTAAACTACCAGTAAAATGTGATTTCTTTTCAACTGTATTTCTCAGTAACTGCATAGACATATCATGCATGGCATATCATGGAATATATGTGAGTTATAATTTATATGTTCAACTGTGTTTGTTCCCTATTGAGCTAGGATGTAGCTCACCCTTTAGACTATACGACGCAGGTCCATTGTTAGCAGCTATTGACACTTCAGGGACGTTGACCCTGGTGAGTCAGACCCAGCACCTGGTGAAGAGTTAGAGCCGCCTCCAGAGGACTTCTTCTAGAGGACTCTGCTGTGCATTTTGAGGGTTTTGTTTTGAGAGATTATTGGTACGGCTTGGTATGTCAAGTCTTGATTTTGTTTAAATCATGTAATTAAGTATTGAGATATTCTTTTGGGCGAACCATCAGTGATGATTAGCTATCATCGATGGTTCGGATCGGTTCTATATTCATGCAGGGACATGAAGGTAACTGTCTTTTGAGATGTGATGATGATATTATTTCCGCATTTATTATTGTCATTTCAGTTCATCATTGTTGCTTGATATACCAAAGTTCCGTGCATAGCTAAGGGACACGGTCAAGATGATCGTGTCGATGGCACGGGTTTCTGAGTGCCGAAATCCGGGCTGTCACATGTTTAGAAAATTCACAGATCTCACATTTGATTCTAATAGTTGTGCATAAAGATTTAAAACTAGGAACAACATGGAAAAGAGTTCTAAATCCAACATGTCCCAATTGAGCATGCCACAAAGTCACAATATCATGAGAGGTAATAATAGAAAGAGAAAAACAAAAACTAGTAGAGGCATCAGTAGAAACAGCAACAAAGGAAACCAAACTATTCACTCCATCATCAAAGTAGTACAGGCCTCCGCACTCTATGCCTCTACCAATAATCTTCCTTGTACTCAACTCCTCCAAGATACAATAAGAAGGATAGAATGCTACACAACAATTCAAATGTTTTGCAAGACAACTAACAAAAAGAAGATTGGTCAAAAAATTAGAAACATGCAGAGTATGAGGTAAAGAAAAGGATGAAGATAAAGAAATAGTCCCAACTCCAAGAACCGGAGTAAAGGATCCGTCAGCAAGTCGAACCTGGGTTGAAGTACTAGCAAGTGCATAGCTAATAAGATCCTATGACTCACCTGCCATATGGTCGGTAGCACCAGAATCAATGATTCAGGGAGATGAATATGAGGAAGTAGAAGTTGTGAAGGCAGATGTACCTGAAGCTCCATGAGTAGCAGTGGAAGTAGTAGTTGTAGGTGTAGCACTAGTAGTATGTGACCTCAGCTTAGAGCAAACCATCTCCAGCATATCGGCACGGAAGGAACTCACTGAATCCAAAGAGGGGGTGCCACTAGTATTAATAGAAGTCTCAGATCTAGAAGCATAAGTTGTTTGAGCTTAAGATCTCGGCTGAAATGAATCTAGATATCGATGAAGCTTAAAAAAATGCACGAGATCATGTCCAGTTTTTCTACAATGAGCATAAATATTACCACTGCCTCTGCCACCACGACCCTTACCACGACCAAGGTTAGAGTCTCTACCACGACTAGCTTGAGAATCAATGACAAAGGCAGAACTCTCTGAAGGTGTAGTAGTAGAAGCGGGAGCCATAATAGTACCTCACTAATCCGTTGAAAAATGAATCTCATATATCGTGCTGAGAGAAGGAAGGGGGCATGTCGTAGGTATCTGCCCCCGTGTCTGCTCACACTCAGAACGAAGGTCGTCCAAATAAGAATAATTATGCTGACACTCATGTCATTTAGCAAGTACAGATCCCACCTTAATACCAAACTGAGTAATCAGCTCAAAATGGTTGAGCTCCTCTCACATGCTCTGTAGAGTATTGAAATACTCTCCCATGGTCATGTCTCCCTGTCGACACTCAATAATACCACAATTAAGCTAATAGATCCGAGTATCATGTTCAGCCGGGGTGAAGGTCCCTTCAAGCTATGCCATAGTAGGGAATCAAGACTCATCGAACATCAAGGTTCAAGAAATATGTGGGTCCATAGAATTGAACAACCAGCCAAAAATAATGGCACTTTTGGCTTCCCAATCAGTAATCTCTAGTGTTCTAGGTTCAGGCTTAAGAAGAGATCCGGTAAGAAGACCCATCTTCTTCCTACCTTGAAGATATAGGGTAATTTCCCTTTTCCATTGAAGGTAATTTGAGGAATTTAATGGTCTAGAGCAAATTGTCACCACTCAGTACTATGTATTTATCTCCCATTATATAAAACAAGGCAGCAAATACACCAAAAACGTAACTAAAAAACTGGTACTAAAATAGGTTCAAACAATCTTCAACAATTTCAAGAAAAGGGGTGAAGAACATCATCAGGCGATGAAGGTTGAAGGTATGAGAATCGACATAAAATTCTCAGATCTCCACGAAACTGGAGTCTAAACATCCCAACAGCCAAACCAATGCAGTCCCAAACAACTTCAATAATAATCACATCCACATGGAAATTTGCAACCCAAAAATTCGAAGTTGGGCAATGAAGAACAGTTAAACAAGCACAACAACTTCAAATCTAAACCAAATTAGGCAAGGTTGGACTCAATCAATGCGTAATGGTTGGCCAATCCATCCCCAAACAACCTTCTTCAGATATGAGATCACATGGTGAGTAGATCTCCAAAAAATCGTTATTCTGGAGAGAGAAACCAACAAAGAAAAAAGGTTCGAACCTCCTATAAGATGAACTCCATCTTCAATGCTCCAGAAGAACAAAGAACCACAAGGAAAAACGATTCTGAGCATGTAAGTTTCAAGTTAAATCGAGGTAAAAAAAGGTTCACCTGGCTGACGTTAGCATGACATCATGCTGATGTCAGTAAGTTGGAGGAAGATGATGAATTAGGTCTTCGTGACCTGCCCTGATACCGAGAAGGAGTTGATAAGAATGGTGTGTGGAGATTTAGTGATAGGACATTAGGGTTAGAATTAAGTGAAGGTAATAGGTTTTAGGAAAGTGGAGGAAGAAGAAGAAAAATAGAGAGAGTTGATTAGAGAATAACCAAAATGGTATAACCAGAATAATGGTCTCATTAGCCTTTTTATTAACTATTTATGTAACAACCCCAATTTTTCTAACTTTGACTCATTGACCTTCGAGGATAACACGACTGTTTGGACCAGCTTGACCTTGGTCAAACTTTTTGATGTTTGTGGCGCGGTTTCTGACCTACTTGTCTGATTGGGCAAATGCACCCAATCACAAACCTGAAAACCAAGTCCTGATTCGAGCAATAAATTTGAAACTTGAACCCTGGTGTGAGGTGTGTGTGTGGCACACGACTCGAACCCCAGGATCGGATCAGGTCTGAGCCCACCCCGGCAAGCTGTAACATCCCGAATTTTTCTAACCCGAATACGCTGACTATGTGTGCGTGTTCAGCAAGGCATATAATACATGCATTTAATTTTGAAATAATTATTTGAAGAAATACACTTTTGTGCAAAAGGTTCATGTGTTAAATGGTGTTTTTGGACATTTTGCTAAGAGCCCGTACACCGGTGTTAGTGTGCCAACTTAACACCAAATGAACTAATACATTATTTTGGGTGTGCTAGCTTCACTGAACCAAGCCCATTGGGTATAAGCAAATCCCCTCACGTGGGTTTCTTTTATTTGGAAAATTTGAGAGAGAAGAGAAAGAGAAGAGCTCCATCTCCTTGCCCTTCTTCATGATAAGTTGATCTCCCTCTCCAACTTCATCTTCTTCATCGATTTACCGCAAGAATATCATCGGCCTCGACACGGTCACAATCAAAGAGTGAGAGAACTTCATCTCTCCCAAACCCTTTCCCTTTTTGTTAGGAACCCTAACCTCCATCGATCTCCGCATAGGTTTCCCCCTGTACTGGAGGAGCTCTCGCTCCACTTGACATCATCAAGAGATTCCAAATCCCGACTACGTGATGATCTAAAGGGAAGGAGGATTTCGAACCATTGGAAGGAGAAGAAGGTTTTGGAGCGTAAAAGCCAATTCCTTAATATGATCGTAGTGGACATTGCGTGCCCAATCTAAAGAGGTAAATATTGTGGTTTATGCACATATTGAATGGAAATTAGGTAGCTAGATCATATGCAAAAGGATTGGGTTTTAGATTGGAAAATGGGTTTTGAAAAAAGGGGGAAAAATGCACAGAATCGCACAAATTCAAGCGGGCGAGTTGAAATTCACGTAGACGAAATTTTCCCAGAATTTAGGCAAAAAATTTTGGGTTAAAATCGCCCGAGCGATTTCGAAAATTGCACGGGCGATTTTGGAAATCGCGTGCGCGAATTAGAGCAAGGTCCTAACACTGCCTTGATATTTTGGCCATAAATCTTTACTCTGAACTCAGATTGATGCGATTCTTACGGCGTTGGAAAGAGGACAATGAGCTCTATAACTTTGAGTGAAATAGAAGTTTCATGAATTAAATGTTTTAAAGGTAAAAATTGAATAAGATGTTGGGAAAAGTTCTACATGATCTAAGGTTAGCACGAACTTGTCCATTCCGCCTCGGTTTGAGAAAAGACTTAAGTACGTCAAAGTTATTAGTATCGTCAAAGTTATTAGTGATGAAAATCAATCCTTAGTATATCATTGTATGTGTGATGTAGGGGAAGGAATCGGCTACCATTGAGAAGAGTCATCGCACACCTTCTTGCGATGTTAGGAATCGTGGTAGGAAAAACTCAATGCACAGTTTCATTTTTTAATTTCGATTCATAGACTCTATGATATACTTGTATGTGGACTTTGAAATCGTGTTTGAAATTAGACTTGTCGAAATTGAATGTTGAATTTTTAAAGTATTTATCTTTGAATTTGAACTTGAACTTAGACCACTTTGAATTGGCATTTTGAAGTCGACTTTTGGAGCTTTTGAAGTATCGAATTCTTGAAATATTTTAGGGAAACCTCAATACACATTTCGTTTGTCTTCGGTGTATAGATTTTATGATTTATATCTATCTTTTGAACATTGAACCCGAACTTTGAACTTGAATTTCAGATCTTTCGAAATTGAACATGAACTTTGAATGTGAATTGAAATGTGAACTTGAACACTGAATAAGAACTTCGAATCCGGACCTTGAACTTGAGTAAAGAACTTTGTATATGAACTCAAAATCAGAATATGAATCCGATTATGAACTCCGTATGTGAATTCTGAACTTCAAATATGAATCGAAATTATGAATATGAACTCTGTACTCTGAATAAGACTCCGAATTTGAATAAGAGCTCTGTATATGAATTAGAGCGTCGAACTCCGAACTCTGCATGTGAACTTTGTATCTGAACTCTGGATGTGAGTCCTCTGAACTCTGATTTTCAAAAAGTTTAGCTATGCGTTATGAACAAAGAACATTACTATGTATTAGAATTTGCATGATGATTTAAGGTTCATCTGAATGAATCTCCTAAATTCCGTATTATCGGAACTTTGTTTTGGCCTGGCATTGTCTGGGCTGTAGCCCGGCTTAGCCGCGCATTTTTACTCTGAAAATTGTTAGTTGAACGACGATGGTTAGAGGGGATTCCCATCGGATTTAAGTCTGGCTCTAATGCTATATTCGCATTAGAGATTATTTAAGTTACGAGTTAAGTCATGTATTGAGTAAGAAGCTGCGTATGAATGAGAAAATGAGTAAGTGAATATGGAAGGAGATGAAATTTGAATACAAATTTGATTAAGAACTCTGAACCTGAAACTTTGAATCTGAATCTAATAATCAGACTCTGAATTTGAATATGAATTTGAATCTGATAATCAAACACTGAATTTGAATCCGAATCTGATAATCGAACTCTGAATTTGATGAATTTGAATCCAAATCTGAATTTTAGAGCTCTGAATAAGTAAATTCCGAAATTTGAACTTTGATCTTGAATCCTGAAAGGAGAGCCCCGATTTGACTCTAATTTTTAATACAAGATCTCATGGATACTGTTTTATGAAAATGTCTTTGAAAGTTCGTCTCTGCATTGATATGAATTAAATTCTTCAGCAATTTAGTCTCAGCCTTCTCATTGGAAAATGCTTTTAAAGATTTGTTTCCATTTCTGTTTCCAAATGCCATCACAATTTAGTCATTTTGTCTGACACATGAATGCTTTGAAAATGTTTTAGAATTTTGTCTTAGTTGATGTGGAAATGTCCTTGGAACTTAGTTTTCTAGCTAGATTTGAAAATGCCTTTGAAATTTAGCTCTGTTTCGATCCGAAAATTATTTTCTGATTTATGGTCATTGAATCTATGCATGGATCTAATAAAATGTTGATTGATATTGATCTTTTCTCTATTGAGCTTAGACTATTAATTCATCCCGACATTTATATCATGGGTGCAGACATTAGATAGGGATCCTTAATTAGGGAACATTCCCGACCACGTGCCGAAAGTAGTAGCAGAACTTCTGCCTGAGGATTCTTGTCCATAACTGGTGGGTTCTGGAAGTGGTATTTGTTTAGACTCTTGTACAGTTAGACTTAGTACATTTTAGATATGTTCTGAATTGCACCACTGTTTAGGTGACGGTCTGCCGTCACCGGTGGTCTTTTAGTTGTGTTTAATGTCGTGTAAATATAAATGAAATCTCTGTATCTGTTCAATGCCATCATGATATATGTTTCTTCTGATTTTCTGGTGTGCATATGATATCTACTATGATTTCCGCACATCTATATAAAAAGAAAAATTTTGTTCTGATTATCGAACACCGGACGGTCCGATTTTCCTGGGAGTTCGGGCAGGGGGAAAATTAGGTCGTCACAATTTACTACATGCAAACCCATAATTAAGTAACGCATACATACTATATTAAATACAATTAATAAGCAATAAACACTAATTAACAACAAGTAGTATTCCCTACAACTTCATTACGGGTTACACTACACCAACAACCTTAAATATTCAAATCGTTTATTTATTTTTTTAAGAAAAATGAGCAAATACTTTTCATTGATTAATATCAAGAGACAAGCCTTAGGATATTTAGTGGGACATTCTCCCTCCAATGAACAATATGATCTATATTTAAGGTCAACTTTGCCAACTAATCAGCAACTAATTTGCAGTTCTTCGGATATGAATAATGGTACTTTGTTGAAACCTCTGGAAGATAAGTGTTATGGCTTTTATGATTAGTCCCTTCTCGGAGAGGTCCTCATTAGATCTGTTGATCGACTTCACCACGACTGGGCAATCACTTTCTAAGATAATAGACCGAACACCCTCATCCTCTGCTACTTGCAGCTCATTTAGAATAGTTGCAGCTTCACTGGGTTCCGGTAAAGAGTCACCCAGTCTAGGCTTTGCACTCGCACAGATCACATCCCCCCTTTAGTTTCTAAGAATCACGCCAATAGCACTGGTTAATAAAATATTTTTGACAACTTTGAAAATACACTTGATGAATCAAACTAAAAGTGTTTGGATTAGGCACCTGACTCAAGTTAAACATGATCCTAGCCGAGTTAGATCAAGTCGGGCTTGGAGACATTGCCCAGCTCGATTTTTATATATTATAATAATATATTTATAATAGGTCTTAACTAAAAGGGCATTTTACTAAATGCCTTGAGATTAAATCCTTGAAAATTGTTAAGGAGCCTTCAATTTATACAAAAACAAAAAATTTGACCTAAAAAAAAAACCTACCAGCCTCCTAGGGTTGGGTTTGGGTTGAGTACTTCTAGGGCCAGGCTGAGAAAACCCTTCTAGGCCCGGTGTTTAGGTTTAGGTGTTTGAGTGAAGGTACTTATAACATAGGTAGCATTAGATTATTGATATCTAACCTATAATGAAAGGTAAATATCTCAATCAATACTTTCCTAAATCAATGGGATAAGGCCGTGATGATGATTATCTCAATCAATACTTTTTGGGTCCTTAATACATTTCCAATCTACAATTCTAAGCTACCCAAAAGCCTAAGGCTTCATTTCGGCCCTCAAATATTTTGCAAAAAAAAAAAAAAAAAAGACATAAAATCAAAAAAGTTTACAAGATATTTAATTTAATTTATCTATTATATAAATTTAATATTTTTAGCAAAGTAATTCACATGTTACAAGCATTTGCAATATATGCCAAATCATTTCGCAATTAACATTATTTTAGATTTTTTGAAATAATGCATCCGAAGGAAGCCTAAAACAAATTCAGATGGTAAGCACGTTCAATCAAATCAAACACATAAACCAGAACAAAAATGATCATGATTTACAACCAACACATGTAAA
Source organism: Chloranthus sessilifolius (assembly GCA_021018995.1). Lineage (NCBI taxonomy): Eukaryota > Viridiplantae > Streptophyta > Magnoliopsida > Chloranthales > Chloranthaceae > Chloranthus > Chloranthus sessilifolius. Next base: position 44,361,931 of record CM037593.1, on the reverse strand, counting down.
TATTTGATTGAAAACAACAGTATTAATTTACCAGATCAAGGTTTCCCCTCTCGAAGTCGAGGATCTTGATGGCGACGATCTCATTGAACGTTATACAAAGAGCGCGATAAACAGAGGCGCTAACACCTTGCCCTACCTCCTCAAACAGATCATAATCTTCACAATGGATCGGATACTTCTTCCTTTCCATTACTCCAATGTCTTTTCTCCCACGAAAACCACTACAACAATTTAAAGCCTCGAAAGAGCCTAGAATTGAAGTTTCCAATTGGTTCAAAGATCCAGCTACTTTTCCAAGATCCCTGTTAAGAAAAAATTCCATGAATCTCATAATAGCGAAAAAAAAACAACACAATGTCCATGAAATGATTACAATGAAGAAGAAACATGTTACAATCCTACCATAAAAATTTAAGGAAAATTTTAAAGTAAATTGTTAAAAACTATTACTAGAAGGAAAAAAAATCGAAATCAAAATATTTACGATACATTTAAAATTATAAAAAATATCATAAAATGATAATAATAAAAAATCCCCGACTCCATGAATCTTATAACCAAAAAAACAAATTATACAAAATTTTACAACGTCGTTGCAACGATTACAATCAACAAGATACATGTTACGATCAAATTTTCTATCATTAAACTTTTTTAAAATCTAAAACAAAAAAAAAACCTGAATCTATGAATCTTGTAACAAAAAACCATTACTACAAGGAAACAGAAAAATCAAAATCAAATTATATACCAGTGACATGTTACAATCCATGAATCAAAGTAGAACAAAGGAGAAAGAAGACGAAGGGTTTTAAGGAAAATTATTTACTTCGATTTGATGGAAGGGTTTTTTTTTGGTTTACCGAGGGAAGAAGAGAGAAAGGCTAGAGGTTTCGGAAGAGAGCTGAATCTCGTACCTTATGATCTATTACTTTGATGGTGTAGATTACCCACATCTTAATCCCATCAATGATATAGAATCGTTTAAGCATCATTTTAGTGTTTAAGTGACGGTCAAGAGAGGCGTGCCCAAAAGAAAATATAGTAGCGTGCGACTAGCAAAAGTTATTGTATGCTATAAAATTTTTATTTTATTTAACTAAAAGGGCAGCTCTATTCACGCCTACTCAATTAGTGAGGGCACCTACATTGAAAATTGTTGATTGCATTAAACTAGATGATGGAGATCGGTTTTCATCCAAATATGATTGATCCAGATACCATGGCATACCATCAAATGGTTAATTTTTTATCCATTTGGTACGGATCCCAAAAGATGATCCTAAAAATCATGTTTGAGCGTAATATGTGCTGCCTGATTATTGAGTCACTTTTTTGGATTTGTGCCATGTGAAATACAAAATTGTCCATTTGATGATACACCCATGATCTCATGATCAATCGTGTAGAAGATTGGGATGAAAATCGATTGTCATCATTTGATTCAATGCAGTAAATGGATAGCAATGGCACCCTCAATAATTGGGTAAGTACGAATATAGCTACCCTTAACTAAAGAAACACAAAGAAACACAAAATTAAGAACAATTTGTGTGCGCCGTAAAGCTGCTATAAGCACGCTTTTTGATAATTGAATGATGTTTTAGACATTTATCAACAATAGTAAAGCAAAATTAATTATCATTATTTTTTTTTCATTAATTGGTGTGAGGATAAAATATTTGGGTTGCAATTAGAATGGTGTGTTAGAAGGCACTCTAAAATTAAAGTGCATTAATAGTAGGGGTGTTATCAGGTCGGTTTTGGGACAAAATCGAAACCGAACCGATAACTATCAGTTTCTATTTTATGAAATCGAAACCAAACCGATAAGGTTCAACACTGAACCGAACCGATAATTATCGGTTCGATCGGTTTTTGATTTCTAAACCACAATTTTTAAATATTTTTTATTAGAAAGCCATTGCCAATTCATAAGAGTCAGATCACTGAAGACTTTGTAGGTTGTTGCCTATATTGCTAATTCGCTATTAACCATCTAAAAGTACGTGATTGATCAGATGACTAAGAACATTTCCAAGAAATTAATGCACCTATTGAACAGTCCAGATCGATGGATAGATGCACTGATTATTAGTACACACTGGTAGGTCTCAACGGCATGAATCCATACAGTATTACAGTCCAATCATGCACAGGTAGGCGGTCATTCGATAAAAGACTACCCGAAAGTAGAATGTCAAACAACCTTAACCATCTACTTGCATGCCAAATTTTAGACAGTTGATCATAAAATTTTCAACCATCTATTTAGCAATCCTCTGATATGTGAAATGTCGAACATTTTTCAAATACATGATATGGATTGCAACATGTATTGTCTAGATCGACCAGATTCATGACACATGACCCTTCATAGCTATTTCATATTTTTATTACATTACAACTTGTATATATATTCAGATTTCTTGCATAAAAAGAGAAAACAAAAATCAAAATAAAAAACCTAAATGATTGAAGCATATTTTCTACAAATCAATTCAGAAGGCAATGCATGAACAAGATCCATCTAAATACATGCATGCAGATAATAGAAAAATCATATCGAGATTCTAATAATTTCACAGAACCCCAATCTCAAGCATGCACCACTATCGGTTTCTTATCGGTTCGGTTTCGATTTTTTAACGTTAAAACTGAAACCGAATCGATAACTATCGGTTTCTATTTTTCGAAATCAAACCGATATGTCCCAAAACCAAAATCGAACCGAAATTCGGGTCAGTTTGGTCGGTTCGGGTCGGTTTCTGCACAGCCCTAATCAATAGGATGGTTAGAGTCCTCAAATAGGCTTGATTTTTGGGTTGAGACGTGTGTAAATAACTGACTTTGGCTGATAAAACATGTCTGCCGTGTTGCCTCCAAGTAGATAGTCATGGGCTAATATGTTTAAAGGCAGCCATAGAAGTCAACCTCTTCCAAAATTGTATGGCATGCTTAGAGACGTACGATCTTGAGATTGTATGTGGATGAGAATAAATTGTAGCAAGGCTCTTGATATAGAGTATTTCTATTTATGCATTGTAACATTGCTTATTATTTTAGGAAAGTTCATACTCAACATTAAATATCAAAGTCATATTTAAATACTCAAATTGGATAATATAAATCATCTAACGATTATATTTTCCGTGAATATCTCTCTCTCTCTCTCTCTCTCTCTCTATATATATATATATAAAGTGAATGTGTCATTCAATGTATACCTAAAATTTTCAATCATCTAATTATTTGTATTTAATAATTTTATAAAACTTTTCAAAAAAATTATTTGTATAAGGCGAATCATATTTTGATACCTCTACGAAATTCATCTAAGAAAAGATGAACTACAATGATCTACATCTATGTATTTAAGAAGACAAATTTTAATGTTAATTATTATAATTCTATTGTATTATAATCATTTAATATATTCAAATCAAAGATATATTTTCTACCTTTGGAAGGATGGTAACTATTAAAGGTACAATTGAAATATATACAAATCAATGCCTAATTCATATGTAATTATACTACAAAATCTAGTTATTATAAACGAATAGTAAGATTAGCAACTAAATATGGGTACACTAAATAAACTTCATATTTGATGCATAAAAAAATCATTAAAATGTGAAGATGATGAAAGCTTGGAAAGAAAATTAGTATATTATTAATAAATTTAAGATAGCTTTGAAAGGTTTCTAAATAGGCAACACGTCAACATAAAATGAGTTTATAAAATCAATGTTCATAAAATTAATTAATATTAGGGATTATAAAATAGGTTAATTGGCAATATTGGCGTCATGAAATATTTGACTACTCAATTTGATTGCTCGGTTTGATTACATCATAGTCGTAGGTATAGCCCATTTTAAATATATTAATATTTTCATACAAAAGTACGTTAAATTATAAATGTTACGGTGAATTAAACGCGAGATATTAATACACCCTAAAAATATAATAAATTTGAGAATAATTCATGAATGAAAGAGAGGAATTGTAAATTCAATTTTTTTGGCGCTTAAAGGTCGAAAATTGGAAGAAATGGTATCCTCATAGCGGATCGGATATTTCTTCCTTTCCATCACTCTGATTTATTTTCTCCCCACGAAAACCATTACAACAATTTAAAGCCTCGAAAAAGCCTAGAATTGAAGTTTCCAATTGATTCAAAGATCCAACTACTTTTCCAAGATCTTTGATAACAAAAAAAATATTTGAATACAAGAATATCATAACCGAAAAAAATATAAAAAAATTCAATACAATGTTGATGCAATGATTCCAATCAAGAAGAAACATGTTACGTTCCTATCATAAACAGTTATAAAAAAATATATAAATAAATTCTGAAAAATCATTAATAGAGGGAAAAAAATCGAAATGAGAATCTTTATTAGAAATATAAAATTATAAAAATATCATAATATGATAAAAAATTCCTTGAATCCATGAATCTCATAATAAAAAAAATAAATTAAATTTTTTTTTACAACGGCGTTGCAATGATTACAATCAACAAGATTCATGCTACAATCAAATTTTCTATCGTAAACAATTTTAAAAAAAATTATAAAATAAAGTTTAGAAAACCATTAATAGAAGGAAAAAAAATTGAAATGAGATTCTTTACCAGAAATATAAAATTATAAAATCTCATAGTATGATAAAAAAATCCCCGAATCCATGAATCTCATAATAAAAAAAATAAATTGTAAACAATTTTATAATGCCGTTGCAATGATTACAATCAACAAGAGAAATGTTACGATCAAATTTTATATCATAAAAAAATTATAAAATCTAAAATAGATAAACACATGAATCTATGAATCTTGTAATAAAAAATCATTACTACAAGGAAAAGAAAAACTTGAAATCAGATTATTTACCAGAAACTTGTTACGATCCATGAATTGAAGTAGAATGGAGGAGGAAGAAGGCGAAGGAGTTTAACGAAATCTATTTAATTTGATTTGATGCAATTTTTTGGTTTGTCGAGGAAAGAGAGAAAGGCCGAGGTCGTCGGAAGAGAGCTGAAAATCAAACATTTGTACCGAGAAAGCGCGACAGATGTGGAAACGTAAGCTTTGCATTTAGAGTAAAGGAAGTCTATGAAACACATATATTTCCGAAAGAAATTATGACACATGACCGCTCTTAAACATATTATTGCATGGACTTAGATTGAGCCACGTGTCAGATGGCTTTCAACAATCCAATCATCACGATGATAGTTCATATTATGCATTCTAAAATGAATAATTATTCTTATTTTCTTGAGGGTTAAATTAAGTTAGCGGGTTGCGATGAACAGATCACTTTTTTTTCTTTTTTTTCCTACGCATTCAAAAATAAAAGGGATAATGGCTTCCCACCAACGTTTATACACCAAGTGTTGTTTAAACGATCTACCACCATTCAAATAGAATTTTCGGTCTCAATGGTAAATTATGCCATGCGGCATAGATTTACAATCAATCTAAATATTTCAAGAGGCAATCCATCATTGAGAAAATATTTAGCTAGAGAATCATGTCCACAAGTGGACGTGAACCATCTGATTGACAAATTTTAATATTAGCCATTAAAACTAAACACAACGGCTGGTATTAGAGTGCCCAAATCGGATGGGTAAAATCTCTTAAAAACTCTAATTTTTGGGCCCACTGCATTTCAACTTATGATCTTTTACTTTGACAGCTTGGATTACCCACACCTTAATCTCATCAATGATATATATATATAGGATCATTTTAAGCACCATTTTGGTATTTAAATGACTGTTAGGAGAGTCATGCCAAAATAAAATATAGTAGCATGCAGATCAGAAAAGTTACTGTGTGCTATGAAAATCTTATTTTATTTTATTTAACTGAAAGGGCAGGTCTATTCACGTCAATTAGTGAGGGCACCTACCTTGAAAACGGTTGACTACATTAAACTAGAGGATGGAGACCAGTTTCAATCCCAATCTTCCAGATGATTGATCTATAGACCATGGCTTACCATCGAACGATCATGGTTTTATCCATATGACATAGATCTCAGAAGGTGATCCTACTAAAATCACGTTTGAGCGTAATGTGTGCTATCTGATTTTTGAGTCACTTTTTGAGATTTGTGTCATGTGGAATAAAAATTTGATCATTTGAAATACGCTCATCACTCAAGATCAATCGTGTGGAAGATTGGGATAAAAACCAATCTCCATCATTGATTCAATGCCTTCAGTGGATAGCAATGACACCCTCAAAAATTGGGTAGACACGAATAGAGCGACCATTAACTAAAGAAACACAAAATTAGGAATAATTTGTATGCGCCGAAAAGCTGCTATAAGCATATTTTTTTATAATTGATAGATATTTTAGACATTTATTAACATTACTAAAGCAAAATTGATTATCATTATTTTTTTATATTGTGCGATTCGAAATGGTGTGTTGAAAGGTGCTCTGAAATTAAAGTGCACCAATAGGATGGTTAGTCTTCTAATAGACTTAAGTTTTGATCTGATACATGGTAAATAATGGGCTCCTAATTGACTTACTTGGACTAATAAAACATGTCTGGCACGTGGCCTGTAACTGGACATTCATGGACTAATATGTTTAAAGGCAGTCGTAATAGTCGACCTCTTTCATGCTTGCAAGACTTATGATCTGGAGATTATATGTGAATGGGGATAAATTGTCGCAAGGCTCTTGAAATAGAGTTAGATAACCATGCATATACACTGTACAATAAGGATTTATGTGCAACATGAGTCGTCAACCTGATCCAACTCAAAGGTCAGGTCAAATGCTTCCTCTCTCTGTACATCGAAATCAAGCTTTGGATTAAGTTAGCTTGAATCGAAGGTAACTATGAACCTCTGTTGCATTCATTAAGTTGTAATTCTGTGTCTGACGGTGGATCGCACCCAACAAATCAAATTTATGTGCTTGACCAGACAAAATCCCAAGTCAGGCGGGTTGGTATCAAGTCGACTCAACCCGATTGCGCAATTGTGGATCTCATCGATCTGTCGCGACGATGCGCTCAAAAAAATAAAGTTGCCACCTGAAGCTTTTCGGGTGCTGATACCTTCAAAATAATATTATAAATACCGAAGTGCAAAATATGACTTCAGATTACCGATCTATACCAAAGTCTCTTGGATAAGGACTTCGGTTATCAATCGGGAAGGTGTTAGATACCCGATTGACCCGCTTATAAGTGGTCTCTACTATAGGCAAATGTAATAAAAAATTAAAATCGAACGGCAGTTCCTCTTGCTTAAAGGCACCCTGGTCTTATTTGAGCCCCCCGCAATCACCGAAATTTTGACGGCATAACGATTCAAATTCTACGATAGAGGAAAAGCAAAGAAGGTAGATGAATAGAAGGGAGAGCCGGAACTCTTGGGCCCTTGTAGCACCGTAATTGGATCTTCGCGTGAGAGCAACACCGCGAGCTTTCTATAGCACAAAGGATTAGGGAGGGGTTCTAGCTTGCTATGGCTAGGGGGTATAGTATGAGCTTGGTTAGGAATGATGATGATGATCTAGGCTAAGGGTGAGAGGGAAGAACTTCAGTTCTAAAGATTAGAGGATTAAGAGGGAGGGAATTCTCTAGAGTTTTATCTCTTTTTGAAAATTTTCAAGTTCCCCCACGGGGGGGGGCTCTATTTATAGAAGGAAAGGGGATTAGTGAGGGGTTAAGGTCCTAATTAGGTTAGCAATTAGGTAATGGAGATCTAAGGTTTTCTAAGGCTTAGATAGGTGGGAATTGGGTTTTAATGGAAGATGATAGGGTGGGATTTTAAGTGACATAAGGTGATAAAGGGGGCTATTGGGGTACTAGGGTCCTAAAGAAACCCACCCCAAACTTTGGGGTGGCCCAAAAGTCAAACCCAAAGTTGAAATTCGCCATTTTTGCAAAAAAATTGAATTTTAATGAACGTGTGCATAATATGCATGCTTATGTTAAGAACTAGGCCAAAAGGGTTTTGGAAGTGAAGACCCGTGGGGAGCCTAGCTCAGTTTTAGCCAATTTGGCTAGGCATGCATAATATGCATGCGCAACCAAAATTGGCTACAATTTGGCCGGGCATGCATACTATGCACGCCTAGCCAAATTTTAACATATTCTTGCAATCTTTGAATCGACATATCTTTTGATGTACAATTCGGAATCAGGCGATTCTTGACTCGTTGGAAAGCTAGAAATCTTTACTTTTCAATGGTATAGGCCTTGGTCTCAGCAGATTTCAATGAAAACATTGTCACTCTTCTTTCCACCCACTGCTCTGGTTGGGTTTGAAACGAGTCTGCGAAGAGTTATATGGGTTAGGGTTGATTCCTAAGATTTTGGGAAGGTTCCGAAGGGTTTGGGTTAAATTCTGAGGGTTCGGGAGGTGTTTTTGAAAGCTCGAGGGTATGCCGCGACCTCGAAATATGGGTCAGTCGAGCCTTGGGCCAAATTTGGGTGTCTACACCGATGCCATCGTAAAAGTGGTTGCCTTTAGCCCATCAGAGAAATTAAGTATTTCTATTTAGGCATTTTAACATTAAAAGTTATTTTGAAGAGGTTATGTGCAACCGTGGACTTTGCGAGTCCGTCGCGACGATGCACACTCTCTAAAAATGATGGAGTCGTCACCCGGAGCTTTTGGTAACTCGGGATACCTCAAAAATTAATACGTAAGCACCGAAGTGCAAAAATATGACACCGATTTATAGGTCTTTGCCAAAGGCTCTTGGGTAGGGGCTTCGATTATTGACCGGAAAGGTGTTAAAAACCCGATAGACCTGCTCGTAAGCGGTCGTTACTAATGGACAATTGATAAAAAAAGAAATAAAATGAACGACATTCCTCGTTGCTCGAAGCCACTATGATCCTATTTGAGTCCCCCCCCCCCCCCCCCCCCCCCCCAATCACAAAAATTTCGGTGGCGTGACGGCTCAAATTCTAGGATGAGAGGAAAGAAAAAGAAGGTAGAAGAATAGAAGGAAAGTCGGAGCTCTCGGGCTCTTGTAGCACCATTGTGGACCTTCGCGTGGATGCACTTTCGGTGAGGTTCCGATGGAAAATGGGTTTGAACCTCTAGGGCCTGGTAGCTAGAGGGTAGGAGAGGTATGCTAAGGCTTTGATATTGACAAACCTAAGGAATTTATGATGGAAAAAGGGGTGTAAAAGATAAACTTGGGTTCTGAAATTCTGTCGGTTTAGTGCTAGAAAATGGAGAAGGAACTCTAAAGCTTTCTCTCTTTTTTGGAAAATTTTCAAGCCCTTAGGCAAGGAGGGGTGGCTCTCTATTTATAGAAAATGAGAGGATTAGGGGAGGGTTTAAGTCATAATGGGTTTAGCAATTAGCTAATGGGGATCTAAGGTTTTCTAAGGCTTAGATATGTGAGATCTTGGGTTTAATGGTAGATGATAGGGTGGGGGTTTAGGTGGCAATAGGGTTATAGTTCAGGCTAGTAAGAGTACTAGGGTTCTAAAGAAATCCACCCCAAACTTTGGGGTGGTCAAAAAGTCAAATCCCAAAAATGAATCTCGGACATTTTCTCAAAAAAATACTATTCCTAAGCCTAGCATGCCTTGTGTATATATTATACACGCTAGGCTTAGGAATTGTGTCCCTGAGAAGTCCAGAGCCCGTTCTGGAGCTCAATTCTGAAGGAAGAAGCCAATTCAGTCAAAAATTAGCCTAGCGTATATAATATACACGCTAGTGTAATTTCCTACATTTCTGCCCAATTTTCAAACTGCCATAACTTTTGATATATAACTCGGATTGATGCGATTCTTAACTTATTAGAAAGATAAGAATATCCTCTTTCCAAAGGTATAAGATTAAATTCTAGAAGATGTATCTGTAAACTTTGGAATTTCTCTTTCCATTCACTGCTCAGGAGGGTTCAAAATGGGCTTGGGAAGGGTTCTATGGGTTAGGGTTGATTCCTAAGGGTCCGGGAAAGGTTCCTATGGATTTGGATTAAGTTTAAAGGGTTCAGAAAGTACTTTTGAAAGCTAGGGGGTGCCCCTTTCTCAAAGTACGTGTTGATCAAGCCTTGAGCCAAATTTGGGGTGTCTATAGATGCTCCTCTTTGGTATCCGATCACTAATGAACGGATGCCAAAGAAAGAGGCATCCGAAAAGGCCGTAGGCAACTGCTAACGAGTCCACTTTATTCAAAGTGAACCTCAAACATCAAAAAGGAAAATATAGAGAGTGACATATGCCTAACACTTGGGAAAACGTCCGTCACTCGAGATCGAAACTAGCGGAGCCCCATACGATTGGGAAAACTTCCTTTCCTCAAAACTATCGGTCCCCAAGCGCTTAGTGACATTATTAGGTATAATCGATATGGTGAAATGATTGATGATGTTCGATGTTTAAGTTTCATTCTAAATAAAATAGTCTTGCGAGTGAGAGGGTGATCGACCCATACTTAAAGATTTGCGTAAAGCAAAGACACGAAGATCCAATAGTTTGTGTCCAATCTCATGAGGCATTAATTTTCCAATTTGATTGGCCATGGGTTCCCCTACACGAGGGAGGGTTCAAAGTATTTGAGAGAACTCATCGACCCCAAAGTTAATTTAGCACAACTACCCTAGCGGAACGAATATTGATGTCGCAACACTTTTTGGGAGTGTGTGCCACTTTTGATAATGTGTCCTAGATCAACATGACCTAGAGTATCCAACTTCAAATAATACTAAACAAATCTAGTAAAAATTGGGTGCCTACCGAAGGAGGCACTCAATCTTGGTCTTCGTCAACGATGATCTTACAAACGAATAATTATGTAAAAACATGCATACATCAAGGGCAAATAAGAACAAAGGAGAATGGAAGTCCCGACCTAGAACCTGTCTGATTACTATTTACGAGAACAAACGATCATCCAATGGATACCCAGACGCAAGGCGCACATTTTACAGGGATACCGTAAAAATACAGGTTTCAAAGCCTACACCCTAGAATGAGTCCTTCGAAATGCATATTTGAACATAGTCGTTCGATAGGTAATTTCCTTTTTGACAGGTTGGTCTTAACCAACGATTGACCCTTTTTTGAGGAATTTGAAGTTTAAGATACATAAGTTCACATGAATCCAAAAATGGAGTGCTCAAAACAAAGGTTTAGCAGTGGAGTCAACCCGATCGAAACATTGACCGTTTGACCGGGATTGACCCCGTTGCTCCTAGTTTAAAGAAAGATCTAAAGATCTAAGGCGGACCTTAGACTTAGGACATTAATTTAGCACAGCTGCGTTGCCGATAAAATATTAATATTTTAACTTATTGAAGCACGCATGTATGTAGCTGTGCATCAAAAAGTACAACATAAACACAAATTTTCTTTTTCAAATGATGGCTTTTCCATTTTTTTTTAAATAGACCAATGCGAGTTTAGAGATGCTTCCTCTGCTCTGCCCATTGCCGAGAGGTTGCCTGCCTCAAGGCTTTCGACTATTTAATGTTCCTGCACTTTCTTAAGAAAATGTCAGTCCATTTTTAATTTATACAGATAACAAATATATATCCTAATTAATAGAAGAAGCAACTTTTACCAACACTTTATCATTTTTCAGGATTTATATATTTTTTAGTTTTTTTTTGTTCTTTTTCTTCATTTTGAGATGGAAGTACGATGTTGTAAATATGTATATGGAAGGGGTATATATTTTTTAGATTTTTAAAATTTCTTATTTTTATTGCTTTTTTTTTTTTTTTCTTATTCTTCTTGTTTTTTTATTTGATGCCTTAACAATGAGGCGAAGTAAAGGGTCCCATTTTGAGCATAGCCGAACCCACTCATACGGTCGGACCGAGGTGAGGTCCAGAATTTCCAAGGTCGGAACGTCCATCCCTTTGGATTGAATTAACCTTTTATCCTAGCCTTGGGTCATACGTTTGACAGTGCGGTTATGAAGATATTCCTGGTCAAGACCCGATTTAAGCTAACTTGAGCAGCCTAGTTGGCAACCAGGTAATTTTCACGTGACCAAAGGAGTAACTGATGACTATTATTTTTTTCTTTTACGACCTTTTTTACTCACAGTGCCTAATATGAGCTTTTATTCGTAGTGCCCTTTCAGGTTTTCACTGCGTCCATGGGTTTTTATATTCTTACCCAAAGCACCTTTTTAGGTTTTCACCTAGTCTGGACAAGCTCGCTCTTTTTATCCGTAGTGCCTTTTCAGCTTGTATATTTTCTTTTTCTTTTTCTTTTCTTTTCAAAATCAAAGGCCATGACATGGACGTCGATTCCGTTATAGCCGGTTGGATGGAGTTCTGTGTTGTCTCCTAGCTTGGCTCGTATTGACTAAACGAATATTGTGACTGCTCAGAAACCTTGAAGAGGGCTTTCTCTCGAGATAAATTGTGGCCACGAGTTGAAAGGGGTGAGCTAGGAATTTTGAAAGTATAATTGGGTTAAAAGGTTTCCTTGATAGGGTTCCAGTGGCGGTAATACACTTCTTTCTTAGGGGTTTTTACTGTACACGCCTCATGATTTTTCTATCTCTTTTCTTTTCTATTTTTTTTTTCTTTTTGCTTTTTTCAGACATCCTGTCTAATTTTTTGGATTTTGATGGCAACTCTTTTTTTTTTTTTGTATATAAACTTTTTCCTTTTCAGGGAGGGGCTAATGAAGGAAAGGCTAGATGCTCAAATTGGGTAGAAAAGGCTATAAGTATTTAGGGACACTTTTTGGCTACTTGGCTTTGAAATGATGGCCTCTTTCATGAGATCCTTAAGTAGTCACATATCCGTCTTATCAATACTTACCTTGCCGCGAGAGACTAAGAGTAGAATCGTCGCATGTATCTAGCGTTGATGGGCTCGAAAAAAAATTCTCCGTCCATAGTGGCGAGTAGAGCGCATATCCAGATAGTACCTCTCGGATGACGTAGGGCCCTTCTCAATTGGGTTTGAATTTGCCTCTTGGAACATCATGGAGAGAAGGAAAGATTTTTTGAGTACGGTGTCACCCACTTTCAAATCTCGAGTGCGAACACGCTTATTGTAAGCACGCGCGATCCTCATCAGATAGGCTTGGGTGTGACATAAAGCTTAAAGCTTCTTTTCATCGATCATGCTCAATTGTTCGAAACGAGATCTCTCCCTCTCGGCTTCCAGCAGGTCGGACTCGATGAGGATGCGAAGGGAAGGTACTTCGACCTCAACTGGTAGCACGACCTTAATTCCATACACAAGGGAGAACGATGTTGTCCCTGTAGCAGTACGAATTGATGCTCGATAGGCCCATAATGCGGATGGTAACATTTCACTCCAATCTCGGTAGGTGATGACCATCTTTTCAAGAATATGTACAACTATTTTGTTAACAGCTTCAATGGCTCCGTTGGTTTGCGACTGATATGGTGATGAGCGGTAATGTTTGATCTTGTACTGCTCACATAAGGCTCTAATGTGCTTGTTCGTAAAGTTGGTGCCATTATTGGTGATGATGTCCTTGGGCATGCCAAATCAGCAAACAATATTATTCTTGATAAACTTCTCGACATGACTGGCCATAATGTTTGTGTAAGCTGTCGCCTCTAACCATTTGCTGAAGTACTCAATGGCGATGACGATGAACTGATGCCTGTTGGATGCTTTCAGAATAACCTTTCTGACGACGTTGAGGCCCCACATGGCGAATGGCCATGGAGTGGTCATACTATGTAGATCTATGGCTGGAGCATGTATCAAACGGAAGTGTTATTAGCATTTGTAGCAGTTTTGAACGTGCTTGCAACAGTCAGTTTCCATTTTAGTCCAAAAATATCCTTGTCATAGGATCTTTTTACCGAGCATATACCCTTTGATGTGGGCCCCACATACTCCTTTATGGATCTCTTTCATGATGTTAGCCGCCTTGCTTTTAGTTAGGCATTTGAGTAGGATATTATTATATGATTTTTTGTAGAGGCACTTGCCATAAATGATATAATTTGCCGCTAAACGTTGGATGGTCCACCTATCCATCTTGGACATACCTTTAGGGAAGGCTCGAGTTTCGAGGAAATTCTTTATACCTGAGAACCATGGAGGCTTATCATCTAACTTTATAGATCCCTCGATCTAAAGGTAAAAGGCTAGCTTATTTCTTTGTCTGATCATGATCGATTTCATTTCGACGCCATAAGGGATTTCAACCATTAATGCCAACGTTGCTAGTGCATCGGTATAGCAATTTCTTGCTCGCAGGACATAGGAGAAAGTGACATCATCGAAGCATGCGATTAGATCTTTCAGGTGCTCATGGTATGGGATCAACTTCTCGTCTTTCCATTGGTTTGGCATATGATCAGTGAGTTGCCAAATATCCTTAGATGAGTTACGTTCTGGTCCAGAGCTACTTGTAGGCTGGCTACGCAGGCTTCCTATTTAGTTATATTATTAGTGTAAAGGAAATTGAGCTTGATGGAGACTGGTATGTGGGAACCTTTTGGCAAGATCAGAATAACACCGACTCCTTGGCCTTCAGCATTTGATGCCCCATCAAAGTGTATTACCTAGGAATCCTCTGCTTCCTCTATGTCATCCTCTATCATGAACAAGTTGTCCTCATCTGGGAATTCAATTCTCAAAGGTTTATAGTCAGGTAAGGAATTCTCGGCAAGATGATCAGCGAGTGCTTACCCCTTGATCGACTTATGAGTGACATACATGATGTCGAATTCTAATAAGAGGAGCTGCCAACTTACTGTTTGGCCAGTAAGAGTCGAATTTTCAAATAAGTACTTCAAAGGATCCATTCTCGATAGAAGTAGAACCGCCTGAGATAGCAAGTACTGCTGAAGCCTCTGTGTAGCCCACACGAGAGCCAGACATGCTTTCTCTAGATAAGAATAACGTGTCTCGTAGTCAGTAAATTTCTTGCTCAAATAGTAAATGGCCTGTTCTCTTCTTTCAGCTTCGTCATGCTGCCCTAAGACGCATCCCATCGAGAATTCCGTTGTGGAGAGATACATTAAGAGCGGTCTCCTGGGTACTGGTGGTACCAAAATTGGAGGATAAGTAGTTAACTTGATCGAATGCTGCCTGACAATCGTCGTTCCACTTAACGGGCAAATCTTTCCTTAGTAGATTGAAGATCGGCGTTCATTTAGGAGTTAGTTGTGTAATGAACCGATTGATTTACTGTATTCTGCCCAAGAAGACTATGACTTCTTTTTGAGTAGATGGTGGTGGCATTTTGATGATAGCCTTCACTTTGATTGGGTTAACTTTGATGCCTCTTCTACTGATGATGAAGCTAAGTTGCTTTCTTGACATGGCACCAAAAGCACATTTCTAAGGGTTCAGACGCAACCTGTATTTCCCTAGTCTTTCGAATAGATTCTGGAGGTTCACTAGACGGTCACCTCTCTCCTGAGACTTGGCTATCATGTCATTAACATACACCTCAATTTTTTAGTGCATCATGTCATGGAACAGTGCTGTCATGGCCCTTTGATATGTTGCCCTGACATTCTTTAACTCAACGACATGACTCGATAGCAGAAAGTGCTCATGGAGTGATAAATATTATCTTCTCTTGATCTGCTTGTGCCATTTTGATATGATTGTAATTGGAGAATCCATCCATGAATGAGAGCATCCCATGCCTATCAGTGTTATCGACCAAGATGTCGATGTGTGACAAAGGAAAGTTGTCTTTCGGGCTCGACTTGTTAAGATTTATGAAGTCAATGCACATGCGAACCTTTCCATCCTTATTCAGTACCGGGATGAAATTCGCTAACCATTTTAGGTATTTGGAGACCATGAGAAATCTGACATTATACTGTTTAATGACTTCATCCTTCACTTTCAACATCCATTCTGGCTGGAGATGTCCTAACTTCTTGTAGACACCCAAATTTGGCCCAAGGCCCGATCGACCCATACTTTGAGAACGACAAACTCTCGAGCTTTCAAAAGCACTTCTCAAACCCTTAGAACTTAATCTAACCTTTAGAACCATTCCCAAACACTTAGGAAATTACCCTAACCTTCTCAAACCCTTAGAAAGCCTAAAACAGGCCCATAGAACTCGTTTCAAACTAATCAAAATAGCTGATGAAAAGAGGAGTGCCAATATTTTCACAGATGTTTTACCAACCTAAGAACTCTACCATTGGAAATTATAGATTCCCAACTTTCCAACGAGCCAAGAATCACCTAATTTGGAGTTGTACATCAAAAGTTATGGCAATTTGAAAAATATGGATTTGTACAGGAAATTGTAAAATCGGACCCTAACTTCTCAAAATTGAGAAAAAATAATTTTTCTTAAAAATGGTTGATTTTTGAATTGGGGGTTTGACTTGTGGACCATCCCAAGGCTTGGGGTTTGTTTCCTTAGGATTCTTATGCCCCCAATAAGCTTTGAAAACTACCCTTTTGCCACTTAAGTCATCACCCCATCATCCGCCATTAAAACCTAACTCCCTCTTCTCTAAGCTCTTAAAAACCTCAAAAACCTTAGATTCACCATTATCTAATTTCTAAACCAATTATAAACTTAAGCACCCCCTCCAATCACCTCTCCATCTATAAATAGAGGCCCCCCTCCCTCTTGTTTAAGCCACTTGAAAAATCTCCAAAGGAGAGAGAAAACTCTAGAGAATTCCCTCCCCATTTTCAAGCCCTAATCTTTCCAAGCTTTGAAGCCCATCCTCTCCCTCTTACCATCACATCCTCCACCATTAATCCAACCTTCCTAAAGCTTTGAAGCCTTAACTTAGATCATTATCATACCCTCATACCTAGCCTTCCAAACCTTCAAGCCTTTGAAGTTAGAACCTTGCTCTAACCATTGTGCTATCGTAAGCTCATCGGAATCGACACCCACACGAATATCTATGGCGGAGCAACAAGGGCCCGAGAGCTCTGGCTCTCCCCTCTATTCCTCTACCTTATTTATTTGTTTTTCCTCTGTCTTAGAATTTGAGCCGTTACGCTGTCGAAATTTTAGTGATTACGGGGAGCTCAAATAGGATTGGAGTGCCTTTGGGCAAAAGGAAGTGTCGCTCATTTTTATACTTTATTTTAAAACTTGGCTATAATAGAGACCGCTTACGAGTGGATCAATCGGGTGCCTAACACCTTCCCAATTGATAACCGAAGCCCCTACCCAATACCCTTTGGCATAGACCGGATCGGAGCCAAATCGAGCGCTTCGGTGCACACGATCTTGATTTTAGGTATCCCGGGACACCAAAAGCTCTAATTGATGACTCTATTTTTTTTTAAGTGCATCGTCATGACAGATTGATGAAATCCACGGTTGCATAGATGGCGACTCCGCTGGGGATAGCTTGTAGAGCTTCTCCTTGAAGTGTTGGCCCTTGTTTTGCATGCATTTTTATTTTGCTTCTTTTTTTACTAACTTTTCATTTTTTGCATACTTATCCCTACAATTTCGTATTTTTTTATACTTACCCCTACGATTCGGTATTTTTTACACTTACCCCTACATTTTCATCATTTACACAACTTAGTCATTTGGCGGGCTTACTTGAGTATTTATATTTTTATTATTTACGCGCCTTAGTCGATCGGTAGGTCTACTTGAGCATTTTTTTTCTTTTTTATCATTTTACGCACCTTAGCCGATTGGCAGGTTACTTGCTAACCTAGAATCATATTCTAACAGTGGACGCACGGGATTGTTACCACCCATTTTTGAACTAAGGAAAACTCCCTTAAAATTGAACAAAGGGACTTAATTAAATCAGTTTTGTGATGGTAGATTTTACAAAAGGGTTGGGAAATTAGGCAGCGATACAACCATCCCGATTACAAGTAGGGCGGCAACCCTAATGGTGATGATCCCGAAAAAAACCATCCCATCCAATATTTGAGAAGGCTTTCATGCCGGAGGTATATCAGACGGGTGATCGAACTTTTAAAAGCTTTAAAACCCTTGGGGAGCGCGTTAGAATACCCCAAAAAAGCCTTGTATCCTTTAGGCACGGAAAGGAGGGACCCAAAAAGTGATGAACAAGTCTCAAGGGGCATTTCCCCGACCCCCCGCTTAGTGGTTTAACACTCCAGATAAATCCCTCACGTTTGATACCCAATACACCCTCGCCGGTCAAGAGAGTTCACCCTCTTTTCGACTCATCTGAGTGATCGGGTCGTCGCATGAATTTTCGTGCCCTTACATAGATAAAAGGATTTCCTTTGATTCTTCCAAGGTGCAACGGGATCCTGCCGTGGGAGGCATTTGGGGTGTGAACACCACTCGAAAAGGGAGTTCCAAGGCCCCAAAGATTTCCAAGATTCATTTTTTTCATAAAAATTCAAAAAAAAAAAATTCATATATACAAAAAGTCGAAAAAAAAAACTTATGGTGTCGTAACCATGGCATAGCCACACCCCCACCATCATCCCATAGGGGAAGGAAAAGAAAAGTCTTCGGGCCATACCCAAGAAATCCTTACCCTACCCACCTCCAAACCATATTGTGGGAGATCGATCTGGCCTATGCCAACCCTGATTCATCCCCACCATCATCCCCATCCCATTCTCATCACTCTCATATTGAGGAAATTCTCATTTCTGATTCCCCCACCCAATCCTGTTTCAACGTCACCGGACCTTTTAGTGCACCCATTTTTTCATCCACATCCACTCAAAACACCCAATTTTTTCCCTCCACATCCATTCAAAATACATCCATCTTCCCCTTACACCAATCCAAAACATCCCCAATTTTTCACCCGGCTTTCCATCCACCTCCACCCAAAGCTTGCTCACTTCCCCACCCCCATCTGCCCAACAATTATCACATTTTTTATCTACACCTAATTTTTCCCATTTTACTTCCACCCAACATACACCTAATTTTCCCCCTACTTCCTCATTAAATCCTCCCCCCACGACCATCCAAAATCCAACCCAATCCTCCCCATTTACCCAACACATCCAATTTCCCCTCCACTCAAAACATACCCATATTTTCATCCACCCTAAATCCCTCACATTTTCCTCTATCTACCCAACCCATGCCCAATTTTCCACATCCCTCCACTTCAAATCCACCCTACTCTTCACCACATTTTCCCAACCCAAATACCCCCAATTTTCCCTCATTCACCCAACACATACCTAATTTTCCCCCATCCACTCCACTTACACCCCACTTTCCCTCCGTTCCAAACACACCCAATTTCCCCCCATCTACCCGGGTCATGCCCAATTTTCCTCACCCATCCAATCCGGTCATGCCCACTTTTCCTCAAACGCCTCCCTCATTAGAAGGGCCATCCATTTCCAACCCCATACCCTACTCCATGTCCATGATCGAAGACATGGTGAGGGCTTACACCATTTGGAAGGCATCCCAAAACCTTCCTCATCCACCTCAAATCGCGAGCCCCCAACAAACCCTCCAAAGCCTCCATACCCCATTCACCAAAATCTCAACTCCAATCAACCACCCCTAATCCACACCACCCAACATTAGCCATGTAACCATTCAAGTGGGTCTCAAAGGCCCATTTCCAAACCCCAAGTCCAAACCCATGCCCATTCAAATACAAGGGCCACACTCCTAAACCCACCCCAAGTCCCCTAATTTCCTACATTCAGCTACACCCAACAAACCCCCATTCCTCCTCTAATTACAAACCCATCTCATCCAATCCCCCAACCCGGCATAAACCCCGTTCATCCACACCCAACCCAACATGGGTACCCATCTCAACCCATTCAAATCTAGGGCTATCAATGGGCCGGTTCGGGCTGGGTTCGGGTCGGTTTTTTATAGGCCCGTTTAAGTTTTAGAATAAAAGTGAGGCCCGAATCCGGCCCGATATCTTATCCGGGCCCGACCCGGCATGCCCGATTATGAAATATGTGAACCTGAGCCCAACCCGAATAAATCCGGCTCGATACTAATCGGGCCAAAACTCGGGCCGGACGGGCCTTTTATAGTTTTATCTTATATTTTTTCTATTCGAGCCGGGTTCGGGCCGGACGAGCATTTTATGAGTTTTGCCCAACAGTTTTTGCATTCAAGCCCATGCTTGAAATTTTAACAAAATATTTCCTAAAATCAATTTTGTTTCATGACTATTTGAGACCCAACCTGAAGCCCATAACCTCTTTCATATATAACCTGTTTTATATTCCTGAACCTGTAAACTATATTTTAGAAACTACACATACAATCAGAGGTCCAAAACATGCATCATTATTTTATATTCATACAAGACCCAATCAAAGGTCCATAACCTGTTTCATAAAAAACTAAAAGACCCAACTCAACCTATAAACCATACAAGACCAGAACCTTTTTCATAAAAAACTAAAAAACTAAAAGACCCAACCTGTTTCATACAAGACCCAAACTCAACCTGTAAACCATACAAGACCAGAACCTGTTTCATAAAAAACTAAAATACTAAAAGACCCAACCTGTTTCATACAAGACCCAAACTCAACCTGTAAACCATACAAGACCAGAACCTGTTTCATAAAAAACTAAAAAACTAAAAGACCCAACTTGTTTACCAACCTGAAAACCTAACCTGTAAACCATATTTTAGAAACTATACAATACAAACCCAATATAAATTATAAAAAATTAACTATGCTAATAATGGTAGCATAAATTACAAAAAATTAACCATATTTTATAAACTCTCAAATCCTCTTTCAAAAACTTTTCTATGTCCATCTTCTCATTCAGCCATCCTCTCCTCAATCCTTTTTTGACATTTTCTATGAAAATCCTCTTCTTCATTAACCTGTAAAATAGAGAAAACAAAAGAATTATAACTTGTACATTATATAACTGATCAAACTCACCTCAATATAAATGATCAAACTCACCTCAAAATGAAATCACATTCCTTCATTCTCATCAACTTCGATAACACCACTATAATCATGACGTATCATATCTTGACCGCAAATGAGCATTTCTACCATTTTCGGATGTCATGAACTCCTATTTTGATCAAGCACCCTTCCCCCGGTGCTAAAAACAGATTCCGAAGCAATCGTGGAAAGAGGAATTGCTAATATATCCTGTACAATTTGCGAAAGAATCGGGTATGTAGTTGAGTTATTTTTCCACCATGATAAAATATCAAACTTTTCGATTTGAGGCTCTTGTGGGCTCTTTAAATACAAATCTAAATCAGACTTTATTCCTAAAGTGGCCGAGCCTTTACGCCTACTATTATATTTAAATTGTTGCAACAATGAAAAAACTTGAGGACCACCCTCTTTAATTGAAACACTTGGAGGTAATTCACAATCATTATCATCATTCAAATAAAATTTACTATTATACTCATCGAATATGATCGTCAAATTACCGAGTATGCTCTTATAATATTTTTCACCATCTTCTTCATATAAAATATCAAAAACAAAGGCCAAATATTCCATTTTAAATTGAGGATCTAATACCACAACAATTGAGAGGAGTAAAGAATATTCTTTCCAGTATTTATCAAATTCATCTAGCATTATCTTAGCCATATTATGAGCCCACACAACCTTTTCATCCACCAGTTATTTTTTAAGTTGTATATAAATTTTGATTACTAGATAAAAAATTAAATGAATGGTTGGATATTTTGTACTGGAAAAAATTTTTGTAGCTTCGAAAAAAATTTCCAAATACTCAAAAAGGGCTTCAGCCTTAACCCAATCTTTAGCCGATGGTGCAAATGGATAATTTGAATCGCGATCTTTTAACCAAGAGAACCCATATCTAAATGGAAATGCAGATTTTACCATTAAAAATGTGGAGTTCCATCGAGTTGCAGCATCTAGAGATTATCCTCCAGCAATGTGCCTAGCATTTGCCTTTACCCAAATATTAAAATTTTATTGGTGGGATGGTGATGATTTAATATACTTGATGCTCTTCCTAATATTTTCAATAGTATCTTTAATGTCTTTCAGCCCATCTTGCACAATCAAATTGAGAATATGTGCAGAACATCGAACGCGAAATAACTTACCTCCAATTGGAAGCAAGTTCCTTCTAGTAAGATGTTCTCTTAAATATTTAGCCATAACAGTATTATTAGATGCATTATCTAATGTTATAGAAGAAATTTTATGTTCTAATTTTCATTCAATGATACATGATAAAATATGATAAAAAAGAGCTTCACCCGTGTGAGGATAAGGGATCAAAGGGAAGTTAATCACACGACTTTGTAAATTCCAACTCTCATCAATAAAATGAGCAGTTAACACATATACCCAAGTTGTTGATTAGAAGTCCAAATATCCGAAGTGAAGCTAATCCTTTATGATATTTTATGAAATAAGTCATATAATTTTACTCTATCTTTTTTATAGACATCAAAACAATCTTTTTCAATCGTGTTACGAGAAATCATTTTAAATTTGGGTTGTAGACCTTTAAGTAAGTCAATAAACCCTACGTGACTAACAAATTTAAATGGTAATTTATACAAACTTATCATCCAAGCAACTAGCTCACGACATTTAATTGGGTGAAACTTATAGTTACCAACTCCTCCTTTTCCAACCACACACAACTATTGTTGTTTATTATCATTATTAACTCCTTTTAATTGTGGACAATTAATTTCGCCGTGTCTTTTTAAATGGCTAGTTCCATTATTTCCACTATCGGCGCCTAAAAGTGCCTTATAAAGCTTATATTCCGCTTTGAGGACTCTCCCAACCGTCACTTTGTTAAAATAGTTCCAGGCACTAGATGTCTTTCTCCTTTTTTTACGATCAGGGCATTATGGAGGTAGAGGGTTTACGATAGAGGGTGCAGGAATTGTTGGATCAATAGGCATTGTGGAGGTAGAGGGACCCACACCACCTGTCGGTGATGGATTTCCTTGAAGAGGAGGACTGCTAATGATATCAACATCATCGTCCGCTACCTCTATCTCCACGATGCCACAATCCTTAAATAGATCAAAGGGATTTGACATATGGCAAATATAATTCAAGTAATTTTTATAGATATGGCAGATTTAAATACAATCAGATATTAAACTAATCACTTTAATACCACATCAATTGTGGAATTTTAAATGAAAAATTAATCACTGAATTTAAACTAATAACTGATTTAAAAAAAATAAATTTAATCACTATTGGCAGATTATAGAAGTTTAAATTAATCACTATTGGCAGATAATCAAATTTTAAATTAAACACTAATTGCAGAGTTTAAATAAAAAATCAGATAATCACTATTGGCAGATAAATTATAATCAGATAATCAAATAATCACTATTGGCAGATAATCAGATAACCAGAGTTTAAATTAATCAGAGTTTAATCACTATTGACAGATAATCAGAGTTTAAGTAAAAAATTAAACATTGATTTTAAATTAATAACTGATTTTTTAAAAATAAAATTTAATCACTAATTGCAAAATACCACAAGTACAGTATTTTAAACTAATAAAATAATAAAATAAAAATTAAACTTAGTAAAAAAACTTATTGCTTATTGGGGGAAGGGCAGAGCCGGTGGTGAACTAATGGTGTTGGTGGTGGTGTGCGGCATGCTGGTGGCATCGTGGTGGTGCGTGGCCCAATTAGATCACCGACGACGATGAAGAAACCCTAATCAGATTGGTGTCAAGGCACAAGGCGGCAGAGATAGAGGGTTGGGCCGTTGGGCTGGGTAGAGAGAGAGAGAGAGAGAGAGAGAGAGAGAGAGAGGGAGAGCGATTGTCGATTGGGACTGGCTGCCCAATTGACCGAAAGAGCTTGCCCCACTTAAAAGAGCAGTTTAAACCAAACAGACCAAGCAGAACAGGTTTAAATTTATATGAAAGATTGGGCGAAAAAGATCAAATTCAGCTGGTTTAAATTGCTCTCTTTTTTTCTCATCAACCTGCCCAATTGAGAGAGAGATTGCCGATTGGCACTTGGGCTGGGTAGAGAGAGAGAGAGAGAGGGGTTGGGACTGGTAGAGAGAAAAGGTTAGGCTAGGTAGAGAGAGAGAGGTTGGGACAGGGTCACTGGGCTGACTAGCAGAGAATTAGGCTCAATTACCACCAAATTTCGGTAGAGAGAGAGATTTGGACTGGTAGAGAGAGAGAGGGTTGGGCTGGGTAGACTAGAGAGAGAGAGAGGTTGGGCCTGGTTGGTAGAGAGAGAGGGTTGGGCTAGGTACAAAGAGAGAGAAAGGTTGCGCTGTGGTGGTGCCGACTGCGAGAGTGCGAGGGCTACGGTGATCGACAGATCAAAGTGGGTTAGGGGGTCTGGTAACAGCTCAAAACAATGTGGTGGACTGGTGGTACCTCAGATTCAGATTTGTCAATATCATTAAAACAAAGCGGTTTATCGATATCATCATCTCAATTCAGATTTGTCAAATCTGTAAATGCCCTAGCCATTTATTCGATCTCAATTTCTTGTGATTTGGTAAGGGACACTTCTTTCCACCGTGGTACCTCAGATTTCTTAGTGGTTCCATAGACGAAGTGGTCGTATAGAGACCATTTCAAAGAGGTGGGCAGTATGTCGGCTTGCTGGTCATTTGACTGGTAACCTAACCCTATATGTTTATGAATTTTCTTTGGAAAGATAGGCCCTATATGGCCTTGCTTGTTCTTGCCGAGTTCGATGTGGGGGGATGTATCCTAGCTGGTATATGAGGTCCCACCCCTTTGTTGCGATTGGATTGATGTTGTAGAGTTCAGCGAGGTCGGGGCCAACCTCCCTTCTCGTTAATCTTAGTCGATGAGTCGGAGGGGGGCTAGGAGGGCTGACTTTTGCGACGGCCGCCTCATTAGAGACTTGCGACCTTTTGATGTGACCGGTGTTCAATACGAAGTCATGAGCCGTCGAGGTGCTTACCGTCTGTGTATATTCGGACGATAGAATTTTCATGTGGGAACTTGACACACTGACGGTATGTAGATGCAACAACCTTCATAGATTCTAACCATTCCTGCCCAAGATGAGATTATAAGTGCTAGAGGAGTCAGAAATGTGGAAGGTGATGTCCTTCGTTACGGGCCCGAGGCGGACCTGAACCTTGATAGTCCCCTTGACGAAATGGCGCGAGCCATCATAGGCTATGAGGGACAGTGCCAAAGGCCTGATGTCTTGCTCCATGTACTCGAGCGTCTTTAGCGTCGTGATGGGGCAGATATTGAGTCCTTCTCTGGTATCGATTAGCGAGTGGGGCACCGAGAACCCTCTGATTATAACTGTCAGATATATAGGAGCTGAGCTTCCTCAGAGTGACTCCTTAGGCTTGTCTGCATCTATGAAGGTGAGTGTCGGCGGTTGCGCCATGACTGAAGAAATCTGATGCAGTTCGTCTTAGGTAATATCATCATCAACCTACATGTCTTCCAACGTCCTTATTAGTAGCTGATGATAGTCTGGTGATTTCTTGATAAGTTTCAATATCGATATCTAGGTTGGGATCTTTTAGAGATGTCGTAGGAGATCGTACTCCTGTCCTGTTTCAAGCGCGACTTCTTTGACTAACATGTTCGCCTTGTGTACGCGTGGTTGAGGTGCAGGAATTGGTGGGGAAATAATGTGAGGCGGGGGCGACAAGTTAATCTCTTTCTCTCTCACACTTCTCTCTGGTGGTTGTGCACTCATACGTTCCTTATCCTGAGGAAATGGTGGTGGCGGGTAGTTAGTTCTTGATTTAAGGATCGGGAAAGTCGGCTGTCCATCGAGTTGGGCTGCACTCGGTGTTGACGCATTCGTGAAGTTCGATGAAGGAATGCGCAGTGGTGCAAGGTCGCTCCATGGTGGGAGGTACTGTGTGTAATCTTCTTCCTTTAGGAAAGTAGAGATCAACATTTCTTCCTCGGCTGGTTCTTCTTTTGGCCACCCTACCTTTACCGCTGATGGGTATTCTTTAGTTGTCTCCTTGCATTGTTGACTGACAGTATTCTTGGTGATGCTGTATACCCATGCTGCAATCTACTCTGCAGTTTGAAGGACGTGGTCCTCGTATTCTGGCTCAGAGTCGGATGAAGGAAGTGGTAATGGTGTCAGCTCAGGATTCAGTGCGGTTAAAGGTTCTTAGGAGTGACTATGTAGGAATGGTCTACGAGCCTGAAAGGATTGGACTCATATTTGAGTGAAATTTGGATAAGGAGATGGATTCAGCAGGGCGATCCGAGTGATCAAGGTTGAGGGATATGAGGGCCAGGAAATCTCTATGGGGTTAGTGGAGGCGCTAGCAGGTTGGAGGCAGGTGATCAAGGTGGAAGTTCGGAAAGAGGGTCGACCGGGGAGGTCTACTATAGTGACGTGGGCTGGTCCCCCCTGATTGTGATTTGGCATGGGATTGTTAATAATTCTCAGGTTCTACGGTGGTTGGTTATTATTGGGATTTGAGTTCCTGAGTGCTTCCCAATTGATTTGGTCTCGATCGTTCATGTCGTAGATTACGTCTTGGAGGACCCATCAGTCTTCACCCCACATGTCGATGGAATGCACAGTACTTGATATAATCAAGGTTCGTCGGCCAAGGTTGGGGTCGTTCCTGTGGGAATCTAAGGAGGTTCTGGGTATTAAGGAGACAAAATATTGGGGATGGTGTCAGGAAAGGGGGGATAGTGTACTTGTCTTGGCTGGTAGGGACCTTTGGCTTGTTGGTTAAAATTTTATGGCGGAGGCACGTTGTTGTAGCTTTGGGTGTTGGCCGGCCGATTCTGTGTCATATTCTGGTTTTGGTAAGTATTGGGGTATTCATTTCTATTCTGATACTGTCCTTGATTTTGATTCGGATACCTCTGTTGATTTTGGCCCTAGTTCCTTGGCTAAAAGTTTTCATTATGAAATTCTGCCCTTGATTGGCGATGACATTGACCTGTTCGGTTCTTGACACCTTCTTGTTATTCTTTGACTTTGATTCGCCTGAAGAGCTAGCCTTTGACGTAACTATATATAGGGCGAGGTCTCTGCCCTTAATGTGTCGTGCCAAGCGAGAGGCTCGGGAATGAAGTGCTGCGAAGTCGGGGCAGTCGCTTATGACAAGTGCGCTCTTCAAGGGTTCTCTAGTGTTGTCGATGATGATATCGACTGAGTCTTTCTCCTTCATCGAGGTGCCAGTCCTAGCAGCGATCTTCCTCCATCTCACAATGAAATCAGTGAACTCTTCGTTAGATTCTTGCTTTGCAGCCATGAGATCGCTGAGGCTGACTGTTTCCTGGATCAGGTATTTGTGTTGGTCAAGGAATTGATTGGCTAAATCGTCGAATGTATCAATCTTATGTAGCAGTAGTCTTGTGAACCAATCTAGAGCTTTTCCTTCTAATGATCGCTGGAAATAATGGATGAGAAGTCCTTGATTATGACGTATGGGCCGACAGTCGTTGCAGAAGAGGGCCAAATGACGATTTGGATTCCCAGTACTATTGTACTTGTTGAATTTTGGCGGCTTAAATCCTACTTGTAAATTGAACTCGAGATCCTGACATAACTTATCGAATCCAAATGAGCGGCCAGGTTTCTCTCTTAGCCATGTTTTCGTCGAGCATCTTTGGGAGATCCTCAATCCTTATGGTGGCGTCCTTTTACGTAGTTTGGGAATGAACCTTGTCTTGACGGTCGTCACTGAAGAGGGTGTTAGTCGCTCGTCTTAGAGGTGATACGTGGGCTGATACGATGCTGGGTGTAGGCGGTGGCCCCTCCCTCTCTTGCTGTTCTTGTTCCTCTGAGTCTTGTCGTTCCCTGACTGTCTCATATATGACGGCCAGTCCTCAAAGCAATTCTTCGGCATCATCATCTCCTTTCTGTATTCACTGAATACTAATTTCTATAATTTGTCGGGCGGTGAGGTTCTGTCCGCTACTGCTATCTCTCCCGCTAGGATTTGGTGTAGAAAAGGGGTTGTCCTGGTTGCCAGCCATGTTGATCTCAGGCTGTTGCAGGTTTGAATATTGGGGTGATTCTTCCTCATACATGGGATTATTGTGGTATCCCCACAATGGAGGGTCCCCTAACTAAAGTCTTTGTATCCCAGACATCTCAAGTCTTTGGTGGAGGTGCATGTATTCTCGGGGAATTCTTGTAAGCGATGATAAAAGGAATGTATGCAACGACAAAAGAGACTGACTATCTAAACGAAAGCGACTTTGGCAACAATAAGTCCCCTCGCGATCGCCAGTCTGTTGGTACACACTTTTTCTGGGTTCCTTTCGATCCCTGGAAAGAGTGGCCCAATTCGGTCCGAGTGGACTCTGGCAATAGGTGGTGGAGTAGTAGATGAGTAATAAATTAAAGAGGTAAATTCAAGGTGAAAATACTTGGTTTGTTGTGATCACCAGCTGCAGATATTTATCGACGCTGCAACACGTCACTGATCACGCTTGTGAGGAGGTGTGGGTTCCTTCTTTATTGAATCGTCGGCCGGCCAACGTCAGCAGCACTGGGTCGCTTGAATGTTTAGGTAGTCTAGCTTTCCTGGTGTTGCTTTAGTTCTAATTGATTTAAGTCTCCTAAGTCTACTAAGCTAATCTTCTATTATGAGTCTAATTAATTTAGTCTCCTGGTCCTGCTATGAGTCTGATTACCTGTGGGATTCCTAGTACTATTTTAACTTTAGCTATTTTTGGCTTTTTTTTACTTTTAATCCTTTTTTAATCAACTCTCCTAGTTCTACTGGAAGCCCAACTGTCCGGGGTTTCCTAGTTCTACTATAAATCTAATTATCTCTAATGTCTTACTCCTACCAAAACCTAATTTCGTTAGAAGTCTAATTAATTTAAGTATCCTAGTTCTATTAGGAGTCTAATTTATTTAAATATCCTAATCCTACTGGAAAAGCAAATGTGTTAATTCTATGGAAACTAGTTAAGAATATACTAATTCTACTGCAACTCTAAGTAATTAAAAATAAGCTAATTTTGTGAAATTCTTATTAAGATAAATGTCCTAATTCTATTGAAAATTTAATTAAAGTAAATATGCTAATTTTACTGAAAATCTAATTAAAGTAAATGTACTAATTCTATTGAAAGTCTAAAAAAGGGGGGTTTGGCCCGTTATACTAAGGAGGATCGGCCCCATTCCCGGGTATCCTCTATAAGCTCCCTTGGGTAAATCAGTTGGCTATAATCAAAATAAACTGAATTTGAATTTAAGATGGTATTGTTATGGATTGAAAAATCAATGATTCGTTATAATTATGCGTTTTTAGAACTATTGGAGCTATAAATTGAAATTTAAGATCTAGAGCTATAAGAAATTGAGAATTAAGTTTACAATCTAAAGTCTAAAGGTTGAGATCGGGACTAAAATCAGAAAATCAAACCGTGTGATTAAGGACTGGTTCTAGAAACTGGGAACTAAAACCAAAAATTAATGATAAGACTCAAAATTAAGATGTCAAGGTAAAACTAAGTTTTTTTTAAAAACTATGCATTGAGTAACTGATTTAAGAACTGGTTCTAGAAACTAAGAATTGGAACCATAAATTAAAACTACGGATTAAAATGGGGTATTACGGCCTAAGATTGAAAATAGAAACTAATAATTAGAAATCAAAAGCTAAATTAATGAGAAATTACCTAAACCTAAGTGCTGGGGGATGGGAAATCTCGAAGTTCGAAGCTTGGAAGCGAAGACCTTGGAACTCAAATCTCAAAATTATTGTCTGTCCTTTGGGTTGAGGTAAGGGGGTCTATTTATAGGTTTTTACTAATTACACTCCCTGTGGGGTGCGTTTAATTGGTCGGTCAACTTTAATTACATGCCCTGTCCTGGGTGCTTAATTGAATTGCGTGCTTTGTATCTGGTGCTTAACCACTTTGAGTCGGGGACTGACTCAGCAAGTGATCGGCTGACTAGCTCAGTTGGGGTGTCCCAGTCCTAGTCTGATTAGACTAAGTGCGCTCACAGTTTGATGTGCACAATCTGATTAAGGGCTTTATTCGTAGTGCTTAATCGTGGAGTTTTGGCGGTCATAGGAGTTAGAGACCAAGTCTGAAACGGACCAATTACGTGCCAGTGATTGGGTGCATCCGATTGCCCGCGCTGGTTAGGGCGCGCAATTGAGTCTCGAGGCAGTCGAAGGGAGGGGAAGTTTGGTCTGACAGGGACCAATTGTGAGCTGGTGGTGTGGCGCATAATTGAATTGCGTGCATGGCTTAGTGCACGTAATTCGAGATTGTCCCGAGTTCAAGTCGGGTCCGAGGTGCAAGGCTATTGTTTCAGCCCGTGTTTCAGCTATATACTATTGTTTTAGTATATAGTCACCGCCTTTGGGTTATGGGACCTGAGTCACAGAGCTATTGTTTCAGCCTGTGTTCAGCCATATACTATTATTTCAGTATATGGTCCCCATATTAGGGTTATGAAACTTCCAGAGAAGGTAGGCCCTTTTTGAAAAGTCATAGGCAAGGTCAAAGGTTGATCGAACAGATTTGTATACTTTGAGAGGGAAAAATGGGAGTGTTTGCACCGCTGTCCATGAGACCAATCCCCACATCATTCCCCTAGATATTGAAATTGACCTAGCCTCCCTGTCCCTTTTCGAAGAGGAGGTACCCCTACCTGTATAGCCACCTGACCATCCTAAGCTTATACTGATATTTGATGACCAAATTCAAGATGAACCCATGGTTAACATGTTGTAGGCTGACCCTCAAAAGCCATCTCAATCGACTTCCTCCACAAGACCATGTAAAGGTGCGACACCTCAGGTGAGAAATTGGGCTTCAATGCCCCTAACCTTGGAAACATCAAATGGTCGTAAATACGACACCAGCTTCTAAAAAAAAAACAACTTGTAAAAAATGTGGTTAGCCCTTGGAAAGCAATTCCCTATGTGTATAGAGACCTGCGTTACCAAGGGCCGATCTTTGAAGAAAAAGAAAAAACCAAAAAAATAGAAAAAAAAGTCAAAAATATGGAAAAAGCACAAAATAATCCAAAAAATATTGCCTTTAAAAATTCTCGATAAAATCAAAAGTGATGCCTTAATTGAAAGATCCGTCCCACGAAAAATTTCCCCCTTTCCTATAAAAATACAAGAAGTGGTATGAGTCACGAGTTTGGACGAGGAGGTCCAAAATGAGGAGTCCCCAATGAGCTTATTAACCAATATGCCGATTTTGAGAATGGCCCTACCCCGATAATTGAAGAGACCGAAGAGGTCAATCTGGGCACTGAGGAGGATCCTAAAATCACTAAGATCGAAACGTCGCTGTCTCTTGAGGAAAGACAAAGCATGATTGAATTCCTTCAGTCATACCGAGACGTCTTCGCATGGTCATATGTAGATATGCCTGGTTTGGATACCAATTTGGTCGAGCATGAGTTGCTGCTGTATCGAGATGTCAAACCAGTCAAGCAGAAGTTGAGGTACCTCAGGCCAGAGTGGATGCTAAAAGTGAAAGACGAAGTCATCAAGTAGTATAATGCTGGCTTCCTCATGGACTCCAAATACCCGCAGTGGCTAGCCAACATCGTACCGGTACCAAAGAAAGATGGAAAGGTTCGCATGTGCATTGACTTCAGAAACCTCAACAAGGCAAATCCAAAAGATTACTTCCCTTTGCCACACATCGACATCTCGGTCGACAACACTGCTAGGCACGAGATGCTCTAGTTCATGGACAAATTTTCTAGGTATAATCAGATCAAGATGGCAGAGGCAGACTGAGAAAAGAAAGCATTCATCATTCCATGGGGCACTTTCTACTACATAGTCATGCTATTTGGGTAAAAAAAATGCTGGGGTGACATATTAGAGAGCGATGACTGCACTATTCCATGACATGATGTACCGAGAAATCGAGGTGTGCGTTGATGACATAATAGCCAAGTTTCAGGAAAGAGGTGATCATCTGGTGAATCTCCAAAAGCTGTTTAAAAGATTAAGGAAGTATAGGTTGTGTCTGAACCCTCAAAAATATGTGTTCGACGCTATGTCAGGAAAGTTGCCAGAATTCATCATCAGTAAAAGAGACATTGAAGTCAACCTAGTCAAAGTAAAATCCATCATCAAAATGCCACTGCCATCTACTGAGAAAGAAGTCTGAGAATTTTTGGGTAGAATAGAGTACAGTAGTCAGTTCATTTCACAGTTAACTCCTATCTGCACACCGATTTTCAGCTACTAAGGAAAGATTTACCCTTCAAATGGAATGATGACTGCCAAGCCGCATTTGATAAAATCAAAAGTTATCTCCTCAACCTTCCAGTGTTGGTACCATCCATACCAGGGAGACCCCTCCTAATGTACCTCTCAATGATGAAATTTTTGATGGGGTGTGTCCTCAGGGAGCACGATGAAACCGGTAGAAAAGAACAGGCAATCTACTACCTGAGCAAGAAGTTCACTGATTACGAGACACACTAATTTCATTTGGAGAAAGCATGTCTGGCTCTTGTGTGGGCCACATACAGGCTTCGCCACTACTTACTCTCTCAGGCAGTACTTCTTCGGGCATGAATGGATCCTCTAAAATACCTATTCGAAAAGCTAGCTCTTACTGGGCGGACCGCATGCTGGCAACTTCTCTTATCAGAATTTGACATCACCTATGTAACTCAGAAGTCAATCAAGGGACAATCACTCGCTAATCATCTTACCGAGAATTCTTTACCTGATCATGAGCCTTTGAGAACCGAGTTCCCTGATGAAGACATCTTGTTCATGACAGAGGATGACACAAAAGAGGCAGAAGAGTTATGGGTAATGCACTTTGATGGGGAATTGAATGCAGAAAGTCAAGGAGTTGACACTATTCTAATTTCACCAAAAGGTTCCCACGTACCAGTCTCCATCAAACTCAATTTTTCCTGCACAAACAATATGGCTGAATATAAAGCATGCGTAGCTGGATCACAAGCAACTCTTGATCTGAATGTAACTCATCTCAGGGTGTTTGGTGATTCACAACTGATAATATGGCAGACCAACAGAGATTGGAAGACAAAGGATGAAAAGTTAATCCTGTACCATGAACACCTCGAGGATTTAATAGCATGCTTCGAAGAGGTTACCTTCTCCTATGTCTTGCGAGCAAGGAATCATTTTGCCGACGCACTTGCGACATTAGCATCAATGGTTGAAATTCCTTACGGCGTTGAGATGTAGCCTATCTCGATCGGGTAGAGAAATGAGCCGACCTTCTGCCTCCAGATCGAGGAACCCATAAAGTTAGATGATGAGCCTCCATGGTTCTCAGACATCAAGAACTTTCTCGAAACATGTGCTTTCCCTGAGGGCACAACCAAGGCAGACATACGGACCATCCAATGTCTAATATCAAATTACGTCATCTATGGCGAGTGCCTCTACAAGCGATCATATAACAATATCCTACTCAGATGCTTGACTAAAAGTGAGGAGCCAATGTCATAAAAGAAATCCATGAAGGAGTATGTGGTGCCGACGTGAATGGACACATGCTCGCTAAAAAGATCCTACGGCAAGGGTAGTTTTGGATAACCATGAAAAATGGTTGTTGCAAGCACGTTCAGAAGTCCTACAAATGCCTAGAACACTCCAGTCTGATACATGCTCCAGCCATAGATCTACACAGCATGACCACTCCATGGCCATTTTCCCCTTGGTGCCTTGACATCGTTGAAAAGGTTAATTTGAAAGCTTTCAACAGACATCAGTTCATCCTCGTCACCGTCGAGCACTTCACAAAATGGGTAGAGGCAGTATTCTACACAAACATCGCAACCAGTCATGTTGAAAAATTTATCAAGAATAACATCGTTTGTCGATTTAGCATGCCTAAGGACATCATCACGGACAACGATACGACCTTCACGAACAAGCGCATCAGAGCCTTATGCGAGCAATACAAAATCGAACATCATCACTCATCACCATATAGGCCGCAAACTAATGAAGCCATCGAAGTAGCTAACAAGACACTTGTTCGAATCTTTGAGAAGATGGTTGTCACATATCGAGACTAGAGTAAAATGTTGCCATTTGTATTGTGGGCCTCCCAAATGTCGATCCATACCGCTACAGGGGCAACACCATTTTCTCTGGTGTATGGAACCGAGGCCATTCTACCAGTTGAGGTTGAAGTAGCTTCACTTCAGATCCTCATTGAGTCTGATTTATCGAAAGTCAAAAGAGAGAGATCCTATTACGAGCAGTTGGACTTACTCGATGAGAAAAGGCTCCTTGCTTTACGCCACACTCAGGTCTACCAAGGAAGGATTGAACGCGCTTACAACAAACGCGTTCTTGTTCAAGATTAAAAGGTGGGTGACACAGTACTAAAGAAGATCTTTCCCTCTCTCCACGCTGATCTGAGAGAAAAATTCAAACCCAACTGGGAAGGACCCTATGTCATCAGAGAAGTACTCCCCGGGTACGCGCTTCGTCTCACCACAATGGAAGGAGGTCACTTTCTCAAGCCGATCAACGCTAGATACATGCGACGATTCTACTCCTAGTCTCTTAGGGTAAGGTAAGTACTGATAAAAATAGATACGTGACTGCTTAAGGGCCCCTTAAATGAGGCCATCATTTCAAAGCCAAGTGGCCATACTCTTTGCTATAGCCATTGAGCCAATAGCATTCCTTTTGCAACTCCTAAAAAGAAAAAAAAGGTAGTGAAAATGTATAAACCAAACAAAAAATTAGAAAAGAGTTATCATAAAAATATACAAAACAAATTAGAAAAGCAAAACTGTAAAAAATGGAGGTCTGAAAAGAAAGCAAAAGGAAAAGTGAGAAAAATCATAGGGCATGTATAGTAAAAAATCTCCCATGGAAAAAGTGTATTACGGCATCTGGAACCCAATCAAGGAAAACATTTAAACCCAAGAATACCTTCAAAATTCATAACCTATTCCTTTTTAGCCCTTGACCATGATAATCCCTGTAGAAAACCCTCTTTAAGGTCTATGTCCAGTCATAATATCCTTTAAGTTAGTACGAGCTAAGCTGAGAGACAGTAAAATAATTCCATCCACCTGGCTATGATGGAATCAATGATCAATCACATAATTTACCATTTATCACCCTTAACTTAATGATGCTAGGCTTTAGTTTGCTACTAATGAGATATTGATGTACATATATTAAAGCTAGATAGTAAAAGAGAGCCTAAGTATTAATCTTAGTCAAAATGAACTCAAAGAGCAGTAAAAAAGACGATTGAGTGTAAAAGACAATTCTTCGCCTAATAAGAAATGAAGAATCGTGTTTTAAGATTGTGCGAAATAATATATTGAGAAGAGAGAAATCGTAATTTACGATTTTCTAAAGAAAAGTTGTATTAAGTAAAGACGATACAAGAGAAAGTGAAGAATCGAAATGAAGAATCCTTAGCTGAAAGCCTACTGAAAATAGAAAATCGTGATTTACGATATTCTAGAAAGAATAGAAAGAAATTATTATTTACGATTTCATAAAAATAGAAGCTTTCCACTGCTGCGAAACGTGAGATCTGTCATCGCCATGCATATTTTCATAAGTCTTTTACAATTATTAGTCTGACCGGCCATGGATCTAAGAAGATTGATGAAGATAAAATTCGAAGCACTCTGCTGCTGTTAATTAAAGAAAACTCTAGAAGCACATCAACTAAAGAAAGCAAGGACGAATAAAATTATGAATTAGAGTTATATTAGGATACTTTTATTTTAGTGGTTTCTCTGTAAACCAACTCCTTATGATCTATAAATAAGAGAGCTTGGCATAGAATAAGGATCGAAAAATTTCAACATCAATTGATGCCTGAGGTTGGATTTTCTTCCGATCAAAGTAGTGTAAAATAGTTAAAATAGATAAGATATAAGAGGTTTCTCAAGAGAAATTGACGACTGCGATTGAGTGCTGAAGATTAGTGTAGATATCTGTATTTTCTCAGGAGCAATTGACGATTACGGCTGATGGGTGAAGGATATATTTTACTTTACTTTTTAGTTTAGGTTTATTTGATTTGTAAAAATCTCCAAGTTTTGATTTGAATTGACGACTCAGGTTAGAATTTGCAGATTCGTGTAACGGTTTTACTTTTCCATCTTCAATTTTCTAAGGTTTGATTGACGCCTAGATTTTAGGAAGTTGTTTATTAGATTAAATCTATATTGATATGATCTTATACTTGATTGACGACCAATGCTAGGAGAATAGAAATATAGTGTAACGGTACTATTTAAATTTATAAATATTCGAAAGCTAAAGATTAAGATTGACGACCATAATTTGAAGAAGGAGGATTAGGATTTCTTTTATACACTTTAGATTAAAAAACCATTCTTTTATTCATATTTCTCCAGTAGATTAGATATTAAAGATAAAGAGAAGTTTTTAAAGATAAGGATTTGAATAAAAGATAAAACTAAAGAAATAATTAGATAATAAACTTCCTTGTGAGAACAATCCTATGCTAGTACTATAATTTCCATTGTGCGCTTGCAATAGGTTAAGACTTGAATTTAACATAAATATATACATCAATAAGGAGCGATCAATCGACATCTATGTCGTGGCCTTTAGAGAAAAGAAAAAGAAAAATATACGAGCTCAAAGCAAAGAGAACGTTGTGAAAACTTGCAAGGGGGCCACGAGTAAAAAGAGTGAGCTTGTGTGGACCGGGTGAAAACCTGAAAAGGCGCTTGGGGTAAAAATATAAAACTCATGGACGTAGTGAAAACCCAAAAGGGCACTATGGGTAAAAAAAGAGGGCGACAACGGGCATAGCGAAAGCCCATATTGGATGCTATGAGTTAAAATGCTCAAAGAAAAAAAATAAAAGAAAAAAAAGAGAGATTAAAAGAAAAGAAAAATCAGTTACTTCTTCGGTTAAACATTTTTGGGCTATCTAGTCTTCAAATCCGGCCGCTTGTGTTAGCTCAAGTTGGGTCCTGATCAGATAGAGTTTCAAGTTGCACCATCAAACGTATGACCTATGGCAAGGATCAAAGGTTAACTCAATCTAAAGGGATTAACGTTCCAGCCTTAGTAAAATTCGAATTCTCTCCAGGCCCAACCACACGAGCCGGGTTCAACTATTCTCAAAATGGGACTTGATTGCCTCCTCTCCCGATTAAGGCATCAATAAAAAAATAGAAAAAAAAATAATAACAAAAAATCTTATTTTGTATAAACCTCAGCACTTGAAAAAATCAAAAAAAGCAAAAAAGAGAAAAGATAAACACAAAAAAATTCAGATTTTGCGCTTTGTAGAAACCTTGTAAATACTCTCAGCCATGACACTTGAAACCAAAAAAGAGATAAAACAAAATGCATTCAAAATCCAAAAAAAATTCCATTAGGATGTTTTCGATACCCTTTTTCCTTTGTATTTGAAGTATGTGCATGTCAAGTCCATAAGTCACGCATCCGACAAAGGAGCACTTTTTTTACGAGCATTATGACCACTTCAATCAAAACAGCCCTCATAACCTTTTCAAACCCTTTGGAAACAGCCCTAACCTTCTCAAACCCTTAGAAAGCCTAAAATAGACTCATAGAACCTGTTTCAAACCAATCAAAATAACTGATAAAAAGAGGAGTGCAAAAGTTTTCACAGATAGTTTCCCAACCTAAGGCC
The DNA here is from genome assembly GCA_021018995.1 of Chloranthus sessilifolius. NCBI lineage: Eukaryota > Viridiplantae > Streptophyta > Magnoliopsida > Chloranthales > Chloranthaceae > Chloranthus > Chloranthus sessilifolius. The sequence goes on along the minus strand of CM037593.1, from coordinate 44,324,425 downwards.
TATACCATTAGAAAGTAGATGTTCTCAGCTTTCCAACGTGCCAAGAATCACCTAATTTGGAGTTGTACATCAAAAGTTATGGCAATTTGAAAAATATGAATTTGTGCAGGAAATTGTAAAATCGGATCCTAACTTCTCAAAATTGAGAAAAAACCATTTTGCTTAAAAATGGTTGATTTTTGAATTGGGTATTTGACTTGTGGACCATCCCAAGGCTTGGGGTTTGTTTCCTTAGGATTCTTATGCCCCCAATAAGCTTTGAAAACTATCCTTTTCCCACTAAGTCATCACCCCATCATCCACGATTAAAACCTAACTCCCTCTTCTCCAAGATCTTAAAAACCCCAAAAACCTTAGATTCACTATTATCTAATTTCTACACCAATTAAAACATTAAGAACCCTCCCTAATCACCTCTCCATCTAAAAATAGAGCCCCCCTTCCTCTTGTTTAAGCCACTTGAAAAATCTCCAAAGGAGAGGGAAAACTCTAGAGAATTCCCTCCCCATTTTCAAGCCCTAATCTTTCCAATCTTTGAAGCCCATCCTCTCCCTCATACCATCACATCCTCCACCATTAATCTATCCTTTTTAAAGCTTTGAAGCCTTAGCCTAGATCATTATCATACCCTCATACCTAGCCTTCCAAACCTTCAAGCCTTAGAAGTTAGAACCATGCTCTAACCATTGTGCTATCAGAAGCTCATCAAAATCGGGCACCCACATGGAGATCCACGGCGGTGCAACAAGGGCCTGAGAGCTCTGACTCTTCCCTCTATTCCAATACCTTCTTTATTTGCTTTTACTCTATCCTAGAATTTGAGCTGTTATGTCGTCGAAATTTTGGTGATTGCCGGGAGCTCAAATAGTTACCTTTGATCTCATTGTAGTGATTGTTGGGGCTTTTTATGCGTTCTTTTAGTTTTGGGCGTACGATCACTTCACTTTTCTTTGCACGTGGATCCCGATGGAGGTTGATTTTACATTCCCACGAATGCATTTATGGAGGATAGAGCTGGGGCGCCGCTACTGGTCTTCGGATCTTTAGACTGCGCTTGGTTTTTTTGAGGATATGTATGCAGGGTAGGTATATGTCATCATGTGCGCTTTTCTCTATTTTTATCTTGAGCTTTAGGTCCTAAAGTTTTACTAATGGGTTGGATTGCTTATTTGGCTGTAGGTGATTTGGAGGCCATATGCGGCCGAGGAGGATGCCGATGTGCTAGTGATACGATCTGGTCGACCCTTCTTTGACGTGGATATCTGGGCCCATTGCTTTGAGAAGGTGGAGAGGATCCACCCATCCTGGATGACACGTCAGTTGGGGCTCCCTCAGGGAGTCCTTCTGGAGATTCACCACAGGTTGGTGAGGAGGATGACTGATCCCCCTGGTCGGGACTTCACGAAACGGATGGCGATTTAGATGAATGATTTCAGAGCTGGGGGACCAGGGTGACGAGGGCGCGCGATGAGGCGGATGCCTGAGAGTTTGTGAGATGGTTTAGGGCCTTGAGCGGTGGCCGACTCTTCACATGTTCCTTCCATGAGAGTGGCTCTTTTGTCGTTGGTGGTCCTGAGTCAGCGTCGGTGTTGAGGGAGAGAGTGGTTGGACTAGAGTAGGGCCATCCGACCGCGGGTGTGTGCAGAGCGTTAGACACCTTTCATAGGGCGATGGAGTGGATGAGGTGTGCTCCTCGTCTTGATTAGGAGATGTTGTGTTCCCTAGCTACCTCAGTTTCTCAAGCTAGGGCAGCGGAGGATGAGTTGAGAGTTCAGCTAGTGGAGACTCAGCGATTCCTGGTGAGTTAGTTTATTCAGCTAGTTGTTTATATTATATTGACTCAGTTTTTGGTTGTCTTGATATAATCATTCTGTCTCGCTCCCTTTTTTGTCAAACTGAGAGGGAGGTTGAGGTTGCCAATCAGGCGGCGATGGTGGAGTTGTTATGCAATCAGCAGCAGGCTGGCCGAGAGGTAGAGGCCAGTCAATGTTCTGAGATTGATCGATTGGTAGGTGTTTGTCTTGCTTTATAAATTGTTAGTACTTTGTTGAATTCTATTAAGTCTGATGCGTTTGTTAATATTTGCAGAGGGTGGAGCTTTCTGCCGCTAGGGCTTCTGCTCACACATTCAATCCGTCTTCAGTTGCCTCTTCGAGTCAGGAGGATTCGACGATGACTCAGCTTCGGACCGAGCTAGAGCATTGGGTGAGTTTCTTCGATTTCTTGAGTTATATGGTTTAGTAGTTTGTCGAGGTTATGTGTTGTGTTTTACTTTGCTTAATAGTTTACTAACATTCTGTGGCGTTTCAGCGTCAGGTTGCTGAGGATCTCCAGTCGAGGGAGGCAGTAGTTGCTTCCTTGCGCCCAGAGAGCTAGGTATAGCTATCGGTTTGATGTTGTTTAGTTCAGGTTGCTCCATTTATTTTATTCTGACATGTTTTGTGTTGGTTTGTTTGGTTCTTGTGTAAGTCGTGCCTGACTCTGCTCCCGAGGCTCCCCCTCAGGAGTCTACTCCTGCTCCTTCCCAGGTGTGATTTAGTTAGTGCATTTATAGTTTATTCATCATCATTTTTTGGGTGTAGTATTATTTGATATATTTATTTGTTCACGTCGCAGCCTTCACGTTCGGTGTTCCTTCAGTTGCTCCAGTTGACCCGGTGACTGCTGCGACTGCTGAGCACCTCCTTCGAGAGAGGGCGGATCTAGCACTTCTTGTCTTCTTCAACTTTTCCTTTCTCTGTGAATATATCGGTTTCTTAACTTGGCGTGGTCGTGCAGACTTGTCAACTTGAGGAGTCACGTCTGGAGGTAGCGCGAGCACATGTTACTCCGGGGGTGAGGCAGATCCTTGGCGATACACACAGTCGTGAGGACCTACTAATAGATATGATTGTTGCATAGGGGACTCAGCTCGAAGCACTGGAGGCGGCACGTTGGACGGTGCAGGTAGAGATGTAGGCGATGATAGATCGGCTGCAATATCGTTTGGTGAGGAGTGAGCGGGGAGTGCGTGGGATGGTTGGTCAGCTCGCCTGGTCAGGGTCGGTGGCCATAGGCTCTCAGGCTGGGCAGTCCCATCGTACGACACATGAGCATGTCAGGATTATGTTCGTGAGGACTCTGTTATTCAGGAGTTAATTGCTGGGTGTCCTTCCCGCTCTCGGTCGAGACAGACCGCTAGTCAGGCGAGTGAGGGAGGTTCCGTTGCGGGGCCTCCTCATTTTCGAGATTATCCACTAACTCCGAGTGCTGGGCTCTCACTTTCGGAGGACTGGACTCCTGATCTTCAAGCCGACGACACTGGGGATAGTGGCGACGGACCATCCCAGAGGCGGCGGAGGGAGTAGTTATATATTTTTTATTCGTTGTATATACAGCGGGTATGCCCCCGGTGACGGATGTAAAAAGATTTTAACATATATATATATATATATATGGAGGTATATTTTTGGCTCAAATGTACCTAATTCGGCTTCTCCCTTTGTGTTACCGCTCATACTTTATCTGTTTGTCCTTGATACGGTCAGCTGTCAGTGGGGCCTGAAAGCTGCTTAAATCGTCCCAGTGATAGTTGAAGGCCATTTTACATCTGCACATGAGGAGTACGACTACTAGTAATTTTATTTTCCCCCTTGCTGGTTGTCAAGGGGGGAGGTATCTCAGACCGGGATCAGGTAGTGAAAGATATAAGTTTTGTCCCTCTTTTGTTCTTTCTTTTTTTTTTTTTTTTTTTCTTTTCTTCAATTTTATACTATTACCAAGGAAAAGGAAAATAATGCAACATGGAAAGCAAATAATTGAAAGAAAATAAAAAAAAATGCCCCAGTGTAGGAGCGTAGTATCTTCGGTAGCATTCCTTGGGCGATAAATTCATTGTCCTGCATCTTCTTTATGAGCAAGCAAGAGCCTTTGATGCGATTCTTAAAAAAATACCCCAGCGTCAAGGTGCAATGGAGCTTTTGTGGGTTTTCGATAAATATGTTGGGTCTATAGGGAGCCATGCGTGTATGGTGAGTTAGTTTTGAAGAAACATCCGTTGACACTGTTATCAAACCAGGGGAGTTGTTTGTTTTTGGTTATATCAGCTGTATATCAGAGATCTACCTTTGGTGGTGATCATCCTATCCCATACTCATTATTCTGGAGGAGTGCGGTAGGCATAGTAGGTGATTTCATCAATTGCCATTCATTATTTTTCAGTTTCACTTCTAGAAATATCCGAGAGGCTTTTGATTTATCGTCTGAAAAAATAAAAAAGTGGAATAGGGGTAAGGGTCAGTGACGTGGGGGAATAGTTTATATCTAACGCTTTCTAAAAGAGATGAATAACAATTTTTTTCTCAGAGTGGGTACAGGATGCCATGATTGAGCTCTTCGTCACGTTTCGGTACCATCAAAGTCTCACATTCTATGGTTAGTAGGAGTTTATCCTCCTCCTGCCACCTTACGACGACATCTAATAGTATTAAGACATCAGGGGTGCCCTCACATCTTACTTATACATTTCTAGTAGAGTTATCAGAGATGTCCTCACAGCCTGCTTATGCTTCCCTGAGCTCATTGACTGGTTCATTTGTCGTATTGCTCTGATTCGATTTTTTTTGTATATATATTTTTTGAAAGCAATCTGCTAACATAAGAATTGTGAGTTTTGATTGAACCTAGCATCTTCATTTTTTGTTCTCTAACGTCTCCTCCAATGGCGAGGAAGGGGAATGAGAATCAAGTGTTACTTATGCTTTTGAAAGAGGTCAGGTATGTTACTAGTCTTTTGGTCATATTGCCAGAATAAGAAGGTGGGCAATAAATCAGAAGTCGTAAGGATATTCTGGGAATTGAAAACGTATGACCAACAAGTGAGTCATGACAACTACGAGGGCGATGGATATAAGTATTTGACTACGAGATGTGATGGTCACAGGGTTAAGGGTAGTATTTTCAGAGGTACATGACATTACAAGTGCTATGGAGTTCTTTCCCATCTTGGTTCACCAACTTGTATGCATTCCCTGGATATACGACGGCTATAACATATGGGCTCTCCTAGTTCGATTTGAGTTTTCCCTTTAGATGGGCGTGTTTGGAGGGCATGATTTTCTTCAAGACTAATTCTCCAATGTTGAAAGTTCGCTCGAGGAATTTCTTATCATAAGCCTTGACCACTCTCCTCTGATATACCTGAGTGTGGTCAGCTGTCCTTAAATGCGTCTTGTCAAGTTGCTCTAGCTCGATGAGCAAAGCAATTCTCCTTTCATCTAAGGATAGCTGATCATCAAGTTGAATCCATAAGGATGGTATCTATATCTCATTGGGTAGGACTGCCTCCATCTCATATGTGAGGAGGTAAGGAGTTTGGCTAGTTGCCGTACGAATAGAAGTCCTATAAGCCCATAGTGCTTCTGGTAATCGTTCAAGCCTGTCGGTTCCGTTGCTCATTTCCACTGTGCGTTTCAAAATTCAAATAAGAGTTTTATTCGTAGCTTCTGCTTATCCATTTCCCTAAGGGTAGAACGGTGATGAGTGATGTAGATCGATGCCGAACTTCTTGCACACTTTCTTCATCTTTTCTGCAATGAATTGTGGTCCGTTGTTGGTGACAAACATCCTGGGTACTCCAAACTAGGTGATAATATTCTGAATGATAAACTTTACGAGTGTCGAAGCAGTGATTCTGACATATGATTCAGCTTCTGCCCATTTGGTGTAGTACTCGATTGCTGTGAGGATAAATGAGTGCTTGTGAGTGTTCCCAACTGTGTCTGTGAAAGGGTCGATGATGTCGAAAGCCCACATTGAAAACGGCCATGGTGAAGTTATGGGGTTCAATGCAACTGATGGAGCTTTGATTAGTATGACGTGTTCTTGGCATTGTTTACAGCATTGGACATCAAGGTGGCAATCTCTTATCATTATCGACCAAAAGTAGCCTTGTCGTATAATTTGATCCGTGAGTCTCTGTCTACCAGCATGGGCACCACAGGCACTAGCGTGGTCTTCTCTGATGATATATTATCCTTCGGTTGTCGTAATATATCGTAGCAGTGCTCCTTTAGTGAAGGCTTCCTTGTATAGTATCTCGCCTATGAAGCGGCATCTGGCATATCGATTCCTTATAGTCTTCCACTCGATTTTCGTGGCATATGAAGGGACGTGTTGATGCTTGAGGAAGTTCCATATGCCGAAGTATCATGGTTGTCCATCGCCAGTTGATGATTTCTCAAATCTAAAAGTTACGACGATAACCTCTATTTTGGCAGGGCTTCTTAGATTGATCACTTCATTTCGTTCTTGGGTCCTAGGGAGGACTGGTTATTTTTGCTTAATTGTCCATGCTACCTCGTGAGCGGGCACTATCAGCTTTTCGATGAAGAAGGATTTAGTACTTCGTCCAATTGGTATCTGGATGACTAAGGCTAATGTAGAAAGGGAATCCGCGAGCTCATTTTCTAGTCTAGGAATGTGTGTGAAGGAAATTCTGTCAAATTTCTTTATCAGGTATTGGGCTGTTTCTAGGTACGCCATTAGTCTTCTCTCCTTGGTCTTCCATTCTTCAATGACTTGTGATATTACGAGTTTGGAGTCGCCGATGATTTTCAACTATTTGATGCCCAATTGCAATGCTGCTTGTAGTCTAGCTATGAAGGCTTCATATTCTGCGACGTTATTAGTGACGAGGAAGTCTAGTTGAAAGGCTTTAGGTATGATAACTCCTTCTGGGCTTAGTAGGACTATTCCGATGCTTTTCCCTTTATGGTTGAGAGCACCGTCAAAATAGAGTGTCCATGAGGTCTTATCGGACTTCATCGGGGAAGTCAGCGTGTATGGGCTCGTTGCTTGGAAGTGGGAGATATGCAAGGTAATCGGTGATTGCTTGTCCTTTGACTGATTTCTGCATGACGTAGGTGATGTCAAACTCTTGTAGTAGCATATGCCAGCGAGTGATCTTTCCAGATGTAGCAGGCTTCTTGAATATGTAGTTCAGTGAGTCCATGCGTGCTAATACTAATATCTTATGCACTTCGAAGTAGTGTCATAGTTTTGTACAGGCCCACACCAGTGCGAGGCATGTCTTCTCCATTGAAATGTATTTCCGTTCATATTCGACCATCGTCCTGCTGAGGTAGTAAATGGCCTTCTCTCTCTTGTCATCTTCTTCATCTTGTCCCAAGATTACCCCCATTGCTTCCTCATTGGCTGACACATAGAGAATCAGGGGTCTTTTGGGAATTGACTGGGATAGTATTGGCGGATTGAGGAGGTACATCTTGATGCTGTTGAAGGCTAGTTGACACTTGTAGACACCCAAATTTGGCCCAAGGCCTTATCGAAACATATATCAAGAGAGGCGCATTTATGAGCTTTTGATGACATATATGGAACCTTTAGGAATCACCCTAAACCCTTAGGAATCACCCTAGATCCCTTAGGAACTTACCCTAGATCCCTTAGGAACCTACCCCGAACCTTTAGAAACCAATCCCGACCCTTAGAACCCATTTCTAACCCTAAACCTAACCTTCCTAGGCAATGGATGAAGAGCGGTGCACCATGACTAGCTGAGGTCTTCTACTGATATCAAATAATATACCAATAGAAAGAGAACTTCTCCAGCTTTCCAACGAGCTAAGAATATCCTCAATCGGAGTTATATAACAAAAGTTATGACATTTTGAAAATAGTACAGTTTTACAGGATTTTGGCTTGGCACAACTAATAGTTGCGCCAGTTTTAAAGTGAACCACACCCCTCGCGAAGCCAACTTCCAGGCTACTGTACAAAACTGTTTTACTGTACATTTACCTGGCACAACTAATAGTTGTGCCAGACATATGAACAATGACCTCTAGTTTTTGCCTCAAAAATCGAGATTGAGGTTTGACTTGTTGACCACCTTGATCTTTGAGGTGCGTTTTGCTAGTTCTGTTGCACCATTTTAGTGCCTATTTGCAACCCTTAAGTGATTTGAAACACTAACCTATCATCTACCATTAGAACCACCTTCACACCTTTCCAAGCTCTCAAAATCCTAGGAAACCTTAGATTAGAGATTATCTTATTGCTAAACCCAATTAGCATCTAAGTAGCTCCCTAATCCACCCATTGCCTATAAATAGAGCCCCCCTCCCCTTGGATTAAAGGTTGAGAAAATTACCTAAGAGAGAAAGAGCTTAAAGTAAGAAGATCTTTCTCCCTTTGGTGCACCATTCCCATGCAAAATTCAGAATTTCAAAACCTCCTTTGAGTGATATTTTTCACCTTAGATCCCTTAGTTTAGGTATATGCTACCCATTTACCTTCCCTCTCTATCTCCTAGCTAGCAAGCCTTAGAGGTTAGAACCCCATTCTCTACCATTCAAGCCTTCGAAAGCTCATCAAAGCAAGATAACGCAAGGCTCCTCAGCAGTGCTACAAGGGGCTTCGGCTCTCCCCTTTCTTCTCCTATCTCTTCTTTAGCTCTTCTAATCCTCCCATTTATGCCATTACGCCGCTAAATTTTCGGTAGGAACGAAGGGGCACAAATAGGATTTAAGGCCCATGTGGGCAAGAGGAAGTCATTTTCTTTTCTTTTACTTTACTTTTGTTTTGGCCATTAATAGAGATCGTATTAAGCCGGTTGATCGGGTGCCTAACACCTTCCCGATCAGTAACCGAAGCCCCTACCCAAGAGCCTTTGGTGTGGACCAGATTCAAAGTCATATTTTTAGCACTTCGATGCTTATAAAAATGAACTAAGTTTCCCAGGACACCAAAAGCTTCGGGTGGCGACTCTATATTTTTGTTAGCGAGCGCATCGCCGCGACGGGATAGTCATGAATCCCACAGTTGCAAAGATGGCGACTCTGCTGGGGATAGCTTTTAGAGCTTCTTCTTGAAATTTGGCCATTAATTTTTATTTTACTAACCATTTTTACTATTTTTTTGCTATTTTTTTTATTTTCTCACCCCTACTTTCCCGTCATTAACGAGCCTTAGCCGATTGACGGGCCTACATGCGCATTGTCTTTTGATTTTCTTGCTTTTCTGTCATTTTAGTGCCTTAGCCGATTGGCGGGCCTACTTGCGCATTATCTTTTAATTCCTTTAATTTTCCATCATTTAAAGTGTCTTAACCGATTGGCGGGCCTACTTGTGTAAATATATTCCGCCAATGGACGCCGGCCCGTAGTGGCGGCACAGGGTCATCACCCTCAGTCTTTGAACTAAAGAAAACTTCCATAAAAAAAGGCTCTGAAAAAATTAAAATTGAACCAAGAATAGGGAGCTTAATTAATTTGTTTTTGCGGGTTAGATTTTTTAAAAGAGTTGGGTTATTAGGTAAACATACAACCACTTGGGCCTTATTATGGCAGTAGCCCCTAGTGGTGATAATCCAGAAAAGTCCCAGCCCACCTAGTATCTGAGAAGGCACTTGTGCCGGAGGTATATCGGGTGGGTTCCCATTCCTAAGCTTAAAACCCTTGGGGAGTGCACTAGCGAGTTATACCGGGCTCAAACCTTTAAGATTCAGTGAGGAGAGAATCGATCATATAAAGTCAAGTAGTTCTCGGAAGCCCGACTTCCACAGAAACCCAAAACAGACCCATTTTCAGGCTGCTGTTCCTTGCTGTCTTAAGTTCTGGACCCTCATTTTTGCCTGGCGCAAGTATTAGTTGTTCCAGTGTAAAAATCCCAGATTTATAACTGGCGTAACTATTAGTTGCGCCAGCTTTAAAGCCGCCAATTTTTACCTTGGCGCAACTAATTGTTGCGCTAGTGTAAAAAAGGGGCCCTGCTAAATTGGCACAGGTATTAGTTGCGCCAAGCCTACCTAGACATCAGCAGCCCAAAATCTGAGGCTCTTCCACATCCCAAGTCTCCCGATTAGTGTGTTTAGTGCCTTTGTTTGGGCCCCGCCATCTCCGACACCCAATACGCCCCAGTCGGTCAAAAGAAGGTAACTTCTTTTTGGCTCATTCCGGGGGATCGGGTTGTTTGCCTCAATATCTGTGCCTTCAATAGATCGAAGGTCCTCCTTTGATTCTTCCGAAGTGCATCAGAGTCATCGCCGTGAGACTTAAATTAGGGTACGAAAGCCACCCGAGAAGGGAATTCCAAGGCCTCGAAACCTTTGTTTTATAAAATTTTCTCCAAAAATTAAAAATTAAAAAATAAAAATCAAATCAAAACCTAAAAATAGAATCTTTGTGGTGCCGGCACAACGACATCATCTTGCCCTCCGTCGTCTCGTAGGGAGAGAAGGAGGAGGATTTTTGGGCCTTATCCAAGGCACCCTTACCCAACCCGTTCCCTTAGAATGTCGTGGGTAGTGGACCCAGCTTACGCCGATTTTGACTCATCCCCGCCACATTCTCCAAGCCATTCCCATTCGGGAGAAGTCTTTTCCGCCATCCCTCTCACCCAATCGCCCTTTACCATTACCAGCCCATTTGGTGCCCCCATTTTCCTAATCGCTACAACCCCAAAACGTCCAAAGTCCAATCCCCAACTCCCCATCTTTTGCACAAACTATGCCCATACGAAATTCGGCACATTTTCCATCCACTTCCATGCCAAATCCTATACATTCCCCATCCACATCCATGCCCCATTTCCCATCTTCCCCCTATAGGCCCGATCCACCCACATTCACATATACCACTTCCGCCTTATCCAACCCCCCACAAATCCCCCCATCTATCCGGGTCATGCCCATTTTTACTGAGGCCATGCCCATTTTTTCATACCCCTCCACACCATACCCCCCATCATCCCAAAACATACCCAATACATTCCTTCATCCCTCCAATCCACCCCATATTCCATCACTTACCCAGGTCATGCCCGATTTTATCGGGGCCATGCCTAATTTATCCTCCACATCCATCCCATCTATACTCCATCACCCCTTAAATCCACCATCTCTATCCGACCCTCCTTCCATAACCATGATGGAGGAGATGTTCCAAGCCTACTCCATGTGGAAGGCTTCCCAAAATGCCTCCTCTCCTCCACACTCCACATCCATGGACCCATCCCATACCCTAGCCAATCTCCATGCCTCATTCCCCCATGACCCCTATCAACCCCCCATAATCCACACCACCCAAACCCCCATTATCCACATGCCCCATGGCCCAAACCTCCATTTCCCACATGTCCTAAGGGCCCATGACCCAAACCCACCAAGGGCCCATGATCTAGACCCGCCATGGGCCCATGGCCCAGACCCATCAAGGGCCCAATGGGCCAGACCCATCAAGGGCCCATGAGCCAGATCCACCAAGGGTCCATGGCCCAAACCCACCAATGGCCCATGGCCCAAACCCTCCAGAGCCTAATGGGCTATACCCATCAAATCCTAATGGGCTAAGATCCTCCAAATCCCTGGCCCTTTACCCAAACCCAACAAGGCCCAAACCTTGAGGCCCCACACCCATACCTTCCACAATACCCCCAACCTTCCACCCACCCCCAGCCTCCACACCCAGGTCAAACCCATGCCATATTCCAAACCCAATTTTCCCATGGCCCCATACCCCAAGACCGGCTTCAAACCTTCCCTCCTGCCTAATGGCCTCGCCAAGCCCCACCCCAAAACCCAACTTTCACTCATCCCATCATCCAACAAACTATCCCTCATTCCCAATGGACTCACTCGACCCCCACTCATGTCATTCCCATTTAGCCCGTGCAACACCAACAAGAGAATCCCGCCCTCACTGCAGATTATGCCGACCAACAGTATGAAGAGGACTAGATTAGGAATAATGGGGCCTATGGTGGGGCATTGACCAACCTTAACCCCCTCCCATCATTCCCCACCCCCTGACAGCACAAAGCGAGATCCAACTAGCTGTCGAGAAAATGACCCCTGTATCCAAATAGTCAGAGCAACTGAAAGAACAGTTGGACAAGATATAGAAGCAGTTGATGAAAATGGGTGGTGCTGAGATCCATGCCATGAACTTCACAGATCTATATCTGTTTGCTGAGGTCCCCTTGCCCCCCAAATTCAAAATGCCGACCTTCGACAAATACAACAGCACCGATAATCTAATAGCACACCTGAAGTCCTACCGTGGAGACATGTGCCAATATGGAGGAGACGAAAGACTGTTGATAAAAGTCTTTCAGAAGAGCTTGACCAGTCCTACTTTGAGATGGTTCACATCTTTGGAACCATCTATGATGAAGACATGGAAGGACCTGACGCACCTGTTCTAAGAACAATATGTCTATAATATAGACATTGAGCCTCGCAAGTAAGATTTAGCCCGATTAAAGCAGAACTCTAATGAAACCTTCAGTGACTATTTGGGGCAATGGAGAGCACTAGCAGCTCAAGTCAAAAACAGGATACCTGACGACGAGTAGATAGAAATGATCTCAAAGAATACCCTGCCAGTGATCTTAGATTTTCTTGTATACCAGTAGCAGTTCAGCTTTACTGATTTGGTAAGAAACGCCAACCGCTTGTTGCTATCTTCTAAGTGTGCATGATTTATTTGTGTTTTCAAAAACAGACTTGCAAATAATGAATTGTACTGAATTTGGAAAACTAAAAAGAATAAAGAAATATCAGCACAGAGAGAAGTAAATTAGCCTGCAAGATCAGGGCCAATTGTAGCAAGTTTTAAATGTAAGTGAGTAAAAGATCGTCCACAGAGAATTTATTTAAAATGTAAGATAAACCTCTAGATCTGAGCTACCAGATCTGGCCTCTGATCCTATCTACAAAGCACATAAGATGGGAGGTTGAATTTGTCACATTAACTAAATGATAAAAGTAAAGATTACACTAAATGATAAAAGTAAAGATTAAACTAAATGATTCAGAGCTGAGTTGGGGAGATTTTGATGTAAATTAATAAGAATGGAGAAATAATATCTAACTTTGATTTGGTTCTTGGAACAAAATGAGAATAAATGTAGATCAAATGGGAGATGATCCAATCTTCATCTGGCTACAAGCACAGATGCAAGAGGAAGTAATCTAACTCAAGGATTAGAGTTAAACTTATGGCTATGGTATGTCCACAGACCATCCAATAATCTTTAATCTGAACCCTCAATTCAGAACAAAAAACACTACTACAAATGATGTGAAAGATTAGGTTACAAACACTAATTCCCACAGGGATAATGAATCAAGGGAAATTGCTTGAAAAACAGTAAATCTAAAGGAGTCTAGTGCAATAAGGAGATCATAGGGAACCCTCAACACGAATCCAATTGAGAACGTACGGTTCACAGCAACCTTTTCAAATTCACCATTACAATTACAGAGCATAGCTTAAACAACTCTCGGATTTGTAGTCTTGGATACAATTCTCACGTGAAGTACAGAGACATCTCACAGCTCTCAGTTACAAATAAAAGTTAGGATATTACAGAAATTTCAGATAAGCTATCTGAAATGGAAATGAGGCAATAGAAATGAAACTCAAAATCTGGATACCCAAATTGGGCAAATGGTTCATCTATTTATAGTTTCCCCCAGGTCTAGCTCAGACGTGTATCGACCAATCAGAATTGGTCAGATTTGTATCAACCAATGGTAGTCAAGCACGAGGATCCAGATCTATTTTGGCCAATCAGAATTGCTTGATTTGGTTCAGCCAATCAGATGACAGAAGCATCAATTCTGTTATGTAACTCAAAAATCTGTTAGAACTTCTAGAAGTTCCCGCCAATTGATTTCATCTTCGGGCGCTCACATGGGGTGGAATATGCCTTTGCTTCATGTTCAGAATCTTCTGAAATGTCCTTAAGTTTTTAAATGCATTGGGGTGCGTGCAAAAGATTACTGAATTACCCTTGCAGACGCTAGGAATCTCCAGAATACCATTTCGCATAGTTTGGGGAACTTTTCGCAAGGTACTGTGACTTCTGAAGCTCTTTTCGCAAAGTTCAGGTTCTATTCGCAAGGAGTTCTCTTCTTTTTGAATAGGTCAGACATCCTTTCGAAGAGTTCAGGTGCTCTTCGAAAACTAAGCCTGGAGCTTTTAGTTCTTTTCACAAAGTTCAGGTTCTTTTCGAAATGTTCAGAATCTTTTTGAAAAGCACTCTGTAGTGCATTCTTCTGTTTGAATTGCTCCACATTTCTTTTTTGGGTTGAGACCAGGTCTTTGCCTCTTCAGTTCAGACATTTTGATAGCTAGTGAGGTTGTCCCTTCTCTTTCTTCCTTTGGATCAACATGGATCATCATCTTTTTGGCACTTTTAGGCCGCTTTCATGGTTAAGCCTGTCTTTATTGTTAGCTGTAATACAAGCACTTAAAACACTTATTTAGTTCTCTTAAGGGTCTATCAAGGCCCAGGTTAAAGGGTGAAACATAGTATTTTCTAGTTCTCAACACCGCTGTGAGGACGCCATCAGGGAAGGACGGTTGAACAAGAATGCGTCCGGGGGGCCCGATGGGGTTAGAAAATTTATTGAACAGAAGAATGATAGGAGGACAGGGGCAGAGGTGCAAAATGTTGCAAACACCCGACCCAACAATAACAATGTAGCCCTGTTCTAATTCTAAGTAGCACAACCAGGGCCAGTCAGAACTGAGCAGATACAAAGGACAAGGAATGGGCAAGGAATGCAAATGACTCCTGAACAGAGGAGACCCTGCTATGACCGAGTGTTTATGCCTCTGGGGCAATCACTAAGTGTACTTTTGCCTTTATTAATAGAAAAGGGATTAGTTACTATCCGTCAACCGCAACCTCCTCCTCACCCGATCCCAAAGAACTATCCTAAATACCCACTGTAATTTTCATCAGGGTCCGAGTCACCCGACTGATTGCTGCTTCCTATTGAAGCATGCGATCCAAGATTTAATCGATGCTGGGAAGATCATTCCCCTAACACCTTGTCAAGCAAACTAGCACGTAAACATCCATCAAGTGCCGCTGCCCCCACATCCTACCGGAGGAGCAGGTCTCAGACCCATCATCGGGATGGTAGAGGAATATGAGGAGGAATTTGAGTTTGACCCGTCCGATTACATCAATGATCGGGAGAGCTATGTAGCACCATTGGCGAGAAATGTCGAAGAAAGGAATATCGGTATAATTGAACCACTGACTTTATCGATTATTTCTCCAACCCGACTCCACAAATTGAATATTTGGATCTCAGGACATACTTTTCATCACCCACACCCATCAATTATGTGCACATAAATGCATATCAACCATACACCACCACCCCCATTAATTATCTAATAAGCTAACAGGCCCCCAATCCTCCACCGCCAATAAACTACCAATGGCCTACACCCACCCCATTACCCCCAGTCCAATCACCTGCAAACTCCACCACCCCCATCAATTACCTAATGGCCCATCAAACCCCAGATCCCCTGCCAGCACTTATTAGCTACCAATGGGCTACTTTTACTCCTTTTCCCCCAGTACCACCACCCTCAAGCTTCATCACCCCCATTTGGCCCAATTTGACCACTCAACCAGCTATTATAGAGGTAAATCAAGTGTTACCCACACCTCCTGAGCCCGCAGTGCAAGTGCCTCCGGTACCGACAACTATACCGTTTCAGATATCAGGACCGACCTATGATCCTTACCAGGTCCCGCTGAGTTATGAACAAACAGATGTCAACATTGGCAGCCACAGAGGAGGGGCAGTAGACTTTTTCATACGAACTGGGAGGATATCAAAGGAGCCAGAAGCACCAGCAATGGCACAAGCCCAACCAGAGGGGAAGAAAGATAACACAGTGAACCCATTCGAGAACATGAGTCGAGAGCATATACTAGAGACTCAGCTGAGAAGAATGACTACCCAAATAACTGTATGGGATCTATTAATAACGTCTCTACTCCATTTCCAAGCATTAATGGGGGCATTAAAGAATGCGCATGTGTCACTTCAAGTTAGCCCAGAAGAAGTCGGGCAGATAATTGACCAAGTGATGGCTCCGAATGCCATTTCATTTTTTGATGCTGACTTATCAGAGGAAGGAGGTAGCCACTCGAAATCTTTGAATATAACCGTTGAGTCTGGAAATATGGTAATTCCCTTGGTTCTAATCGATAATGGGTCTGTATTGAATATATGCCTATTAAGAACCGCCACAACGATCGGAGTAGATCTATGCATGTTGAGGCCCATAAGAACCAGTGCTAGAGGTTTTGACAATACCAGGAGAGAAATAATGGGAGAAGTTGATCATGAGCTGTTAATCGGGCCAATGACCTTTTCCATATTATTTAAGATAATAGACATTAAATCCTCATTTAACCTATTGTTGGGGCGCCCGTGGCTGCACGAAGTCGGAGCCATACCTTCCACATTGTACTAGAAACTCAAATTTACATCTGAGCATAAGATCATCATTATCATCGGTGAGGGGCATAGTGAGAAAGAGAAGGTCACCAATAGTGTGGAGAAACCCAATATGCTAGATATACCACACACCGTTGAGGATATTGACCTCCACAGTTTCGAGTATGAGTTATCGACAATAGGCCCAAAACCCCCGAGAAACATCACTTCTACAATCGGCGGCGGAATGGAAGCAGTGGTGGCCATGCTCCAGAAGTGGGGCTATCAGAAAGGCAGAGGGCTCGGGCCTAGACTATAGGGTAGAAGAGAGCCAGTTATTGCCAAGTGGCAGAAAGTCCGATTCGGGTTAGGTTACAAGCCCACAAAGGAAGAGGTCCGAGAGGTTAAAGAGAAAGCTAGGGTTACTGTAGCTGCAAGGGCAAGTGGAATCAACATAGAAGAAAAGCATTGTCCTAGGCCACACATCAGAGAATTCTTTGTCAGCTCTGAGGTCATAAAGGTTGCTAGGAATGGGGTGACCCATTTGACCCCACACAAACCCATAGCCCCTATCCATCCCACCAATCCCCACATCTCCCTTCCCAACCTCGAAATAGATCTGGCTACCCTATCCCTATTTGAGGAGCAACATTCCATACTTGATCAAACTCCTCCGGTGGTAAACCACCACAGGACTCTGCTGACATTTGAGGATGAAACCTCAAACATACCTATGGTCAATATGATGGAGGCCGGTCCAAAAGAGTCACATTTGCGAGCCTCTTACATCTAAAATGGTAAAGGGGCAGGAAGTCAGGTATACAATTGGGCATCTTTGCCCCAAACTCTGGAAGCAGGGAGTGGCCTACAAGTTGGCATCTATTTCCCCAAAAAAAATAACCTATAAAAAGTGAGAGAAGTCCTTGGCAGGCAATACCTTGTATATACACAGACTCGCGCTGCCAAGGGTTATCTCCGAAGAAAACAAAAATCTCAAAAACATTGGAAAAATACAAAATCTCAAAAACATTGGAAAAATACAAAACTCAAAAACATAGAAAAAATATAAAACCCAAAAAAATTATAATTTAAAATTCTAGACAAAGTCCCACAAAATGATGCCTTAATCGAAATACCCGTCCCACGTAAAATTGACCCTTTCCTATAGAAATACATGAAGAGGTAGGGGTTACGAGTCTGGACGAGGATATCCTTGTGGAGGAGTTCCCCAATGAGCTCCTCGACTAGTTTGCCGCATTTGAGTATGGCCCTACCCCCATTGTCGAAGAAATAGAAGATATCAATTTAGGGACTGAGGAGATTCCCAGAATAACCAAGATTGGACCGTCACTGTCTCCTGAAGAAAGAAAAAGCATGATCGATTTCCTTCAGTCATACCAAGACATTTTTGCCTGGTCGTACAAGGACATGCCTGGTCTGGACACTAATTTAGTCGAGCATGAGTTACCTCTCTACCTTGATATGATGTCGATTAAGAAAAAGCTGAGACGTCTCTGACTCGAGTGGATGTTGAAAGTCAAAGACGAGGTCATCAAACAGTACGATGTGGGTTTCCTCATGGTATCCAAATACCCATAGTGGCTAGCCAATATCGTGCCTGTATCGAAGAAAGATAGGAAGGTCTGCATGTGTATTAATTTTTGCAATTTGAACAGGGCAAGCCTGAAGGATGATTTCCCATTGTTGCACATCGACATCTTGGTCGATAATACTGCCAAGTACGGGATGCTTTCTTTCATGGATGGATTCTCAGGATACAATCAGATTAAGATGGCAGAGGCAGATCGAGAGAAGACTGCGTTCATCACTCCTTGGGGAACCTTTTGCTACAGAGTCATGTCGTTTGGGGTAAAGAATGCCAGTGCAATATACCAGAGAGCTATGACTGCATTGTTTCATGACATGATACACCGAGAAATTAAAGTGTATGTTGATGATATGATAGCCAAATCACTAGAGTGAAGTAATCACTTGGTAAACCTTCAGAAGTTGTTTGAGAGGTTAAGAAAGTATCGACTACGTCTAAATGCACAGAAGTGCGCATTTGGTACTATGTTCAAAAAACTATTAGGATTCATCGTCAGCAGGAGAGGGTTCGAGGTCGACCCAGTCAAAGTCAAAGCTATCACAGAAATGCCACCATCGTCTATTGAGAAAGAAGTTAGAGGGTTCTTTGGCAGAATATAGTATATCAGTCAATTCATTGCGCAACTAACTCCAATCTGCATGCCGATCTTCAAGCTACTAAGGAAGAACTAGCCCGCTGAATGGAACGATGATTGTTAGGTAGCATTCTATGAAATCAAAAACTACCTCCTTAATCCACCTGTTTTGGTCCCACCCGAGCCAGGGAGACCACTCTTGATGTATCTTTCCATGACGGAAGTTTCAATGGGATGTGTCTTAGGTCAGCATGACGAGACGGGAAGAAGAGAGTAGGCCATCTACTATCTGAGCAAGAAATTTATTGATTATGAGATGCGCTATTCTCATCGGAGAAGGCATACTTGGCTCTTGTATGGGCTACTCAGAGGCTCCGCCATTACTTGCTATCTCAGGCCGTTCTACTCTTAGCCCGAATGGATCCATTAAAATACCTGTTTGAGAAGCCGGCTCTTATTGGACGAACTGCACGGTGGTAGCTATTGTTATCTGAGTTCGACATCACATACGTCACTCATAAGTTGATTAAGGGGCAGGAACTCGTCGATCATCTTGCCGACAATCTTTTACCAGATTATGAGCCTTTGAGAACTGAATTCCCTGATGAGGATATCCTTTTTATGACAGAAGATGATATAGAAGAAGTAGAAGATTTTTGGGTAATGCACTTTGACGGGGCAGCAAATGTCGAAGGTCAGGGAGTTGGCGCCATTCTGATTTCTCCAAAAGGATCCCATGTACCCGTCTCTATCAAGATCAACTTTCCTTACACTAACAATATGGCTGAATATAAAACTTGTGCCGCTAGTCTGTAGGCGGCTCTCGATCTGAATATAACTCTCCTTTGAGTATTTGGCGATTCACAGTTGATCATATGCCAGACGAACAGTGATTGGAAGACGAAAGATGAGAAACTGATCTCCTACCATCAATACCTTGAGGATCTGATAGCTTACTTCGAGGATGTCACTTTCTCCTATGTCCCACGGATAAGGAATCGCTTTGCTGATGCACTAGCAATGCTGGCATCAATGATAGAAATCTCGTATGGTGTTGAGATGAAGCCAATCATGATCAAGCAGAGGAATGAACCGGCCTTCTGCCTCCATATTGACGAACCTACAAAGCCTGATGATGAGCCCCCTTAGTTCTCAGATATCAAGAATTTCCTCGAGACACTAACTTTTCCTGAGGGTGCGTCTAAGACGAATCGACGAACCATCCAACATCTAGCAGCAGGCTATGTCCCACGGATCGAGGATGTCACTTTCTCCTATGTCCCACGGATAAGGAATCACTTTGCAGGGAATGCCTTTACAAGCGATCCTACAATACCATCTTACTCAGGTGCCTTATAGAAAGTGAAGCAACCAATATCATGAAAGAGATCCATGAAGGAGTATGCAGAGCCCACATCAACGGTCACATGCTTGCTAAGAAAATTTTATGGTAGGGATACTTTTGGACCACTATGGAATCAGATTGTTGCAAGCACGTTCAAAAATGCTACAAGTGTCAGGAACACTCTGATATGATACACACTCCTGCCATCGATCTTCACTGCATGACTACTCCTTGGCCATTTGCTACCTGGGGCCTTGACGTCGTCAGAATGATTAATCCAAAAGCATCAAACATGCATCGATTCATCCTCGTCGTAATTGAATACTTTACCAAGTGGGTAGAAGCGGCATCATACACCAACATCATAGCCAGTCACGTCGAGAAGTTTCTCAAGAATAATATTGTGTGCCGATTTGGAGTATCCAAGGATATCATCATAGATAACGGCACAAACTTTGTAAATAAGCGCATCCGAGTCTTCTGCGAGCAATACAAGATCAAGCTCCATCGCTCGTCACCTTATCGGCCTCAAACTAATGGAGCCGTGGAAGCTGCGAACAAGATGGTAGTCCGCATCCTTGAGAAGATGGTCGTCACTTACCGAGATTGGAGTGAAATGCTACCGTTTGCTTTGTGGGCCTACAGAATGTCAATCCATATTGCTACAGGGGCAACACCATTCTCCCTTGTGTATGGAACTGAAGCCGTCCTACCGGTTGAGGTTGAAGTACCCTCGCTCCGAATCCTTATGGAATCAGGCTTACCCAAAGCAAAGAGAGAGAGAGATCCCGCTTTGAAAAATTGAATCTACTGGATAAGAAAAGACTCCTAGCCTTGTGTCACACTCAAGTTTACCAAGGCCGAATCACACTTGCTTAAAATAAATGTGTCCGCGGTCAAGATCTAAAGATAGGAGCCACTATGTTGAAGAAGATCTTCCCAACCCTCCACGCCGATTCAAGAGGGAAGTTCAAACCAAACTGGGAAGGACCTTACGTCGTTCGAGAGGTGCTATCGGGATACACCATCCGCCTCGCCACCATGGATGGAGATCATCTTCCTAAGCCCATTAATGCTAGATACGTCCAACGGTTCTACTCTTAGTCTATCGTGATAAGGTAAGTATTGGTGAAACAGATATGTGACTGCTTAAGAACCACCTAAAAGAGGCCATCATTCCAAACGCAGTAGCCAAAAAGCATCCCTAAAAATAATGATATCCTTTACTACCCCATTTGAGCCTGGGCCTTTCTTTCAATAACCCCCTTCCCCAAAAAATGTGTGTGTACATATACAAAAAAAGGAAAGTAAAGTTACTATCAAAATCCAAAAAAATCGAAAAAGCAAAACCTCAAAAAGAGATTATCTGAAATGGAGTAAAAAGAACAAAAAAAATACAGAAGAATCACGGAGCATGTACATTAAAAACCCCCAAGGAAGAAAGTATGTTGAGAACACTGAAGCCGTATCAAGGAAACCCTTTTAGTCTAGCATACCTTCAAATCCTAACCTAACCCATGGCTAAGCTACACCCTGAAGAAAGTCCTCTTTTAGGTTTACAAGCAGTCATAATATCTGTTAAGTCAACACAAGTCGAGTTGTGAAACGACACAAGAACCCTATCCAGCCGGCTATGATGGAATCGACGTCTATGTCGTGACTATTGAAAAAAGAAATAAAAAAAAGAAAAAAAATAAATAAAATAAAAATATAACCTCAAAGCAAGATGGACGTGGTGAAAACCCGAAAGGGCGCTATAGGTAAAAATAGCAAGTTTGTGCGGACCAGGTGAAAACTTGAAAGGGTGCTTGGGGTAAGAGAGCTAAACCCATCGACGTGGGAAAAACTCGAAAGGGCGCCACAGGTAAAAAAGGAGATAAACAAAAAAGAAGCAAAAAAAAAAAAAAAAGAAGAAGAAAGGTTTGGACTGTTTGAGAAGATTGATGCTTGAGGAGCCCTCTTGATTACTCTCTCTGATCCACTTTTTCGACTGAATCACTCATGTTAGTTCAAGACGGGTCCGGACCATAATTGTCTTTGTGAAACTGCTTTGTCAAATGTATGACTCAATGTAAGGAGAAAGGTTTGACTCAATCCGAAGGGATTGACGTTCCAGTCTTGGTAAAGCTGTTGAAACTCACCCAAGATCCGATTACTTAAAGGGGGTTCGACCATGCTCAAAAGGGGACCCGAAATATCACCAGGTGATTAAGGCACCACACCAAAAAAAGAAAAGAAAGAAAAGCAAAAAAAAAAAGAGAACAAAAAAATCAAGTAAACTCTGAATACAAAAAAATTGTATATGTTTCTACTCTTGTACATAGTTACAACATCGTACTTCCATCTCAAAAATGAAGAAAAATACCAAAAGATTTCTGAAAAATAAAAATAAAAAAATTCTACTCTTTCTCATGTACATAGTTACAACATCGTACTTCCACATCAAAAATAAAGAAAAAGAATAAAAAAAAATCTTTGAAAATAAAAATAAAAAATATATATATAAACGTTGAAAATGAAAAAATATAGGTAAAAGTTTATTCCACCTTCTATTAATTAGGATGCATTTATTACTTATATAAATAAAAAAGGGACTGACATTTTCTCGAGAATATGCAGGAATATCACACGGTCCAAAGCCTCGAAGCGGGTAACTTCTAAGCGATGGATAAATCAGATGAAGTATCTCACCACTGACGTCAGGTTCATTCAAAAAAAGAGCGAAAATCATTTTGAAAAAGAAAGAATGAATCTGTGTTTCCCCACAGAGCTACGCACATGCGTATTCCGATACGATAAAATGTCGATATTTTATTAGTAACACCACTGTGCTATAGTAACGTCCTAAGTCTAAGGCACGCCTTGGATTCTGGATCCTACTTTAAGGTAGGAGCAACGGTGTCAGTCCCGATCAAACAGTCAATGTTTCGATCGAGTCAACTCAACTGCTAAATCTTTGCGATGAGCGCTCTATTTTGGATTCATATGAACTTTAGTGTCTTAAGCTTCAGATTCTCCATTGGAAAAGGTCAATCGTTGGTTGAGACCAACCTATTGAGAATGAGATTATGTATCAATCAAACTATGTGCAATCATGCATCCAGAAGGGTTCATTTCCCCTTTATTTTTTGCAGGCTTAAAACTTGTATGGGTAGTGGTATCCCTGTAAAGTGTATGCTATCCTTTTGGGTATCCGTATGATGGTTGTTTGTTCCCATAAATTATACTCGGGCAAGTCCGGGTCGGGGCTTCCATCGCCTTTGTTGCTTATCGCCCCTAATGGGTGCATGTTTATGCATAGTTAAAGGATGCTTATGATCATTGTTGGTAGAAACCAGGATTGGATGCCCCTTTTAGGAGACACCCAATGTTTGGTTGGATCTGTTCAAGGTAGTTGAAGCTGGATGCTCTAGGTCATGTTGATCGGGGGCACATCTTCGAAAATAGCACGTCCTCCCAAAAAGCGTTGTGACATCTATTCACTTTGCTCGAACAGTCATGCTAAATAAACTTAGAGATCGATGGGTTCGCCCAAAGACCTCGAACCCTGCATTCAGTTGGGGCACCCGCGAATAGTCAGATGGGGCAATCAAATGCCTTGTAGGATTGGACGCAAATTGTGGAGCCTTGCATATGTTTACTTCACGCCTATCTTTGAATGTGGGTCAATCACCCCTCTTACTTACGAAGCTGTTGCATTCAGAATGAATCTTAAACATCAAATACCTTCAAATCATCTAGAGAAGCGAATGTTTGACCTAACATATAGGGTTTTCGCAACTCTTTCCACCTCGGTTATGCCCAGTAATGTCTCTAAGCGCTTGGGGACCGATTACCTTGAGAAACGAATGTTTAGCCTGACATCCAGGGCTTTCGTTTTCTCACCATGTTACTCATCTGGTGTTTGAAGTTCGTTCTAAATGCAGTGAACTCGTCAGTAATGCCTTGGACCTCTTTGAATGTCTCTTTTCTTTGACATTCGATTATTAGTGATTGGATACCAAAGAGGAGCCTCTATAGACACCCAAATTTGGCCTAAGGCCTGATCGAAACACATTTCGAGAGAGGCAAATTTCTAAGCTTTTGATGGCATGTATGAAACCCTTAGGAATCACCCCAAACCCTTAGGAATCACCCTAGATCCCTTAGGAACCTACCCCGAACCTTTAGAAACCAATCCCGACCCTTAGAACCCATTTCGAACCCTAAACCTAACCTTCCCGAGCAATGAATGAAGAGTGGTGTATAAGACTAGATGAAGTCTTCTACTAATATCAAATCATATACCATTGGAAATAGGACTTCTCCAGCTTTCCAATGAGCTAAGAATCGCCTCAATCAGAGTTATATAACAAAAGTTACGACATTTCGAAAATCATGCTTTTTTGCAGGATTTTGGCTTCGCGCAACTAATAGTTGCGCCAAGCCATTTTGTGCCGACAAATGGCTTAGCGCAATTAATAGTTGCGCTAGTTTTAAAGTGGACCCCACCCCTCGCAAAGCCAACTTCCAAGCTATTGTACAAAACTATTTTACTGTACATTTGCCTAGTGCAACTAATAGTTATGCCAGGCATATGAACAGTGACCTCTGGTTTTTGCCTTGAAAATCAAGATTGGGGACTTGTTGACTACCTTGATCTTTGAGATGTGTTTTGCTAGTTCTGTTATACCCTTTTAGTGCCTCTTTGCAACCCTTAAGTGATTTGAAATACTAACCTATCATCCACCATTAGAACCACCTTCACACCTTTCCAAGCTCTCAAAATTTTAGAAAACCTTAGATTAGAGATTACCTAATTGATAAACCCAATTGGCATCTAAGTAGCCTCCTAATCCACCCATTTCCT
This sequence comes from Chloranthus sessilifolius, assembly GCA_021018995.1. Taxonomy (NCBI): domain Eukaryota; kingdom Viridiplantae; phylum Streptophyta; class Magnoliopsida; order Chloranthales; family Chloranthaceae; genus Chloranthus; species Chloranthus sessilifolius. Next base: position 44,299,790 of record CM037593.1, on the reverse strand, counting down.
ATAAATAGAGCCCCCCTCCCCTTGGATTAAAGGTTGAGAAAATTACCTAAGAGAGAAAGAGCTTAAAGTGAGAAGATCTTTCTCCCTTTGGTGCACCATTCTCATACAAAATCTAGAATTTAAAAACCTCCTTTGAGTGATATTTTTTACCTTAGATCCCTTAGTTTAGGTATATGCTATCCATTTACCTCCCCTCTTTACCTTCTAGTTAGCAAGGCTTAGAGGTTAGAACCCCATTCTCTACCATTCAAGTCTTCAAAAGCTCATCAAAGCAAGCCATCGCAAGGCTCTTTAATGGTGCTACAAGGGCCCGAGGGCTCCCGCTATCCCCTTTCTTCTTTTATCTCTTCTTTAGCTCTTCCCATCCTCCCATTTGTGCCGTTATGCCACCAAATTTTTGGTAGGAACGGAGGGGCACAAATAGGATTTAAGGCTCATTAGTAGAGACTGTGTTACTTTACTATTACTTTACTTTTGTTTTGGCCATTAGTAGAGCCCGTGTTAGGCGGATTGATTGGGTGCCTAACACCTTCCCGATCGATAACCGAAGCCCCTACGCAAGAGCCTTTTGTGTGGACCAGATTCAGAGTCATATTTTTAGCACTTCGATGCTTATAAAAATGAGCTAGCTTTCCCGAGACACCAAAAGCTCCGGGTGGAGACTATATTTTTGTTAGCGAGCGCATCGCCGCGACGGGATCATCACGAATCCCACCGTTGAACAACACTGATCATCCCATGCGTATTCAGTTCATCCTTTAAGTAGCCTGTAGAAAGGGTCGCATCTGTTTGAGTGCTGGGACATAAATCTCCTAATAAATTGCAATCTTTCTATCAGGTCTCGTAATTCTTTGATGTTGGTAGGGGGTGGCATCTCAAGGATAGCTCTGACTTTTACAGGGTCGACTTCAATTTCTCGTTTGCTGATTATGAAGCCAAGAAGTTTTCTAGAAGTGACTCCAAACACACATTTATTTGGGTTCATTTTTAATTGATATTTCTCGGATCTTGGCAGTATCAGTCGGAGTGCTTCAACATGTCCTGCCCATGTTTGAGACTTCACTAATATGTCATCGATGTAGACTTCTATACATTTATGCATCATATCATGGAAGATAGTCTTCATGGTGTGTTGATAAGTGGCTCATGAGCTCTTAAGGCCGAAAGGCATGACGACGTAGCAATAAGTGCCCCATGGCATGGTGAAAGAAGTCTTCGCTTGATCGGATTCTGCTAATCTAATCTGATTATACCCAGAGAAGCCGTCCATAAAAGACAGCATCTTATGTCCGGCAGTATTGTCGACCAGAGTGTTAATGTGCAGGAGTTGGAAGTCATCTTTCGGGCATGCTTGGTTGAGGTTTCGAAAGTTGATGCATACGCGAACTCTGCTATCTTTCTTGGCAACAGGTACTATATTGGCGACCCACTTGGGATAGAGGATGACTCGGATGAATTTAGCTGTGTAATTTGTCAACTTCCTCTTTGACTTGAGTGCTGTTTGTGGGTGCATTCTTCTGAGTATTTGCTTAATGGGATTTGCATCGGGTTCTAGGACCAAGCGATGTTCTACTAGGCTCGGGTCTAGACCTGGCATGTCCTCATAGGACCATGCAAAAGAGCTAAGGTGATCCTGCAAGACTTGGATGATTTGTTGTCGTTCCTTGGGGTTGAGCGTTGCATAGATTAGTAGCTTCTTGGACTTTTCTTCAGTGCCGAAATTGACTTCTTCAGTAGATTCTGCGACGGCTTGAGTTTGCTCGTCGAAGCATTTGATGACCCGTTGGAAGTCCCGCGTCTCCTCAACGACTGGTGCTCCTTCTTCATTGTCTGTAAACTCATAGACTGCAGAATGGCTACACTGGGGGGTTAGTTTTGTGAGAGGTAACCCTTCATCAGGGTAACTAATGACCGCGATGTCCTCAGTAAGGTATATATTAAGGCTATTCATTCTCTTCTCAAAGTCGTGGAGTATCTCTTCTGGTATGATCAGGAATTTATCTCTTCGCCGAGATGCTTTGCGCTTTTATAAGGAAGAAGGGGCAAGGTTACATCGAACGAAGTCGGAGTAGGGCTCCATAGGGTGACTCTGTGCATCTGCTATTATTTCTTCGTCGGTGTGACCGCTGCTTGTAGCCTTAAGGGAAACCCGTGATCCCCCTATCAGAGCTGTGTGCGAAAAGATATCGCGTTCCGAAGCACAGGGGCAAAATGGTAAAATTGCTATGAACCCCTTAAGGAATTTGGCTCAAGTATTACTTACACCAAGCCATTTCTCCCTAGAAATGGCTTGGCGTAACTAATAGTTGTGCCACATATGTGTGCATCCTCTCGCGGGCAGTCACCTTCCCAAAAACCACTGTGCATCACTATTTTACTGTACATATGCTTGGCACAACTATTAGTTGCGCCAGGCTTATGGACAGTACCTGTGGATTTTTGCCTCAAATTTTGAGATTGGAGTTTGACTTGTTGACCATCTTGACCTTTGGGGTGTATTTTGTTAGTTCTGTTGCACCCATTTACTATCTATGTGCAACCCCTTAAGTGATTTAAAGCCCCACCAAATCATCCACTATTGGAGCATCTTCTCACACTTTTCAAGGCTCCAAAAACCTTAAGTAACCTTAGATGGCTAGATTACCTAATTGCTAATCCAAATTAGCCTCTAAGCACCCTCCTAACCTCTCTTTCTCCTATAAATAGAGAGGCACCCCTCCATTTACAAAGGCTTGAAAAAATTTGCAATTAAGAGATTAAGGAATCCCTTCTCTCACTCTCCTCTAGTGCACCATTCTCATATAAATTCCAGAACTTTAAAACCTTCTTTAGACCTTAGCATTTTACCAAAAAGCTTTAAGTTAGTTGTGTGCAACCCCCTAGCCTTCTCTCTCGACCTCTTAGCTATCAAGCCCTAGGAGTTAGAACCTCATTTCTTACCATACAAGCCTTAAAAATCTCACCGAAGCAATCCAACGCAAGGCTCCACAGCGGTGCAACAAGGGCCTGAGAGCTCCTACTCTCCCCTCTATTCCTCTACCTTCTCGGTTCTTCCTCTATCCTCCCATTTGTGCCGTTATGCCGCCGAATTTTTGGTAGGAACAAAGTGGCACAAATAGGATTTTAAGACTCTTTGGGCAACATAAAGGCCTTTTCATTTCTTTTCTATTATTTTTATTTTGGCCATAAGTAGAGACCACATTAAGTGGGTTGATTGGGTGCCTAACACCTTCCCAATCGATAACCGAAGCCCCTACCCAAGAGCCTTTGGCGTAGACCGGATTCAGAGTTATATTTGTGGCACTTTAGTGCTTATAAAATTGATCTAGGTTTCTTGGGACACCAAAATCTCCGGGTGGCGACTCTAAACATTTATTTTCGAGCGCATCGTCGTGACGGAATAGTAAAAAATCCCATGGTTGCACAGATGACCACTCTACTGGGGAATAGCTAGTAGAGCTTCCCCTTGAACATGACATCTTTATTTTTGATTTATTAACTTTTTATTACTATTTTAATTTTATTTTTATTAATTTTTTTTACTCACCCCTCTGATTACGTTATTTTACTTACCCCTACCATTACGTCATTTACAAGCCTTAGCCGATTTGCGGGCCTACTTGCGCACCGCATTCAATTTCTTTATGTTTATGTCATTTCAAGCACCTTAGCTGATCGGTAGGTCTGCTTGTGTATTGTCATTTAAATTCCTTATATTTCCATCATTTCAAGTGCCTTAGCTATTTGGCAGGCCTACTTGCGCTTTTAATTCTAAAATCATATTCCGCTAGTGAACGCCGACCCGTAGAGGCGGCACGGGATCATCACCCCCGGTCTTTGAACATAAGAAAATTCCCTTAAAAGTGAAAAATAAAACTGAACTAACAAAGGAGATTTAAATTAATCTTTGTGGGATAGATTTTCAAGGGTTGGGTTATTTAGGCACACATACAAACTCCCGGGTCTAAGTACGGCGGCAGCCCCTGTTGTTGCCTCTAAGTGTGCATGATTTATTTGTGTTTTGAAAACAAATTTGCAATTGCTAAGTTATACTGATTCTGGAATATAAAAAAGGGTAAAGAAATATCAGCACAGAGAGAAGTGAATTAGCCTGCAAGATCAGGGTCAATTGTAGCAAGTTTTAAATGTAAAGGAGTAAAAGATCGTCCACAGAGAATTTGTTTAAAATGTAAGATAAACCTCCAGATCTGAGCTACCAGATCTGGCCTCTTATCCTATCTATAAAGCACATAAGATGGGAGGTTGAATTTGTCACATTAACTAAATGATAAAAGTAAAAGTTAAACTAAATGATCCAGATCTGAGTTGGGGGAATTTTGAGGTAAACTTATAAAAATGGAGAAATAATATCTAACTTTGATTTGGTCCTTGAAACACAGTGAGAATGACTGCAGATCAAATGAGAAATGATCCAATCTTCATCTGGCTACAAGCACAGATGTAAGAGAAATAAATCTAACTCAAGGATTAGATTTAGGCTTATGGCTATGGTCTGTCCACTTTAATGGTCACAGACCATCCAATAGTCTTTAATCTAAACCCTTAATTTAGAACAAGAAACGTCACTACAAATGCTGTGAGAGATTAGGTTACAAACACTAATTCCCACAAGATTAATGAATCAAGAGAAATTGCATGAAAAATAGTAAATCTAAAGGAGTCTAATGCAATAAGGAGATCAGAGGGAACCATTAACATGAGTCGAATTGAGAATGTACGATTTACAACAACCTTTTCAAATTCACCATTACAATTACAGAGCACAGTTTAAACAGCTCTCAGATTTGTAGTCTTGAATACAACTCTCTTTTGAATTACAGAAGTATCTCACAGCTCTCAATTGCAAGTAAAAGTGAGGCTATTACAGGGATTTCAGATAAACTATCTGATTTGGAAATGGGGGAATAGGAATGAAACTCAAAATCTGGATGCCCAAATTGGGCAAATGGTTCATCTATTTATAGTTTTCCCCAGGTCTAGCTCAGATGCGTATCGACCAATCAGAAGTGCTCAGATTTGTATCAACCAATGGTAGTCGAGCACAAGGATCCAGATCTGTTCTGGCCAATCAGAATTGCTCGATCTGGTTCGAATCAGCGACATAAGCATCAATTCTGTTATGCATTTTGAAAATCTGTTAGAGCTTCTAGAAGTTCCCGCCAAGTTATTTCATCTCTGGGTGCTCACATGGGGTGGAATATGCCTTCGCTTCATGCTTAGAATCTTCTGGAATGCCCCTAGGTTTTTAAATGCATTGGGACGTGTGAAAAAGATTACTGAATTATCCTTGCAAAAGCTGGGAATCTCTAGAATACCATTTCGCATAGTTTAGGGGACTTTTCGCAAGGTACTGACTCTTGAAGCTCTTTTCACAATGTTCAGGTTCTGTTCGAAAGGAGTTCTCTTCTTTTCGAAAAGGTCAATCATCCTTTCGAAGAGTTCAGGTGTTCTTCAAAAACTAAGCCTGGAGCTTTTAGTTCTTTTCGCAGAGTTCAGGTTCTTTTCGAAAAGTTCAGATTCCTTTCGAAAAGCACTCTGTAGTGCATTTTTCTGTTCGAATTGCTCCACATTTCTTTTCTAGGTTGAGACCAGGTCTTTGCCTCTTCAGTTCAGGCCTTTTAACAGCTAGTGAGGTTGTCCCTTCTCTTTCTTCCTTTGGATCGACATGGATTATTATCTTTTTGGCACTTTTAAGCTGCTTTCATGGTTAAGCCTGTCTTTCTTGTTAGCTGTAACACAAGCACTTAAAACACTTATTTAGTTCTCTCAAGGGTCTATCGAGGCCTAGGTTAAAGGGTGGAGAAAGGTATTTTCTGGTTCTCAACACACTCCCAAACCTAAGCTTTGCTAGTCCCTTAGCAAAGTCAAGATTAAAAAAAAAACAGAATAAAAAGCCACTTTTGTAGGGAACACAGTTGCATTTAGCATATACAACAAGCCTTTTAAACCCCTAGGTGATCCCTAGGGGAGGAGTGAAGTCTCCTGAGGGTTTTCAGTGAAGGTACCCATAAACTTCGCCAATCAATCAGTTAAGATCAATGGAGTTCTGTTAAAGCAAACTTTCATCCAATCTGATTATTCACACCTGCATTAGTCATGTTGTAAGAAGATTTTCAAGAAAACATCAGTTCAAAACTAAAATTTAACTGTAATTCCTTTTACCATTCAGTCAATTTGTGTCAAAAAGTTATTTATAAGAAAAATTAATGAACAGCTTGCCTTCTAATTGAGAATCCAGCTTTGATGTTACCCCAAATAAGTCGATTTCAAACCCAACTCTCACCAGGTTTTCACTCAACATGTAAGTAAGAGGGTTGTCCTATTTCACACGACTCAAGAGCAGTTACAGCCCACAAATAGGACTGTAAGCATGAGCACAGGCATTGCTTTTTAGTTCTGAATTCACTGCTCTTTTCACCATAGATTACACAAATCCTTATCTCCATGTGACAACTCAATCCATCATTGATCAGTAAGGACTTTACTTGGGTTATAATGTGGCTTATGAGTGAAATTTATCAAGAATAAAGGGGTGGAATGGAGTTCAAAATTGAGAAGTCAGTCAAGGTAAGGAGGTGATAAACACACCTTCTTTAATTCAACATATTTTCATCTTCTTCTTTGAATTTCCAGAGCCAAAGTGGCCATCTTTTTCTCTTTCTTTTTCAAACTTCCAATGAAATGCCTTCCCTACTTCTTCTTTTTATTTATTTATTATTTTTTTTTAAAGTAGTATTGACTGGAATGCCCCATTTCTTCAGCTGATACATCATTGCCTTCAATTATTATTCTTCTTCTTTTGTCAAACTGTTACTCAATTCTCCTTTCTTCAGCTTCCTTCCCTTTACCTTCTGACTTCTCAGAGTGAGGGTTAGGCTAAATGAAGTTGATGAGGTTATTTGATGAGGTTTCAAAGAAATCTTAGATTTGTAAAGCTCAAATGGTGTGTATCAAGGGCAGTTTCAAAAGGTGGGGCTTTGTAAGGTTCAAACTGTCCAAAAGGAGGCCTTACATGTCTTTAATATCACGATTGCTGTCAAATTATTTCAATTTGGATATGTGTAACTTCTATTGAAAGCAAGGTGTTCGCTTCTAGAAGCGAGAAAAAATTGCCAATTCATACCTCCAAAGAATACATTTGCCCAAATCTCCTTTGGGTGTGGTTTTCTATCAAATTCCTGAGGTATATCATCACTGTTTTCTCTCTTTTTAGGTTTACTAAAACATCAATTTTCTTTTGGAAATTTTCTGACATTCACTTCATGAAAGTATTAGAATTACACTAGAAATTAATTTCAAAAAGTTTTTTTTTTTTTTGCTTCTTCATTTTTCAAAACAGCAGGTGTGAGTATACTTCATTTTCAAAAATTCCACTAATCATAAGCTGCATTGATGTTAACTCAATTATTGACATTTCTGCCACACCCCCAAACCTAAGGGGAGCAGGGTCCGCACTAGTCCAAAGCAAAGAAAAAAAGCAATAAAAAAATAATTATAATGACAAGAAGAAAGAACAGAAATGCACAGTAATTACACAAGAAGAACCAGAATTTTATATTACAAACTTATAACACAGATAAGTACAGTGTGATCTAATAACTGGGGTCAAAATCTGTATCATAAGTTGCTTCAATGGGATCAGAACTGGAGTCACTGTTAGAGTCAGAACTAGAACCAGTATTGGAGTCTGAACTTGATTTAGCCTTCTCCTGGATTTTGTTTTGCAGCTCAGTGTATTCCTCTGATTTGATCTTTTTGGTGAGGCCAATGTACTTTGCAAGTCTAGTAGTCCTCAGTTTTTCCTGGTCAAGCTGTGCTTGCAATATGGTCACCTTGTGCTGCTCACTCCTAACCATCTGAAAAGTTTGACCCAGCAGGTCCTTCATTTTCTCTCTCTCAAATTTCATGAATAGCTCAAATTTCCGAATCTGGTTTTCATAAGGGGTTCTAATATAAGCTTGTAAATCAGCTAACCCCTTGAGGACATCTCTACAGATATATGGATTTTCTTCCATGGCCCTTCTGAGGGTGGCAAATCTGGGAAGGGGAATGGAATGGTAGGGGACCAAAGGTATCCCAGCTGTGGGAGTAGGAGAAGAAGTGTCTAGAAGGATGACTTCAGGATCGGTCTGATTGGCTTGATCAAAGAAAGTGAGGAGTGGTGAAGGGGACTCAACCAGAGGTACTTCAGGTTCAGTTTGGGTAGCATGGGCAGTAGTGGTGAGGGTGGGCAGATCAACCAATACTACCTCAGGTTCAGTTTGGGTAGCATGGTCATCAACAACAGGTACAGTGGTAATGGTAGTTGTGTGGGATGTGGAGGCTAAGGTTTGGAGAAGGTCATTGGTCACAGACTGGTTTTCTGTGTTGATCTGTAGTTGGGCTTGGATGGATTACAGGAAGGTAAGTATTTGGCTAATAGATTGTGTGTGGGGGGGTATGCATAGCGAGGAAAGTGGATGGTGGAGGTGCAATGGGTGAAATGGTCAGTAAAGGGAAGTAGGCAAGTGAGTGAAATGAGGAGGGTCAGGGTATGAGGGACAGTTCAAGCCCAACGTTTTCAAAATAGACCCCATTAATGAGGAATAAGCCTCAGTAGTGAAAGGCTCAGTCTGGGGTATGGGATACTTTAGGTGTGTGTGAAGGGAGGCTTTGGAGCAGAGGAGTGCAAGGAGATTGTGCAATAAAATATGTGGCCAAATTTTGGGCATTGGTGGGAGAAATTGGTGGTGTGAGTATGGTTGGAGTGGTTGGTGTAGAGGGGGAATCTGCAATTGGGATAATGGTGGGTATGGTAGATGGGACAGCTGGGATAGGTGAAGTGGCAGGAGCTGGACTAGGTGAGGAGGGTAAAAGGCCAGCTTCTTCAAGAATTGGTGCAGCTGAAGAGCTGGTTACCATGGGAAGGACAGCTTCTTCAAGAATGGGTGCAGCTAAAGAGCTGGTCACCTCAGGGTCTGGCCTAGCCTGTTCTAAGGGAGCTGTAGGGGCAGGTTCATTAACAGCTGCAGATGCAGGTTCAGCAGCAATTGCAGGTGAAGGCTCACCTTCCTCTCTCAGTCTTTTTAGCATTGCTTGGCTTGTAGTCCAAGCCTTTTTCCCAAAAGTATGAGGGGCTATGACTTCAAATGGCTCCTGATCATCAATGTCAAACTTAGCTCTTAGTAGGGCTGTGATCAATCTACCAAATGGGATTCCAGCTAATTTCTGCTCTTTTTTCAACTTGGCACTAATATCAGCCATGGCTTCAAAAATTAACATAGGGGCATTGAAAAACTGCCCCTTAGAAAAGTGAAAGAGAGCCTCTAAAATTGGTGTCCTCCTTTCTTGGCTGTGCCCGGTGACATAAAAACTTCCCCTCAAAATTGAATCCATTAATAAAAATTGAGGTGCTAGGTCTCTCCTCATTATGGACTGTCCAGTGCCAACGATCCCTTGGGTTAAATGTGCAGCCATTTCTCTGAAGGAGGTCATTTACAGTGCGACCAATGGACCAGAAGGATCAAATTGAAAAGGTATCCCCAAAGCATTCCCAATGTCTTCATATGTGACAGTTAGATCACAATCATCAATAAAGATAACAAGAGTAGGGACATCAGCATCTTTTTCTGTTACTTTTACCAGGTTTTGGTACCATAATTTCACCATTCGCGGATAAATTTTCTCTGGCAGAGGGGTAAGGATATTGCTTAGTGAGGCATCCCTCATGTATCTTAAAGATAGCTGACAGTCCGGTTTGTTAACGAAAAAAGTTTCGTCCACAATAAGCTCAGGAATCAGCTTCTGAGCTTCAATGAATGGATTTGGCAGTACCAAATGCATAGGCAGAGGAGGAAGCTCAGGCTCAGGACTAGCAGCTGCAGGGATGGGTTCCTCATGTCTAACTTTCTTCCCTTTCTCAATCCTATCCGCTCTATCCATTGATAGTTTTCTTTTGGCTGAAGTTTTGGTTTTTCCTTTTGGGGTAGGTTTGCTAATTTTCTTAGCAGAAGATTTTGGGAACATGGCAGCCAGTGATTTTTCCGCTTTCCCCCCCCATTCTAAACTTGTGTATAAAAATGCCCACAACAAATGCTGACACACAATCAAACTTTGCAAATGATAAATAGAGGAAATGCGTAGAAAAATACCGAAATCTAGGGTTTGGGTTGAACGTATTGCTTGCTTGCTGAGATTGTGACAGCCCGGATTTCGGCACCCCAAAACCCGTACCATCAGCACGATCATCTTGACCGTGCCCCTTAGCTAAGCATGGAACATTGGTATATCAAGCACATAATTGAAATAGTAAATGAAACTGCGGAATTAAATCGCTATATAAGCATTTCTCAAAAGACAGTTCTACCCTTATGTCTCTACATGAATGGAGAACCGATCCGAACCATCGATGATAGCTAATCATCACAGATGGTTCGCCCAAAAGAAAAATCATGAATTTATACATATACGTTGTTTAATCAAACAAGGCTTGACATACCAAGCCGTACCCTTAAAGCGGCACAACGGAGTCCTCTAGAAGAAGTCCTCCGGAGGTGGCTCCAACTCGTCTCCGGCCGCAAGGTCCGACTCAATATAGCATCGAGTCCCGATGAGATACCCATCATCGTCATCTATATAGACAGTTTTAAAGTATTCCCTGGGAATACAAGTAGTACCCAAGCCCCTTTCCCCTTGGGATTGGTGGCTGGGTTTCACTAGTCTCAATCAACACCCCTGGGGATTGGTGGCTGGGTTTCACTAGTCTCAATCAACACCCCTGGGGTGTGCTTACTGTGTATGGATAAGCCTCCGCATTGGCCTACAGTTTCGCCGCCGTATCGGGCACGGATATCCTGTCGTGTCAGTCGTGGATATCCCGCCACGTCGGTGGGGTACCCTATCAAACCTCAAATAACAAAAATATCGATGCCTCACATATAGTTATTCACCGCGTGAATGTGCTATCTTATATCAGTTAGGCCCTATCAAACATGATTCAATCTTGGATACATCCCTGGGATGTATCCATTCACTTGTATCACACCTGATGCTCTTATCTCTTTACTTCTTCATCCCCTGGGGATGGCTCATTATGATTACTTTTATTGATGTCACACACACACACTTTTTCCCAAACTCTTTAAGCAATAAAACATTTTGAATTTCAAATCTATATCACTACATACATGCACTTGTAAAATAAGGTACATGTTCAAGGAGTTCCCTACCTCAAGTCTTCGTTTGATCAATGCATCAAGGTCCCACGTGGCTCCTTGTGCACAAGCTCACACGTACCACCTATGGTACCATACAACAATTGAAACACATCATTAAAGATGTAATAAAGGAGGTCCAAGACCCCCCAAGAATCTTAAAGTCAAACTCAGAAGTCAACATAAACTGGCCCAGTCGATTAATCGAACTCCAAAATCGATTAATCAAAATTCAATATTGATTAATCGATTCTCAAATCGATTAATCGAGATTCCCATTCGATTAATCGAATCCCAATTCGATTAATCGAAATTCTCTGCTCTATCTAGTCGATTCTCAATTCGAGTAATCGAATTTCCAAAATCGATTAATCGATCCCAAATCGATTAATCGAAATTATAAATCGATTAATCAAACTCTCATTTCGATTAGTCGATTTCTTTAAGCTAAATTCTTTTCTCCACTGGAGTCCACTGTAGGCTCCCAGTCGATTAATCGATCCTCAATTCGATTAATTGAAATCCAAAGTCGATTAATCGAAACCCAATTCGATTAATCGAGATCGGGGTCCTCTGACTTTTCAACTTCTTGGCCAATTTCGATTAATCGAAACCCAATTTTGATTAATCGAAATTGCCAAATTTTGTCTCCTTCTGGCTGCTCTTCCAAATCTTTCTCCATTTATTTTCTTTCTTTTTCTAAGCCTTTAATCTATGATTTTAACCATTCCTAACTACGATTAATCTCCCATAACTTATGCATTTAATTCACAAGAAATTTACCTCAATCAAATCTCGATTTGATTAGATCTAGTGGTTGGAAAGGCTAGGGTTCCAGCTTTGGCTCTAACGGATCCAAACCGTGTCGAATCCGACTTTTATTGCTTGAATCCCCCCTTCCAATCAGTTGCAATAACTCCTCTCTTTACTCCTCTCTCTCTCTCTCTTCTTTACTCTCCTTCAACAACCAAAACCATTAATTAAAGGGTTATTAAACCCTTTTATCTCTCCTCTCACTTGTGTGTTGAGCACATGCACCGGGATAGGTGTATGCGACTTCTCATTCACATCACACACCACATAATCACTCATACCATCACATCTCGTCTGTTCATCATACTCTATGCTAACCCTTGATCTCCTAATTGGTCAAACTTGTGACCAATCGGGTACGAATCCCGAGGTCACTGTTTAACGTGATTTTTCAGGATATTACATCCTCCCCACCTTGGGAATTTTCATCGCTGAAAATAACCCAAAGTGCATCGGTCTGGGTCTCTACCTCCCCCCCCCCACACTCTGAGGTGAGGCGGTCTTGTGGACTCAGATGCATCTAGGTAATTATAATTTGATGACAATGAACGAATACAAGCATAGACTTATAATTTGACGACAATGAACGATTTACATAAAAAGTTGACTTTCTATTAATATCAGAAAATTTTACAAGGCGCCAGATAAGTTGGCGTACAAAATCTATATGTATATAACCATGACTGAACAAAATAAGTAGAAGACTCAGGCAGTCCCCTCGCCAGGGTGGTCAGGTGCTACAGGGGCTGGTGGGTCTGCTGGGGCTGGCTGTGACGACGGTGGTGGAGAATGTGCTGGCTAGGTAGTGGAAGGTAGCGGCGGCTGTGGCTGGAGCGTCTCTGTCGGCAGAGCGGATGTAGATGTGGAAGGAGTCGCGTCAGTAGTGGCAGTGGTGGGATGGAAAATGGGACCTCTGTGGAAGGCGGTCCGTCCCGCAGTCCACTCCTCCTCCTAAGCAAGATAGCGGTGGTAGTTCGTTGGGTAGATGTAGCGGAGGGTGTGGAACATCAAGAAGTCCATCCTCCGGTTCATCCACTCATTGTTGGCCTCCATACGAGCCAACACCTCCTCAATGGTGGACCGGATGGAGCGGCGCCCGGCGGGATGAGGTGGGTGTAGCGGGCGCGGAGTGAGCGGGCGGTGTCGGTGACGCTGTGGTATGAGAGGTAGCCCTCTCCACTGATGGCTCGGCCGGGTGTGCCCCACCCACGGGTGGGTCCTGCTGTGGTGGTGGGGGTGGTGGTGGTGCTACTGCTGCTGGAGCGAGACCCGGAGCCGATATGGCTTGAGCAGGTTGTAGCTACGGGTCCATGAAGACTTAGAGAACGTCTTCAAGCAATCCGTAGCCCTCACCTCGTGAGGCGAGATGGTGTAGGAGGGATCGTTAGAGTAGCACTCCAACATGCTCGAGATGAGGCGAGCGTAGGGCATCTTCTCCTTGGGCCGGAGGTTGCCCTTCATCAATTTGCCCTTGATGTACCTCATCCCCTCAAGGATGACCATGGTGGCGTTGAACCACCGGCCACAGAAGGCCGCGTAGAGTGCGTGTTGCACTCGGTCCACGCGCTCGGTATCGTGGCGCATTGGGTAAAGGTTGCACTTGATCACCGAATCAAGCATCCACATGTAGTGGGGAAGGTCAACTCTCTTTATGGAGGATCCCAACCCCTTTTTGCCGTTGGTCATGCGGGTCATGACCTCCTCAAATCGAGGGTCCTCCTCAAAGGGTGGGAATAGGGTGGTCTCAGGTGTGAAGTCGAGGTAGCACTCAAGCACCTCATGGACGTGGCGACGTGTGATCATGTAGTCTCTACCCACGATGGTGGTCTTGATCACATCGTTCGTCGGGCCGTCCACAAGCCCTTGGTAAAACAACCTCACCAATCTAGGGTAATAGGAACCCCAGATTGGTTTGAGAAGGTTGCCGAGACTGGCATTGTTAAGGTAATTTCGAGCCCATTGGGTCTCGCCCGACACATCAGGATTGGTGAAAAGGGTAGGGTCGATGAGGTACTTGACCTCAAAAGTCTTCACGGCCCACCACTCATTAGGTTGTACCACGTTAGTGGGTGGTGGCGGCATGGTTGTGGACTCACGGGAAGACTCGCGCGAAGATGCGCTCGTCGAACCGGAGGTGGTCTCCGATGCCGACGGTGATGGAGTCCTCACCGGCGATGGGGTAGGTGGTGGTGGTGCGGCGTTCTTACGCCGGACCGGTAGCTTGGAGGTTGCCTTCTTCGAAGACAAACGGGTTTTAGGCGGCATGGTCGGTGAAATAGCAAGAATCTAGGGCTTTAACTAACTCAAATTTGAAAGAAGATCACGATTTTAGGGTTTACCGTGGGTTTTGGAGGCATTATGATTTGAATACGAGCCAAAAAACCACAGAGATGCAAACCCTAGGGCGCCGGACGGTCGGAGAAGAAGAAGATGAAGCGCCCAAAATCTCCAAGCTCAAATGATTCGAATGGGGAATGAAATCCCCAATTTTTAATATATAGGCCCCGACTCAATTAATCGAAATCCAGAATCGATTAATCGAGATTCAAAATTAGGTTAAGCAGCGCAAAATCGATTAATCGATTTCCCAAATCGATCAATCGAAAGTCAAAATCGATTAATCGAAAACGTTTCGATTAATCGAAATCATATCCGTTTAAAAATTTAAGTTTTAGAGCTCACTGGCGCGAGCCAGTCGATTAATCAAAATCCATTTCGATTAATCGAAATTTCAAAATTGATTAATCGAAATTCACTTCGATTAATCAAAATCGTGCTGTCCCTTCCAAAAATTTTAGGATTCTTTAAGTTATTCGATTAGTCGAACTATGGTTCGATTAATCGAAATCTCAAATCGATTAATCGAATTCTACTTCGATTAATCGAAATCATTTCTCTGACTTAGAATTTTCATAGTTTCTTTAAGTCATTCGATTAATCGAATTTCCAGTTCGATTAATCGAAATTGCAAATCGATTAATCGAAATCCGCTCGATTAATCGAAAATTTCAGTAATTTCCTCTAAATCCTTCTAACATTCCCAGTTTGTTCGATTAATCGAAACCAAAATCGATTAATCGAATTCCCAATTCGAGTAATCGAATTCCCAAAATCGATTAATCGATCCCAAATCGATTAATTGAAATTATAAATCGATTAATCGAAATTTCATTCTGTGTCTGTTCTAACTCTCATCCCAATTTCCAGTCACTGGTACATGCCAGTCGACTAATCGAAAAAAATCGATTAATCAAAATTCCAAATCGATTAATTGATTTGAAATTCGATTAATCGGTTTTGCCCAATTTCTGCAGATTTTCAAGTTCTTTGGTTCTTTGATTTCTCTTGGTAGTTTATGACATCAAGTGGCTCATAGTTCCATAGAAACACATACACTTGGTCATGTGCATACAAAATCTATTCCTTTAATCATACTTTGATCAAGACTTCCATTGAATTACAAGTATTGTGGAGATTCCACAAACATGCTTGTGGTTTACATTGGATTCTCACGTCGTTGGAAATAAGGCTGGATATTGTTCTTTCACATCTGCCTCTTGTTCCCAAGTAGCCTCTTCCTTTGGGTGATTGTTCCACCGGACAAGCACTAAGGGAATCACTTTAGTGCGCAGTACTTGTTCCTTTCGATCCAAGATTTCCACTAGTTCCTCTATCATACTCATGTCCTCACACATCTACATTGGTTTACTTCCTAACACATGAGATGGATCGTTCACATACTTTCTGAGCATCGATATGTGGAAAACGTTATGTACCCGATCAAACAGCGGTGGTAATCCAATGCAATACGCAACTTCACCTACGCGTCCCAAAATTTCAAATGGTCCAACATAACGTGGGCTTAACTTCCCTCTCTTGCCAAATCTCATTACGCCTTTCATAGGTGACACTTTCACAAACACGTGCTCACCCACTTTATAGTCGACACTAGTCCGCTTGATGTCGGCGTAACTTTTCTATCTACTCTGTGCTGACTTCAGCCTTCCTCTGATTATTCGAACGACGGTGGCGTTGTCTTCAAGTAGTTTTGGCCCTAAAATAAATTTCTCACCTGTTTCTTCCCAATTGAGGGGTGATTTGCATCGTCGTCCATACAGAGCTTCATACGGTGCCATGCCAATGCTCGTTTGGAAACTGTTGTTGTATGCGAATTCGAGCAACGGTAGATACTCATCCCAGTATCCTTGCATATCTAGCATGCACGCTCTGAGCATGTCTTCTATCACTTGGTTCACTCGCTCTGTCTACCCATCAGTTTGAGGATGGAAAGCTGAACTAAAATCTAGTCGTGTTCCCATTCCTTCTTGAAATTTCTTCCAAAACTTGGACGTATATAGTGGATCACGTTCCGAAACTATGCTGCTTGGTATCCCGTGTAGTCTTACAATCTCCCTCATATATAAGTCTGTCAGTCTTCCTGCCGTATACATCGTATTGTACGGCAAAAAGTGTGCTGATTTGGTCAATCGGTCCACAACAACCCAAATGGCATTGTGTCTCTTGGCAGTACGGGGCAATCCAACAATGAAATCCATCGAGATCGATTCCCACTTCCATTCTGGGATTGGTAAAGGCTGCAATAGTCCAGTAGGATGTCTATGATCAATCTTCACTTGCTGACAAGTCAAACACCGTGACACGTATTCGGCCACGTCTTGCTTCAGACCTCTCCACCAGTAGTTCTTTTTCAAGTCCTGGTACATCTTGGTGCTACCAGGGTGGATAGCATAATTTGACTTATGGGCTTCATTAAGAATGGTTCGTCTTAGATCGGCATTGTCCGGAATACAGAGACGGCCCTTAAACAATAAGGAACCATCTTCTTTAACTGAGAAGTCCGACCTGATGCCTTCACTCACGTCTTGATGAAT
Source organism: Chloranthus sessilifolius (assembly GCA_021018995.1). Lineage (NCBI taxonomy): Eukaryota > Viridiplantae > Streptophyta > Magnoliopsida > Chloranthales > Chloranthaceae > Chloranthus > Chloranthus sessilifolius. The sequence continues at coordinate 44,282,872 of CM037593.1, read as the reverse complement.
CTTTGTTAATGTCAGATCTTTCATCTGTAGATCGTGGATATGCTCAAATATCACTGGCTTCACTGATATGTTAGCCAAAAAGGATCCGGTAGCTTTTGACTCAATGTTCGCATCGTAAAGTGCCAGGTCTTCCAATAATTTCCATCGGTGCATACCCAAAATCAAACAAGCTAGCTGAGCTGAACTCTTCCGACTCAAGGCGTCTGCTACTACGTTCGCCTTTCCTGGATGGTACTGTATAGAACAATCATAATCCTTGAGAAACTCCATCCATCTGCGCTGTCTCATGTTGAGCTCTTTTTATGTAAACAGGTATCGGAGGCTCTTATGATCGGTGAAAATTTTAAAAGTCTCACCATACAAATAATGTCTCCAGATTTTCAGCGCAAAGATGACTGCTGCTAGCTCCAAGTCATGAGTCGGATAATTTTTCTCGTGTTCTTTCAGCTGTCTTGATCCGTAAGCTATCACCTTCTTATGTTGGTTGAGTACACAACCTAGGCCATTGTATGACGCGTCACTGTACACGGCGTATCCTCCACTGCCCGAAGGAATAGCTAGCACTGGAGCTGAAGTGAGTCTCGTGTTGAGTTCTTGAAAACTCTTCTCGCATGCCTCACTCCATTCAAATCTTGAATCTTTTCGTGTCAGCTTTGTGAGAGGTCCCGATATCTTTGAAAACCCCTCGACGAAACATCGATAATAGCCTGCTAAGCCCAGAAAACTTCAGACATCGGTCACTGTCTTTGGTTGCTCCCATTTAACCACTGCTTCTATCTTTGCTGGATCTACAGTGACACCATGCTTTGAGACGACATGTCCCAAAAAGCTATCCTCTTCCAACAAAAACTCACATTTGCTGAGTTTGGCGTACAATTGGTGTTCACGTAGCGTCTGTAGGGCAATCCTCAAGTGTTCTTCGTGTTCCGTCTTGGATTTAGAGTACATCAATATATCATCAACGAACACTACGATGCAGGAGTCCAAGTGTGGTTTAAACACTCGGTTCATCAGATCCATAAATGACGCCGGCATTAAATCCTTAAATATGGCATCCTGAGAATTTATAGTGTCCATCTGGTGTCAAAATCTTGGATGTCCTCTTGACTAGATGGTATCCAGATCTCAGGTCGATCTTGGAAAAATACCTTGCTCCTTGCAGTTGATCGAACAAATCATCAATTCTAGGCAAAGGGTAGCGGTTCTTCACAGTGAGTTTGTTTAATTGTCGATAATCAATGCATAGCCGCATTAACCCATCTTTCTTCTTGACAAACAAGACCGGTGCTCCCCATGGTGACACGCTCGGTCTAACAAACCCCTTGTCCATAACCTCTTGTAGTTGTTCTTTCAACTCCTTTAACTCAGCAGGAGCCATTCGATATGGCGCTTTTGAAATAGGCTCCGTTCCTGGTGCTAAGTTGATGGCGAATTCTACTTCTCTCTCCGAAGGTAATCCAGGCAATTCTTCTGGAAACACATCGGCGAAGTCTCGTACAACTGCTATCTCTGAAATGACATTCTTTTCTTCCTTGTCCTCCTTTAAGAAAGCCAAGTATCCACTGCAACCCTTTCTGATCATTTTCTCGGCCCTTACTGCTGAGATCAGTGGCACAGATGACGACCTCACTCCTTGAAACCGAAATGATCTCTTTGTGTTGGGTCTGAAAATACAACCTTGTTCTTGCAATCGACTGTTGCACAGTGCTGCGCCAACCAGTCCATGCCAAGAATCACATCAAACCCTTGCATGTCTAACAGTATCAACTTCGCTTCCAATTCATGCACCTCTAGGTCTCGAACTGCTACAATGATGGATTTGCAAGCTAACTCCGTGTCCACTAACTCTCCAGTAGGAATAGACACAGATAGGACGAAGTCCAACACCTCTGGAACAATCTTCATCCTCTTGGTGAAACGTGGAGTGATGAATGAGTGGGTAGACCCTGGGTCTATCAACACTCGAGCGTCATATCCAACGAAGCATCCTTTTTCATATATAGTTAATGTAGCTAGAGTATACATACATACATATAATAATTTACACATCAATTTAACACCCCTAATTCACATATAAATTTAGTATTGAGAAAAGAAACTATACAATTCCTAATGCATGCACCTTCTCTATCTAAAATTTTAATGAAATGGAAATTTCTTTAATTTAAAAAAAGTCTCACCTTGGATGACGTCATGCACGTTCCTTGCTTCCTAAGCAGTGACTGCATAGGCTCTCCCCTGAACTATCGGCTTCCTTGCTTGAATGGGTCGTGGTGCTGCAACTGAAACCGTCTTTCTTTTATCCATCTCGGGGCAATCCTTGATTAAGTGGCCCACCTTGCCACATCGAAAACAACCCCTAGTCCCCGCTCTGCAATCCACTATTCTATGAGGCTTGCCACACTTTGCGTAAGTCTCCCGAGGTGCGAAAGAAACAGTACGAGAACCTTGTGTGATAGTGGCGCCAGTAGACATGGCAGGGCTCTCATATCGTAAAGGTCTCCCTGACGCAAGTAGTGGGAACCTCTGTTGGTGTTGTTGCGCCGGCCTTCCAAAACCTCCCTGAAACTGTGGTCTCTGAGCTTGGGCCATGAACCTTGGCTTTTTGTTCACCGGTTCGTAGGTCCCCGCCCTTCCTTGTTCATTTCCTCCTCTCTGCTGCTCCCTCTGTCTATATCTGTTATTGTTCTCCTCCTCTACAACCAACGCCTTGCTCATGACCTCTTCATAGGTCCTCAACTGAAATGGAGCTACGCCTCCCCTAACCTCAGGCTTCAAGCCTTGTTGAAACCTTTTTGACTTCATCACGTTGGTAGCGACGTAATCCGGAGCAAAACGGGCAAGTCGTAGAAACTCCACCCCATATTCTTTCACTGTCATTCTCCCTTGCGCTAACTGTAGAAATTGTATCTCAAGCTGATTCCTCACCACTTCCGAAAAATATTGTTTGTTGAACTCCTCAACAAACTCCTCCCACGTCCAAGGCAACCCCGGGGTCTCCTGAGCCCTAGTCCGTATCACGGACTTCCACCAAGGCCCAGCCTCCCCATCCAACATATAAGCTGCCCATCTCACACTCTCATCTTCCGTACATGTCAGCACGCTAAAGACTTTCTCCATCTCCATAAGCCAATTCTCGTGCCATTGTATGCCGCCCAGGAAAATGAAGGAGGTCTCATCCTCCTAAACTCAGAAGGATGAGGGCACAGCATGCGCAGTCCCTCTTGGTGGTGTAGGTGGCTGCTGTTCTCTTGATGCATGAGCTGCAAAGGATGCGGCTTGTTGTGCCATGGCAGCTGTCATAGTCTCCATAGTGTGCATCATCCTTTGTCGCTCCTCTCTATCTTCCTGTCTTTCTCTCACTCTCTCCTGTTCTCTTAGATCTTGATCCTGATGATCTCGATCCTCTTCATCATGCTGTCTACTACTACTGCCCCCTGGGGCCTCAGTACCTCCTAAAGGCACTCTATTAGTAGGAGTGATGTAATCATCTCCACTACGTAGACTCCTCTGTTGGCCTCCCCTTGGTCGACCTCTTCCTCTAGATGACATTTGCGGCTGCATTTGAAACTAAAGTTTTGTTAGCAGAAGCCCCTATGTTCTGACCAAAAAGAACGATTGTCAGAATTGCTAAAAGAAATAGCTTTGATACCAACTGTGACCGCTCGGATTTTGGCACCCCGAAACCCGTACCATCAGCACGATCATCTTGACCGTGCCCCTTAGCTAAGCATGGAACATTGGTATATCAAGCACATAATTGAAATAGTAAATGAAACTACGGAATTAAATCGCTATATAAGCATTTCTCAAAAGACAGTTCTACCCTCATGTCTCTACATGAATGGAGAACCGATCCGAATCATCGATGATAGCTAATCATCACAGATGGTTCGCCCAAAAGAAAAATCACGAATTTATACATATACGTTGTTTAATCAAACAAGGCTTGACATACCAAGCCGTACAAAATCTCTCCAAACCCACAAAGCGGCACAACGGAGTCCTCTAGAAGAAGTCCTCTGGAGGTGGCTCCAACTCGTCTCCAGCCGCAAGGTCCGACTCACCGGGGTCAGCGTCTCCTGAAGCCTCGACAACTGCTAGTAGTGGACCTGCGACGTATAGTCTATAGGGTGAGCTACATCCTAGCTCAATAGGGAACAAAACACAGTTGAACATATAAATTATTACTCACATATATTCCATGATATGTCATGCATGATGTGTCTATGCAATTACTGATGAAAACAGTTAAAAAGCATTACATTTTACTGGTAGTTTACTCATGTCTTTTATTTATTCATGAATGATGCTGAAAAGGCCTAAAGCAAAACTTAAACTTTCAACTTAAGTAATCTCCGAGCAATATAGCATCGAGCCCCGATGAGATACCCATCATCGTCATCTATATAGACAGTTTTAAAGTATTCCCTGGGAATACAAGTAGTACCCAAGCTCCTTTCCCCTGGGGATTGGTGACTGGGTTTCACTAGTCTTAATCAACACCCCTGGGGTGTGCTTACTGTGTACGGATAAGCCTCTGCACTGGCCTACGGTTTCGCCGCCGTATCGGTCACGAATATCCTGCCGTGTCAGTCGTGGATATCCCGCCACGTCGGTGGGGTACCCTATCAAACCTCAAATAACAAAAATATCGGTGCCTTACATATAGTTATTCACCGTGTGAATGTGCTATCTTATATCAGTTAGGCCCTATCAAACATGATTCAATCTTGGATACATCCCTGGGATGTATCCATTCACTTGTATCACACCTGATGCTCTTATCTCTTTACTTCTTCATCCCCTGGGGATGGCTCATTATGATTACTTTTATTGATGTCACACACACACACTTTTTCCCAAACTCTTTAAGCAATAAAACATTTTGAATTTCAAATCTATATCACTACATACATGCTCTTGTAAAATAAGGTACATGTTCAAGGAGTTCCCTACCTCAAGTCTTCGTTTGATCAATGCATCAAGGTCCCACGTGGCTCCTTGTGCACAAGCTCACAGTACCACCTATGGTACCATACAACATGTGAAACACATCATTAAAGATGTAATAAAGGAGGTCCAAGACCCCCCAAGAATCTTAAAGTCAAACTCAGAAGTCAACATAAACTGGCCCAGTCGATTAATCGAACTCCAAAATTGATTAATCGAATCTGATTGGAAATCGATTAATCGAAATTCAATATCGATTAATCGATTCTCAAATCGATTAATCGAGATTCCCATTCGATTAATCGAATCCCAATTCGATTAATCGAAATTCTCTGCTCTATCCAGTCGATTCTCAATTCGAGTAATCGAATTTCCAAAATCAATTAATCGATCCCAAATTGATTAATCGAAATTATAAATCAATTAATCGAACTCTCATTTCGATTAGTCGATTTCTTCAAGCTAAATTCTTTTCTCCACTGGAGTCCACTGTAGGCTCCCAGTCGATTAATCGATCCTCAATTCGATTAATCGAAATCCAAAGTCGATTAATCGAAACCCAATTCGATTAATCGAGATCGGGGTCCTCTGACTTTTCAACTTCTTGGCCAATTTCGATTAATCGAAACCCAATTTTGATTAATCGAAATTGCCAGATTTTGTCTCCTTCTGGTTGCTCTTCCAAATCTTTCTCCATTTATTTTCTTTCTTTTTCTAAGCCTTTAATCTATGATTTTAACCATTCCTAACTACGATTAATCTCTCATAACTTATGCATTTAATTCACAAGAAATTTACCTCAATCAAATCTCGATTTGATTAGATCTAGTGGTTGGAAAGGCTAGGGTTCCAGCTTTGGCTCTAACGGATCCAAACCGTGTCAAATCCGGCTTTATCGCTTGAATCCCCCCTTCCAATCAGTTGCAATAACTCCTCTCTTTACTCCTCTCTCTCTCTCTCTTCTTTACTCTCCTTCAACAACCAAAACCATTAATTTTAGGGTTATTAAACCCTTTTATCTCTCCTCTCACTTGTGTGTTGAGCACATGCACCGGGATAGGTGTATGTGACTTCTCATTCACATCACACACCACATAATCACTCATACCATCACATCTTGTCCGTTCATCATACTTTATGCTAACCCTTGATCTCCTAATTGGTCAAACTTGTGACCAATTGGGCATGAATCCTGAGGTCACTGTTTAACGTGATTTTTTAGGATATTACAGAGATCCACCAGACCAGAAGCTAAAATCCTTCTCTGAAAGCTCAAATGATCGAACAAAGGTGAAGAAAAGTGTGGCTGAATTCTAAAATCACGCAAGGAAAGAAAGAAATAGGGTTTCTGTGGAACAGGACGTTCTCAGAAAGCTTTCGAATATGAAACCCTTACTTCGAAAGGGTTTAAATATGCTCAAAGTTAATTTCGCAAAGTCCTTTTTAAGTTTTTGAAAAGTTCCAAAACATACCTTTTTACAACTGAGAATGGCATCAGTACCATTCGAAAAGCTAATAGCTTCAGAAACAACTTTTCGAAAAGAAAATGGCTTCAGAAACAACTTTTCAAAAAGAAAATGGCTTCAGAAACAACTATTCAAAAAGCAAATCCTTGCTTTTGAGCAGTTCGTTACAAATCCAGATTCTTTTCGAAAAGTAAATTGAACTTTGCGAAAAGACGATTTTTACTTTGCGACTTAACTTTTCACATATTTAGACCTTGCGAAAAGAGAACAAACATGAATAAAAACAGAGAAAAAGAAAACTAAATAAAAACTATGGAATAAAAATATATTGTACAGTTGTATACCATCAGATTTGGGGAGGCTCTTGATGATAGATGGGCAGCACAGGCTCCTGGGTATTTTTAATGCATGGTTTGAGCCTCTGACCATTTACTTTCAAGATTCTTCCATTACTTTGATCTAAAATGTCAACAGCTCCAGAAGGAGCTACATGAATGACAGTATATGGCCCTTCCCATCTGGATCTCAGCTTTCCAGGAAAAAACTTAAGTTTTGAGTTAAATAACCATACCTTAGAGCCAGCTGTGAACTCTTTTCTCAACAAATTTTTATCATGGAAGGCTTTGACTTTCTCTTTGTAAGATCTTGAATTTGTGTATGCATCCATTCTCAGCTCCTCCAACTCAGCAAGTTGCAATTTCCTGTGATTACCAACAGTAATCAGATCCATGTTCAATGTTTTAATGGCCCAAAAGGCATTATATTCTAACTCCACTGGTAAATGGTATGCTTTGCCATAGACCAACCTGAATGGGGACATGCCAATTGGGGTTTTATAGGCTGTCCTATATGCCCATAATGCATCATTCAGCTTAAAGGACCAATCCTTTCTGTCCTTCAATACAGTCTTTTCCAGTATATGTTTGATTTCTCTATTGGAAATCTCCACTGGTTTGTGGATGATATGGAGTAGCTACTTGTGAGTCACAGAGTATTTTTTCAATAAAGTTTCAAAATGTTTATTACAAAAATGGCTTCCCCCATCACTGATAATAGCTCTGGAAAAACCAAACCTAGAAAAAATGTGATCCTTTAAAAATTTAAGAACCACTCTGCGATCATTGGTTTTAGTGGCTGTGGCTTCAACCCATTTGGATACATAATCCATAGCTACTAAAATGAAATTACACCCATTGGAAGGAGGAAAGGGACCCATGAAGTCTATCCCTCAAACATCAAACAATTCAACTACCAAAATAGGCTGTAAAGGCATTGAGTTTCTCTTGGAAATGCTGCCTAATTTCTGGCAGTTCTGACAAGACTTACAGTGCTGCAGAGCATCTTTGAAAATTGTAGGCCAATAAAATCCACACTGTAAAACCTTTGCAGTAGTTTTGTTTCCACTAAAATGACCTCCACAGGTCTGTTCATGATACATAGAAAGTATTCTATGAAATTCTTGGTCAGGGACACATCTTCTTATTATTTGGTCTGCACAACTCTTAAACAGATAAGGATCTTCCCAGATGAAATGTTTAAACTTGGAGAAGAAAAGATCTTTATCCATTTTATTCCAATGTTGAGGAATTTTTCCAGTAGCCAAAAAGTTGACTATGTTTGCAAACCAAGGGGTGTGTATACTAATAGCAAAAAGTTGCTCATCAGGGAAAGATTCATTGATAGGCAGCCTATCAATCTCAGCAGTTAAAATTCTAGACAAGTGATCAGCCACCACATTCTCCACACCGTTTTTATCTTTGATCTGTAAATTAAATTCCTGTAATAGGAGGATCCACCTGATTAATCTTGGTTTGGTGTCCTTAGACAGAAGGTATTTCAAGGCAGAGTGGTCAGTGAACACCACTATTTGTGAACCCAAGACATATGACCTGAATTTCTCTAAAGCAAAAACAATTGCCAGCAGCTCCTTCTCAGTTGTTGTGTAATTGAGCTGTGCATCAATCATTAATCTACTGGCATAAGCTATGACATGAGGCAGCTTATCCTTTCTCTGTCCAAGGACAGCTCCCAAAGCATAATCTGATGCATCACACATCAGTTCAAAAGGTAGTGAATAATCTGGAGACTGCAATATTGGAGCTGAAATCAAACAGTTTTTTAAGAATTCAAATGCCTTCATGCATTCATTATTGAAAACAAAAGGGACATCTGGCACAATAAATGACAAAGAGGTTTGGTTATTTTACTGAACTCCTTAATGAACCTTCTGTAAAATCCAGCATGTCCCAGAAAACTTCTGATCTGTTTAACAGTTTTGGGAGGTGGTAAATGTGCAATTAAATCAATTTTTGCTCTGTCCACCCCAATGCCCTTGTGGGAAACAACATGGCCAAGGACAATGCCTTGGGTGACCATGAAATGGCTCTTCTCCCAACTCAAAACTAGATTGGTTTCTTCACATCTCTGTAACACCAATTTGAGATAATGTAAACACTGGGAAAAACTGTCTCCGTAGATTGAAAAATCATCCATAAAAATTTCCATAAATTGGTCAATCATATCAGAGAAAATGGAGTACATGCATCTTTGAAAGGTAGCAGGAGCATTACAAAGACCAAAAGGCATTCTCCTATAGGCAAAAGTGCCAAAAGGGCAAGTGAATGTGGTCTTTTCCTGATCTTGTGGGTACACAGGAATCTGGTTGTAACCAGAGTAACCATCAAGAAAACAATAATAAGCTTTTCCTGCTAGCTTATCTAAAATCTGATCAATGAATGGGAGAGGGAAATGATCTTTTCTGGTCATTGAATTTAATTTTCTATAATCAATACAGACCCTCCACCCAGTTGTTTGTCTGGTTGACATACGCTCACTAGAATCTGAGGTTACAACAGTGATCCCAGATTTCTTAGGTACCACCTGTGTAGGTGCCACCCAAGCTGAATCTGAAATGGGGTAAATGACCCCTGCATCCAACAGCTTAACAACCTCTTTCATGACCACTTCTTGCATATGAGGGTTCAACCTCCTTTGCATTTCCCTAGAAGGCTTTGCATCTTCTTCCAAATGGATTTTATGCATGCAAACAGCTGGACTGATTCCTCCCAAATCAGCAATATTCCAGTCAATTGCCCTTCTATGTTGTTTCAAAACAATCAACAGTTCTTCCTCCTGCTCCTCTGTGAGGGAGGAAGAAATAATCGCAGGCAATGATTTATGATCTCCTAAAAATACATATTTTAAATTTTCTGGCAACTGTTTCAATTCTAAATCAGGTGGGCTGAGAAAAGAAGGTAACAAAGGTACCTTAGCTGTTTGTGGAAGGGGAAGAGTAGCAGGTTTCCACGAAGAGAAACTTGCTGATTGATTATGAGTTCCTTGCACAACATTTACTTCCTCAGACTTTGAGGTACAAACTGTTTCTTCCTCGGAATTTCCCCAAGCATCTTTAGAATCTGTGGTGAAATCTTCACACTGCAGAAACTATTGTAAAGTCCCTTCTACCAGTTCATCCAATAGATCAACATGAAAACATTCCTCAGAGCTGAATTGAGGTTGTGTGATAGCATTATAAACATTTAATTTTACCTTCATGTTTCCAAAAGAGACTTCCATGATACCAGACCTGCATTGAATGCAAGCATTTGCTGTAGCCAGGAATGGTCTTCCCAAAATGACAGGGATGGAAGTTTTGCTTTTGGTAGGTTCCATGTCCAAAACTAGAAAATCAGCAGGATAGAAAAATTTATCTACTCCCACCAATACATCTTCAATCATCCCAACTGGCTTTCTTTCAGATCTGTCTGCTAGTTGTAACACCACATGAGTGGGTTTTAATTCTCCCAAACCTAGTTTCTCATATATAGAATATGGAAGTAGGTTGACACTAGCACCCAAATCTAATAAAGCCTTTTCAATGGTATGTTCCCCAATAATGCAAGGGATTGTGGGGATTCCAGGATCTTGAAGTTTAGGAGGTGTGGCAATAGACAACACCTGATTAACTCTTTCCACAGTAAAGACCTTCTTGGATAACTGTATCCTAGACTGTCTTTTGTGAGTGCAAACATCTTTCAAAAATTTTGCATATGCTGGAATTTGTTTGATTGCCTCAAGCAAAGGTAGATTTATCTTGACTTGCTTGAAAGTCTCCATCATTTCATCTATTTTTGTGTTCCCTTTATCAAAAGGGGATACTGATTTCATTGCATGAGGAAATGGTAAATGAGGAACTAGTCCTTCATCTACAGCTTTAGAAGCATTATCAGATACTTTTTGATTTTTTTGATTTTCATTTGTTTGATTTTTCTGAGGTACATCAGCACCCCCACTGTTAACATTATGCTGCTCTTGCTGCATATCTTTATCATTTTCCTCATTTTTTTCTTCTTCAGTACCCACTTTGTTATTTATAATTCTTCCACTTCTCAAAGTTGTGACAGTTTTTACTTCTTCATGTGAAATAGAAGCTTCTCCAACCATGAACTGTCCTTTGGGATTGTTCAAAGGTTGGCTGGGTAACTTTCCTTCCTCTCTTTTGGCCAAAGTATTTGAAAGCTGACCCAATGTTTCTTCAATCTTCTTTATGCTCTGACTGTGACAGTTCACAGTCTGAGTTAAAGATCCTAAATTTTGGAGTGAATTTAGGGGCCTTGAACTTCAAAAGAAGGGGACCTGGAAGGGATTTGAACTGGAGCAGATTGTTGCACAGGTTGTTGTGGAATGGGTTGCTGAAAATTTGGCTTGGCATAAAAATTTTGCTGATAAGGCTGCGCAGTTTTGAAAGGCATTTGGTTCTTTGGTTGCTGCTGCTGTTGTGATTGATAATTCCCCTGACTCCACCTTAAATTGGGGTGCCCTCTCCATGGATATTCATTTGACTGCATCTGTCCAAATGATTGGGCAGCATGAGATTGTTCCACCACTAGATCTGGGAACTGTGGTGCAACAAGACATTGGTCAATTGAATGAGTAGGGGATTGGCATATCAGACATGCCTCCTCTACTCTTGCAACCATTGGGTTTTTAAGTGAGTCGATCAATCTATCAAACTTTGTGGTTAAATTGTCCATCTTTCTTTCCAACTCATTCACCTTATCTTTTCTTTGGTGGTTTGCTGATTGTTCAACCTAGCAGGATTTTCAATATCTCTTGACAAAGATTCCTGTTGAGTTGAGTTTTCACCAATTACTTCAAATAAGTCCCAAACCTCCTCAACTGTTTTTTGCAAGTAAGTGCCTCCACAGGAGGCATCCACCATATTTTTGCCTTTTTGATCAATTCCTTGATAGAAGCTTTGAACCAGCTGCCATCTGGGAATTTGATGATGAGGACATTGCCTTAAAAGTTCCTTAAATCTTTCCCATGCTTCATGGAAAGTTTCAGTTGAGTTTTGTGAAAAGGAAATGATACTTTGTCTCAATTGGCTTGTTTTAGACATTGGGAAGTATTTGGCTAAAAATTGACACTGCAAATCATTCCAAGAAGTGATACTATTTGGTGCTAACATAGACAACCATGCTCTAGCTTTGTCCTTTAATGAAAAAGGAAAGAGCCTAAGCTTGGTTGCCTCTGGACCAAGTCCAGCTATGTTGAATGTGGTGCAAAGAGCCAAGAATTCATCCACATGTTTGTATGGATCTTCCTTACTCAACCCATGGAAGGAAGCATTTGGATAGTCGATGATTTGATCTCATAATTTCCTTCAACAGTAGGAAATTGAATGCAAAAGGGAGAATTATAAGCACCAGGTGCAAAGTAATCCCTCAAAAGTCGAGGTTCTTCACCCATAGTAGTAGAATTCTGTGTTGTTTGTCTGGTTCATAATAGCCTTTCAACTTCTAAATTCAGAGGGACAATCTCAGGGCTGAGAGTCCTCCTACCAAACGTACAACACAGAACACAAAAAATCAGATTATTCACAGCAAACCTTCAGAATTCCTTTTTAAGTAGTTTCCCTCCTTCAAAAATGGATATGAATAACTGCACAGATATAAACAATAGAATAGTTTAGTACTGATATATATAAAAAATGAAAACTTAGGTCTACCTATTTTAAAACAAATTCCCCGGCAGCGGCGCCAAAAACTTGTTGTTGCCTCTAAGTGTGCATGATTTATTTGTGTTTTAAAAACAAATTTGCAATTGCTAAGTTATACTGATTCTGGAATATAAAAAAGGGTAAAGAAATATTAGCACAGAGAGAAGTGAATTAGCCTGCAAGATCAGGGTCAATTGTAGCAAGTTTTAAATGTAAAGGAGTAAAAGATCGTCCACAGAGAATTTGTTTAAAATGTAAGATAAACCTCCAGATCTGAGCTACCAGATCTGGCCTCTTATCCTATCTATAATGCACATAAGATGGGAGGTTGAATTTGTCACATTAACTAAATTATAAAAGTAAAAGTTAAACTAAATGATCCAGATCTGAGTTGGGGGAATTTTGAGGTAAACTTATAAAAATGGAGAAATAATATCTAACTTTGATTTGGTCCTTGAAACACAATGAGAATGACTACAGATCAAATGAGAAATGATCCAATCTTCATCTGGCTACAAGCACAGATGTAAGAGAAATAAATCTAACTCAAGGATTAGATTTAGGCTTATGGCTATGGTCTGTCCACTTTAATGGCCACAGACCATCCAATAGTCTTTAATCTAAACCCTTAATTTAGAACAAGAAACGTCACTACAAATACTGTGAGAGATTAGGTTACAAACACTAATTCCAGTGATTAATGAATCAAGGAAATTGCATGAAAACAAGAATCTAAAGGAGTCTAATGCAATAAGGAGATCAGAGGGAACCCTTAACATGAGTCCAATTGAGAATGTACGGTTTACAGCAACCTTTTCAAATTCACCATTACAATTACAGAGCACAGCTTAAACAGCTCTCAGATTTGTAGTCTTGAATACAACTCTCTTTTGAATTACAGAAGTATCTCACAGCTCTCAATTGCAAGTAAAAGTGAGGCTATTACAGGGATTTCAGACAAACTATCTGATTTGGAAATGGGGGAATAGGAATGAAACTCAAAATCTGGATGCCCAAATTGGGTAAATGGTTCATCTATTTATAGTTTTCCCCAGGTCTAGCTCAGATGCATATCGACCAATCAGAAGTGCTCAGATCTGTATCAACCAATGGTAGTCGAGCACAAGGATCCAGATCTGTTCTGGCCAATCAGAATTGCTCGATCTGGTTCAGCCAATCAGGCGACATAAGCATCAATTCTGTTATGCATTTTGAAAATCTGTTAGAGCTTCTAGAAGTTCCCGCCAAGTTATTTCATCTCTGGGTGCTCACATGGGGTGGAATATGCCTTCGCTTCATGCTTAGAATCTTCTAAAATGCCCCTAGGTTTTTAAATGCATTGGGACGCGTGAAAAAGATTACTAAATTACCCTTGCAAAAGCTGGGAATCTCCAGAATACCATTTCGCATAGTTTAGGGGACTTTTCGCAAGGTACTGTGACTCCTGAAGCTCTTTTCGCAACGTTCAGGTTCTGTTCGAAAGGAGTTCTCTTCTTTTCGAAAAGGTCAATCATCCTTTCGAAGAGTTCAGGTGCTCTTCGAAAACTAAGCCTGGAGCTTTTAGTTCTTTTCGCAGCGTTCAGGTTCTTTTTGAAAAGTTCAGATTCCTTTCGAAAAGCACTCTGTAGTGCATTTTTCTGTTTGAATTGCTCCACATTTCTTTTCTGGGTTGAGACCAGGTCTTTGCCTCTTCAGTTCAGGCTTTTTAACAGCTAGTGAGGTTGTCCCTTCTCTTTCTTCCTTTGGATCGACATGGATTATCATTTTTTTAGCACTTTTAAGCTGCTTTCATGGTTAAGCCTGTCTTTCTTGTTAGCTGTAACACAAGCACTTAAAACACTAATTTAGTTCTCTCAAGGGTCTATCAAGGCCTAGGTTAAAGGGTGGAGAAAGGTATTTTCTGGTTCTCAACAGCCCCTAGTGGTGATGATCCAGAAAAGTCCTAGCCCACCTAGTACCTGAGAAAAGTGCTTGCACTTGAGGTATATTGAGTGGGTAACCTTCTTGTTACCAAGCTTAAAACTCGAGAAAAAAGAGAGCGATAGTGAACCCAAATTGGCCTCTAAACCCTTAGGATCGGCGAGGAAAGAAACGGATCATATAAACAGTCAGTCCCCGAAAGCGTAGCTTCCACAAAAAACCAGTTTGGAGACCCATTTCAGGCTGAAGTTGCTGTTGTCAAAGAATTTGGAAACCCAACTTGATTTGGTGCCACTAATAGTTGTGCCAGGTTGGTTATGCACAGCATCGGCCCGAATCTGTGGCCTATTTCACACCCCAGACTCCCCAATCGGTGCCTTTAGTGCCTCTGTTTAGGGCCCTACAACTTTTAACACCCAATACGCCCTCGCCGATCAAAAGAAGGTGACTTCTTTTTGACTCGTTTCGAGGGATCGAGTTGTTTACATCGGTTTTTGTGCCTTCAATAGATCGAGGGGTTTCCCTTTGATTCTTCCGAAGTGCTTCGAAACCTTTGCCGCGGGACCTATTAAGGGTACGAGAGCCACCCAAGAAAGGAATTCAAAAGGCCCCGAAATCCTCATTTCTTTTCACTTATAAAAATTTTAAAAAACAAAAAAAAAAAAATAATCTAAAAATAGAGTCTTGATTGGTGCCAACACAACGACATAATCTTCCCCTCCGTCATCCCGTAGGGGAAGAAGGAGGAAGCTTTACGGGCTCCACCAGAGGCACCCGTACCCGACCCAATACCGAGCTATGTCGTGGGCGGTGGATCCGGCTTACGCTGATCCCGACTCATCCCCGCCACCTTCTCCAACCCATTCTCATACCGAAGAAGCTTTTACTTCCACCCCCCTCACCCATTCCACCCTCACCATAACCTGCCCGTTCGGTGCCCCTATTTTTCCTTCCACCACTTCCAAACATATCCAAAATCCAACTCCCAATTTCCCATCATTTTCCCAAGCCATGTCTTCACCCATAGCCATCTCCAACCCATCTCACCCTCCTTCCACACCCGGTCAAAACCCAGCCCCACCCTCTACCTTAACTAGCATACCCTATTTTTCATCTGCCCAACCCAATCCACCCACATCTAATCCCCCACACATCCCTCCATTTATCCAAGTCATGCCCATCTTTTTCGAAACCATGGCCAACTTTCCTCTCTCATTCTCCACCTCTATGCCCCATACATCTTCCCCATACATGCCTAATCCATCCACCAATGCCCCACCTCATTTTTCCAATCCAACCCCACATCCCACCCTCACCCGGGCCATGCCCGATTTTATCGGGGCCATGTCCAAATTTTCCTCTTCACACACCCCATCCATACCCCTCCAACCCTCAAATAACCCATCTCCATTCGATCCCCCTTCCATGGTCATGATGGAGGAGATGTTCTAAACCTACAATAGGTGGAAGGCCTCCCAACACATCCCCCTCATCCATACCAAACAGCCATGAATCCATCCGAGACCACCCTATCAAGCCTCCATGCCTCATTCCCCCATGACTCCCATCAACCCCCCATCATCCACACCATCCAAACCCCCACTACCCACATACCCTAAGGCCCCATGGCCTAAACACCCACTACCCACATACCCCAAGGCCCCATAGCCCAAAACCCCATGACCCATACCCATCAAGGGCCCATGGCCTAGACCCATCAAGGGCCCATGGCCCAAACCCCTCAAGGGCCAATGGCCCAAACCCATCAATGGCCCATGACCCAAACCCACCAAGGCCCCCCGGGCCACACCTATCATGACCAAGGCCTTGTAGCCCAAGCTTCCCAAGGCCTTCATATCCCAACCCTCCCAAGGCTTCATTGCCTAAACCCAAGCCTAACAAAACCTTGGAGCCTCACACCCATACCCTTCACAATTCCTCTAAAATTTCACCCATTCACAACCCTCATACAGGTCAAACCCATACCTTACATCAATCCCAATTCACCCATATCCCAGCATCCCAAAGTTAGTTTCGAGCCTTTCCCCATGCTCAATGGCCTCACCAGGCCCTGCCCCAAAATCTAACTTTCACTCATCCCCTCACCCAACAAACCTTCCCTAACATCCAATGGTCTCACCCAACCCTCATCCAGGCCATTCCCTTCCAGTCCATGCAGCACCAGCAAGAGAATCCTGCCTTCACTGCACCCTATGTAGACCAGCAGTATGAAGAGGACGAGATTAGGAATAATGGAGCCTATGCTGGGCCAACCTTAACGCTCCTCCAATAATTACCCACCCCCGGTAGCCCAGAGTGAAGTCCAATCGACTGCTAAGAAAGTGGCTCCCATATCTAAGGAATCGGAATAGTTGAAAGAGTAGTTAGACAAAATCCAGAAGCAGTTGTTGAAGATGGGTGGTGCTGAAATCCACGCCACAGACTTCACAAATTTATATTTGTTTGCAGAGGTCCCCTTGCCTCCAAAATTTAAAATGCCAACTTTAGATAAATATAACGGTACTGGTAATCCCATAACACACCTTAAGTCTTATTATGGGGACATGTGCCAGTATGGAGGGGACAAAAGACTATTGATAAAGGTCTTTCAAAAAAGTTTGATCGGTTCAGCCTTGAGATGGTTTACATCTTTGGAACCATCTATGATGAAAACTTGGAAGGACTTGACACACTTATTTCAGGAACAATATGTCTATAATATAGATATTGAACCGCATAAGTCAGATTTGGCCCGTTTGAAGCTGAACTCGAATGAAACTTTAGCCGATTGTTTAGGGCGTTGGAGAGCACTGGTAGCTCAGGTTAGAAATAGGATACCTGATGATGAACAAATAGAAATGATTTCTAAAAATACCCTTTTGATGATCTCAAACTTTTTAGTATACCAGCAGTAGTCCAGCTTTATTGATTTGGTAAGGAACGCCAATCGCTGTGTATATGCTATTAGGGAAGGTCGCCTGAGCAAGAATATACCGAGTGGAGCCAGTCAGGTTATAAGGTTTTTTAAATGAAGGAATGAGAAGAGAACAGGGGCCGATGTCTGGAAAATTGCCAATACCAGGCCCAATAATATAACCCCATTCCAATTTCAAGTAGCCCAACCAGCACCAGTCAGAATTGAGCAGATCCAGTGAGCAGGGAATGGACAAGGAATGCAGATGACTACGGAGCAGAGGAGAGCCTGCTACGACTGAGTGTTTACACCCCTAGGGCAATCATTAAATATACTTTTACCTTTACTAATAGAAAAGGGATTAGTTACTGCTCGTCAACCACAACCTCCTCTTCACCCAATCTCAAAGAATTATGATCATAATACTCACTATAATTTTTATCAGGGTCTGGGTTACCCGACTAATCACTGCTTCCTATTGAAGCACACGATCTAAGATTTAATCGATGCCTAAAAAATCATTCCACTGGCACTTTCTCAAGTGAACCAACATGCAAATATTCATCAGGTGCCATTACCCCTACATCCTATCGGAGGAGCAGGTCCCAAATCCACCATCGGGATGATAGAAGAATGTGAGGAGGAATTTGAATTTGATCCGTTGGATTACATTAGCGACCGAGAAAGTTATATGGCACCATTACAAAGAGATTACGAAGAAGAGAGTATCGGGGTGACTGAACCCTTGAATTTATCGGATTATTTTCCCAACCCGACACCACGAATTGAACCCTTAGATCTTAGGGCTTATTTTCCATCACCCGCACCTATCAATTATATGTACATAAATGCATATCAACCATATTCTGCCACCCTCGTCAATTATCCGATAGACCATCATACCCCCAATCCCCTGCCAGCACCCATCAGCTACCAATGTCCTACTCTTACCCCTTTACCCCCAGTACAACCACCCACAAGCTTCACCACCTCAACGTGGCCCAATTTTGCCACCCAACCATCTATCACTGAAGTGATCCAAGTGTTACCCACCCTTCCAGATACATCAACACAAATGCATCAATTACCGGCAGCCACTTCGTTGCAGATTTCAGGATCAACCTACAATCCTCATCAGGTCTCGCTGAGTTATGAATAGATAGATATCAATGCTGGCAGCAATAGAGAAGGGGCAGTGGATTTTGTCACGAGATCCAGGAAGATCTCGAAGCAGCCAGAAGCACCTATAGCAGCACAAGCCCAACCCGAGGAAAAGAAAAATAGTGTTGTTAATCCTTTTTAAAAAATGAGTCGAGAACATATATTGGAGACTCAGCTGAGAAGAATGTCTGCTTATATTACTGTATGGGATTTATTAATGACGTCCCCGCTCCATTTTCAAGCTTTAATGGGGGCATTAAAGAATACACATGTGTCGCTTCAGGTTAGCCCGAATGAAGTTGGGCAAATAATTGGTCAAGTGATGGCTCCAAATGCTATTTTATTTTCAGATGCCGATTTACCAGTGGAAGGAGGTAGTTACTCAAAATCCTTAAATATAACTGTTGAGTCTGAAAATATGATAATCCCCTTAATTTTAATCGATAATGGGTCTGCATTAAATATATGCCCACTAAGAACCACCACCAAGATTAGGGTAGATCCATGCATGCTGAGACCCACGAGAACCAGTGCCCGAGGTTTCGATAACACATGAAGAGAGATAATAGGGGAAGTTGAACTTGAGCTATTGATTGGGCCAATGACCTTCTCCATATTATTTTAAGTGATGGACATCAAATCCTTATTCAATCTACTATTAGGGCGTTCGTGGCTGCATGAAGTTGGAGCGATCCCATCCACGCTGCACCAACAACTTAAGTTCGCGTTTGGGTATAAGATTATCACTATCATCGGCGAAGGGCCCAGTGAGAAAGAAAAAGCTACGAATAGCATTGAAAAGCTCAGAGTGTTGGATGTACCACACACCGCTGAGGAAAGGGATAACCCAATTAACCCCACATAAGCCTATAACACTGGTTCACCCCACCAATGCCCACATCACCCATTCCAGGCTAGAAAGAGACTTGGCTGCATTATTCCTCTTTGAGGAATGCCAATCCGTACTAGAACAAACTCCCCCTGTGGTGAATCACCACAAAACTATATTAATGTTTGAGGACATCACCTCAGATGAACTGGGGATCAACATGATGGAGGCTGACTTTGAAGAGCCGTATCAGTCAGCACCCTCCATCCGAACAGGTAAAGGAGTGGCCTCTTAGGTACGCAACTGGGTATCTTTGCCCCAAACCTTGGAAGCAGGGAGTGGCCTAACATTTGGCACCCATTTTTCAATAAAAAATAACCTATAAAAAGTGAGATAAGACCTTGGCAGGCAATACCTTATATATACGCAAACTCGCGCTGCCAAGGGTTCGTTTATGAAGAAAATAAAAAAAATATTGAAAAAATACAAAGTCCAAAAATATTGTCATTTAAAATTCCAAATAAAATCTCATAAAAAGATGCCTTAATTGAAATACCCGTCTTACATAAAATTAACCCCTTTCTTGTAGAAATACAAGAAGAGATAAGAGTTACAAGTTTGGACGAGGATATCCCATTGGAGGAGCTCCCCAATGAGCTCCTTGACCGATTTGCTGACTTTGAGCATGACCCTACCCCCATTGTCAAAGAAATAGAAAATATCAATCTAGGGATTGAGGAGATTCCCCAAATTACCAAAATCGAAACGTCACTGTCTCCAAAAGAAAGAAAAAGTATGATCAACTTCCTTCAGTCATACCAAGACGTTTTTGCCTGGTCATATGAGGACATGCCTGGTTTGGACACCGATTTGGTCGAGCATGAGATGCCTCTTGTTGAGCACTGATTTTTACCACTTTGTACCTTGTTAACCTGTCTTTTGCTAAGGCTTAGAGTGATTAATAATTATATTTTAATATTGTTTTACAGTTAGGAACCAGTTGCATCCTTAGTGTAGTTTTTCAGTAAAAAGTGCCAATAAGGAGGAGTTTGAAATCATTCAAGAGCAGGAGGGAGAGATGTTCTTTCACAAGCTGTGTGGACATTCTTTGTGGTTCACCATCTCAAGTTGCAGCAGTTGCATAGGTTTCAGTAGAGAGGATGTACATATTTCAGCTTGTGCAAAGTACCATTTGGTTCACCATTTCAAGCAACAACAAGATATGGGATTAGATATACATTTTAGCTGTGTGCACCTTCTTCAACATCTGCAACAGCCCACACATTACCCTCATACATCAGCAAGATCTGTGTAATGGTGACCCACTAGAATGAAGAATAAGTTGAGCTGTTCAGCCTTGCACCCCACCTACACAGCAGCTTCACATTAAGAACCTGGTAGCAACAGCCCAAGCTTCAACTCTGCATACATTAATGCAGCCATATGGACACCCTTCCATAGCAGCACATTAAGACAACATTGGGGACATCACTTTCAGCAGATACAAATCACATCAGCAATTTCACACTAGCTGCATATTAACTGTATTTCAAAATAGATTCAATGCAGTAGCTACACGGTAGGATGGTACCAACTGAAGCCTAAAATCCTCTCAACATGTAAGATGTAGTACCTGAACCTCTCAGTTCAACTCCTACCTGTCAAGAAGACTAGCTTGTTATCTTGCCGAAGCTGCACATCCTCTTGAGTAGATTGCTAAATCCCAAGCCAACCTCTTGAGTTCCTAAAAGCCCAGCTGCATTGAACCTCTTGACATATTAGTTGGTGAACTTCACATCCTATCGAGCAGATGAAGCACACACTCATCACCTATCGAATGGAAGGGATGGATAGCTGCACCTATCGAATAGTCCCCTTCATCCACACTTTAACCTGTCGACTTGTGCTGCCTTGATCCTTGCAAAATGCTGGAGCCATACAACCTATCGAGGAGTTTATACTACATACATCAGTACCCATCGAAGTGCAGCAACCTCCCATTGATCCTGTCGACTTATAGAGGTTGCAGCTCCAGCACCTATCAAAGAGTGCAGATCCTAGCAGCCCAACCTATCGACATTAGACCTTTAGCCTTCTATCCACAAACCTGTTGACAGCTACCTTTAAATGCTCTTCAACCTGTCGACATTCAAAGATTCAAAGCCATCTTCTACAATCCCGTCGACATCTCACTGCATCCTCTCGAGCCTCAGCCAGCCCAACTTCAGAACCTCTCGAAGAGCAGCTCCCTACCTTCAACCAACCTGTCGACTGGTTCAACTCCCAACCATCTATCCTCTTGAGCATTTAATCTGCACTCCAGCAACCTATCAAAATGGCCATTGTACCTATCAAGATTAACTCTCATCCTCATGACAACACACTTGGAGCTGTTGTCTTTCCAACCTCTACTCAGCAACCTGTCGAACAACAACTACTTTAACCTTTCATCCTCTCGAGAATTGCAGCAACCTCCCAAACCTGTCGAGTTCTTGTTTAAAATCCCCAGCCAACTTGTCGACCTCAGCCTTTACAGGCCCATAACCTCTCAAATCCTACATTGGAACCTCTCGAAACCCAACCACCATCCTCACGAGAATAATCCTGGAGCTGCCATCTTTTGAGCCTCCAACCTCCAACCTGCCGAGAAGGTGCTCTCAAGTTCATCTTCTCCATTGCTAAAGCTGCAGATTTAATGTCCATTAAATGCTTCAAGCCATCTCAATCCATCAAGTCTAAAAATGTGAGGGCTATTTTGGTAACAACTGCAGTTAGAATATTTTGGATTTCAGCAACAAATATTTTTGGTTGGCAAGGGCATTTTTGGGAACTCCAAGGTACAAGAGAAAGCTGCACATGGGCAATAACTGATTTTCAAATCTTTGGCAGGAAGCAAACTATTTTAGCTGAGCACAAAAAAATTGGATCTCTCTCTTCTCTCTGATTGGTTGGAATGCTAAAACAAGGATTAACATGAACTAAAATGGAAGATCTCTCCTTTGACTGGCTACAATCCAAAGCACATGGATCACTGCATTTGTATAAATAAGACTCCTTGCTGCTGTAATTTCTCAGCAAGGAAATCAGAGAATAGCTTGGGTTCTCCTTGAATCATTTAGGTTTAGTTTTAAGCTTTTATTTTCCCTTTTTCTCTTCCCCCTTCTCTCCCTAATCCAACCTATTGGATTAGATCTAGATAGCATTCCAAATCTGGTTTGTAATTGTAATCTCAGCATGAAGATGTGTGGATTGATGCATTGACTACAGATCTGAGAACAAGGTTATTATAAGTTGTTTGATTCAATAAATTGTTGATTTTAATGCTCAATTAAATCTAAAGATCTTGTGGTTTCATTAGATGTCTATAGGATCCAGGTATTTGGGAATAGCTCATTCAGTTTCTAGTAGATCTATTGTTTACCATATGATTTCCCTTGATTTAATATCCCTGTGGATGCCTGAGCTTGTAGCTTGCATCCATAGCATTTGTAGTAATTTTTATGTTTCAATCTGAACCATTGACTGGATGAAGTCTATAGGATGATCTGTGACCATTCAAGTGGACAGCACATACCCTTAAGATCAGTCTAAGCCTTTGGTTTGGTTTGAATTCTTCTACCTTACACTTGAGCTTGTAGCCAAGTGAAGGATGGCTGCAAACTCACATGCATTGATCTATTTTGCAATGAGAACAAGTCCCTAGCTGCCTATTTCCCTCCATTTTACATTTTATTTTACCATTCATCTCCTTCAATCTTTTAATTTAGTTTTATATTTCTGTAAAATTAGATCTAGTGACACCCGAAAAGCTCTCTTTCTTCTTAGTTTAGGCAAGAATTGCCAAATCTGTAGCAGATCTGGAGGTCTACTATATACCTCTTAGGTTTTTAGATCACTACTCCCTATGGGACAAACTCTTACTTATTAAAACTTGCTATAAATGGACCCTGCATCTTGTAGGTCTTTAGATAATTTTAGTTGTTGATTTCATCCTTTGTTTTAATTTTGTTTTTATCACACATAATAATTAGCACCTAAAATATACACAATAAGTTTTTATCATACACATCCCCCTTTTGCATTCAATTCTCTGCTATTCAAGGGAATTATGAGATCAAATCATCCATTATTCAAATGCTGCCCTCATATCATGGATTGAGTAAAGAGGACCCCTACTGTAGACACCCAAATTCGGCCCAAGGCCCGATCAATATGTACTTTGGGAGAGATGTACCCCTGTGCTTCCGATGGCACCCCCTGAACCCTTAGGAACCTACCTAGACCATTAGGAATCACCCTAAAACCTTTAGAGCCATTCCCCCAATCCTTAGAAGTCACCCCTAAACCCTAGAATCCCTTCCAAACCTAACTTAAACCCTTCTGAGCAGTTGATGGGAGGAGAGATATAGAATTTCACACAGACCATTACCAAGGATGACCCATATACCATTGGAAATAGGACTTCTCCAGCTTTCCAGCAAGCCAAAGATCACCCAATTTGGAGCTACGGTTCAAATGTTATGGCCGATTGAAGTTTCACATAAAATCATAAAACTTTTACTCAGGCGTGTATATTACATACGCCCAACCAATTTGGCCCCAAATTAGTCAGGCGTATATATTATATACGCCTGCCTTTTATTGGGGGAAATTTGGCCGGGCGTATATAATATATACGCCCAGCATAGGTGGGACCCACCGCGGGCTTCATCTTCCCAAGGCTCCCCTGTTTTTGGTGAAATTTACTGTTCCTAAACTGGGCGTATATAATATATACGCCCAGCTTAGCTACAGTAACTGTCATCAGTAGCTCAAATTTCCTCCATCTGGTTTGACCCTTTGACCATCCCCTTGGTTGAGGTGGGTGTCTTGAGATTGGTTGCACCCCCTTTGAGCTTATTGGCAACCCTTAAGTCACCTTTGGTCTCACCCCATCATTTGCCATTGAAATAAGTTTCCCCAAAACCCTAGGACCTTGAAAACCTAGAAAACCTTAGATGGGGGATTACCTAATTGCTAAACCAATTAGCTCTTAAGTAAGCCCCTAACCCACCTCTTCTCTATAAATAGAGAGGCCCCCCTCTTCCCAAAGGGTTGAATTTTTGTTGAAGGATTAGAGAGTGCTTAAGAGAGAACCCTAGTGAGAGAAAATGCTAATATTTTTCTAGAATTCCAGCATGCATACTCCATCTATTTCAGTCCATTTCCACCATTAGATCACTCCCTTTAGCTAAAGTCTAGCCTTTAGCCTCACCCTACACTTCCTATTTTACCGAATTCTAGTGTTAGAATTCATTTCCATACGTTTAAGCCATCGGAAGCACGCCAAAGCGAAGATCTTCCACGGTGCAACAAGGGCCTGTGAGCTTCGGCTCACCCCTCTCTTCCTCTACCTTCTTGGTGTCTCCTCCGTCCAAGGATTCAAGCCGTTACACCGCCGAAATTTTGGTTGGCTCAAAGCTTGATAGGACCGTATTGCCTTCGGACAAGGGGAAACTCCGCCCTTTTATTCTTATTTTTGGCAATAGATAGAGACCGCTACGTGCGGGTTGATCGGGTGCCTAAACCCTTCTCGATCGATAACCGAAGCCCCTACCCTATAGCCTTTGGCAAAGACCAGTAAATCAGAGTCATATTTAGCACTTCGGTGCTCAAAATATCGATTTGAAGGTTTCCCGGGTCACCAAAAGCTCCGGGTGGCGACTCTACATTTTTATTAAAAGCGAGCGCATCGCCGCGATGGGTTTGAGAGGATCCATGGTCGCACAGATGGCGACTCCGCTGGGGATATCACCCTAGCGCTTCCTCTCTTGTTGGCCTTGTTTTTTTGTTACTAACCATTGCTGTTTCCTTCTTATTTTCTGCTATTTTTTATATATTTTTATTGTTTTACTAACATACTCACCCCTATGATTCAGTCCTTTAAGTGCCTTAGCCGTTTGGCGGGCCTACGTGCGCCTCTAAATTTCTGTTTTTACAATTTTTGTCATTTAAGCCGCCTTAGCTGTTCGGCGGGCCCGCTCGCATTTATTTTCACGTCATTTAAATTTCGATCATTTACGAGCCTTAGCCATTTGGCGGGCCTACTTGCGCACTTTATTTCGGTCATCATATTTCACCTTTGAACGCCGGCCCATTGAGGCGGCACAGGCTTGTCATCCCTGAACCGATTTTGGACTTAATTTCACTCCCCTATAAAAGTTTGTAATTAAAAGTGAACCAACAGTATGGGGACCTAATTGAATTTATTTTTGCATTTTTGGATAGTTTTCGGGGGGTTTAGGCACAGATACAATTTACCTGGTTCCCAGTAAGGCGATAGCCCTAGTGGTGATGATCCTGTAAAGAACCACCCCTTCCAGTACCTAAGAAGGCGCTTGCGCCGGAGGTATATCGGTTGGGTTGCCAATTCCGATCAAGCCGTAAAACCTGCATTGGT
The DNA here is from genome assembly GCA_021018995.1 of Chloranthus sessilifolius. NCBI lineage: Eukaryota > Viridiplantae > Streptophyta > Magnoliopsida > Chloranthales > Chloranthaceae > Chloranthus > Chloranthus sessilifolius. Next base: position 44,257,189 of record CM037593.1, on the reverse strand, counting down.
GAGAGCGTAGACAACCCAAAATTCAGCCGTGTACCCCTAGGAAACGGAAAGGAGGGACCCGATAACATACACAGCAGTCCCCGGGAGCATCCATCCCCAGAAACCAGTTCAAAGACCCACATTCGGGCTTGCTGTTCACTGTCAAACTAAGCTGATAGAAGTATTTTGCCGCGTATATATATACCAAAATCGAATACACAGCGTATATAATATCGCCAAAAATCTCAGATTTAAGCGGATATAATATATACATGACCAAAATCTGTTTTTTGGTCGGACATAATATATCGCCCGGATATATCTTGGGCCACAAGAACGACGAGGCCCAATCCATCACCCCAGATCCCCGATTAGCGGTATTAGTGCCCACAGTAGCCTCCCGCATCCTCTAACAACCAACATGCCCCCACCCAATCAAAAGAAGGCAACTTCTCATTGATTTGCTCCGGGGGATCAGGTCGTTTGCGTAGATTCCCGCACCTTCAATAGAACGAAAGGGTTCCCTTTCGCCTCTTTCGAAGTGTGTCGAATCCCGCCGTGGGACCTACTAAAGGTACATATATCGCCCGAGACGGGAGTTGACCCTAGGCACTAGGTCATTATTCATCTAAGCAAAGGGGAGTTAATCTCCATCTTAAAAAAAAAACCAAAAAAATCTCTCTTCAAAAAAAAAATTATCATTTTCCAAAAAAAAAACCCAAACAAAAACAAAAAAAACAAACAAAAAAAAAGAAAACAAAAAAAGGGAGAGAAAAAAGGTATATTTTGGTGTGACCGTCATTACGGCAACCTCAAACTCGTCCCGTAAAAGAAAGGTATTCGGCCCTTATCCGCGACATCGATACAACACTCGTCAGCGGATCATGTCAAGAGCCGATACATCCCCACCGTCATCCCCATCCCATTCCCATGTAGGAGAAGACCCGATCTCCGACACCTTCGCCCAAACCCGGTTCGATATCACGGGTCCTTTTGGGGCACCCGTGTTCACCTCCACCCCATCCCCCTCCCTCACATTCTCCCAACATACCCCCTTTTCATCCCCTACTGAAACCCCTCATTTCTCAACCAATCCATACATCCCCATCTCCCATCCAAACACCCTTACCGCATCCCCGTATTTCCAAAGACCCCATAGGGAGCCCCATCCCCCGCCTACTTCCCACATTCCATCCCTCTCATCATCCATGCCCCCTACATCCCACATCCCATCCACCTCATCTCACATACCATTCCCACCACTTGGCCCATCCACATCCCAACATACCCCCCCATTTACCCAGGTCATGCCCAATTTTTCCCAACCCCCTCCATCCTTAAGTGAGCCATCACCCCCCAATCTCGCACCTGAATCCATGCCCTCAATGGAGGACATGAGAATGATGTATGCCCTGTGGGTTGCTTCTCAGAATCCTACATCTCAAACCCCGCATCCAAATCTCCAAAACCTCCATATCCCATTCCCTCCTAACCATGCCCAACCACCCATCGTCCATACCTCCCAAAATCCCCCACCTCAATTCCAAACCCAAACCCACACAAATCCATGGGGCCAAGCCCAAACACCTCTAGAGCCATGGGCCCAGGCCCAGAACCCTCAAAACCCATGGGCCCAAGCCCATCAAACCCTGGCCCAGAATCCTCAAGGCCCATGGACCCAAGCCCATCAGGCTCAGATCCAGGCCCGAAATCCTCAAAACCCATGGGCCCAAGCCCAAACCCATCAGACCCAGGCCCAAGTCCAAGCCCCCCAGGACCTTTGGACCCAAACCTGTCAAGCCCAAGCCCAAAGCCCATGGACCCAAGCCCATCAGGTTCAGATCCAAGTCCAACCCCCTCATGACCCATTAGCCCAAACCCAACAAGGCCCATTGACCCAGAGTCATACTAACCCCCACCCCCAAGCCCAAGGCCCCTCAATCCAAGCCTTCCAAAACCATCAAACCCAAATCCCTCAAACCCAAGGCCCATCCACCCACGCTCATCAAGGCCCATTCACTAACCCCATACCCCCCCACCAGTACCCTTCATTCACCTATACCCCTTACGCCCCCATCCCACCTCCGACGGGAAATCCAATCCATCCCATTCCTCAAACCCATAACATCCCGCCACCTCAATCACACCCCCATCACCCCCAGAATGTGCACCCAACTCAGCACATCACTTACCCACAAACCGCTCACCCATTTATCCCTACTCATCCCCTACAAACCATATGGCCCCACCAAGTCATCCAACCCCTCACCCCCAAGTCCAAATAGCAGAACTCGCCGCTCACCAATACCATGACCAATAGTATGAGGAGGATGAATTCCGTAACAGTGGAGGAGTTGCCAGCTTCAACCCTCCCGGGCCCACCATCATCACACCTAGGGTCGAACAAATCAGGGGGAAGCAGTCCCCGCTACAGCCTCAAAAGAACCAGAACAGTTGAAAGAACAAATAGACAGAATACAGAAGCAACTGATGAAGATGGGAGGAATAGAACTACATTCAACAGACTTTTCAGACTTATGTCTGTTCTCTGATGTCCCCCTGCCACAGAAATTCAAGATGCCATCATTTGATAAGTATAATGGCACTGGCAACCCCATCGCCCACTTAAAATCTTACTGTGGGGATATGTGCCAGTATGGCGGAGATGAATGACTCCTCATCAAAGTGTTCCAGAAGAGTTTAACGGGCCCAGCACTGAGATGGTTCACATCCCTGGAACCGTCCATGATAAAAAATTGGAAAGATCTGACACGCTTATTTCAAGAACAATATGTCTATAACATGGACATAGAACCAAGGAAGTCAGATTTGGCCCGATTAAAGCAAAGACATGATGAAACATTCAGTGCTTACTTGGGGAGGTGGAGGGCATTAGCCACTCAGGTAACTCATCGGGTTCCCGATAATGAGCAGATTGAATTGATAACCAAGGGAGCCCTCCCAGTCATCGCAGATTTTTTAGTATATCAGCAGCAGTCTAGTTTTGCTGATCTGGTCCGAAATGCCAATCGTTGTGAAGACGCCATTAGAGAGGGCAGGTTAGGAAGGAATGTGGCCAACGGGGCCACCGGGGTTCGAAAAGCTGCCGAACCAAGAATTGAAAGAAGACCAGGGACAGAGGTACAGAACATTGTTTACCCCCAGGCCAATACCAATCCCCCCCGATACAGCTCCAAGTTACATAACCACCCCGACCCGTTTCGAGCAAGTACCAAGGCCAAGCAACGGACCAAGAGCCCCGTTTACCCAGGAGCAGATGAAAGCACGATTTGAATGAGTATTCACACCGTTGGGGCAATCCTTGAATGTCCTATTACCGTATTTACTCTAAAGGCCCTCCAACCTCGCCCGCCACCCCATCCCATACCGAGGAACTATGATCCGAATCTGCATTGCAATTTCCACCAGGGACTGGGTCACCCTACGGACCGGTGCTTTCCACTAAAACACACAGTCCAAGATCTAATAGAGGCAGGAAAAATCATTCCCCCACCACTTCCTCAAGGGCAGAACCAGAATATCCATCAAGCCCCTCTACCGTCGCACCCAGGAGGCCCCAGGCCTAACATTCACTGGATAGAGGAGGAAGAAGAAGAGTTTGACCCTTCAAATTATATCAGTAATCAGGAGGAGTTTTCACTCCCTAGGTCGAACGAAGATGAACTATCTGTTGGGGTGATCGAGCCATTGTATCTGGCCGATTATTTCCCCACACCGGCATACCAAGAGGAGCCCTTAGATTTAGGGCAGCATTTTTCCACCCCTGCTCCTGCCTATCAAATCCAAACGAGAACCGCCCCGCCGCAATCATACGCATATCCACCCCACGCCCAATTTACCCCACACACCCCTCCGTCATACCCAAATCACCCCACACCATACACAACTCCGCCATCCCCATATTATCCTACCCCATACACACCCTCAAATCTCGCCACCCAATACACTACTCCGCCATCCCCAAGTTACCCCATTCCATACACACCTTCAAATCCCACCACCCAATTTACCCCATACACCCCTCCGTCACCCCCAAATTACCCACTCCATGCTCCATCATCCCCAATCTATCCCATTTCATCCACAAACCCATCATCATCCCACCATGCCACAAACCCTTTATATCCCCTATTCCACCCACTACCCCGCCATGTCCCAATCATCCCGCTCCATGCACCACCCCATCACCCCTAATTTACCATACGTCATCCACAAATCCGTCATCATCCCACCATGCCACCCCATATACAAACCCTTCATATCCCTATCACCCTGCTCCTCGATGTCTCCCCATCCCTCCATGTCACACTCCCACCATCCTTCGTTATTTTGCCCCCAACCTAACCCCACCCCCACCGAAGCAAGCAACCCCTCATCCAATCCCTCATCACCCAATCACCACTGGTCTTACCATGCCCAGGCAATACACAAGCCCCCTTGCACCCATAAATTCTATCACAATTCCCCCACTACCATTCCACCCCCATTGAGTTAACCTATGGTGGGACCCGAAACCAGATATCAACAATCCTCCCGAATTACCATGCCCTCCTTTCCTCATCCCAAAACCTGCTTATGACCCGCATCAGGTACCATTGAGCTATGAACAGACGGACATGAATGCCGGGTGCAACCAAGAAGAGGCTGTTGAATTTGTTACTCGATCGGGCCGGATTTCTACACCGAAGCATCGGGGGCGTCGAGGAGAAGAAGAAGAAAGAAAAACATGAAATCCTTTGAAAAATGGCCGAGAGCACATACTAGAGACACGCTCAAGAGAACACCGCACATATCACATGTGGGATTTGTTAATCACGTCCCACTCCACTTTCAAGCCCTAATGGGAGGCTCAAGGATGCACATGTCTCCACTCACGTAACTCCAGATGAAGTAGGAGAAATAATAGGGCAAGTGTTGGCCCCAAATGTCATCTCATTCACTGATGCAGACCTACCAATCGAGGGGAATGACCACTCTAAGCCCTTGAATATAACAGTGGAGGTAGGAAACTTGGTGGTGTCGTTGGTCCTAATAGACAACGGGTCGGCATTGAACGTATGCCCTCTGAGAACGGCAATCAAAATTAGGGCGAACCTCGACACCTTTCGGCCATCCATATCAAGCGCCCGAGGATTTGACAACACCAGAAGAGAAATCATAGAAGTAGACCTCGACCTGATCCTCGGGCCACAAACCTTCACCACCCCCTTTCAGGTGATGGACATCAAGTCTACTTTCAATCTGCTATTGGGCCGGCCATGGGTACATAAGCTCGGAGCAATACCATCTACTATGCACCAAAAGCTCCGATTCATCTTGGAAGGAAAAATTGTCACCATCTTGGGCGAGAGCAGAGAAGACAGGGAAAGAAGCACTCTGCACATTGAGAATCTGAAAGTGCTGAAATACCGCACACAGCAGAGGACGCCGATCTTCACCGATTCGAGTATGACTTCTCAGCCGTCACCCTCGGACCAACTGAAAAGACCCCGGATAAAACTTGGGGAGGAATGGACGCAGTTGTGTTCATGCTCCACAGATGGGGCCATCAAAAAGGGAAAGGACTGGGCCCATGCCTCCAAGGAAGAAGAGACCCCGTCAAAGCCAAGGGGCAATAAACTAAATTCGGCTTAGGCTACAGGCCCAGAGAAGAAGAAGTCAGAGAGGCCAAGGAAAAGATGAGAGCAAGCGGCATCAAGGCCCTTGGAAGAGGAACCTCACGCTTCGCCCCCACATCCGTGAAACCTTTGTGGCGCCGGGGTAGTAAAATTGATCTCAATGGGGAGACAAGGGTCACCCCATAAGCCTACTCACCAATCCCTACATCATCCCCCCAGACTTCGAAATGGACTTAGCCGCCCTTTCCTTATTTGAGGAAGAAGTTCCCCGGTCCACCCATCGCTCCAGCGCCAGCCACTTTGGGTCCATCCTAACCATAGAGGACAGGGTCCCCGAGGATCCCTCTGTAAATATGTTGAGGGATGAACTGCAAGAGCCTACCGATGCCGCTCCCAATCAAAGAGGTAAAGGCCAAGCCTCGCAGGTGAGTAACTGGGCATCCTTGCCCCAACTCTTGAGAGCCGCTAAATACCGTGAAAACGGCACCGACTCTCTAAAAAAAAATAACCTGTAAAAAGTGAGGTTAGCCTCTAGACCACTCTACCTTGTATATATAGGGATCCACCTCGCCAGGGGCTGACCTTCGAAAAAATACAAAAGACCATAAAAATAGAAAAAATACCAATTCCAAAAATACTGTCCAATAAAATTAAAATCGATGTCGTGATACCCGTCCCACGTGAAGTCGACCCCTTTCCTATAGAAATACAAGAAGAGGTAGGAGCCACGAGTCTGGACGAGGACGGTCAATCCGATGAGCTCCCCAATGAGCTCCTCAAACAATTTGCCAATTTCGAGCATGGCCCTACCTTGATCATCGAAGAGACGGAGGATGTCAATTTGGGCACCACAGAGGCCCCCAGAATCACCAAAATCAGAACATCGCTATCCCCTGCGGAGAGGAAAGGTATGATAGACTTCCTTCGGTCATACCAAGACGTCTTCGCATGGTCATATGAAGACATGCCTAGTTTAGATACCGATCTGGTTGAGCATGAGTTGCCACTCTACCCCGATGTTAAGCCGGTTAAACAAAAGCTGAGACGCCTCCGACCCGAATGGATGTTGAAGGTGAAGGACGAGGTCATCAAGCAGTATGACACAGGGTTCCTCATGGTATCTAAGTACCCGCAGTGGCTGGCCAATATCGTCCCCGTACTGAAGAAGGATGGAAAGGTTCGAATGTGCATTGATTTCTGAAATGTCAACAGGGCGAGCCCTAAGGACGACTTTCCATTACCCCACATCGACATCTTGGTCGATAACACTGCAAAGCATGGAATGCTCTCGTTTATGGATGGATTCTCAGGATACAATCAGATAAAGATGGCAGAGGTTGATCGTGAGAAGATAGCATTCATTACCCCTTAGGGAACCTTCTGCTACAAAGTAATGCCATTCAGGCTAAAGAATGCTTGGGCAACCTATCAAAGAGCAATGACAGCCCTGTTCCACGACATGATGCACCGAGAGATCGAAGTGTACGTCGACGACATGATTACCAAATCACCAGAAAGGGAGGACCACTTGATAAACCTTCAGAAGCTATTCGAGAGGTTGAGAAAGTACAGGTTACAATTGAACCCCCAGAAGTGCGCCTTCGGCGCTATGTCAAGAAAGTTGTTGGGCTTTATTGTCAGCAGGAGAGGGATCGAGGTCGATCCGACCAAGATCAAGGCCATCACTGAAATGCCGCCACCGTCTACAGAGAAGGAAGTCAGAGGCTTTTTAGGCAGAATCCAGTACATCAGCCGATTCATCGCATAGTTAACTCTGATATGCGCACCAATCTTCAAATTACTGAGAAAGGACTCACCGATTATATGGAATGATGACTGCCAGGCTGCATTCGACAAGATTAAAGGTTACCTCCTGAAACCTCCAGTATTGGTACCGCATACCGATAGGACCGATAATGTACACATCCACGGAGTTTTCCATGGGCTGTGTGTTAGGGCAGCATGATGAGACAGGAAGAAGAGAGCAGGCCATCTATTATCTAAGCATGAAATTCACTGATTACGAGACACACTATTCTCATCTGGATAAAGCATGCTTGGCGCTCGTTTGGGCTACTCAAAGACTTCGGCACTACCTATTATCCCAAGCCGTCCTACTTCTAGCATGGATGGATCCGCTAAAGTACCTATTCGAGAAACCTGCACTCACTGGCCGAACTGCATAATGGAAACTACTCCTATCCGAATTTGACATTACTTATGTCACCCAGAAGTCGATCAAGGGGCAGGCACTCACTGATCATCTTGCTGAGAACCCTCTACCAGACTATGAGCCTCTAAGAATCGAGTTCCCCGATGAGGACATTCTGTTCATGACTGACGAGGATACAGAGGAAACGGAGGAGCCTTGGGTAATGCACTTCGATGGAGCATCGCACGTTGAGGGCCAAGGAGTTGGCGTCATTCTTATCCCGCCAAGAGGGTCTCATGTACCCATCTCAATCAAATTGAACTTCCCATGCACCAACAATATGGCCGAGTATGAGGCCTGTACAGCTGGTTTACAGGCGGCTCTTGACCTGAATATAACTCACCTTAGGGTCTTTGGAGATTAATTATATTCACAGTTAATTATATGCCAGACCAACGGAGATTGGAAGACCAAGGATGAGAAATTGATCCCATATCATGAACATCTTAAGGATCTAATAACCTGGTTTGAGGAGGTCACCTTCTCCTATGTGCCACGAGCAAGGAATCAGTTTGCTGACGCCCTGGCTACCCTGACCTCTATGGTTGAGATTCCATACAGAGTTGTGATGAAGCCGATCATGATAGAGCAGAGGAACGAGCCGGCTTTCTGTCACCTCATCGAGGGACCTGCAGAGTTAGATGATGAGCCACCCTGGTTCTCGGACATCAAGAATTTTCTCGAAACCCAAACTGTCCCGGAAGGAACATCAAAGGTAGACAAACGCACCATCCAGCGATTGGCAACGAACTATGTTGTCTGTGGTGATCTCCTGTATAGACGGTCTCACGACAATATTCTGCTCCGATGCCTAACCCAGAAAGAAGCGGTTGAGATCATGAAGGAGATCCATGAAGGGGTCTGCGGGGCACACGTCAGTGGACACATGCTTGCGAAGAAAATTCTACGGCAAGGATACTTTTGGACCACTTTGGAGACCGATTGCTGCAAGCATGTACAGAAGTGCTACAAATGCCAAGAACACTCCAGTCTAATACACGCTCCGGCCATTGACTTACATAGCATGGCCACTCCTTGGCCGTTCGCCACTTGGGGTCTCGACGTCATCGGCAAAATCAATCCTAAAGCTTCCAACGGGCATCAGTTCATCCTCGTCGCTATGGAATACTTCACAAAATGGGTAGAGGCAGCCTCCTACACGAGCATTAAGGCCAGTCATGTCGAGAAATTCATCAAGAATAACATCATTTGCAGATTCGGCGTACCCAAAGATATCATCACTGATAATGGCACTAATTTCGCCAATAGGCGCATCCAGGTCTTGTGTGAGTGGTTCAAGATCAAGCATCATCGATCATCCCCATACAGGCCACAGATGAATGGAGCTGTAGAGGCAGCCAACAAAACTCTGATCTGCATCCTGGAGAAGATGGTAGTTACTTACAGAGATTGGAGCGAGCAGTTACCCTTCGCACTTTGGGCCTATAGAACGTCTATCCGTATCGCAACAGGGGTAACACCATTCTCCCTTGTGTATGGAACCGAGGCCGTGCTACCCGTGGAGGTTGAAGTACCCTCACTCCGAATCCTTATGGAATCCCATCTACCTGAAGCTGAGAGGGAAAGAGTCCGTTTTGAGCAGCTAGACTTGATCAACGAGAAAAGACTCCTGGCCTTGTGCCACACCTAGATCTATCAGAGAAGAATTGCACGTGCTTAAAATAAGCGCGTTCGCGGCCGAGATCTGAAGGTAGGAGACACTGTACTGAAGAAAATTTTCCCGTCTCTTCACGCCAATCCAAGAGGAAAGTTTAGGCCAAATTGGGAAGGACCCTACGTCGTCCGAGAAGTTCTGCCAGGATACGCCGTTCGCCTCGCCACCATGGACGGAGACCACTTTCCTGAGCCCATCAACGCTGGATACCTCCGTAAGTTCTACTCATAGGTCTTGGGACAAGGTAAGTTTTGATAAAAGTAGATGCGTGACCGCCTAAGGACCCCATAGAAGAGGCCATCATTTCAAAGACAAGTAGCCTAAAAGGAATATTCCCTGAAAACCTTCTCCCTTTTTGCTACACACATCAGGCCAATCACCATTTCTTTCATATACCCCTCCCGAAATTCCAGAAAAAGAGAAAAGAGAAAAGAGGGAAAATCCAAACCAAAAAAAGAAAAGAAGAAAAAAGAGAAAGAAGAAGAAGAAAGCAAACCCCCCCAGAAAAAAAAGAGGGGTACCAAGAAAAAAGAAATGACTGGGGCATAAAAAGCCTTTGGAAAGAAAGAGGAGTCCCCGAATCTAGAAATCACTCAAAACTTAGATCCAAATCCCCAGAAAAACCCAACCCGTTTGAACCCCGACCACATTACAACTCGAAAGAAATCTCTCTTTAAGGTCCACAAGCGGTCATAACATCTACTGCATCAGAACAAGCTAAGTTAACAAACCACACAGAACTTCATTCAGCCGGCTATGACGGAATCGACGTCCATGTCATGGCCTTCTGGTTCTAAAAAAAGAAAAAAAAAAAAGAAAATTAATTTGGGTTCAAAGTAAGATGGACGTGGTGAAAACCCGAAAGGGCGCCACGGGTAAAAATAGTGAACTCACGCGGACCAGGTGAAAACCTGAAAGGGCACCTGGGGTAAGAAAGCGAACCCATGGACGTAGTGAAAACCCGAAAGGGCGCTACGGGTAAAAACAGGGATGACGGACATGGCGAAAATCCATCTTGGGCGCTATGAGCAAAAATGTCAAGGAAAGAGAGATTAGGAGAAGACCTGTTCTGGCCCGCCCATTTCAGTTTGAACCCCTTTCCCCCCCTTTTTCGATGGGCCACTCATGTGAAAATTAGATCAGATCCCGATCAAGTATGTCATCTCTACCGCAGCGTCTGACGTATGATCAAAGGGAAAGACAGAAGACTAGACCAATCCCTGGGAAGCTGACCTTCCCACGTTTAAAGGAAAAATCTGTATCTCTTGAACAGGGTTCAACCATACTCAAAAAAGACCCACTGGTTTGGCTTTGTAATTACCGACATCACAAAAAACCCCACACTGTGGAGGAAGAAAATTTCAAAAAAGATAATAGATTTCCCTTTCCCATAAAAAACCCCACACTGTGGAGGAGAAAAATTTCAAAAAAGATAATAGATTTCCCTTTCTCATAAAAAACCCCACACTGTGAAGGAGAAAAATTTCAACAAAGATAATAGATTTCCCTTTCCCATAAAAAGCCCCACATTGTGGAGGAGAAAATCTCCATAAAAAGCCTTACATTGTGAAACGTGCGAAGGAAAAAGTCAAAAAAAAAAAATGAAAAATATATGTATGTATAGATTTCATTCCATTTCTTACAGTATTACGTGCGGAGTGTCACGTCCCAAAAAGATAATGACATGACACACTTTCTATTTTGTTGCTTTCTTTATAGATAAAAAACCAATATATATATATATATCTGTGTATATATAACAACAAAAAGGAAGAAGAAAATAACCCCCAAAGAGATCTCTGTTAGGGGGCATTCCTCCCCTTCATGTATATGATCTATGATATGTGCAGGAATAGGTCAAGGGCAGGGAGCACGCTTCAAAGCGCTAATCTCTATAAGTAGAGAGTCCTCGCGGGCATTTCGATCAGACATCCACCTACCATGAAGACTCTTCTGCCGTCTCCGTGAAGGTTCACAGGCGAGACTCACCAAAAGCCCACCAATCAAGAACCTCACTCTCGGCTGTGGCAGCTCTCACTTCTGCAATCTCCGCCCTGACCCTTTCTTTCTCCAAAGCCTTGGTCAAAGCCAGCCTCTCTACAGCAAGAGACTCGATCCTAGTCCGAAGCATCGCTTCCTTACATGGCCAAGGCCTCGTCTCTATCACATCTATCGAAACTGGGCTAGGGGTAGGTAATTCTCGATACTTAAACCTTGTAATCGGGAGAGACGACGCCGAACTAAGCCGCACATGTGCTACTGACATGGGTCTCCCAGAGGGCGGCTATGCTGTCGAGATCACTGAGAGAACCCCGAGAAAATATCAGAGAGCACAAAGGTGGCCTCACATAGCATGGCACATGTTGAGTATACCCAAACTGACGAAGCACCCGAGATGGGAAATAATATGTGCTACCGGTCAACCCCAATAGGGTGATACCCTCACAATCTCGAGAGCGGACAATCGGAAAGGTACCGTCCAACCAGGGAAGCTGCCAAATCAACTCTGCATTTGATAGCCACGTACTCAGCTCCTCAGCGCTCCCATGAGGCAATCTCGAGCACTGGATCAGAAAGCCCCGAGCCACGTCCCCTCTTATCAAGCACAATCTCGGCATAGGCCCCAAGATAGCCAAATGCTCTCCTAGCCAAATCTGAACAAGGAGCGGGCTCCTACTGAGAATCCCAACCCGACCAGAGGCTGAGGCATCGAGGCCCCGATACATCTCAGCCAAGACTAGGTGCACCAATGAGCGGCCTCCCTCCAACTCAGTCAAGACGTCGCACAACCCAAGGGAAAAGGTCTTGCCCCCAGTAAAGAAGAGAACTCCCGACAGCAAATAAAGGGCAAAGGCCTTTACATTGAAGGGATCTTGAATGGGCAACTTTCGGAGACTCGAGTCGCCGAAAAGTTCTCTCAGGAATTTCACCGAACACCTAGTGGGCCCTCCGGCGAAACATTTCTCATACCCACCCTTTTTTAAACTGAGAACCGCGTGGACCGCCTTTTCATACCCCGGTTTGGGCACCACTTTTGCAAGGCCTCGATGCATCTTCAGGCCAGTAATAGAGGCCAACTCTTCCAAGGTTGGGGTCAACTCCCTAAACCCAAATCTAAAGACATGGGCCCTATGGTCCCACGACGCCAAAGCCGCCTGCAGCAGGTTGGGAAACAGAGGGATAACAAGGAGAGAGGAAAGGCGGGACAACCCGAGGCAATTCAGAACAGCAAGCTCGCTCTCAGCTAAGCTATCATGCCATTTTTGCAAAAAACTGGGCCCCGGGTCCAAACAGGGAAGTGTACCAGCCCCCGTATAAGAGCATGGGCCCCTTTTCGAAGGCAGGTCCATCGACGTACAAAGATGTTCCTTATAAAATCAGTCAATGTATGACGATGGACCCACTAGAAAAAAGAAAGAGAGGGAAAAGATGAAAGGAGGGGCAAAAAGGCCAAACCAAGGTAGAGAAGGAGACAAGGGGGGACTAGGCTCGGGTTATAAAGAGCCCGCTGAGCCCAAATTATAGTAGGCGTATATATTATGTACGCCAAGGCAAATATGTGAAACATTTTGCCAGGCGTATATAATATATACGCCCGGCCATTTTTACCATGGATTTGCCAGGCGTATATATTATATACGCCCGACCATTATTGCTGAACATTTGCGGGGCGTATATAATATATACGCCCAGTTTAAAGCCGAGGCTGGCAAGGCCCCCCCTCACAGTGGCCCATTTTTGTTCCCCAAGGAGGAACTTATGTTTGGTTGGGCCACTTTTTCATCTCGGGGCAGCCCACAAGCGGGCATGCTCACACCCCCATGGGGGAGGGAAGCCTCGGATGACGCACTATCCATAGGTGATATACGGAGAATCACCTGCGGGATCACCCCCATCATCGGATGGGTGCCAGCTTGTTTCAGACCAAAGAAAAGAAAACCATCAAAGCAAGGAGATGAAACATTCATATAAAGCATAAAAATTATAAACCATCCAAAAAATTTTGTTGTTTAAAAGTTATTACATCCCCAATAAAGCCAAGTCTAAATTGTTTCATTGTTTCAAATTTTCAGAGATGAACTAATCCTGGGCAGCCCCCTTCGACTTCTTCCGGCGCCGGCTCGCGCTTTGAAAGGTACGAGTCTCCCCCACCCGAGTACACGCCTGAGAAATACGGCTGAGAAGAGAACGTGACTCCTTTTCACGAGCACGCTGTAGGAACACACCAATGGCCATCAGGTAGAGAAACGGGCGGAAAGAAAATAAAGAAAAATAACTAGGTTGGGCCAGCATTCACTCACCACCTCGATCTCCCTAAGCCCAACAAGGTTACGATAATATTCAGCTTGACTCACTGCCGACTCATAATCCTGGCCAGTAAGAAAAAGGAGGTGTTAGTCACACAGGCCACCAGCATATTTCAAAGGGAAGGAGAACAAAGCAACAAGATAGAGATTACCCCAGGAATCAACTCAAGAGGCGGGACCTGGATCGCTTCAGCAGAGATACGTGCCTTCTCGGCCACATCGGCACACACATGCGACAAGAAAGCATCGTCCAAACGCCTGAAAGTCCCCTGAACCTCGACGGGCGAACTACCAGAAGCACCAGCACCAGAAGGGTCAGAGGGTCCAACACCTGAGGCCACGCCAGAAGCACCAGCCTCAGAAGGATCGAAGGGTCCATCACCTGTAGCCTCATAGGGAGTAGCCGCCTCATCCTCATCTGAGTCGCCGCCCTGCTCAAACTGTAGAGAGAAACATTTTATCATTAAAGGTGGTAGGCCAATCAAAGTAATCACAAGGAAGCTACTAAATAAAAAGAAAAAAGGGGCATTACTTGAGATCGTGGCCCACCAAAAGCTAAAATGTTAGCATCGGGCACGAAGCGGGGTAGCAGGAAATGATAGGGCAGGGAATCGTACCACGACTGATACCCCCCGGGCAAGAGAAGGTCATCGATAGGAACCCCATGGTGAAGAAAGTGAGCAGTAAACTCATCAAAGGAGCCTTCTGAAGCCAACACATCAGCGGGAGGAGCTTGGGGCACGACAAAGAGAGGGCGATACTGATGAACCACTCTCTCCCCTAAATAGTAGGCCCCAATCCAGGACCCGTAGAGGATGACCTGTAAAGGAAGAGAAAATAGAGGAAGGATGCACACATTTGGTCAGAACCCATGACACACAAGAGCTGAGCTGTCAAATTTATAAAAAGGGAATTGTTTTACCTGCTCTGGGATCAACAGGTCGAACTGAGAGCGCAGCCCTAACTCCAAATGCTTCATACCCACGTCCCGACGGTGACCCACGTGCCAGTTACTCATGAGGGGGAACGTAGCAACTTCAGACTAAAGCAGAGGGCGACCCGGTTGGAAGTGAAGATACCCCCAGATCTGAGAAAGCAAGCAGATAAGGACAGGCATGCTATAAAAGAAAATTGAACAAGCTAAAACCAAAGGATAAAATACCTCAATTGCAGGCCAGAAACCCACAATGGAGCTAGACTCCCCAAAAATGGCTCGCTTTAGGTTAGACATGAGTACAGCATAGCCGATGCCGCCCCAATCGAATCGATGCACGGTTTCCCAGTTCACCATCAGTTGAGCAGGGACAATGAGACTCGCCCTCCGCTAGTGTTGGAGAGGAGAGTCTTGCCCAGGAGGAACAGCAGAGCAATGCGGGCCAGCATGGTGCGTGTGCGGGCTCGAGATAAATGGCCAGGTTAGGCTGGCCTGGGTCCACTAGCTCGTGAGGCTCAAACTGATCAACCAGCCAGGACAGCTTAACCTCAGAACCTCAAATATTCTCAGAGGTCGGGTAGGCCCCTATCAGTCGAATCACCTCCTCCCACCTGGTGTCGGTAGGTACCACAGCACCCTCCAATACGGACCGGTGATCATAGACCAGCCCGCAGTGTAAGGCCATCTCGCCACGGCCATGTAAAATGTCATGGTCTCGGGCGAAAAACGCCTATCGCTGTTTTAAATAGGTCAGACCCTCACCAGGCACAAAATGAAATCCCCGAAACCGGCAGCAGTGAGCAGGTCCTTCACCACTTGGGGAAGGTAAAGCACGAGACGCTGGAGGTCAAACCAACCACCTCAGAACATAATGTGCAGCAGGGGCTGCAAACAGAAGGCGCCAATCAAATAGGGGCAAGCCGGTATAATGAAGACATCAAAGGAAAACAAAAGCGAAAGCGGAAAAGGGGAGGGGGCTCATCTGTTTACCTGACCAACGATCCCAAAGTTGGACATGTGGGTGTGCTGGCAGTAGAGGAGGCCGGTATGGGCGGCCTTGCCTTGCATTTCATACCAAGGCTGGGAGGAGCGCTGAGACACAATGAACTGTTCCCCAGGAGGACTATAGGCCATCTCCGGCCCTTCTTGTTGATCATGCCCTTCTTCACCAGACATCCTGAAAATATGAGACGCATCAGCATATGAGAAGGGTGCCAACAAAAAAGAAAGAAAAAAATATATATGCACTAATCCAAAAAAAAACCATGTGCGTATGTACTAATTCATTAAAAAAAAAACAACAAAACAAAAAAAAAAAGACAACAAAACAAAAAAAACAACAACAAAAAAAATATATATACTAGTATGCTAACCCAATAAAAAAAAAAACAACACAAAAAAAACAAAAAAGACAAAAAAAATGTGTGTGTGGGTGTGTATACTAATCCACCAAACAAAAAATAATAAAATAAAATAACACATATATACGTATACTAATATATGTATGCACTAATCCCAAAAAAAAAAAGAGGAGAGGCATCAATCCATCAAATAAAATGCACTAATCCATCAAAAACAAAAAAGAAAGAGAAAAAACAAAATAAATGAATGATGAATGGAAAATAGGCCTAAGGAATCAAATATTTCAAAAAAATGGGGGAAAACAACAAAAACAAAAAGGGAGAAAAAGGAGTATAGGCATCACAGAGCATGTCACCAAAAATAAAAAATAAAAAATAGAGGCAATATCATCAAAAATTCAAAAGAAAAATAAAGGAAGGGTAATGATTACCTTCAATGAGAGCGAAAAACAAATGTCGGCGGAGGATAAGCGCCTTTCGATCCACACCCGCAACCGCCGGTAGTAGAACTCAAGCCAAATCAAATGTAAAAACCCTAGGGGGCTGTCCTGAACTCAAGAAGGAAGGAGGGAGAGAGATAGAATTTGAAAAGGGGGGCCCCTCTTGTGCTCGGGCTCGGGCAGTTTTGTAACTGCCAGTTTTTAGACGGGCGTATATAATATATACGCCCGACCATTTTTCGCCAGATTTTGGTCAGGCGTATATAATATATACGCCCGACCAGAAATGGTAGTTTTTTTAACTACCCGGCCATTTCTCGATTTTGAGGTCCGACGGACCCCCCCTCGTATGCTATAGACCCCGGTCTAGACCCCCTTAGAGGCCCACGTATCATCGAGCAAGGGTGCACGCATCCCCAAATGACCCTTCGAGTTTCCTTCGATTGGCCCAAAGGGACCGTGCTATAATAAACGGATCTAGGTCCGTGGGTGCCCACCTATTGCGCCCACAAAATCAAACAAAATCAAAAAAGAGGAAAAAGAAGAAAAAAAAGAAGAAAGAAAATGCTGAAAGTGACACTAGTTCTCAAAAGAGCATCGCAATGACCATTTGCGCCACTCTGAGGACCGTGTTAAAACAATTCGGAATGATCAGGGCCCACCCAAAAGTTCTCGAATCCCGTCTGACACAGGGACACGCCATACCCGATCCGGCAGGCAAACCAAGAACCCATCACTAGAATGCACACGTCCCTAGGGTATATCAACATGGCAAGTTGATTCGCCTAAGGATACGTGCAGAAATAAAGGCAGTTTGAGCATGCCCAGAGTCTCAATCAGACATGAAAAAAAAGAAAAAAAGAGAGAAGAGAAAAAAAGAGAACAACAAAAAAGAGGAGAAGAAATAACAACCTGTTGCTGCTTAGTAAAAATCCTGAGTGGGTTGACCCCACCTTCCAAGCATTCACTCTGGTCATCCCCCTTCAGATCTATGTTGACCAAGAGTGCCCCCGACTTCAGACCATTCGAAAAGTCTATTGTCAGTTGAAACTGACCCGTCAAAAATGAAATTACAACTAACCAAACTATGTGCAAACATACAGATCAAAGGGCTCATTCCCTTTTATTTCCTTTTACACAGGCTTAAAACCTGTATAGGCACGGTGTCCCTGTTGAATATACACACTTGCGTCTGGGTATCTGCAGGATGGTCGTTTGTCCTCGTAAATTATACCTTAGGGTCGAGGCTTCCGTTCGCGCCTATTTGTTGCTTATCGCCCCTGATGGGTGTCTGTCTGTGCATAGTTAGTAAGATGTGATTTCATTAGGGATGGAGGCTAGAATTGGCCATCTCTTTCAAGGGATGATTGGTCCTAGCCTGATCTTTTTTAGCTTTGCCTCAAGTTAAGGCATTTCGGTTCATGTGAATCAGGAGCACCTCGCCACCAGAACGAGCACATCCCCAAGGTGCACCTATCCCTGGCAGAGCGCACGCATTCTTAAAGCGTATCAATTGAAATTTGATCCACTTAAAGAAGTTGTGCAAGAATAAAGTTGACAGAGGTCCTTGAGCTTTGCTTAGAGGCCTCGAAATAAAAAAAAAAAATTTGACACAAAAAATTTTACTCGAAAAATGGGCATGCATTCCCAAGAAGTGTTGCGACATCAATATTTGCTTCACTCGGGTAAAGCGTGCTAAAGCAACCTCGAGGTTGATGGGTTCGCCCAGAAACTTTGAGCCTTACCTAGGTAAGGGCACCCGTGGCCAATCCAATGGAGCTGTCAATACCCCATAGGATTGGACACATTGTTTAGGCTTTCGCTTTGTGTGCTTTGCATCAATTCCGAAGCATAGATCGATCATCCCATTTCATGGAACTGTCTCGTTCAGATTAATACTCAACATCACAAATCTATAATTTCCCTCAGAAAGTGGATGATATCCCAGCTAGCGGGCTTACACTTTTTGTGATCATCGCAGTTATGCCCAGTAATGTCGCAATGTGCTTGGGGACTGTTAGCTTTGAGGTACGGACGATATCCCGAAATGAGAGAGCTTATGTACACTCACCATCACCATGAATGTTTGAGAATTGAGTTGAAACAGGCAGACCCATCAAACGCGCCTTGGACCTCTTCGGATATCTCTTGTCTTTGGCATCCGATCATTAGTGATCGAATACCAAAGAGGGGCATCTGTAGACACCCAAATTCGGCCCAAGGCCCGATCAATTTGTACTTTGGGAGAGATGTACCCCTGTGCTTCCGATGGCACCCCCTGAACCCTTAGGAACCTACCTAGACCATTAGGAATCACCCTAAAACCTTTAGAGCCATTCCCCCAATCCTTAGAAGTCACCCCTAAACCCTAGAATCCCTTCCAGACCTAACTTAAACCCTTCTGAGCAGTTGATGGGAGGAGAGCTATAGAATTTCACATAGACCATTACCAAGGATGACCCATATACCATTGGAAATAGGACTTCTCCAGCTTTTCAGCAAGCCAAAGATCACCCAATTTGGAGCTACGGTTCAAATGTTATGGCCGATTGAAGTTTCACATAAAATCATAAAACTTTTACTCAGGCGTGTATATTACATACGCCCAACCAATTTGGCCCCAAATTAGTCAGGCGTATATATTATATACGCCTGCCTTTTACTGGGGGAAATTTGGCCCGGCGTATATAATATATACGCCCAGCATAGGTGGGACCCACCGCGGGCTTCATCTTCCCAAGGCTCCCCTGTTTTTGGTGAAATTTATCGTTTTTAAAGCTGGGCGTATATAATATATACCAGCTTAGCTACAAGAATCGCCATCGAGCTCAAATTTCCTCCATCTGGTTTGACCCTTTGACCATCCCCTTGGTTGAGGTGGGTGTCTTGAGATTGGTTGCACCCCCTTTGAGCTTATTGGCAACCCTTAAGTCACCTTTGGTCTCACCCCATCATCTGCCATTGAAATCAGTTTCCCCAAAACCCTAGGACCTTGAAAACCTAGAAAACCTTAGATGGGGGATTACCTAATTGCTAAACTAATTAGCTCTTAAGCAAGCCCCTAACCCACCTCTTCTCTATAAATAGAGAGGCCCCCCTCTTCCCAAAGGGTTGAATTTTTGTTGAAGGATTAGAGAGTGCTTAAGAGAGAACCCTAGTGAGAGAAAACGCCAATATTTTTCCATAATTCCAGCATACATACTCCCATCTATTTCAGTCCATTTCCACCATTAGATCACTCCCTTTAGCTAAAGTCTAGCCTTTAGCCTCACCCTACACTTCCTATTTTACCGAATCCTAGTGTTAGAATCTATTTCCATACCGTTTAAGCCACCGGAAGCACGCCAAAGCGAAGATCTTCCATGGTGCAACAAGGGCCCGTGAGCTCCGGCTCACCCCTCTCTTCCTCTACCTTCTTGGTGTCTCTTCTGTCCAAGGATTCAAGCCGTTACGCTGCCGAAATTTCGATTGGCTCAAAGCTTGATAGGACCGTATTGCCTTCGGGCAAGGGGAAACTTCGCCCTTTTATTCTTATTTTTGGCCATAGATAGAGACCGCTACGTGCGGGTTGATCGGGTGCCTAAACCCTTCCCGATCGATAACCGAAGCCCCTACCCTAGAGCCTTTGGCAAAGACCGGTAAATCAGAGTCATATTTAGCACTTCGGTGCTCAAAATATCGATTTGAAGGTTTCCCGGGTTACCAAAAGCTTCGGGTGGCGACTCTACATTTTCATTAAAAGCGAGCGCATCGCCGCGACGAGTTCGAGAGGATCCATGGTCGCACACCTACAAGCACATTGATGAATATCTAGGACTCTGCACCACTTTCAACATTTCAGGTTTGGGGGAGGAAGCCATTAGGTTGAGGCTCTTTCCTTTTTCACTAAAGGTTAGAGCCCAAACCTGGCTTTCTATGCTCCCAACCAATAGTATACAATCATGGAAAGATCTTCAATGTCAATTTTTGGCCAAAATTTTCCCAATGTCTAAAACAAGCCAGCTGAGGAAGCGCATAATTTCCTTTGCTCAATCCCCAACTGAGGATTTTCATCAAGCCTGAGTAAGATTTAAGGAGCTTTTAAAGCAATGTTCCCATCACCAAATTCCTGAATGGCAGCTTGTTCAAAGCTTTTATCAAGGAATTGATCCCAAAAGTAGGGATATGGTTGATGCCTCATGTGGTGGTACCTACCTCCACAAGACAGCTGATGAGACTTGGAAACTTTTTGAGGTCATAAGTGAGAATTCAATACAGTAGGAGACCCTATCTCGAGACATTGAGACCCCTGCTAAACTATTTAAGGAGAACACTCCTAGGGGTAAGATGTATGAAATCAATGTGAGTACTGATCTGGAGAAAAAGGTAGACAATTTGACACTTAAGTTTGATAAATTGATGAGTGTATTAGAACCCCCAATGGTTGCACAAGTGCTGGAGGCATGTCTGATATGCCAGCCCCCTACACACTCCATTCATGACTGTCCATCTGCTGGTATTTATCCTGCTTTGGTCATAGAGAATGCCAATGCAACCCAATCCTATGGGCAACAACAACAACAATCTGCTGGATATTCATGGAGGAACCACCCCAATCTGAGGTAGAACCAAGAGAATCACTCTCAATCCCAGCAACAACAGGCAATACCCCATAAATTCCAACAGCACCAACACAATTTTCCTTCAAATCATCAGTCCCAACAGCCAACACCCCAATCTAGTACACCCTCCTTTGAGGAGTAGGTTCTATCTTCACTAAAGAGCCTCAGCTCCTTAGCACAGACTGTGCAGTCCCATAGCTAAAGCATCAAAAAGATTGAGGACCAGCTTGGTCATCTCTCCAATGCTTTGACTAAAAGGGAAGAGGGTAAACTCCCTAGCCAACCAATTAATAATCTTAGGGGATTATACATGATGGGTGAATCTTCTTCCACATAAGATGGCAGACCACAAGGCTGTTTTTGAACCAAAAAGAGGTGCAGAAGCAAGGCAACAAGGTTCCCTACTGTAGTTTTCAGGTTTAAGGCATGCTGATTTTTTGTAAATCAATAAAAACAAATAAAAAATTAAAAGACAATGAAAACACAAATAAAAATTTCAGATTTTTTTTCCTCATTTGTATTATTCAGTAGTAGTAAATAAGGGCTTTTGTTGAGCCCCGGTTGATAAAAAAACACATAAAAAGTAAAAAATATAAAAACATAATTTTTTTTTTTCAGATGGGCTGTTTTCTTTTGCTATCATTCATTTACCCCCATCTAGAATTGCTGAGATCATGGTTCTTGAATTTTGAATCATGAAGGTCAATGAGCAGTGGATCATATTTTTGCAGTGAAAATTCAATGGAGCCTCTGCATTCATTCACTTTTAAAATTTTTCACCATTTATGGGTCTCAGTTGTGTATGAATCCTATTTTTAATGTGTGCCTCCATGCTTCATCAATTTGAAATTCATATTGATTCATACACATCCACAGCACACACAGAGGAACTTACGACACATAGAGGTCCTTACCTTATCACAGATGACTCAGGATTTTGTCTTAGGATTTTCTGTTTTAGGACTTTTAGTTTAAATACTGTTTTTAGTTTGCTGATTTTTATTTCTTAGGATAATGTGTATACTATTTTTCTATTTGTCTTCATTTTTTTAGGTTTGTATTCAGTTTTTGAGTTTTATTTTGTTGTTTTCCTGTTGTTAGCAGTAATTTTCTTTCCATTGTATAGCAGTAATTTTCTTTCCATTGTATAGCAGTCCTTTTATTTTTCTGTCCATATATTCAATTTTTAGCCTTTATTTTCTGCTGCATATAGTTTTATTTTCCTGCTTATTTTTCTTTCTTGTTTGACATTGCTGCCCCTGGTTACTCACTGTGTAAACATTGAGGACAATGTTCGTCACAGATTTGGGGGTATGGCAAGGTGTGCCAATGGAATAGTTAATGCTAAGTGCAACAATGTTGAAATTTTTTTTTGAAGTGATTTCCCACTTGATTTTTGAAAAAGAGGAAATTAAAAAACTTTTCAAAACTGAAATTTGTTATAGCTCTAACACTTTCATGAAGTAAATGTCAAGTGTACCCTGATATGAAGCCGATTAAGCAGAAGCTGAGACATCTCCGACCCAAGTGGATGTTGAAAGTCAAGGACGAGGTCATCAAGCAGTATGATGCAGGGTTTTTCATGGTATCTAATTACCCGCAGTGGCTAGCCAATATTATGCCTATGCCAAAGAAGGATGGAAAGGTCTGCATGTGCATCGATTTCTGAAATTTGAACAAGGCAAGCCCGAAGGACGACTTCCCATTGCCGCACATCGACTCTTAGTCGATAACACCGCTAAGCATGAGATGCTTTCTTTTATGGACGGATTCTTAGGATACAATCAGATTAGGATGGCCGAGGCAGATCGAGAGAAGATGACATTTATCACTCCGTGGGAAACATTTTGCTACTGAGTCATGCCATTTGGGCTGAAGAATGCCGGTGCGACGTATCAGAGGGCTATGACTGCACTGTTTCATGACATGATGCACTGAGAAATTGAAGTGTATGTCGATAATATGATAGCCAAGTCACCAGAGCGAAGCGATCACTTGGTGAACCTTCAGAAGGTGTTCGAGAGGTTGAGAAAGTATAAGTTATGTCTGAATCCACAGAAGTGCGCTTTTGGTGCTATGTCCAAAAAATTTTAGGATTCATCGTCAGCAGGAGAGGGATCGAAGTTGACCCAGTCAAAGTTAAAGTTATCACTGAAATGCTGCCACCATCTACTGAGAAAGAAGTTAGAGGGTTCTTGGGCATAATACAATATATCAGTTGGTTCATTACACAACTAACTCCAATTTGCACGCCAATCTTCAAGCTACTTTAGAAGAACTCACCCGTTGAATGGAACAATGATTGTCAAGCAGCGTTCGATAAAATCAAAAGCTACCTCCTTAACCCACCTGTGTTAGTACCACCTGAGTAAGAGAGACCACTCTTGATGTATCTCTCCACGACGAAAGACTCGATGGGATGTGTCTTAGGGCAGCATGACGAGACAGGAAGAAGAGAGCAGGCCATCTACTATCTGAGCAAGAAGTTTACTGATTATGAGACGCACTATTCTCATCTTGAGAAAGCATACCTGGCTCTTGTATGGGCTACTCAGAGGCTCCGCTATTACTTGCTATCCCAAGCCATTCTGCTCCTGGCCCAAATGGACCTGTTGAAATATCTGTTTGAGAAGCCGACTCTCATTGGGCGAACCGCACGATGTCAGCTTTTATTGTCTGAGTTTGACATCACATACATCACTCAGAAATAGATTAAGGGGCAGGCACTCGTCGACAATCCTTTGCTAGATTATGAACCTTTGAGAACTGAGTTCCCCGATGAGGACATCCTGTTCATGACAAAAGACGATATTGAGGAAGTAGAAGAATCATGGGTAATGCACTTTGATGGGGCAACCAATGCTGAGGGTCAGGGAGTGGGTGCCATTATGATTTCGCCAAAAGGATCCCATATACCAGTCTCTATCAAACTCAACTTCCCTTGCCCTAACAATATGGCCGAGTACAAAGCTTGTACAACAGCTCTCGATCTAAATATAACTCACCTTCAAGTGTTTGGCGATTCGCAGTTAATTATATGCCAGAAGAATAGAGATTGGAAGACAAAAGATGAGAAATTGATCCCTTACCATGAGCATCTCGAGGATCCGATAGCTTGCTTCTAAGAATTTTCTCGAGACACTAACTTTCCCTGAGGGTACATCCAAGACAGACCGGCGAACCATTCAACGTTTAGCGGCAGGCTATGTCATGTGTGAGGAATGTCTTTACAAGAGATCGTACAACAACATTTTGCTCAGGTGCCTTACTGAGAGTAAAGCGATCAACATCATGAAGGAGATCCACGAGGGAGTATGCGACGCCCATGTCAGCGGTCACATGCTCGCCAAGAAAATTTAGCGGTAGGGATACCTTTGGACCACTATGTAATCAGATTGCTGCAAACATATTCAGAAATGCTATAAGTGTCAGGAACACTCCAGTTTGAATACGCTCCTGCCATTGATCTTCACTGCATGACCACTCTTTGGCCATTTTCTACCTGGGCCTTGATGTCGTCAAAATGATTAATCCGAAAGCATGAAATGGACATTGGTTCATCCTCGTCGCCATTGAATACTTTACCAAGTGAGTAGAAGTGGTGTCATATGCCAACATCATGACCCATCATGTCAAGAAGTTTCTCAAGAATAATATTATGTGCCGATTTGGAGTACCCAAGGATATCATCACAGACAATGACACGAATAATCACCCCCTCCACATCTTGGAGCTCAACAAGGTTGTGATAATACGCAACATGTTCCATGGCCGAGTCAAAGTTTTACATTAAGAGGGAAAGGATGTCAGTTGCAGGGACTAGTAACAAATACATGCATTTATCAAAGGAGCCAAGACAAAGGAAGAATGATCGTGAGAAGGCTTACCCCTTGAACCACCTCAGGAGGAGGGACCCGGGCCGCTTCAGCTGAGATGCGAGCTTGCTTATCCACGTCAGCACATAGACCTGAGAGAAAGCTATCGTCGAGGCGTCTGAAGGTCCCATAGACCACGGCAGGAGCACCACCAAGGGCACCCACATGAGAAGTACCCGTCGGACCAGCACATGAGGGACCTACCCCTGAAGCATCCGCAGTACCCGCTGCCGCCCCACCTTCATCATCTGAGTTATCCCTCCTTGACAAACTATGAACAAAATAGAGATTCACTCAGTAGGAATAAAAGCTGAATTAAAACCAAAAGGGGAACTAATTTAAAAGAAAAAAGAATTACCTGAGTGCGCGAGCCACCGAAAGCAAGAAAATTGACGCTAAGGACAAAGCGCAGCAGAATGAATTGATACGGCAATGACTCATACCATAGCTGATAGTCCCTAAGCATGAGAAGGGCATTAATGGGGATCTCATTATGGAGGAAGGCCGCAGTGAGCTCCTTGATGCTACCCGCGGGATCCAGAACATCTGCAGGAGGATCCATGGGTATGGCGGGATAGCCCTGATACTGGTGAACTACCCGCTCCCCCAGATACTAGGCCCTGGCCCACGCCCCGTGGAAGAAGACGGCGCAGCGATTGTTAAAGAGGCGCGATGGACCTATGGCAGCTCAGTCCCAGAAAATGGAGTTGAGGTACAGGCCATAAAGGATCTGCCCAAGTTAAGAGGCGGCCAATCAGTCAAAACATGCAGCATAATAATAAATGAGAATTTTCAAACTGAAATAAACAGAGGTGAAAAGGCCTTACTTGCTCAGGGACCATCAGATCCAGTTGGGACCTCAAGCCCATCTCTAGATGCTTCATGCCCACGTCGCGGCACCGAGATTGGTTTCAATTATTTAGGAGAGGGTAGGTGTATACCTCAGAGTGGAGAAGCGGGCGTCTCGACTGAAAGTGAAGGTACCCCCATGCCTAAGGAGAGCAATGCACAAAAGATAAGTCAGTAGCATACAAAGACCATCCAAGTAAACTGATAAAAGCGATAAAGTTAGAGATTACCTCCAGTGTCGAACAGAAACCAACAACAGACTTCACCTCCCTGGTAGATACTTAGGCTATCCCATACATCAGCGTCGCATATCCGGCCTTCCCCCAGTCATACCTATGGATGTCGAGCCAATTATCCATAATGCTCAGCAGTGCCAAGCTAACTCGTCCACTGCTTGCGTTTGTAAAGAGGGTTTTGCCCAACAGGAGCAGAAGCGTAATACAGGCCAAGAAGATCGCCCACTCGGGCTCAATATAAAGCTCCAAATCCGGCTGGCCTAGATCTACCAACTCATCGGTCCCATAGAGCTCAGATAGCCAGGTCATCTTGACCTCGGTACCATGCAATTGCCGACGAGGGGGGTAATCCCCTATCAATCTGACAATGTCATCTCTGCTAGGCAACGTGAGGCCGACTATCGATATGCCCCCTTCCCTGATGCTAGTAATCATCGCCCAATCCACGGGCGTCAGGGTCATCTCAGCATAGGCCATGTGGAAGGACATGGTCTCCGGGCAAAACCTCTCTATCAATGCTCTCAGATATGCGACATCAACCCGCATCGGGGGCATAACAGGAACTCCCCAAAACCCGCATGCTCAATCAAATACTTCACCACAGGGGGAATGTAGCGGTAGAAGTCATGGAAGTCCAGCCAGCCCCTGCGGAACATGATATGGGGCAAGGCCTGTGTCAAGAGAGAAAAATGCATCAGATCATGAAAATAAAGCAAAGCTACACAAAAAGAAAAAACTAAACTCATCTCTTACCTTGCCCGCTATGCCAAAGTTGGAGATATGGATATGCTGCTGGTGGAGAAGGCCAACTCGAGCGGCCTCGCCCTGCATCTCAAGCCAGGGATCCGCTTTGCGTTCTACCACGAAGAATTGCTCCCCACACAGACCATAAACCACTTCGGGCCCCTCCTCGGGCACATACTCTTCATCGCCAGACATTCTGAGGCAAAAGTAAGCAATCACATCAGAGCAGATCAGTGATAAAGAACCATTCTTTTGCTATAGGCCAATGGAAGGTAAGTATGCTCATCCCTTTCTTTTATTTTCGAAAATAAAAAAAAATATACATATACAAAAAAAATCTCTTTTAAATAGAATGAAAAAAATCCTTCCTTTTTATCTACAAAAAATAAATAAAACAAAATTTCCCCTTTTTATCTTTAAAAATAAAGCAAGTTAAAAACAAAAAAAAATCCTCTCTTTATGCTTCAAAATCGAAAACCAAAAAAAGATCCTTCTTTTATGTTTATAAAAACAAAAACTAAAACAAGAAAAAAATCCTTTCTTTATGCTCCTATGATTAAAATCAAAGACCAAAAAATCCTTCCTTTATGTTTATAAAAACTAAAACTAAAACAAAAAAATCCTTTCTTTTATGTTCATAAAATAAAAAAACCAAAAAAATATATATAAATCGATTCCTTAGTTTTCAAGAAAAAAAAAAAAAAAAAAAAACTAAAACTAAAATAAAAATCCCTTCTCTTATAAAATAAAGAACCCTAAAAAATAAATATAATAAATCAATGCCTTAGTTAGTTTTCAAACAACAAAAACCAAAAATAAAATCCTTTTCCTTAATTAATTTTAAGAGAAATGAAAAATCATTTTCCTTAATTGATTTTGAAAAAAATAGAAATCAAAAATCAGTTTCCTTAATTAATTTCAAAAAATAGAAACAAAAAATCCCTTTTCCTAATTAATTTTCAAAAATAAAAGACCAAAAATCCTTGCTTTATATTCAAAATAAAAACAAAATCAAAAAATAAAAATAAAACCCCTTCCTATATGTACAAATAAAAATAACTCAAAAAAAAAAAAAATAAATAAAAATAAAAATATATATATATATATATATATATATATATTATGCATCAATAAAACCCATAAAATAATAAAAATAGGGCATCATTCATAAAAAATCATCAACACATCATCAATAAATATGCTTACAACGGAAATCAACCATTATTCATCTAAGAATGCAAGATCATGATCATATTTGCAAGAAAAAGCAAGAAAAATCAAAGAAAATAATTTTTAAATGGTTACCTTTTGAAGGAAATAGGGTCTTTAATCTAGCACAGTGCGGACGATCAATCGGCGCAAGCGAATACTGGCAATAAGGTAGGCATAGAGGCGATGTAAAGGAACCCTAGGGAGGCTCTATTTTTCGGTTTGGAGAGGGGGAAGAGAGCAGTTTTAAAAACACACACCTGCTGCCCGAACTCGGGTTGTTTTAATTTGATTCCCAGCCATGCTTGGCGCAACTATTAGTTGCGCCAGCCACTCATGGGTCGGGTTTTGGGCCTGGTACGGGTCACCTGCATAGCCCGGTCCCCCCCTCTCTTCCTTTTGTTACTCCCGGCAGATGCACACGCTCCCAAATGGTATGTCAATCCTCATTCGGCTTGCCCGGGAAGCCGTGCTAGAATAAAATAGATCAAGATCATTAGGCATCCCGATCTTGCACAGAAAAATGTGAAAAAGTCCAAAAAAAATGATGAAAAAATCCCACATAAAAAGTAAAAAATAATTCACATAAAATGATAGAATAATTAACATAAAATAATAATTCATATAAAATGATAATTTTGAAAAACCAAAAAATCACATAAAATGATAGTTTTGAAAAACCAAAATCACATAAAATAATGACTTGAAAATCCAAAAAAAATCACATAAAATATAAAATCCAAAAAAAATCACATGAAATGATAACTCAAAACCTAAAAAAGTCACATAAAATGATAAACACAAAAAAGGTAAAAAATTTCCCACATAAAATAACAAAAATATGTGCTTTGAAAAGACATGCATGTACTCTCAAAAAGCATTACGATATCTATTTGCTCCGCTCTGGTAGTCGTGCTAAATAAACTTCGGGATTAATGGGTTCACCCAAAGACCGCAAACACCCTGCTTCAAGCAGGGACACCCGTGACTAGTTAAATGAGGCGGTCTATACCTCATATGATTGAATGCACAGCTACGCACATGCATATTTCAAAGCGGTAAAATGTCAATATTTTATCAGCAACGCAGTTGTGCTATATCAATGTCCTAAGTCTAAGGTTCGCCTTGGGTTTTTGGATCCTATTTCAAAATAGGAGCAACGGTGTCAATCTCGATCAAATGGTCAATGTTTCGATCGAGTCGACTCCACTGCTAAATCTTTGCGATGAGCTCTCTATTTATGGATTCATAAGAACGTGAGTGTCTAACTTTAGATTCATCATGAGCTATTTTGGAGGTGTGGACTCTTGATCTGCATTGTCCGGGCGTGCGCCCCACGAGGTTTGAGATTCGGGTAACTCCGTTATGAAAAATGTCAATCGTTGGTTGAGACCAACCTATTGAAAACTACATATCAATCAACTATGTGTAAACATGCATACAGAGGGGTTCATTTCCCTTATTTTTATAGGCCTAAAACTTGTATTGGCGTGGTATCCCTGTAAAGTGTACGCCATGCGTCTGGGTATCTGTAGGATGGTCGTTTGTCCTCATAAATTATACCCGGACGGGATCTGGGTCGAGACTTCCATCGCCTTTGTTGCTTATCACTCCTAATGGGTGCATGTTTATGCATAGTTAAATGATTCGTAAGATCATTATCGACAGAGACAAGGATTAGGTGTCCCCTTCGGTAGGCACCCAATTTTTACTGGATCTGCTTAGTGTTATTTGAGGTTGGATGCTCTAGGTCATGATGATCTAGTACATGTTAGAAAAGCAACACAGACTCCCAAAAAGCATTGTGACATTTATTCTCTCTGCTCGGTAGTCGTGCTAAATAAACTTTGGGATCAATGCGTTCGCCCAAAGACCTCGAACCCTGCTTCAAGCGGGGGCACCCGTGATCAATCAGATGAGGCGGTCAATACCTCATATAATTAGACACAAACTGTGGAACCTTGTGTACTTGCATTGCACCTATCTTTGAATGTGGGTCGATCACCCTCCTTACTTACAAAGTTGTTGTATTCAGAATGAATCTTGAATATCAAACTCCTTTAAATCATCTCGAGAAGGAACTGTTTTTCCCAGCTATTAGGCTTTCACAAATCATTCCACCTTGGTTATGCCCAGTAATATCGCTAAGTGCTTGGGGACTGATTACCTTAAGGAACGATCGTTATCTCGACATACAGGGCTTTCATTTTCTCACCATGTTACTTGTCTGATGTTTAAAGTTTGTTCTAAATGCAGCGGACCCGTCAGCAATGCCTTGGGCTTCTTTTGATGTCTCTTTTCTTTGGCATTCAATCATTAGTCATTGGATACCAAAGAGGGGCATCTGTAGACACCCAAATTTGGCCCAAAGCTTGATCGAGACACATTTTGAGAGAGACACATCTCTGAGCTTTTGATGGCATGTATGGAACCCTTAAAAAACTTTTCAAAATCTTAGGAGCCATTCTAAACCCTTAGGAATCACCCTAAATCCCTTAGGAACCTTCCCGAACCCTTAGAAACCCATCCCGACCCTTAGAAACCCTTCCGGACCTAAACCTAGATTTCTCAAGTAATGGATGGAGAGTGGTACATTGAGACTAGTTATGACCTTCTACTATGATCGAATCTTATATTATTAAAAAGTAGAAGTCCTAAACTTTCCAACAAGCCAAGAATCACCCCAATCGGAGCTGTGTGCGAAAAGATATCGCGTTTTGAAGCTCATGGGAAAAATGGTAAAATTGCTATGAACCCCCTAAGGAATTTGGTGCAAGTATTACTTGCACCAAGCCATTTCTGGGGACCTACACATATGTGGCACAACTATTAGTTGTGCAAGACTTATAAACAGTACCTATGATTTTTTGCCTCGAATTTTAAGATTAGGGTTTGACTTGTTGACCATCTTGACCTTTAGTGTGTGTTTTGCTAGTTCTGTTGCACCCATTTACTATCTATGTGCAACCCCTTAAGTGGTTTAAAGCCCCACCCTATTATCCACCATTTGAGCATCTTCTCACACTTTTCAAGGCTCCAAAAATCCTAGGAAACCTTAGATGGCTAGATTACCTAATTGCTAATCCAAATTAGCCTCTAAGCACCCTCCTAACCTCTCTTTTTCCTATAAATAGAGAGGCACCCCTCCCTTTACAAAGGATTGAAAAAATTTATAATTAAGAGATTAAGGAATCCCTTCTCTCTCTCTCTCTCCTCTAGTGCACCATTCTCATACTAATTTCAAAACTTTAAAACCTTTTTTAGACCTTAGCATTTCACCAAAAAGCTCTAGGTTAGGTGTGTGCTACCCCCTAGCCTTCTCTCTCTACCTCTTAGCTATCAAGCCCTAGGAGTTAGAAGCTCATTTCTCACCATACAAGCCTTTAAAAGCTCACCGAAGTAAGCCAACACAAGGCTCCACAACGGTGCAACAAGGGCCCGAGAGCTCTGGCTCTCCCCTCTATTCCTCTACCTTGGTTCTTTCTCTATCCTCCCATTTGTGCCATTACGCAGCCAAATTTTTGGTAGGAACGGAGGGGCACAAATAGGATTTTAAGACCCTTTGGGCAAGAGGAAGGCTTTTTTATTTGTTTTCTATTATTTTTATTTTGGCCATAAGTAGAGACCGCATTAAGCGGGTTGATTGGGTCCCTAACACCTTCCCAATTGATAACCGAAGCCCCTACCCAAGACCCTTTGGCGTAGACCAGATTCAGAGTCATATTTGTAGCACTTCGATGCTTATAAAATTGATCTAGGTTTCTCGAGACACCAAAAGCTTCGAGTGGTGACTCTAAACATTTATTTACGAGCGCATCATCGTGACGAGATCGTAAAAAATCCCATGGTTGCACAGTATGGTACAGGATCAGTTTCCTGAAGAGGAACCGATAGGGTTGCTTCCTCTGGTTGAGGAAGCGGGATGGCTGCTGGAGCTTTTCATACAAATCTTCGAGTATGTGGACTTGTTCTGAGTTTGACATTTTTTTTTGTAGTCCTTGTCTGGCGCAATCTTTTGGATGAGCGATATTGGTGGTGGTGCAGCTGATGTTCTAGCTTCTTCCAACATGTTGACTGTCTCATCTTCAAAGAAGCTTTGAATATCATAATAAACTAGGCTGTCATCCTCTGAGTCGGGATAAAGTTGTCCTTTCTGTCGAGGGTCGTCCTCCTGATAATCCTTAGGGCAGGGGAACTCTCTTCCCTGAACTTGATAGTATATGCTAGGATAACTGTGCATGCACAGCAGGAAGGCTGGTATGGGTGAGAAACATAGGGAAAGCCCCAAGGGCATTCCCATCCTTCTGGGTTAGGGTTAAAACTAGTGTTGAGCTAATCTTCTTGGTCTGATAGTGCCTGGAGGCCTTGATTGATCTGTTCTGCTAACTTGAGTGCGGGGAGATTTATCCAATAGTCTTCATCATCGCTTGGCGGTGGTTGCCATTATTCCTCAAGGGATTTCCAAAATATCTGAAGTTGCGGTGCATCCGGGGACTGGGGAGTATCTAGTTTGAGTTCCTCCTCGAACTCTATGAGGGCGATGCGAGTTTCTTCTATCATGGTTATCTGCTGAATTTCTCAGAAAATGACCCTTTTGCACCGTATTAGGACGGATGCTCACAAGGTACAATATGGTGTCTCTAGGTAAGGACAACGACGTGGGCACCACTAGTGGTGAAGTACGGGTGATAGTTGAATTCCTCGTTAGATGTTAAATCTTCATCTCGGGAGCGGTTAGCTTCCTCAAACAACTTCAAGTGCTCTGCCCACAGGAGATCTCCTAATTCGACGTTAGTAAGGTTCCTCCATGGTCTTCTTCTTCACTTGACATTGAGAGCAAGTCATCTTCCACTGATTGGTGTGGTTGGAGGGATCGAAAAGTGCATGGCTCTAGTTCTCGTTCCTCCCCTAATGCTGCGATGTGGAAGTCTTCTTCGTCGGTTGAGTCCCAGTGTGGTTCAGAAACTAGGGGCTCTCTCTCTCGTTCCCTTGTGAACTCTTTAGCGTCGAACAGGGGTCTGATTCCCTCAAGTGGTTTGTCGATATCGTCATCTTGATTCAGATTTGTCAAATTCAAAAATGCCCAAGCCATTTGTTCGATCTTGATTTTTTATGATTGGAAAGGGACACTTCTTTCTATCGTGATACCTTGGATTTCTCAGTGGTTCCTAGAAGAAGTGATCGTATAGAGACTATTTCATAGAGGTGGGCAGTATGTTGGCTTGTTGGTCATCTGACTGGTAACCTAACCCTATATGTTTATGAATTTTCTTTGGAACGACAGGCCCTATACGACCTTGCTTGTTCTTGTCGAGTCCGGTGTGGGGGACGTATCCTAACTGGTACATGAGGTCCCACCCCTTTGTCGCAGTTGGATTGATGTAGTAGAGTTCAGCGAGGTCGGGGACGACCTCCCTTCTCGTTAATCTTAGTTGATGAGTCGGAGGAGGCTAGGAGGGATGACTTCTGTGACGGTCAGCTCGTTGGAGACTTGCGCCCTTTTGATGTGGCCGGTGTTAATATGGAGTCGTGAGCCATCACGACGCTTGCCATGTAATCGATGTCTATTTCTTGAAGGGGTACGTCTGCGTATATTCTGACGATAGTCTTCATATGGGAACTTGACGCACTGATGGTATGTAGACACAAAAACCTTCATAGATTCTAACCATTTCCTGCCCAAGATGAGATTATAAGTGCTAGACGAGTTAAAAACGTGGAAGGTGACGTCTTTCGTTAAGAGCATGAGGCGTACCTGAAGCTTGATAGTCCCCTTGATAAAATGACACGAGCCGTCATAGGCTATGAGGGATAGTGTCGAAGGCCTGATGTCTTGCTCCAGTATCGACTAGCGCGTGGGGCAACGAGAACACTCTGATTATAACTGTAAGATATATAAGAGCTGAGCTTCCTCGGAGCGACACCTTAGGCATGTCTGCATCTGTGAAGGTGAGTGCTGGCGGTTGCACCATGACTGAAACGATCTGATGCAGTTCATCTAAGGTAGTATCTTCGTCTACCTGCGTGCCTTTCAATGTCCTTAATAGTAGCCGATGATGGTCTGGTGATTTCTTGATAAGTTCTAGTATTGATATCTAGGCTAGAATCTTTTAGAGATGTCGTAGGAGATCGTACTCCTATCCTATTTCAAGCGTGACTTCTTTTGCCTTCCCTGTGCACCTTGTGTACTGGTGGTTGAGGTGTAGGAATTGGTGGGGGAATAATGTGAGGCGGGGGCTGCCAGTTAATCTCTTTCTCTCTCGTGCTTCTCTTCGGTGGTTGTGCACTCATAGGTTCCTTATCCCAAGGTAATGGTGGTGGCGGGTAGTTAGTTCCTAATTTAAGGATCGAGCAAGTCGGCTGTTCATCGAGCCGAGCTATGCTCGGTGCTGACGCATTCATGAAGTTTGATGAAGAAATGAGCAGTGGTGCCAGGCCGCTCCATGGTGCGAGGTACTGTGTAATCTTCTTCCTCTAGGAAAGCGGAGATCAACATTTCTTCCTCAGCTGGTTCTTCAGTTGTCTCCTTGCGTTGTTGATTGGTAGTATTCTTGGTCACGCTGTCTACCCATGTTGTGATATGCTTTGTAGTTAGAAGGACATGGTCCTCATATTCTGGCTCGAAGTTGGATGAAGGAAGTGGTAATGGTGTCGGCTCAGGATTCAGTGGGGTTGAAGGTTCTGATGGGTGACTGTGTAGGAACGGTCTGCGAGCTTGAAAGGATTGGAGTCATATCTGAGTGAAATTTGGATAAGGAAGTGGATTCGGTGGGGCGATCCGAGTGATCAGGGTTGAGGGATTTGAGGGCTAAGACATACTTATGGGGTTAGTGGGGGCGCTAGCAGGTTGGAGGCGGGTGATCAAGGTGGAAGATCGGAAAGAGGGTTGACCGGGGAGGTCTACTGTAGTGATGTGGGCTAGTCCCCCCTGGTTGTGAGTTAGCATGGGATTGTTAATAATTCTCAGGTTCTGTGGTGGTTGGCTATTATTGGGATTTGAGTTCCTAAGCGCTTCCCAGTCGATTTGGTCTCATTCGTTCATGTCGTAGATTACGTCCCGGAGGACCCAGCAGTCCTTCAGATTTTATCTCGCATACCGATGGAACACACAGTACTTGCTATAATCCAGGTTTGTCGGTCAAGGTCGGGGTCATTCCTGTGGGAATCTAAGTAGGTTCTGGGTATTGAGGAGACATAAAATATTGGGGATGGTGTCAGGCAAGGGGGGATAGTGTTCCCGTCTTGGCTGGTAGGAGCCTCTGACTTGTTGGTTAAAATTTTGTGGCAGAGGCACGTTGTCATAGCTCTGGGTGTTGGCCGGCCAATTCTGCATCATATTCTGGTTTTGGTAAGTATTGGGGTATTTTTTCTATTCTGATACTATCCTTGATTTTAGTTCTGACCTTGGTTTTGATTCAGATACCTCTGTTGATTTTGGCTCTGGTTTTGATTTGTGTATCGCTGCTGGCCTTTATTCTGTCCGAAGTTCCTTGGCTGAAAGTTTCCATTTATGAAATTCTGCCCTTGATTGGCGACGACATTGACCTGTTCGATTCCTAATGCCTTCTTGTTATTATTTGACTTTGATTCACCCGAAGATCCAGCCTTTGACGTAACTATAGATAGGGTGAGGTCTCTACCCTTAATGTGTCGTGCCAAGCGAGAGGCTCGAGAATGAAGTGCTGCAAAGTCAGGGCAATTGCTTATGACAATTGCGCTCTTCAAGGGTTCTCTGTGTTGTCGATGATGATATCGACTAAGTCTTTCTCCTTTGTTTGTCAAGGTGTCAGTCCTAGCAGTGAGCTTCCTCCATCTCGTAACAAAATCATCAAACTCTTCGTTAGGTTCTTGCTTTGCAACCATGATATCGCTGAGGCTGACTATTTCCTAGATCAGGTGTTTGTATTGGTTAAGGAATTGACCTGCTAGATTGTCAAATGTATCGATCTTATGTAGCAGTAGTCCTGTGAACCAATGTAGAGCTTCTCCTTCTAATGATCGCTAGAAATAATAGATGAGAAGTCCTTGATTATGACGTATGGACCGGCAATCATTGCAGAAGAGGGCCAGATGATGATTTGGATTCCCAGTACCGTTGTACTTGTTGAATTTTGGCGGCTTAAATCCTACTAGTAAATTGAATTCGAGATCCCAACAGAATGTATCGAATTCAAACAAGCGGCTAGGTTTCTCTCTCTTAGCCATGTATTCATCAAGCATCATAGGGAGATCCTCAATCCTTATGGTGGCATCCTTTTGTGTAATTTGGAAACAAACCCTGTCTTGACGGTCGTCGCTGAAGAGGGTGCGAGTGGCTTGTCTAAGACATGATACGTGGGCTGATACGGTCTGGGTGTAGGTGGTGGCCCCTCCCTCTCTTTCCGTTCTCATTCCTCTGAGTCTTGTTGTTCCCTGACAATCTCATATGTGGCGGCTAGTCCTCGGAGCAATTCTTCGGCATCATCATCTCCTTTCTGTATTCTATGAATACTGAGTTCTATAATTTGTCGAGTGATGAGGTTCTATCTACTACTACTATCTCTATCAGCCATTGGAAAGTAGAGGTTCTCAGCTTTCCAACGAGCTAAGAAACACCTAATTTGGAGTTGTACATAAAAAGCTATCACAATTTGAAAAATGCGGATTTGTGTAAGGAATTGTAAAATCGGGCCCTAACTTCTCAAAATTGAGAAAAAACTATTTTGCTTAAAAATGGCTGATTTTTGAATTGGGGCTTGGGTTTTATTTTCTTAGGATTCTTTTGCCCCCAATAATCTTTGAAAACTATCCTTTTTCCACTTAAGTCATCACCCCATCATCCACCATTAAAACCTAACTCCCTCTTCTCTAAGCTCTTAAAAATCCCAAAAACCTTAGATTCACCATTTTCTAATTTCTAAGCCAATTAAAACATTAAGCACCCTCCCTAATCATCTCTCCATCTATAAATAGAGCCCCTCTCCCTCTTGTTTAAACCACTTGAAAAATCTTCAAAGGAGAGAGAAAATTCTAGAGAATTCCCTCCCCATTTTCAAGCCCTAATCTTTCCAAGTTTTGAAGCCCATCCTCTCCCTCATACCATCATCCTCCACCATTAATCCATCCTTCCTAAAGCTTTGAAGCCTTAGCCTAGATCATTATCATACCTTCATTCCTATCCTTCCAAACCTTTAAACCTTAGAAGTTAGAACCTTGCTCTAACCATTGTGCTATCAGAAGCTCATCGGAATCAGCACCCAAGTGAAGATCCACGATGGTGCAACAAGGGCCCGAGAGCTCCGACTCTCCCCTCTATTCCTCTACTTTCTTTATTTGCTTTTACTCTATCCTAGAATTTGAGCCTTTACCCCGCCGAAATTTCGGTGATTGCAGGGATCAAAAATAAGATCGGAGTGCCTTTGGACAAGAGGAAGTGCCGCTCATTTTTATATATTTTTTTTACACTTGGCCATAGTAGAGATCGCTTACAAACGGGTCAATTGGGTGCCTAACAACTTCTCGATTGATAACCGAAGCCCCTACCCAAGAGCCTTTGGTGTAGACCGGATTGGAGTCAAATTAAGCACTTCGGTGCACACGATCTTCATTTTAGGTATCCCGGGACACCAAAAGCTCCGGGTGGCAACTCTAATTTTTTTTTTGAGCGCATCATCGCGACGGTTTGATGAAATTCATGGTTGCACACTTCTACTTGACTGGCTTAATGTCGGGATATAACGACAGCTCTTGCTCGGCCAAATCAGTATCCAAACCAGGCATTGATCGCTACTTATGTGTGTTTCTAATTAAGTTTTAATCTATTACAAGCGCACAATGAAAATTATAGAGCTAGTATAGGATCGTACCCCTGAAGATAGTTGTTACTTATATTAATCTATTTTACAGAAAACTTTATATTTATCTTTAAGGATTCCTATTCTACTGGAGAAATATGAATAAAGAATTTTCTAAATTATAATGCATAAAAATAAATACTAATCCTCCTTCTTCCAATTGAGGTCATCAATCCCAATCTTCAGCTGTCGGATATTTATGAAATTAAATAGTACAATATACCATATATCAATTCTTCTAGTATTGGGCGTCAGTCAACTCTAAAGTCTTATCAATATAGATTTAATCTAATCAACAATCAACCAGAAATTTGGGCGTCAATCAAACTCTAGAAAATTGAAGATATAAAAGTAAAATCATCACACTAATTTGTAAATTCTAACCTGGGTCGTCAATTTAAATCAAAACTTGGAGTTGCTTACAAAGCAATAAAAGAGATAAAAATCTAAACTAAAATATATCCTCCACCCCTCAGCCGGAGTCATCAATTCTTTCTAAGAAACTATAGACATCTAATCTTTAGTACCCAATAGCAGTCGTCAATTGCTCTTGAGAAACTTCTGATATCTAATCTACTCTAATTGTTTTACACTACTGATTGAAAGATAATCCAACCTTAGGAGTCAATTGATGCTGAATTTCTTCAATCCTTATTCCTGTACCAAGCCCTTTTATTTATAGATCATAAGGGGTCGATTTATAAAACTTCTAATTCTAATAAAAGAAACTACTAAACTAAAAGATTCCTAATATAACTCTACTTCTATGTTTATCTTTCCTTTTTTGCTTCAGTAGTTGATATACTTCTAGAAATTTCTTTGCATGTCAGCAGTAGAGTCCTTCAAAGTATTCTTCATCAATTTCCTTAGATCCATGACTCACTAGACTTCTAATTCAAGAGATTTTCTAATTCTAGTTCATGGCGGTGTACTATGCACATGATCAGCAGCAGTGAACTAAGTCTCTTGTAGAATTTCTAGAAACGATTCTCTGTTCCTTCTTCTTTAGTGGAAAGGCGCAATTTACAACTTTCTACTTTCAATAGGGTTCATAGAGAGAAAATCGTAGAAGACAATTCTTCAGTTTTATCATTTTCTGTAAAATAGTAAATGACGATTTTATACTTCTTCATACTGCTCACTCTTATGACTTTGATAGACTTGGTGAACAATTCTCTAAAAAGTCATAAATACTTTTCTCCCTTGAGCGGTTTCTTTTGTAGAATCGTAAATTACGATTCTTTGGCTTTCATAGTCTCTCACTCTGGGAAATCGTAAATAACGATTTTTCATTCTTTTCAATAGCTAGAGCATTCGTCTTTCATTCTATTATCATTCTTACTGCTTTTTGAGTTTCTTTTGATGAATATTAATACTTTGAGTCTAATTTACTACTTTTCCTTAATATCTACATATCAACAATTTATTAGTAGCAAACTACGACCTAGCACTACTAAGTTAAGGGTGATAAAATGGTAAATTGTGTGATTGATCAGGCATATCCTCGTATGACCATGCAAAGACGTCTTGGTATGACCGAAGAAATCAATCATGTTTTTTCTTTCCTCGAGAGTCGGCGACATTCTGATCTTAGTGATTCTATGAACCTCATTGGTACGCAGATTGACATCTTCAGTCTCTTCAACGATCGGGGTAAGGCCATGCTCAAAATTGGCATACCGTTCAAGGAGCTCATTGGGAAGCTCCTCTGTTACATATCCTGATGCTTCGACTTGAATTTGTGGTATGTCCGCTATTCCAACCATTGTGGCAGAAGTAGTGACACTATGATCAAATTTCCTTTCTTTTTTCCTTTAGATCGGCCTATTGCTTAATTATTACCGCTGATTTTAATTTGACTTCAAGTCGTAGTTTGTCCCTTTCTGTTTCTATGTCCTTTAGAGTAGCTAAGAGGGTAGTGTTCGTTGCAGTTGTGTCTTTTAACTCGTTCCCCAGCTTTTCAGACTATGCTTGTGCTGTAGTAATTTATATCCAGCTCTTCTCCGTATGGGTTTCAATGTATTTCTTTTGGTCATCACATATTACGCTGAGAGAATCTTTTACTTCTTGTAACTTAAGCAATTTTCCTTCTGTTATGGTCAGGGCATGCGTCTTTTCAGTTAGGAACCTATTGAGAGTGTGCTCATATTCCTTGTGTGCCTTTTCTCTTCTGTTCTCGGCTGCGTCTGGGTCTTCTATCAATTCTCCCAACTTTTCTATCAAACTGGCTATGTGTTCTTCATATCCTTTCTTTTCTACTTCCCATGCCTGTTGCTTATCTTGGAGTGCCTCAATTTGGGATTGGAGATGTATTATTTGTGCCTGAGAGGCTGCATTGGCTTCCTGAACTCTTCTCTCTGTTTCTGTTTTCGATCTCGCACCTTGCTCTTGTATAGCTTTTCTTTATAGGCTTTTCAATATTTTAGTTCTCTCTTGGTTTGTCAAGGTGGTTTCGTGGACTCTCTTCTTCAAACTATGGAAGTCTCTCATCCACTTATTCACAATACTTGTTAGTTATTCTAATGGTGGCACATTAGTAGTCATCCATTGTTTTATTTTTATCACCCTTCTGAATAATCCTGGCAGGGCCTTAGAATTGGCTCATGGTTGTTTTGCCATTGCTCCACTGCTCTTCATCTCCTTTCTAGGTCAAGTATTGATGTTGTTGAGATTGGAGCATTTTCAAGGGGTACTTCTGCTGCATTTAATAGTTCTGTAAAACCCTCTGCAACTGGGAGTCAAGTTCTTCTATAGCTCCTAGTCTCAGTGTTAGATCTGTATTGGCTAGGGTTGGAGGCTCAGTAACAGGATCTGCTGGTATAGGAGTCTCGCCAGCTACTTGTGGACTAATCAGGGGACAAATTTCTTCTATACTTTCTACAACTGGGCTTAAATGGTATGTTATTGTACTAGTTAGAGGTGTGAAAGAGGGCATGGATGGCCCTTCTGGTGAGTCCATAGTCTGGTCATACAGAATAGGTTGGTTGGTAGCTAGGGGTCCTGATACAGCAGTATCCTTATGCCTGGGGGAGGTATTTTCATGTGGTGGAGTGCTTACCCTTTCTTCTATTATTTCTACTCCTACAGTAGGGGTTTCTTCTGTGGCCCTAGTTTCTGCTATTAATCCTTTGATAGGATCTTCTTCTCCTTGGTTTGGAATGGTGTCAGGTATAAAGGGGATAATCTCTGTAGTTACCGAAATGGGAATTTTCTTTTTATTTATGACACTAAGAGTTCTCCTATAAACCTTAGCAGTGAGGGATTTATCATTTCTAGGCAAAGTCTTTTCCTTGGGATCAATACTATATCCCACGTTTATCAATAAATTTATAATCAGTCCTCCAAAGGGCAGACATAATTTATGTGTCTAATACTTCTTCTGACCCAATTTCTCCCGCACGGTATTCATTACTTCCAGAAGGTAAGAAGGAATATCAAACCAGTAGCGATTAGCCATTAGGTATAATGCCCTTGCAAAAAGTGCTCTTCTCTGTGTACCATGTCCTGTGGGGTGAATGGTTTTATGAATTAGAACGTCAAAGAAGTGAAGTGTTAGATTTCTGTCTTCCAAATCCTTTCTTAAAAAAGACTTGTCCTTCGGTTGTTTGTCTAACAATTCTGTAGCTATTTGGGTAAAAGCTGGAACGGTCTCAGGGGGCTCTCTAAGTATGTTTGCCTTAGGATTGTTAAGGGACACCTGAGGTCTTTCCAAGGGTGCATTCATTACCCCAG
This sequence comes from Chloranthus sessilifolius, assembly GCA_021018995.1. Taxonomy (NCBI): domain Eukaryota; kingdom Viridiplantae; phylum Streptophyta; class Magnoliopsida; order Chloranthales; family Chloranthaceae; genus Chloranthus; species Chloranthus sessilifolius. The sequence continues at coordinate 44,215,563 of CM037593.1, read as the reverse complement.
CAATCATTGCCTTTGTTATTAAAATTGGGAATCCGCCAATGGTCGTAGATAGAATTGGGGCTGGTCCCTTCCTACTATTAACCATATTTGTATAAAACAATTTTACCAACCTAGGGTAACTTGGGTTACCCCTAGCTTTAAGAAATAATCCAGCCCAGCATCCTTGAATTATTTAATGGCTTCTCTTCCCATTTCTAATTTTTCTAAAGCCTCAGTGTCCATTGAGATTTCGGCTCCCACAATATGATGTTTCATTGAAGTGGGGAGTTTCTCAGTTGGCATAGCCGAGGCTGGCTTTTTACCTTTATCCAATTTGCGCCCCATTTTGGGGACAAACACAGGATCAGTTTCCATTGCATCTCTAGATAGTTCTCTGATAGCCATCTAAGAAGATTTGGATTTCTTCTGAGGAGGGTTTGCTGCTTTTGATTTATCTTTGAGGGCAACAACTCATACAATTTGATTTATAATAGGGGAGTTATCAGAGTTATTACCTGCTTCTCCTTCTCCTTCCCTCTGTTGTTTTCTTGTTGGATCCATACCGTTATAACTTCTTCCTGTAAGAAAAACATTTAATTTATCATAAAGATTTTAATTTTCTTACAGAATCCCTTATTTATTCGATCGCCTTCTTACCTTAAGATGATAAAACCCTAATTCCCAATATGCAAGAGAATGGATGTAGGGTTTCCATAATGGAATGGATGAGGCAAAAAAAAACTGTATAAAAAAATAAAATGTTTAGGTTCAGTTGAGAAAACGGTTGGATTTTTGAGTAGTAGAGGGAAATCTGGAGTGAAGATGGAGAGTTCGACAATGGGGCTGACATATCCTCTCACGAATATGTAGGCCGTAAACGATGACTTACTAGTTCGGTCATCGAGCACCATTAACCTAGTATATTAGGTTACTTTCAACTTTTTGACCTCAATAGGCAAACTCTATATCAGTTGAATCATAATCACTACGATTTTCCTCATAAGTTCGTAACAATGAGCAGAACGTAAATCCATACGTTTGTTCAACTTATAATAAGACAAAAATATTACGCCCTAACGTTTTAGATGATCATGGTATAATATAAAACTTATATTTATGTCGAGAAGAAAAAGAAAAGAAAAGAAAAGGAATAATGTTACATATTTTACAATTGTGCCACAGATGAGTCGGTGGCTCGATGATTCTTTGAGGATCTCAAATAGGATTGTGGGGAGTGGAGGTCTCCCCCGAGAGTACTTGTCCTCTAGGATTATTTACTGGCTGTGTAGGAAATTGACCACTCTCTCTTCTTGCCACTTGTGAGGCTAGCTAGCCTATTTGGCTTTCCAGCTTTGAAATGGACTGTGTGTAAATTGAGTGTTTGAGAGAATTGAGCAAGCTGATGTAGGTCTTTCGAATGCTGATTCGACTGTTGCTACAAATCTCGAAGGATTTGAACAATAGTGGCTTCAAATGCATTGCTCTGTAGTAAAAATTGGGGGTGTGCAACTTGCATTTGAGGTCTTTGGGGGAAAATTTGTGTTTAAGAAAATCTGGGTTGCACAGCTGTTGGTGCTAGTTGTGCTCCGCCCGTGGAACCATAGTTGAATCCAGGGTGGTTCCGCCATGACGGGTTATAAGCGTTACCATAATCTCCTCTTTGAAAGGCTAATAATTATTCTTTTTCCCCTACCTCTTGGCATGGTGGTGCAGCTGGGTTTTCATTATACGTATAAGTCTGGAAAATGGGCTGAGTTGCTGTGGAACTGTCTGGAGTGCTAGATTTGGCAGCTATTAATTTTGCAATTTGATGTTCAAGGGCCAAAACCTTGGTACTTATGTCCTCCTCCTTCTTTCCGTTATCCTTGCAGATATCATAAAGTCCACCCCTCGTGAGCGGGGTGTGGCAAGTGGCATCTGGGTCAATTTGAAGCAAATCCTGTTTCTGCTTTGAATTATGGGCTACTTTCTCAAATAAGTTCCAGGTCTGCTAACGTTATGAGCCATGAAGGCTCCTCCACTCACGATATCGACTGTGGACTGATTCGTCTCAGTCAATCCTTGGTAAAAGCTTTGCGCAATGGACCAATTGGGTACCTTGTGATGAGGGCATTTTCGTAACAAGTCCTTCATTCTTTCCCAACTATCATGGAATAATTCCCCAGGCTTTTGCCTGAAGCTTTGAATTGCTTGATGAATTTGATTGGTTTTCCCAATCGGGAAGTATTCGGCTAAAAATTTGGATTGTAAATTTGCCCAAGAGGTTATATTTCTGGCAGGTAATGAAATTAGCCATGCCTTCGCTTTATCCTTAAGTGAGAAGGGAAATAGGCACAGCTTATTAGGTTATGCATTAGTTACTAGTGCTTGTAACATCATGCAGGTTTCTATGAAGTCCCTTAAATGTTGGTTGGGATCCTCTTGATCAAGCCCGTGAAAATTTTGTAAGGTTTGAAGTGTAGAGAGCTTGATTTCTTAGTTTTGTCCGACCGAGACCTCTGGTATAACTATACAAGAGGGTTCAATCAGACCAACTGGGCTGAAATGGTCTTAAATAGAAAGGTCGTCAGCCATTATTTGGGAGTCTCTTGCAGAGGTTCAGTTCAACGCGAGTCTGCACAAAAGAGTTCGCTCAATTTCTGGGTCGTGTTCGAAATAGTCTAGATTCCTAGACCGTGTTTGATGCATACACTAGAAATATTATTATTATTATTATTATTATTATATATATATATATATATATATATATATTAGAAAAATAGGGAGAGAGCAAATCTAAGCCTCTAGCTTCGCTGATCAAGAGAAGTTGAAACTCTGAATCGTTCCTCTGAATAAACCTGCAAAAGATTTAAAAGTGATCAAAGAAATTTGAAAATGTAAATAAAATTAAAAAGAGAAAGATAAATATTTATTTTCATAGATCAATAAAAATAAAAGCTATCCCCGACAACGGCGCCAAAAATTTGATCGCTACTTATGTGTATATCTAATTAAGTCTTAACCTATTGCAAGTGGACAATGGAAATTGTAGAGCTAATATAAGATCGTTCCCACGAAGATAGTTGTTACTTATATTAATCTATTTTGTAGAAATCTTTATATTTATCTTTAAGGATTCCTATTCTACTGGAGAAATATGAGTAAAGAATTTTCTAAATTATAATGCATAAAAATAAATCCTAATCCTCCTTCCAATTGAGGTCGTCAATCCCAATCTTCAGCTATCGAATATTTATGAAATTAAACAGTATAATACACCATATATCAATTCTTCTAGTATTGAGAATCAATCAACACTAAAGTCTTATCAATATAGATTTAATCTAATCAACAATCAACCAGAAATTTGGGCGTCAATCAAACTCTAGAAAATTGAAGATATAAAAGTAAAATTGTTACACTAATCTGTAAATTCTAACCCTAGTCATCAATTCAAATCAAAACTTGGAGATGTTTACAAAGAAATAAAATAAATAAAAATCTAAACTAAAATATATCCTTCACCGCTCAGCCGGAGTCGTTAATTCCTTCTGAGAAACTACGGACATCTAATCTTCAGTACTCAATAGCAGTCGCCAATTGATATTGAGAAACTTTTGATATCTAATCTACTCTAATTATTTTATACTACTGATCGGAAGAAAATCCAACCTCAGGCGTCAATTGATGCCGAGTTTCCTCGATCCTTATTCCTGTACCAAGCCCTCTTATTTATAGATCATAAGGGGTCGGTTTACAAAACTTCTAATTCTAATAAAAGAAATTACTAAACTAAAAGATTCCTAATATAACTCTACTTTTATTTTTATCTTTCCTTTTTGCTTCAACAATTGATTTACTTCTAGAAATTTCTTTGCATGTTGACAGTAGAGTCCTTCAAAGTATTCTTCATCAATTTCCTCGGATCCGTGATTCACCAGACTTCTAATTCAAGAGATCTTCTAATTCTGGTTCATGGCGGTATACTATGCATGTGATCAGCAGCAGTGAACTAAGTCTTCTGTAGAATTGCTAGTAACGATTCTCTATTCCTTCTTCTTTAGTGGAAATTCGCAATTTACAATTTTCTACTTTCAATAGGGTTCATAGAGAGAAAATCCTAGAAGATGATTCTTCAGTTTTGTCGTTTTCTGTAAAATAGTAAATGACGATTTTATACTTCTTCATACTGCTCACTCTTATGACTTTGATAGACTTGGTGAATGATTCTCTGGAAAGTCATAAATACTTTTCTCCTTTGAGCGGCTTCTTTTGTAAAATCGTAAATTATGATTCTTTGGCTTTCATAGTCTCTCACTTTGGAAAATCGTAAATAACGATTTTTCATTCTTTTCAATAGGTAGAGTTTCGTCTTTCATTCTATTGTCTTTCTTAGTGCTTTTGAGTTTCTTTTGATGAATATTAATACTTTGAGTCTAATTTACTGCTTTTCCTTAATATTGGCATATCAACAACTTATTAGTAGCAAACTACGGCCTAGAACTACTAAGTTAAGGGCGATAAAATTGTAAATTATGTGACTGATCAGGCATATCCTCGTATGACCATGCAAACACGTCTTGGTATGACTGAAGGAAATCAATCATGCTTTTTCTTTCCTCGAGAGAAAATGGCATTCTGATCTTAGTGACTCTAGGAACCTCATTGATATGCAGATTGACATCTTCAGTCTCTTCAATGATCGGGGTAGGGCCATGTTCAAAATCAGCATACCGTTCAAGGAGCTCATTGGGGCTTTGATTAGGTCCTCGCCATCCAGATCTGTGACTCGTACCTCTTATATTTCTACAGGAAAGAGGTCGACCTCACGTTGGGCGGGTTCTTTTATTAAGGCATCATTTTTCTTGATTTGATCGAGAATTTTAAAAGATAATATTTTTGTAGTTTTTTACATTTTTTTAATCTTTTAGGAATTTTCTTTTCTTTGAAGATGGGCTTTTGGCAAGGCAGGTTTCTATATACACATAGTATTGCTTGCTAAGGGCTAATCTCACTTTTTATAGGTTATTTTTTTTGAGGAAGCCGGCGCCGTATTTATGGTAATTTGATGCTTCTAGAGTTAGGGGCATAGAAGCCTAGTTTCTCACCTGAGGTGCCGCACTTTTACCTGGTTTTGTGGAGGAGGCTGATTGAGTTGACTTTTGAGGGTCAGCCCCCAATATGTTAACCATGAGTTCATCTTGAACCTGATCTTCAAATATTAGCACAGATTTTGGATGGTTCAGGATGGGTGGCTGTGCAGGTAGGGTTGCCTCTTCTTCAAAGAGTGAAAGTGAGGCCAATCCTATTTTAATCTTTAGGGAATGATGTGGGGATTGGTCTCGTGGACAATGACCTTTTTGTACGGGGTTAGTTGCGTTGCCCCATTTTGATCGATTTTAATGACCTCGACACTTACAAATATGCTTTTGATATGTGGCTATGGAGGGGACTCATCCTCTAAGTCTATCTCCCTAGCTTTGGCTACAGCGATGGTTCGAGCCTTCTCCTTGGACTCTTAGACTTCTTCTTCAGTAGGGTTGTAGCCTAAGCCAAATTTGACTCGCTAGCCGCCTTTGGCCCTGACTAGGTCTCTTCTTCCTTAGAGGCGGGGACCTAATGTTGGTACGCACTTTTTTTGGGTTCCATTCGGTCCCCGAATAGAGTGACCTAATTCGGTCCAAGTGGACTCTGGCAAAGTTGGTGATGGAGTAATAAATTAGGAAATATTAAACGCTAAAATTAAGGAGGCAAATATTAAATGAAGAACGCTTGAGAAGATGTGATCGCCAGCTACAGATATTTATTGACGCTGCAACACGTTACTAATCACGCTTTAAGGGGGAGTGGGTGCTTCCAGGTTGAACTCCTTTACTGAATTGTCCGTCGGCGAACGTCAGCAGCTGTGGGTTGCCTTTAGTCTCACTAGTTTGGTTTTCATATTCCTGCTGGGATTCTAACTAATTTGGCTTACTAGTCCTACTGGGAGTCTAACTAATCTAGTCTCCTAATTGTAGTGGGAGTTTAATTAAAAAAAGGGTCTCCTAATTCTACTAAAAAAGTCTCCCAATTCTACTAAGGGTCTAATTGATTTAAATATCTTAATTTTACTAAGAATTAATTAAATCTCATAATCCTACTTGAAGTCTAATTAATTGAAATCTCTTAATCATATTAGAAATCTAATTAATTAAGTCTCCTAATTCTACTAGGAGTCTAATTAATTCAAAAGTTTTAATCTTATTAAAAATCTAATTAATTAAGTCTCCTAATCCTACTAGGAGTCTAATTAATTTAAATATCCTAATTTTAATTAGAAATTGAATTATTTAGAAAAAAAAGGGGTTTGAGCCCGCTATGCTAAGGAGGATTGGCCCCGTTCCCGGGTACCCTCCGTAAGCTCCCTTGGGCAAATCGGGTGGCTAAAATTGAGAGAGACTGAATTTGAATTATAAAGTAATATTTTTTTATAGATTGAGAGATTGATGATTGATATTTGAGGGCTAAAATTTTACGGCTAAAAAAAAGGAATTGAGAACTAAAGCTATAAAGTGGACTTTAGGATTTAGAATTAAGAGTAAAGCTAAAATCTAAAGACTAAAATCAGGATCGAAATTAGGAAAATTTAGATCGTGAGATTAAAGACCAGTTCTAGAGCCTAAGAACTATGACCTAAAAAAAAGAGACTGGTTGTAGAACCTAAGAACTAGAACCAGAGATTAAGAACTAAAGAATTACCTGAAGAATTGTGTAAATCGTGCAGAAGGAAATTGTATAGAGGGAAATTGTGTGGAGGGAAATTGTGTAAAGGAAAATTGTATAGAGGAAAATTGTGTGGAGGGATGGCTAGGGAGTAAAGGTCTTATTTATAGGCTTTTACTAGAAATCCTAGTGTAACTCCAATTCCTAGTTCTTCTAAAATGATAAAGTAAAGTCCTATTTCTAATAAAAGAAAAGAATCCTATTTTCGAAAATAAAATAATAAAGGGACTAATCATAATTCAACTAGGAATTTTGAAAAAGTCACTTTTTGCGCAATGGCCGAAAACTGACCATAAATTCTTCAATACTTATCAGAAATGTGTGTTTTTTTACTTGTTGGAAAGCTACTTCGATAAGCTTTCAAACATGACCAATTTTGCACTAATCTGACTTCATTTAACACTTCAAAATAGGTCAAATATAAAAGTAATGGGATTGACAATTAAGAAAGGTTGGGATCATAAACTAAGGACTGAAATCTAGAACTTAAAAATTAAGAACTACAGAAAAATCTAAGATCTAGAACTTAAGAACCTAAGAACTAAGACCTAAAAAAAAGACTAGCTCTAGAATCTAGAACTAGAACCAGAGATTGAAAATAAGAATTAAGAACTATAGAAGAATCTAAAATCTAGAAGTTAAGAACTAAGAATTAAAAAAACTAGAACTAAAAGTTACCTAAAGCCGGACGCCGAAGAGAGAATCTCGATATCCTTTAAGCTTGGAAGTGAGAAAAAAATTATGTCCTTAGGGTTGAGGTAAAAGGTTCTATTTATAGGCGTTTTGCTAATTATGCGCCCTATGGGGTGCGCTTAATTAGCCTGTCAACTTCAATTACGCGCCTTAATCTAGGCGTTTAATTGAATTGCTCACTGGATTATAGACGCTTAATCACTTTGAGTCTGTCACGGACTCAGTGAGCGACCGGCTGACTAGCTCAGCCGAGTTTCCTAGTTCTAATCACGTTAGGACTAATTCCACGTTTCAATTGGTGCACGCAATCTGATTAAGCGTTTCAGCCTTAGCACTTAATCGTGGAATTTTGGCGGTCAAGGGTTGGGAGACTTGGTTGGGGACAGACCAATTGTGCGTCGATGATATGATGCTTAATCTGATTACGCATTCTGTGTGGAGTGCACGATCTAGTCTCGAGGCAGTCTAAAGAAAGGGAATTTGGTCTGGAAGGGACTTATTATGCGCCGATGATGTGGCGTGCAATCAAATTGCACGCTTGGTTTTAGGCACATAATTCGAGGTTTTTTGAGTCCGAGTTGGGTCTGAAATGCAAGGCTATTGTTTCAGTTAGCATTTTGATTATGTACTATTGTTTCAGTATATAGTCTCCCTACATTAGGATCGGAGCCACAGAGCTATTGTTTCAGCTTGTATTCAGCCATGTAATTATTTCAGTATATGGTTTCCAATTTAGGGTTAGGGGGTTTGAGCCACAGAGCTATTATTTCAGCCTGTGTTCAGCCATATACTATTGTTTCAGCATATGGTTCCCACATTAGGGTTAAGGGGTCTGAGCCACAGAGCTAATATTTCAACCTGCGTTCAGCTATGTACTATTATTTCAGTGCATGGTCCCCACATTAGGGTTATGTGAAACTTTTAGAGAAGGTAAGTCCTTTTATGAAAAGTCATGGGCAAGGTCAAAGATTGATTGAATGAATTTATATATTTCGAGAGGGCAAAATGGGGGTGTCTACAGATGCCTCTCTTCGGCGCGCTCTTGCGAAGAATGCATTGAAGAAGTAGACACCCCTCATCCGAGGTGTCTTCTCATTTCTTCGAGAAATCATAAATATGAACTGGGGATACTGATATGACATTCTTGGCTTTCTTATCTATCAGCATAAGCTAAAATGGAGCATTCGAGGGCCTAGTGGTAGCTGTCGAAAGGCGTATTCCATGCCGTGGATGAAAGTGATCCCGTCGCGTATCGTGACCTGTTTTCATAGATAGTTGACAAGGGAAGTCAGCGTATCCTAATCCATGGGTGCAAGGGGCATCCTGTCATGTGACGCGACCTCCTGCGAGTGACAGTCAAACGAAAAGGAGAATCACTACATCCTAATCGGTTGATGCAAGGGGCATCCCACCGCATGTCGCGACCTGCTGCAAGGGACAGTTAAACAGAGGGATATGACACAGTTGAGGTACCGGGGGGACATCATATAAATGTCCATAAATAAGGTCCAGAGGCCGATAATAAAATACGATATCATATAATGTTGAAGGCTTTGGCAAGTCATGTCAGACCGGGCGCGTCACTGCTCACACTAATGCCCGTCAGGCATTCCTTTTCCAATAGGCGTTTGTAAGTTCTTAGATTAAATATACTCATTGCTTGATTTCACAAGGGGAATGGTCAGTTTGGGTAAGTGGTGAATGAGATGAGTTTTGGTAGGTAAGAAGTTTCTTTGTTTATTATTATTTTGGTCTCTTTTTTTTCTCTTTTTTTTTGGTTTTCATTTTTTTGGAAGTTAGGGGTTTTTAAAATTTGAGAATTTTAACTTAAGATCAATCCGGTGATAAATATTTAGAAAATGTGGCTTCTGAGACGTCACTGAGCAGATCCACTGGTATGAGATTTATGGACCCGACCGTTTATGTGGTTGTCAAGACGACACTTGGTATGCCGGATACTCCGTCTAACCTTCTCGGTGAATACTGATGATTGTCTCTTATGGGAGGACTACAGTGATTCGCGAGTCAAGGGAGACGGGTTTTAGAAGAAATATCGAGTAAAAGAGAAGGGATGATACTTACTTGAAATGGTGATACTTAGCTATGTAGTCCGCAATGGCACTGATCGGTTGTCGTGATGTCGTGACGGGACGTTCGAAGGGTTTTCCTTCTTTTCTTCATTTTTGCAACAACAGGGACTTGGTGCCTATTTCTATGATGCAATGTCTTGGGGAAGTGAGTGTTGCAATGGGACATGGTGGTCCTCCCCATTACGGTTGAATGCTGGGATGAGTCCCAGTGGTTGCGGCTGAGATGAGATGCGAGAAAGGCTTTTCTCTTCCTTCCTGTCATAGCGGATCATAGACATGATGGGACATTGGGGGTCTGCGTTAGGTCTGATAGAGGCATTTGGATCCTGGTGGAATTTTTTGTGTTTGAGATGTGATGGGACATGGAGGATTCCCACTTCTTCTGCTGGAGTCTAGTGACTGCTGCGTAGCTAGGGATCTTGGAGGTAGGGTCTCTACTTTCGTGATGGGACATTGGTTCAGCATAGTTAGCGATGGCAATTTTAGAAGGTTTGACTCTATGCAATGGTGCATGATGAGGATTTCGAGGAGGTGTGATTGATGTCGGGGTTGTAAGACAAGATGAAGTTGCTATGTCACGATGGGACATGTGTGACGTAGTTATGCGATGGGGTTGATAGCTGCTGCGTGTGGTATGTTCAATGATTGGTGAGATGTTCGCGATGGGACATGTTCGTGATGAGATCGAGTCATAGTTGCATCATGAGGGGACATATGAATGCGTGGCGGGGTTGTGTCTTGATGTTTCAAGTAGTGATGCTTGCGACGGGAGGTGGGAGAAGGATCCTGACCGAGATGGGGGCAAAGGGTGTGGTAACGCGTAAAGTTGGGTATTGCGCACCTGTTTCAGGGTGTTTATTCTAATTGCGTGCTTATGTGATGGCGTGTGATTGGGGGTTCTAGAAAGCTGATTACGAGTTAGAGTCCATGCGTGTAATCCAATTGCGCGCTTAGAAAAGTGCACGTGATTGAAGCATCACTAGGTCACTGTGCGGGTGACCTTGGCATTGCGCACCTCATGAATGGCGCATAATCTGATTGTGCAGTTAGGTATGGCATGGGATTGAGATGTCATGCCCACTGGGTAGGCGAAAGTTTGATTACGAGAGCGTGGCTCCACGAGATTGGGATTATGTGTGTTCTTTCACACGCTTGATTAATTTGTGCGCCGGCTTTCTGGCGCGCGATTAGGCTGAGTTCTATATAAGGAGGAGAATTCTTTATTCTCTTCAACTTTCAGGTTTTACCTTGACTTTTTTTGATTTCTGGTATTCGGACATCCGTGTTCTTGTGATATTGTGAGATCCGACCATCCGATCGTGATGTCATTTCTTCCGGTGTTCATTGTTTCACGTGATTTTCAACCTGAAGTGCTGTATGGGGACAATATGAATTTGAGAATGGGCAGTATTGGGAAAGAGAAGACCCGTCTTCACATCGATCCCTTTTAGTGAGCAGTGAAGGCAGTGTTGACCAAGCGGTGGCGGAGGAGGTGAAGATGACAGAAGAGAAGGAATTACAAGTGGAGGGATGTGTTTCCCAACCAATCCTCCCTGAAGCCTCCGATTGGACGCTCTGAGTCAGGATCTGCTCCTTGCTTTGTCTCCATTGTGGATTCGATCTTCATTTTGGGTTGTAGGTTAGAGTTTTAGGTTTTCATTTCAGGTTGTAAATTCAGGAGGTATGCCTCCGATGATATTGTGTAAAAACATTTATTAAATGAATAAAAGACATTTTATTTATTGTGTTTGTTTATATTTTATTATTCAATGGGACCTATGTAGACATTCAAAATTTTTATTTTGAATTACTTAATTTGTCAGGATTTTGTTTAGTTAGGATTTAACTTGGAATGCTTGGATTTATTTTTCAGAATTGATTTATAGTTCTATTGGGATTTTTCTTGGTATATTGGTTTTTATTTAAGATTCCACTTGTTTTATTGAGTTTGTTGGGGCATTTATTTTATTAGATTTATCTTGAGATGATCTCATGATCCAGATGAGTTAGGGTTTCATTTTAAGGAGTTTCAAGGGATTTTTATGTTTGTTTTGTTTAAGGTGGGGGGTGAATCCCATGTTTAAAGTTTAAGGTACTTTGTTTTGATCTTATGTTTGATTTGAGGTGACACTTGTTAGAAATGTATGAATTTAGGGTTTAATTTAAAGTTTCTAGATGGGTGTTAAGTGTTTTAATTCTATTGGTTCATTTATTCTATGGTGGATTTGTGTTTCTCTGGGGGGTAAGTGTTGTATGATTGTTGGGTTATGTTGGATGGGAAATGGGTAGTATTAGAGTATGGTAATGTTTGAGTGTATCTCTGTTGTTCGTTTTGGGGGTCCCATGGCGGAAAAGTAAGAACTAAACTAAAATAAATTCTCCAATTTGGGGTGTTTGAGATGGAAAAGTAAGAACTAAATTGAAATTTTTTTAAAAATGCCCTAGTTTGGGGTATCAATCTTGTGACCTGAGTATCGCTACCAAGGTGCTAGCGCTCTTGAAAAAAAAATGCCCCAGTGTCAAGTGACGGTGAGACTTTTATCGGCCTCTTAGAAATCTTGGAGTGCATTAGTAATGATTTCATGTTGGAAAGTAATTCGATTATTTCGGCCACATGTCAGGCTTGATTGTATAAGTGTTGAACTATCATCATGTATCGTAGCTTTTAACAAGTTTGAGGTGAATGGTAGATAATGAGTGATTGCATCACTTATCATTCGAGAGTTTTCAATTTTATTCCGAAAGAGATTTTAAAAATTGTTTGACTCATTGTCTGAAAAGGAAATAAAGGGGTGAGGAGAGGTAAGGTTTATTGATTTGAGGGTAGCTTCTTATTTAACTAAAATTTGAAATAGTAGTCAACTACTTTCTTCTCGGGTGAATAATGTGATGCCATAATTGAGCTCTCCTCATGGTCCAGTACCATCAAATCATCAAATTCTATGGTTAGCAGGAGTTTTGTCCTCCTCCCGCCATCGTACGATGACATCTAGTAGTGTGAAGATATCAGGGATGCCCTCACGGCTTGCTTATACTTTCCCAATAAGATTATTAGGAATGCCCTCACAATTTGCTTATGCTTTCTTGAATTCATAAACTGTTCATTCGTCGTATTGCTCTCACTCAGTTGTGCTTCTTTTTTCTATATACAAATTTTTTTAAACAACCTGCTAACGCAAGAATTGTGAGGTTTGATGGAACCATATATTTTCATTTTTTCTGCTCTAACATCGACTCCAAAGGCTGAAGGGGGTGTATGAAAATCCAGAGTTTTCTATATTTCAGAAAGAGAGTTTCATGATCCATTAGTCCTTTCGATCAGCTCACCCGAATAGGAAGGTCGTCAATGAGCCAGATGATTCCCAAAATGATTTCGAAAATAATGACCTACGACTAGCGAATGCCTTATGATGACTGCGAGGATGATAGGTATATAAGTATATTTTGTTTAGGCTACGAGACATGATGGTCATTGAGTTATGATTCCAAGGCTTAGAAAGTCCTTCCCATGTGGTTGCTTCCTGAGCATGTTGTCGAGATAATATAAGTACTTCTCATATGGGTTTGTTTTCCTCCAGGAGAGGCTATTGTAGGCATTTTACCTTAGCACTAGCTCCTCGACTTCTAGTTATCGGTCGAGCATGAGTCCGAAGGGTTTGGGGCATAAAAGAGTATTTTTGTTTTCGAGTATTTATGTTTTGGGCATTTATATTTTTAGTTTTTTTGTGACTTTTCTATATTTTTTGTTTTTTTGTATTTTGGTTTTGTTATTATTATTTTGTGTTACGGTACAACATTAGTTCCTTAAGCAAGGGACTGACTCAGGAGGTCGGATGGGCAAATTGACAGTTGGATAATTTGTTTCAGGGTCCTCGATCCCTCTCGATTTAGTCAATCTGGGATGAGAGAGAGGTCATGTTTGGGTATGTATTTTGGATGATATGAGAATTGTCGAAATAGGTGTGACGTCTTTTAACTTCTTCCTTTGATAAGTCTATTATGACCGGGGTCTCTTTGTCGGGAGGGATTTTCTTTTATTTTTTGACAGAGTGAGACATCTCGTAGAGTTGGAGCATAGAGTTGTTAAACAGTTCTTTAGGGCCGTTTTCGAGTGGTTGGAAAGTTGTTTGTGAGTAAAGTTGGAGTGGGAATCATTGAGAGGGACGGTAGTGTGGTAAAGGTAGTGAGAGGATAAGGCAGAGGTAGAGTAGGAGGAGGAGACATGAGGGTGTAGTCCAAGGTGAACCTTTTCTTTGTGTGGGGCAGTGTGGTTTTATTTGATTATGCTTGTTTTATTTGATTTGCACTTTGGGTTTATCGTGAGGTTGTTTTAAACTTTTATTTATAATTTTTGGAGGAGGTTTAGTGTCAAGAGTTTGGTGTAGTAATTTTGTTACTTGGGGTTCCATGAAGGTTTTGATCATGAGGTCTCGGGAGATTTGGATTTGGCGATCAGAAGCGAGTTTAGTTTGACGTTGATTTCATGTTGTGGTGGGATTTGAGGATTAGACGATATGTTGATTTGGATGTTAATCAGGGTCATAAGATTTAAGCTTGGTTTAGTTTCGAAAGTGGGAGGAGTGATGGAGTTTTTTATTGGTTTATCGATAGGTTCAATGGTTCATATTGATATTGTAGAGATAGATTCGATGATATGTTTGGATTTGATCAGTTTTGATTTGGTGAAAAGTTCAGGTTTGATGAATAGTTTAGGTTCGATGATAGGTTCAAGCTTGATGATAGGTTTTGGTTTGATGTTAAGTTCGGGTTTGATGGCGGGTTCACTTGTGATGGTGGGTTTGAGCTTGTGGATAGGTGTAGGGTCAATGATAGGTTGGGGTCTAGGTTCGACGATTGGTTTAAGTTCAATGATCGGTTTGGTTTCGCATTCGATGACAGGTTCGAGTTCGATTATGGGTTTAGGTTCTATGATAGGTTTATGTTCGAGGATAGGTCTAGATTCAATAATAGGTTTCGATTCGATAATAGGTTTAGTTTTAATAGTAGGTTTAGGTTTGATGAGAAGTTTAGGTTTAGGTTTGACGATAAGTTTAGGTTTTATAATGGGTTTGAGTTCGGGGTTCAGTTTGGTGGCAGGTGAGGTGATAGTGAGTTTAGGTCTCGAAGTAGGAGTAGAAGTTAATTCGAGAGTCGATGCTGAGGTTAGTGGGGTGATGTGTTTGTTGTCGAGTTCAAGTTTTAAAGTAGGTGTAGGGATTAGTTCAGGGGTCGAGTTTATGGTTGGTGGGGTAATGTATTCGATTTTGGGGGTTAGTTTCAGAGTTGATTTGGAAGCAAGAGGGCTGGTGATTTTGGGAGTAGATTTGATTACTGATTTGGGTTTAGAGTTTAGTTTTGTGATTGATTTAAGTATGAATGGGTTCGTATAACACCGATTGATTGGTCGAAAACCACCCGTAGAGTCGGCACGTGAGCCTGTTCGGGGGTAGTTTGTTTCATTGGTTTGGGTGTTTATTCAGTAGGTGTGGGGATTGAATCGTTTGTTGGTAGGTTATCGGATTCAAGGATAGGTTGAGTTGGTTTGGAGATAAGCGCGTTGAGATCGACGATGAGTTTGGTGATGGGTTGAGTAAGTTGAGGGGTGGATTCGATGATAGTTTGGATTTTAGTGATCTTGATAACCGGTTCAGGGTGAAAGGTAACTTCACATTTATAGGTATGTGGGATAAGGTTGGTTGGTTGTAAGTGAATAGTATGGTCTTGCTCTGAGGGAGGTTCAATTCTTCGGATCGGGCTAGCTAGGTGGAATCGGGCGAGGGTGAACGAGTGTACAGTCTCGTATGCGAGTTGAGTTTGATCGAACAATGGGTTGTAATAGATGATGTTAGTTTGTGTGTTGTTGGGGCACTGGTTTTGGTCATAGTATGGGTTCATGTATTGGTTGGTGTATAGTGGTTGGTCTTGGTCAGGGTATAGAGGTTGGTTATAGTCAGGGTACAAGTTTGTATAGAGGTCTTGAGCTTGGTCATATAGGTGGTATGGTTGAGGGTTAGTTTGGTTTTGTTCTTGGCTCGCATTGATTTGTTCGGATTCTATGGCTTCGTTAAGGGTGTTTGTCTCGGGGTTATCTGAGGACGGTCCGTTGGATGTTAAGGTAGGAAGACTGAGGTCTCCATTCTTCAATCGACGTTCTATGCGTGAGGCGTGTTGATAAAGGGTAGCGAGGTCGTGATAGTCGCTTAGGATGAGAACGCTTCGAAGAGGCTCTCAGGTATTGCTAATCACGATTTCTATCGCATCACTTTCTTTTATTTGATTCCCTGTTCGAGCGGCAAGTCTTCTCCAACAGTTGGCGAATGTCGAGAAGTCTTCATCGTCCTCTTGTCTTGTGTACATCAAGTCAGCAAAACTGATTTCTTCATGAGTCAGGTACTGGTATTAATCTAGTAATCTGTCGGCTAAGTCTTCGAATGTCTCGATTTTGGCTAAAGGTAAGGCCGCAAACCAGTCAAGGGCTTCTCCTTCTAGTGATCCCAGAAAGTAATGGATCAGGAGCCTATGATTAGTATGGATTGGTCGATAGTCATTACAGAATAGCGCCAAGTGGTGCTCTGGGTTTTCCGTACCATTATATTTGTTGAATTTTGGAGGTTTAAAATCAGCAAGTATAGTGAAGTCGATGTCTCAAAAAAATTTGTTGAATCCAAAAGTGTGACTAGAGCATTCTTTGTTAGCCATGTAGTCATCTAGAAATTGGTGGAGGTTGTTTATATTTATGGTGGTATCTTTTCTAGATGCCTTGGGAGAGGATTGTCCTCGGCAACTATTGTTGTAGGTGTGAGAGGTATATGTGTTATGTGTCGGGGGAGTCAAAGTATGTGGAGGAGTCAGTGTCCTTTCCTTTTGTCTGTTCCTCGAAGTAACTTGTCCTTGGGACTGGAGCAATGCGTCGACTTCTTTTCCTCCTTTTATGAGTGCACTAGGAGTGTGGTCCATAACTTGACTATTCGGGTAACTTCGCTCAGTACCACTTTCTTCAATGCTATTGCTGTGATTTGAGTTTCATGGAGCAAAGGGATATTTTTTGCTCTCCCTAACCGTATTTACTCGAGCACGACATTGGGTTGTTGATGGAGATGGCCTAACGTTATACTCGGGGTCGCTATGGAGGCCCAATAAGGGTGGGTCAGTATAATTATTGTTTAATTTTCTAATGGCTGACATTTAAAAAAAAAATTGAGTTTTTTTTTTTTTTTTTTTTTTTTTTTTATAAAAACTGAGTATGCAGGTGAGTGTGTAAAAAGTGATGGTGAAGAAAATAAAAATCCAAATTAAATAAAGCAAGGACAATAAAAAACCAAATTAATTAAGCCGGGCAACCTTAACAAAAAGTGTCTCATCGCGATCGCCAGTCTGTTGATACGCATTTTTTTTGGGTTCCTTTCGGTCCCAGAAAAAGTGGCCCAATTCGTCCAAGTGGACTCTGGCAAAGGCCGTGATAGAATAATAAATTAGAAAATATTAAATGCTGAAATTAAGGAGGCAAATATTAAATGAAGAATACCTGAGAAGGTGTGATCGCCAGCTGCAGATATTTATCGACGTTGCAACACGTCACTGATCACACTTTAAGGGGGAGCGGGTGCTTACAGGTTGAACTCCTTTACTGAATCGTCAGTCGGCGAACGTTAGCAGCTGTGGGTTGCCTTTAGTATGACTAGTTTGATTTTTCTATTTCTGCTGGGATTCTAATTAATTTGGCGTACTAGTCCTTCTGGGAGTCTAACTACTCTGGTCTCCTAATCGTACTGGGAGTTTAATTTTAAAAATGGTCTCCTAATTCTACTAAAAAAGTCTCCCAATTCTACTAAGAGTCTAATTGATTTAAATATCTTAATCTTACTAAGAATTAATTAAATCCCATAATCCTACTAGAAGTCTAATTAATTTAAATGTCTTAATCATATTAGAAATCTAATTAATTAAGTCTCCTAATCCTACTAGGAGTCTAATAATTCAAATGTTTTAATCTTATTAAAAATCTAATTAATTCAGTCTCCTAATCCTACTAGAAGTCTAATTATTTTAAATATCCTAATTTTAATTAGAAATTGAATTAATTAGAAAAAAAAGAGGTATGGGCCCGCTATGCTAAGGATGATCAGCCCTGTTCTCGGGTACCCTCCGTATGCTCCCTTGGACAAATTGGGTGGCTAAAATTGAGAGAGACTGAATTTGAATTATAAAGTAATATTTTTTTATAGATTGAGAGATTGATGATTGGTATTTGAGGGCTAAAATTTTAGGGCTAAAAAAAAAAGAATTGAGAACTAAAGCTATAAAGCGGACTTTAGGATTTAGAATTAAGATTAAAGCTAAAATCTAAGGACTAAAATCAAGATCGAAATTAGAAAAATTTAGATCGTGAGATTAAAGACCAGTTCTAGAGCCTAAGAACTAAACCTAAAAAAAAGAGACTGGTTCTAGAACCTAAGAACTAGAACCAGAGATTAAGAACTAAGGAATTACTAGAAGAATTGTGTAAATCGTGCAGAAGGAAATTGTATAGAGGGAAATTGTGTGGAGGGAAATTGTGTAAGGATAATTGTATAAAGGAAAATTGTGTGGTGGGATAGCTAGGGGGTAAAGGTCTTATATGTTTTTACTAGAAATCCTAGTGTAACTATAATTCCTAGTTCTTCTAAAATGATAAAGTAAAGTCCTATTTCTAATAAAAGAAAAGAATCCTATTTTCTAAAATAAAATAATAAAGGGACTAATCCTAATTCAACTAGGAATTTTGAAAAACGTCACTTTTTGTGCAGTGGCCAAAAATTGACCATAACTTCTTCGATACTTGTTAGAATTGTGCATTTTTTGGCTTGTTTGAAAGCTATTTCGATAAGCTCTCAAACGTGAGCAATTTTGTACTAATCCAACTTCGTTTGATGCTTCAAAATAGGTCAAACATAAAAGTGACGGGATTAACAATTAAGAAAGGTTGGGATCATAAACTAACAACTGAAATCTAGGACTTAAGAATTAAGAACTATAGAAGAATCTAAGATCTAAAGCTTAAGAACCTAAGAACTAAGGCCTAAAAAAAAGACTGGCACTAGAACCTAAGAACTAGAACCAGAGATTAAAAATAAGAATTAAGAACTATAGAAGAATCTAAGATCTAGAACTTAAGAACTAAGAATTAAAAAAACTAGAACTAAAAGTTACCTAAAGCCGAACGTCGAAGAGAGAATCTCGAAATCCTTAAGATTGGAAGAGAGAAAAAAATTGTTTCCTTAGGGTCGAGGTAAAAGGTTCGATTTATAAGCGTTTTGCTAATTACGCGACCTGTGGGGTGTGCTTAATTAGTCGGTCAACTTCAATTATGCGCCTTAATCTAGGCATTTAATTGAATTGCATGTCGGATTACAGGCGCTTAATTTCTTTGAGTCAGTCACGGACTCAGTGAGCGATCGGTTGACTGGCTCAGTCGAGTTTCCTAGTTCTAATCACGTTCGGACTAATTACGTGCTTCAATTGGTGCATGTAATCCAATTAAGCATTTATGCACTGGGGCTTAATCGTGAAATTTTGGTGGTCAAGGGTTGGGAAACTAGGTCGGGGACAGACAAATTGCGCGCCGATGATATGGTGCTTAATCCGATTATGCGTTCTATGTGGAGCGCGCGATCGAGTCTCGAGGTGGCCTAAAGAAAGGGAATTTGGTCTGGAAGGGACTTATTGCACGCCGGTGATGTGGATTGCAATCGAATTGCGCGCTTGGTTTTAGGCGTGTAATTCAGGGTTGTCCGGGTCCGGGTCAAGTCTGAAATATAAGAATATTGTTTCAGTTGGCATTTCGACTATGCACTATTGTTTCAGTATATAGTTTCCCTACGTTGGGATCTGAGCCACAGAGCTATTGTTTCAGCCTGTGTTCAGCTATGTACTATTATTTCAGTATATGGTTCCCAATTTAGGGTTAGGGGGTCTGAGTCACAGAGCTATTGTTTCAGCCTGTGTTCAGCCATGTACTATTATTTCAGTATATGGTTCCCATATTATGGTTAAGGGGTCTGAGCCATAGAGCTATTGTTTCAGCCTGCATTTAATCATATACTATTATTTCAGTGCACGGTCCCACATTAGGATTGTGAAACTTTCAGAGAAGGTAAGTCCTTTCTGAAAAGTCACGGGAAAGGTCGAAGGTTGACCAAACAAATTTATATATTTTGAGAGGGAAAAATGGGGGTGTCGACACCTAATCCTTTCCCTTTTTGATAGCCCCATTTCTAGATTATTGCCACTGTCACAACCATTCCTCCTCCTATTTCTTCGGTGAACTTTGCGAGGGGTTATGGCGTCACTGCTGCTGACACATCATACTGAAAACTATGAAACTCTATGTGCTCAGCTGTGTGCAGCACATCCAACACTTTGAGATTTTCTATGTTGTGGGCCAATTTTTCTTTTTCCTCTCGCCCCTCTCCCATGCTGGTTATAACTCTCTCTTCAAAGATGAATTTGAGCTGTTGGTGTAGTGTGGAGGGGACTGCCTCAATTTCATGCAACCATGGGCGTCCCAGTAGCAAGTTGAAGGAGGACTTGATGTCCATAACTTGGAAAAGGATTGAGAAGGTCATTGACCCAATGGTGAGATCAAGATCTATTTCTCCTATCACTTCCCTCCTTGTATTATTGAACCCTCGGGCTCCTGTCCTGGCCGTTTGGAATATAGACTGGTTGACCCTGTGCAACCGTGGGCTCTCGCGAGCCCGTCACGATGATGCGCTTATTTAATGAAAAACTAGAGTCGTCACTCAGAGCTTTTGGTGTCCCGAGAAACCTCAAATGAATATTTAATGCATCGAAGTACTAAATATGAGTCTGATTTACCGATTCACGCCAAAGGCTCTTGGGTAGGGGCTTCGGTTATTGATCGGGAAGGTTGTAGGCACCCGATCAACCCACTCAAACGTGGTCTCTACTTATGGATAAAATAAAAGAAAAATAAAGGTAAAAAAAAGCACTTCCTCTTGCCCAAAGGCACTTTAATCCTATTTGTGCCCCTTCACAATTACCGAGATTTTGGCGGCGTAACAACACCAATTCAAGATCAAGGGAAAAGCTAAGAAGGTAGAGGAGTAGAGGGGAGAGTCGGAGCTCTCGGGCCCTTGTAGCACAACGGTGGACCTTCGTGTAGGTGCACTTGGTGAGCTTCCGATAGCTTGAAAAGATAGAATGGGGGGGTTCTAATCCTCTAAGGCTTGATGGCTAAGAGGTAGGAGAACAGGGCTAAGGGGTAGCTCTCACCTAAACTCAAAGGTTTTTTGATGGAAGATGGGGTCTAAAGGGGGCTTTGAAATTTGTATGGGATTGGTGCACCAAAGGGGGAAAAAGGTCTCTCTTAATCTTTTCTCTCTTTTGGAATTTTTTCAAGGCCTTTGTAAGGGGGGGTGCTTCTCTATTTGTAGAAAAAGAGAGGGTTAGTGGGGTACTTAAAAGCTAATTAGGGTTACCAATTAGGTAATCCTAATATCTAAGGTTTCCTAGGATCTTAAGGGCTTAGATATATGGGAAAGGGGTTCAATGGTAGATGATAGGGTGGGGTTTCAAATGACTAGAGGGTTGCAAATAGGATAAATAAGGGTCCAACAATCATAAAGAAACCCACCCTAAACATTGGGATGACCAACAAGTCAAACCCCAAAAGTGAAATTCGAGCAAAATCCAAGATTTATTGCAGCTAAACTTGGCATGTGTATTATCCACGCTAAGCATAGCCACAGTGCCAGAGAAGTCCAGAGCCCACTGTGGGACCCAACTATGCTTAGCGTGTGTTTTATCCATGCTAAGCCATTTATGAGAAAAGATGGCCTAGCGGGTATAATATACACACTAGACAACATTTCTCCAGAAATGGCCTAGCGTGTGTATTATACACGCTAAGCATGCCCATCCTCTCGAGAAGCTCTCGAGGGGCTCGGAACCTGTCGAGTGGTCCAAATAGGTGTAGTTTTGGGCCATATTCGGATCGTCGTAACTCTTGATGTGCAACTCAGATTGAGGTGATTCTTAGCTTGTTAGAAATCTGGGATCCTCTACTTTTCAATGGTATAAGCCTCAGTCTCAGTAGAGGTCCCTTCCAGCCTTGGTACATCTCTCTCTAACCATTGCCTGGGAGGATTAACTATGGGTTTGGGGGTAATTCCTAAGGGTTTGAGAATGTTCCTAAGGGTTTAGGAAGGTTCCTAAGGGTTTGAGAAGGCTCCTAGGGGTATGGGAAATGCTATCAGAAGCTCGAGGGTGCGTCTCTCTCGAAGTATGTTTCGATCGGGCCTTAGGCCAAATTTGGGTGTCTATAGATGCCCCTCTTTTGTATCTGATCATTAATGATCGAATGCCAAAGACAAGAGACATCCAAAGAGGCCTAAGGCAACACTGATGGGTCTGTTGTATTCAATATGAACCTCAAACATTAGGTGGGTAACATGGTGAGTAAACAGAAGTCCTGTATGTCAGAAAAAATGTCCGTTCCTCAAGGCTATCCGTCCCTAAGCACTTAGCGACATTACTGGGCATAACCGAGATGGAGCGAGTTGCAAAAGCCCAATATGCTGGGAAAAATGCCTGCTTCTTGAGATGATTGAAGATGTTTGATGTTCAAGTTTCATTCTGAATAAAACAGTTCCACAAGTGAGAGGGTGATCGACCCGTTCTTAAAGAGAGGCGCGAGACAAATGGCCGAAGGTTCACAGCTTGTGTTCAATCATACGAGGCATTGATTGCCTCTTTTGACCAGTCACGGGTGCCCCTGCGTGAAGCAGGGTTTGAGGTCCTTGGGTGAACCCAATGGTCCCGAATTTAATTTAGCATGACTACTTGAGCGGAGCAAACTGATGTCGCAACGCTTTTTGGGAGTTCGTGCTATTTTTTTGAAAGTCACATATATATATATATATATATTGTTATTTTATGTAGATTTTTTTGTTATTTTGTGTAGATTTATGTAGATTTTTATTGTTATTCTATGTATATTTTTTTTGTTATTTTATGTAGATTATTATTATTATTATTTTTTTATTTTAATAATAATATTTTTTTTGTAATTATTTCTTAATTGTCATTTTATGTATGTTTGTTCGGGATTTTTGAGCATGCTCATTACTGCCGAACCACTTATTTTAGCACAGCCTCCTGAGCAAATTAAATGGAGATTGACGTGCCATTTGGGGGCGAGTGCACCTTCATCAGCCTAGGGAGGACCAAGCTTGGCGTGTATAATATCCACGCTAAGCCAAATCTGGCCAAAATAATCTTAGCGTGTATATCATACACGCTAAGTCAAGTCTGGCCAAAATAAGCCTAGCGTGTATATTATACATGCTAATCCAGACCTGTTTTTTTTTTTTTAAACAGTCGGGCTCGAGCAAAAAAGCATTTTTCAAAAATTTCTCCTCCCCCCCCCTCTCTAAACTGAACCGGGACCTCTTCCTAGGGTTTCCTTGAATCGATTTGAACCCCGTCACTTTGCCGGTGTCCACTCTTGCCGATCAAACGTACATTCCACGTCAGATCAAGGGTCCATTTTCTTCCAAAGTAATCATCTTTTTAACCCTATTTCTTTTGATTTTTCTTGAGTTATTTTCAACGTGGTTAGGATTCTTGCATTTTTAGATAATGAATGATATCTCCTGTAAGTGTGATTATCTATGACCCGTTTGATTTACTCTATGTGCATTGGCTTTGATTTTGAGTGAAAATATGATTTTGGGTGATGCCCTATTCTTCTTTTTTCCTTTTTATTAGATTTTCTTGGGCCATTTGTTGATATGATTAGGGCCCTCTCTTTTTTTGGATCCAGATGATTTTCTGTACCAGGCATGATTTTTTTTGAAACTGTTTTGCATATTTATTGTGTATATATGTATATATATATATATTTTTGGACTCTCTCTTTCATATTATATATATATATATATTTTTTGTTGTTTTTTTTATTTATTTGTTGTTTTTTTTTTGAAATTTGGAGAGCTTTGGGCTTTCCCCTTTTTATGTATTTTCTGAAATGATAATGATTATGATTGATGGCAAATGAATGGAGCATACTTACCTTCTTCCGGCTTGTAGCAATTGGTTTTTCCTTACTGAGATCTCTTGGTATTGTTGCTTGTGTCTCCCTCAGAATGTCGAGCGAAGAGGAACAAGGGCTACTTCTCTCAATAGTATACTCATATCTCAAACTTTGGGATTGTCGGCAAGGTAAGAAAAGGAGCTTTTGCCGGTTTATTTTGTACAAGCTTTCTTTGCCCCCAGGATCTAATGCATTTTTTTTCTTCTTGGCAGTCCCTACCCACGATTATGTTCCGTGGAGGCTGGTTTGACCTCCAATGCCTTTACGTCCTCCTCCCCCCGGTCGTGACGTTCCTCATAGCCCAGGCCGGGTTGGGGACTTTCTTTCGTGCCCTGCCATGAGGGGCGACTCAGCCTATCTAAAGGCCTTGTTAGAGCGCTTTCGGCCCGAGACCATGACCACATGTCGATGGTTGAGATGACCATTACCCATGTTGACTGGTCGATGATTAAGGGGATCGGGATAGAGAGCCTACCTATGGTCGGCCTCCGTGTACTGGGTCGGGATGAGGTGGTACAGTTGATTGGTGATTATCCCTCTTCCCGAGATATGAGTGGTTCGAAGGTCAAGCTATCCTAGTTGTCCTACTTGTTTAGTGACGACGAGTTGGTAGATCTTAACCAGCCGGATATTGATATTGCTATTAAGCCTGAGCGTGCTGTGATGCTGGCTCGTATCTCGCTGCTCTACCTTCTGGGCAAAAATCATTTTGCCAATGCTAGCGGAGGCCGGGTTTCATTATCCTTGCTTAGTCTCATGGGAAATTGGGATAATGTGCACTGGTATGACTGGGGAGGGGCTAGGTATGCTGTATTGATGTCTGGCTTGGCTCGAGCTTTGGTTGGGGATTTAGGTTCTGTTGCTTGTTTCTGGCCTGTGGTAGAGGTAACCCTTGACTCTCTCACTCCTCTTGGTTTATTAGTTCACCCTTTATCTTGCCTTCGACGCCTCTTTTATGTTTGCTCCCTCTCAGGTTTGTGGATACTTGCACTTTTAGCCGGGCCGCCCTCTCCTCTTCTCAGATGTTTACACCTATCCTCTTATGAGTAGCTGGCATAAGAGTCACCGCAGGGATATTGGAATGAAGCATTTGGAGGTGGGCCAAAGGTCCCAGTTTGACTTGCCGATCTCGGAGAAGGTATGGCTACTTCTCTCTTCTCTTTCTTAGAGTTTCTTTTTTGATGCTACTTGTTTGACTAATAGGACACTTTTTGTCTGGGTAGGCCATCTACGGCATGTGGGTTCCAGCATACTATTTGGAGGTGTTAAGTAGTGAAAAATGCTAATTTTCACCCCTTAACCTGACCTTTGATGAACCTGTGAGCACACTAATAAACACCTATTGAGTCTGTTTTGTAGATAGCAATAAAAGACAGGAATAGTGCAGAAAACCACTTAAAAATGATACACAAAGAAGTCCATCTCTCAGCATAGTGCAGACCTAGCAATGGCACACAGAGGGCTGCACACCATTGGGCCCTTGGGGCACGTGGCAACAGCAGGGCAAGGCGAAGAAAGTGAAAACAGGCTGAAAACATCCTATCGAGAGGTTATCTGAAAACTTCAATAGGAGCTGAGAGCTAAAAATGGAGGAATTCGTGTAGATGGAAGGGTTTCAATAGGATCTGAAGACAGAGAAAGGAAGAATTTGTGCGGGTTGAGAAGTTCGATAGGATCCAAGAACCTATCGAGCAGTTGAAAGAAAGGAAGAAACCATCCTTTCGAAAGCCTGCCTGAGGTGTAAAGGGAACCTATCGGATGGTTGCCTAAACCTATCGAAATGGGGAAGCGGGAGCTTAGACCCATCGAAAGGTACTTGAACATTTCGACAGGAGTGAGAGCAATCCAATTGAAATGTTGGCATGCAGAACCCAACCTGTCGAAAAGCTTACCCAACCTGTCGAATGCTCCAGACAAAGGGGTAGAGAACGCTGAAGCATCAAGAGAAGGCTCATCCTATCGGAACCTATCGAAGAGATTTGAGAACCTAGCGAAAGGGCCAACAAGCTCCATTTGAACCTGTCGGAAGCTTCCTCAACCTATCAAAATCATGTGAAGAACTTCTCAGAAAATATGCTATTCACACCCTGCAACTTGGTGACCTGCTACACCAAACTGAGGCACTTTGGTGATCGACAAGATGATCCAAAAGATGCCCTAGGAAACCCTAACCAGCCCATGTGCTCTGACAAAACTCTAACAAACTCTGAGGACCTTCTAGAAGGGAATATTGGCAGAAAAAATAAGAGAGAAAGCTATATATTGAGATACCCAATTGCAATTAGGGGGGAGGGAGATTTGGATCAAATTTTGGAGATTAGAGCTTGCAGTGAAATTCTATTTTCCCTCTTTTAGCTCAACTATGGTTGGCTAATTCCCTAGGAGCAGCGAGGAGAGAGGTTATATCTGTAATTGGGTAAGGTTGAGTGTTATTCTGGGTTAATTGCTGCACAGACTACAGATCTGAGAGCATTTCATTATAGAGTGAGTTTTATTGCAATGCAAATGTTGTTTTTATTATTTTAATTAGATCTATAGTTCCTTTGGCTTTATTTGGTGCTCGATCGAATTTGTGTAGAGGAGTCTATTGATCAGCTCACCCACTTAACTGGTAGACTTCTTGGATACCATCTGATCTCCCTAAATCTAATATCCCTACAATTTCTTGTGTCTGTGACCTAGAAATTGCAGCATCTGTAGTGGTTTTAATGCTCTGGTTGAAACCATTGGTTTGGAGGAATTCCCTAGGATGATCTATGACCATTGAAGTGGACAGATCATAGCCTTAAGATCAGTCCAATCTCTGGTTTCAATTGGATTCTTCTACCATAAACCTTTGGATCGGATGAAGTCTATAGGATGGTTTGTGAGCATTAAAGTGGACAGACCATAGCCTTAAGATCAGTTAAATCCTTTGGTTTAGAGTGGAGTCTTCTACCCTGCAGCTGTGCTTGTAGCCAGCTGAGGGATTTGTGTGCCTTGAACCCCTGTAACATGATCAGCTCAACCTGATTGCAGTGAGACCAATCTCCAAGCTGTTCTTCTCCATTTTCTATTTTTAAACCCTTCCACTTGCAAGATCTAGATCTCTGGACTCGATCTCAGTTAGTTTGCATTTCATGTGTAGTTTAGTTTAAGTGACAATCCTTTAAAACCTCTCCCCTTTCTTTTACTAACCGAGTATTAGGTAGGGTGTCAGATCTCTTTCAGATCTAGAGATTTAGCATATTTTAAACTCACCTCCCTGTGGACATTCCCTTACTTACCCTTCTTTTAAAACTTGCTACAACAAGCCCTGACTACTTGCAGGTCTTGTGTGTGATCTGCCTTGATTTGAGTGAATTTAAACCCTTGTTGAAGACAAGGCAGACAGCCCAACAGGGGGTGAGAGTGGTATGTCAGTACCAAGATTATTTTGCCTTGCCGCAGGGCCCTCCCGCGGATGTCATGACTCTTGAGGGTACCATTGAGGAGCTCTCAGCTGGACTTCTCCATCACGGGGTCTCTGTTGATGATCTTCTCATGCCTGGAGGGTATCAGATATTGTACGAGTCCCTGCCCTACCAGTCTCTCCTTCCACGCTTTGTACCTGGTTCCAACTTCTTGGCCTTTGGCGGTCCACGATCTCAGGTAGTTCTCCCTTTCTCTTTACACAAGTTTCTGATGGTTCTGATTCAATTTTTTTTCGACTAAGGCTATGGGTGCTGGTCCTTCATACCCTTTCGGTCATGGTGCTTCTAGCAGTTCGACTGTCGAGGTTCAGGGGACCTTCAGACGCCTTGATGATGTCTTTCTCTCGAGTTTATGCACAGATGTAGCTAAGCGGGCCCACCTATATGCTAAAGCGGTCCAAGTCCCCCTCCTGAATTGGTCCCTAGGGTAAGTTTTTCTTTTCTGTATGTTTGCTTTTTGTACTATGGCATCTGCAATTGATCTCTTTTCCTTCTTATCTCCTATAAGATTACGAGTTGGCGATCAATCAGGCGGAATACTATTGCCATATCGTCGACCTTTGGGATGTGGAAATGGTAAGTGTCACACTGACTGGTTCTGATCATTGCCTTGCTATCTTTATCTTTCCACTGATCTTGACTAGTATTTTTGGTATAATTTAAAACGTGCTCGCAAAAGGTGTCGCGCTCATTGCTTAGCTGACTATCTCAGGCGTGGTCCTGGGTGAGGGACGTGCGGACCTTCCAGAGCACCTCGCGCCGGCGGAAGAAATCGAAAGGTGCTGCCAAGGATTAGTCTTTTCCATTTTTTAATGAACCTTGAGACTCTTGGGATTTTTTCTGTTTTATCTTGGGAAGATGTAATGGAGAATATACTTTTGGATGATTTTATTGTCTTTTGAATGAATGTTAGTGCTTTACCTCCCTGTTGCCTGCTTTATCTCTTTTTTCTTGGTTTGGTATATCGGCTTTTTTGCAGGGTGGACTCAGATTTTTAGAAAAAGAATGGCCCTTGGGCCATGTGTTTGGTAAATATTTGGCCAACACTTTCATGTCAATGTGGATCTTTCCTGCAAGGAAAATTGTATAAAAGTTAAACAAATTTTTTTTTTTTTTTGTATCTTAGCATGTGGTCTGGGATGCTTTTAAGTAAATAGCAGGAAATGCAGGTGGGCTATCCAGGGGATTAGCAAAAATGACCTCCCCTACCCTCTCTTTTTCGTTTTGGGTGGCATCAGTGGCCTGGCGTGTGTAATAGACACGCTAGGCAAAATTGGGGATAGAATGGCTTAGCGTGTGTATTACACACGCTAAGCATACCTTGGGAGATAAATGGCTTAGCATGTGTAATATACATGCAAGGCAAAACCTGGGAAATTTTGCCCTAGCATGTGTATTACACACGCTAAGTGTTTCCTGGGAAAAGTGTGGTCATTTAAACCCGAGAATGCACTTGTTTCTCCTTCTTTTGAGTTGGACTTCGTACTTTTTACTGCCATTTTCCCTTTTCGCTTGCCCAAGGGTGGGTCCATCGTCCTACATTGAGTTGTATCTTTAGAACTTCTTTGTACGACCATGGACCCGCTTTCCGACCCCGTCTCACATAGGGGGTCTAGGACCACCATACTTCCCTCTTTGGGTGTGGGGCCCATTTTTCTAAAGAAGTGGCTTGAGAGTTTGAATGAGAGCGAGCTCGTGGGTTTGGATTGGCTTGGACTGGCCCATCTCTCGTCTTTCCTTGGAGTCCCTCCACTTTGGGATTTTATACATGCGGCGACCTCTTTTTGGGAAGTGGACACCCATGTCCTCCATTTCGGGAACCGTGAGTTGACTCCTACCCTTTAGGAACTCTCCAGCCTATCAGGTTTAAAGCTGCATAGAGGTCTTGCCAGAGTAATGCCAAAGCCAGGTTATGCTAAATCCATCTACACGACTTTGGGTTTGAAGAAAGCCGATTAAGAGAGAAGTCTTGTTGGCGGGCCCACCAGGTGTTCGATAAAATTCCTGAGAGAACTTTTTGGCAATGAGAGCCTGCGAAAATTATCGGTTAGAAATGTTCAAAATGTGAAGGCTTTCACTCTCCATCTTATCTCTGAGGTCCTTTTCTACACTAAGAGAGAGAATTTCTCGCTTGCACTCCGCGACGCCTTGGCAGAATTAGAGGGAGGCCATTCCATGATGCATCTTGTTTTAGCAGAGCTCTATCGCTGTCTTGATGCTTTTGCCTTGGGCAAGGTGGAGTGCCTTAGGGGATGTCTTCTTTTATTCCAAATCTGGTTTGGGGAGCATCTCGCCATTTTGAGACCAGTGCCTCAGTTCTATGTTGTTCAAGGTGAGGCGGCTCGGTGCTTTTTGGGTCTATGCCACATGTTACCGCAGGGGAATATATAGGAGCTGAAGCTTTGGCTGGCTGAGGCAAAATTGGTGTGGAGGCTTCTTTGGTTAGATACGGCTTTTTCGATGGTTTGATTGAGAGATTGTGAGGGCATCACTCTTCTTGGTTTGACCAACAACACACACTCTTTCCCATTTCGGGTGTTACGTCAGTTTGGTTGCTCTCAGTAGGTGCCCTATGCAACGAAGACACCCTTATGCGACTTGATTTTCTCTCGGGGATCCTATGAAGACTTAGATAGGATAGCTGCTCTCTGGAAAATGCGACACATATGTGTGATTTAGAGTAGGGGGATTTGGTTTTGACCTCTCAAGAGTATGAGGCTTGGCTACTGTCTGAGAGGTCTTCTGCTTGTCACTTGGATCAACCCGTGAGTAGTGACGTAGGGGACCTTGGCCGAAGGAGTCGATGCTTAGAACTTGAATTGAGCTGGTGATGGACAAGAAGTAAGTCCTACATGAGCGTTTAGAGAAACAACATGCAGAAGCGAGAGCTAGTGTAGTTGAGTGTGAGGTCCTTCGTCTGGAAGGAGCCCTTAGTGATGCTCTTGGCGCTACTGACGCTTTCTAGAAGTGGTATAAGATCCTTTTGGCCGTTGGAAGATAGATCGAAATGTTAGGGAGGATGCCTTACATGTTGAGATTGATGCTTTAAGGCACGAGCTGCGTCGATGACCTAGGCCTGCACATACTTTGTTGCATAGATCAGATTACTACATGAAGGGGCATAAGAACCCTGCCAGATGTTTTTTGGGTATATATTTTTTCTTTATGTTTTTATTATTTTTGCTTTTTGCAAAAAGAGGTACACAAGGCATCACACATGTTATTTTTTGAGATGTGGTGTAAGCACAATGTAGATATGTAAATGGAAAAGGGAAATCTATTATCTTGCATAAATTCTATCTTTTCTCTATTTTTGTAAAGGGGGAAGCTGGGGTACTATGCCGATCATTCCTTTGGAGATGTGGTGCACATAGTGCCGGCCTAAAAATAGGAAAGGAAAATTTATTATCTTTTGTAAATGTGGTCTTTTCGGCCATCAAACCAATCATCCCGAAGTGGGGGGTGCATGGTGCTGGCCTGAAAATAGGAAAGGAAAATTTATTATCTTTTTTAAAATTGACCTTCTTGTCATCCAACCAATCATCCCGGAGCGGGGCATGCATGGTGCTAGCCTGAAAATGGGAAAGGAAAATTTATTATCTTTTTCAAGATTTTCTTTGGGGCCTTAAATGCGAGGGGAAGTTGCGGGTCCCCATTTGAGCACAGTCGGACCCATTTCATGTGGTCGGACCTGAGTGAGGTTCAAAAATTTCAGGGTCGAACCGTCCATCCTTTTGGATTGAATCAACCTTCTATCCTTACCTCGGGTCATACCTTTGACGATGCAGTCGAAAGATACACTTGATCAGGTCCAAAATTGAACTAACATGAGCGACCCAACAGGATTAGGTAGATAAGGCTGTAACCAGGGGAGTAACTAGATAATTTTCTCCTTTTTCTTCTTCCCCTTTTTTTTCGCTTTTCTTTTACAACCATTTTCTTACTCACAGCACCCAAGACGGGTTTTCACCGTGCCCGTTGTTGCCCTCTTTTTTATCCGTAGCGCCCCTTCAGGTTTTCACAACATCCATGGGTATGCATTCTTACCAGGCGCCTTTTCAGATTTTCATCTGGTCCACACAAGCTCGTTGTTTTTACCCATGGCGCCCTATTGGATTTTCACCACATCCTTGTTGCTTTGAGCTTGTGTATATTTTTATTTTCTCTTTTTCAAAATTTAAAAGACCACGTCATGGATTTCAATTTCATCATAGCCGGCTGGATGGAGTTCTTTTGTTGTCTCACAGCTTGGCTCATGCTGACTTAACGGATACTGTGACTACTTATATACCTTAAAGAGAGCTTTCCTCAGGGATGTATCTTGGCCATGGGTTTGTAAGGGATAGGTAAGGAATTTTGAAGGTATTCTAGGGTTAAAAAGAAGGTTTCCTTGATCGGGTTTCAGTTGCCATAATATGCTTCTTCCTTGGGGGGGTTTGACTGTACATGCCCCATTGTTCTTTTTGCTTATCCTCTTTTGGAATTTGGTTTTATGAATTTTTGGACTTTTGATAGTAACTCTTTTTCTTATTTTCTTTTTAGTATATACACTTTTTCCGTCTTCTTTTTTGGGTAGGGGTTTATGAAAGAAAGGCCTATGGCTCAACAGGCGTAGCAAAGGGTATGATCATTCAGGGACGCTTTTTGGCTACTTGGCTTTGAAATGATGACCTCTTTTATGGGGTCTTTAAGTAGTCACATATCCATCTTATTAATACTTACCTTGCAGTTGGAGACTTAGGAATAGAATTGTTAAACGTATCTAACTTTGATTAGCGCAGGAAAGTGATTTCCGTCCATGGAGGCGAGGGGGAGGGTGTATCCAGGGAGTACTTCTCAGATGATGAAGGGTCCTCCCTAATTGGGCTTGAATTTCCCTCTTGGATTGATGTGAAGAGAAAGGAAGATTTTCTTGAGCACGGTGTCACCCACCTTTAAATCTTGATCGTGAACACGTTTGTTGTAAGCACGTGTGATTCACCCTTGATAAACTTGAGTGTGACACAAAGCTAGGAGCCTTTTCTCGTCCAGCAGGTTTAGCTGCTCAAAGCGGGACCTCTCTTTTTTAGCTTCGGGTAGGCCTGATTCAATGAGGATACAAAGTGAAGGCACTTCAACTTTGACTGGCAGGACGACCTCGGTTCCATACACAGGGGAGAATGGTGTTACCCTGTAGCTGTACGGATTGACGTTCGATAGGCCTAAAGTGAGAAAGGTAGCATCTCACTCCAGTCTTGGTGGGTGATGACCATCTTTTCCCGGATGTGGATGACCGTCTTATTAGCAACTTCTATGGCCCCATTGGTTTACGACCAATATGGTGATGAGCGATGATGTTTGATCTTGTACTACTTGCATAAGGCTCTGATGTGCTTATTTGTAAAGTTGGTGCCGTTGCCAGTGATGATGTCCTTGGGTATCCCGAATCGACAAACAATATTGTTCTTGATGAACTTCTTGGCATGGCCTGCCATGATATTTGTGTAGGATGCCGCCTCTACCCATTTGATGAAGCACTCGATGGCGACGAGGATGAACTGATGCCCATTTGATGTTTTTGGGTTGACCTTTCCGATGACGTCGAGGCCTCATGTAGCGAATGGCCAAGGAGTGATAATGCTGTGTAGATCAATGGTAGGAGCATATATTAGACTGGAGTGTTCTTGACATTTGTAGCACTTCTGCACGTGCTTGCAACAGTCAGTTTCCATGGTAGTCCAAAAATATTCTTGCCGTAAGATCTTCGTGGCAAGCATGTGCCCATTGATGTGGGCCCCGCATACTCTCTCATGGATCTCTTTCATGATGTTGGCGGCCTCGCTCTCAGTCAGGCATCTGAGCAAGATGTGGTTATATGATCGCTTGTAGAGGCACTCATCGTAGATGACATAATTAGCCGCTAAGCATTGGACAGTTCGCCTGTTCGTCTTGGAAGTGCCCTCAGGGAAAGCTCGAGTTTTGAGAAAATTCTTGATATCTGAGAACCATGGAGGCTCATCATCTAAATTTTTAGATCCCTCAATCTGTAGGCAGAAGGCCGACTCATTCCTCTGTCCAATCATGATTGGCTTTATTTTGACGCTATAGGGAATTTTGACCATCGATGATAATGTTGCAAGTGCATTGGCAAAACGATTTCTTGCTCGCGGGACATAGGAGAAAGTAACATCATTGAAGCATGCTATCAGATCTTCGAGGTGCTCATGGCATGAGATCAACTTCTCATCTTTTGTCTTCCAATCTTTGTTGGTCTGGCATATTATCAGTTACGAATCGCCAAATACCCTGAGATGGTTTACGTTCAAATCCAAGGCTGCCTGTAGGCCAGCTGCGCAAGCTTCATACTCAGCCATATTATTGGTGCAGGAGAGATTAAGCTTGATGGAGACTGGTACATGAGATCCTTTCGGTGATATTAGAATAGCACTGACTCCTTGACCTTCGGCATTTGCCACCCCGTCAAAGTGCATTACCCAGGATTCCTCTGTCTCCGTCGGATCGTCCTCCGTCATGAACAGGATGTCTTCATCCAGGAATTCTATCCTCAAAGGCTCATAATCGGGTAAGGGATTGTTAGCAAGATGATCAGCAAGTGCTTGCCCCTTGATTAACTTCTGAGTGACATACGTGATGCCAAACTTGGATAACAGGAGTTGTCAGCGTGCAGTTCGTCCAGTGAGAGCCGACTTTTTGAAAAAGTATTTTAACGGTTCCATTCGCGCTAGTAGTAGAACGGCTTGGGATAGCAAGTTGTGCCGGATCCTCTCTATAGCCCATATGAGAGCCAGACATGTTTTCTCCATATGAGAATATCGTGTCTCGTAATCAATGAATTTCTTATTGAGATAGTAGAAGACTTGCTCTCTTCTTCCTGTTTCATCATGCTGCCCTAGGACACATCCCATCGAAACTTCTATCATAGAGAGATACATTAAGAGCGGTCTCCCTGGTACTGACGGTACCAAAATTGGGGGGTTGAGGAGGTAATCTTTAATTTTATCGAATGCTGCCTGACAGTCATCATTCCATTCGATGGGCGAGTCTTTCCTTAGTAACTTGAAGATCGGTGTACAGATAGGAGTGAGCTGTTTAATGAACTGATTGATGCACTGTATTTTGCCCAAGAAGCCTCTGACCTCTTTCTCGGTAGAAGGCGATAGAATTTCGACAATGACTTTTACCTTGACCGAGTCGACCTCGATGCCTCTTATGCTAACAATGAAGCCTAGTAGTTTTCTAGAAATGACACCGAATATACACTTCTGAGGGTTCAGACACAACCTATATTTCCTCAGTCTCTCAAAAAGCTTTTGGAGATTTATCAGATGATCACATCTTTCCTAAGACTTGGCGATCATGTCATCGACGTACACCTTAATTTCTCGGTGCATCATGTCGTGAAATAAAGCAGTCATAGCTCTCTGATATGTTTCCCCAATATTCTTTAACCCGAACGACATGACTCGGTAGCAGAGTGTTCCCCATGGAGTAATGAACGATGTCTTCTCTCGGTCTGCTTCTGCCATCTTGATTTAATTGTATCCAGAGAATTCATCCATAAATGAGAGCATTCCATGCCTTACAGTGTTATTGACCAAGATGTCGATGTGCGATAATGGGAAGTCATCTTTTGGGCTTGCCTTGTTTAGATTTTTGAAATCAATGCACATGAAGACCTTTCCAACCTTTTTCGGTATGGGGACGATGTTAGCTAACCATTGCGGGTATTTGGAGACCATGAGAAACCCCGCATCGTATTGCTTGATGACTTCATCCTTTACTTTTAGCATCCATTTTGGTCAGAGGCATCTCAACTTTTCCTTGACAGGCCTGACATCGGGATATAGCCACAACTCATGCTCGACTAAATCGGTATCCAGACCAAGCATATCCTCAACCCCGTTGTAGGGCATACACCAATCTTGTGACAACGGAAATGAGTAATGACCTACCAGCTGGGCCAACGACACAGGGAGTAGAAAATCCCAACAGTCATCCGGTTGACCTAGGAGGAAGCACTCACATCTCCCTCATAGAATTCGAAGAGGAACTTGAATTGGACACTTCTTCATCCCCAGATGCGCCATAACTCCAAATATTATGGAAATCTTTGGAGGAAGTGTGGCAACCTCCCCCGAATGACGACGAAGACTACTGGATAGACCTCCTGCACTCGAGTTAGCAGAGCAAGCTAACCAAAGACTTCAAGCACTATTAGATCAAGAAGATGAATTCGATATCGTCTTTGACTCGAACTTAGAAGGATGGGAATGTCCTTAGGGTTCTCCCTGCATTTCTCACCATTATCAACCTCGCTATCGAGCATGCATGCTTATCATAACATATTATGAAGATCAAGGAAAAGAACTCGCTACCTCTGAGGATCCTTTAGGAGATCCCCCTCGATGTGAAGAATAACCATATTATAACTCAGAGGAGGATAGTTCGCTCGACTATGACCTCTAGAGTTTCTTCGAAGAAGAGGCAACCCATGTGATAGAAGAAATTCAGGCGTTGGTGCCACTGTCACCAACATGGCTTATTTAAAATATCTCATCAGATGAGGACTCTAAAAAAAAATATCAAAATCAGAACAAGTTCATGTTTCTTGAAGAATCGCCCGAACAGCTCCAGCAGTCGTCTCGCTCCCTCAGTTAGAGGAAGTAACTCTTCCAATGCCCCTTGAGGCGACCGACCCTGTATCATATTTATTATCAAAAATAAAAAATAGAAAACCTTCAAAATTTAGAAACATAAAAGCTAAAAAAATCAGAAAACCTCATAAGAGAAAGGGAACCCTTCGTCCCGAATCAAGTGTGTGGCCAACAAGGAGACTTTTCTCCTAAGATTGCAATCCCATTTCTCACTCGAGAACACATCATCTAGGCTAAACAATAGGCCAGTGATCATACCAGATGAGATACTTTATGACTTTGAGAGAAGAATCAATAGCCTTGACCTTCACCTTACCAAAGATCTCTCAGTCATAGATTGCGCCGATGAAGGGTTATCTCTCATAAAACCGAATCCCTAGTGTAGAAATTTTGTAGTATATGAGGTTACCGAAGATGAAGAAGGAACCCCAGTCGCCGAAGAGGCACCGAATTTCCAATGGGTTATCAAGTGTTTCGATGAGCAAACCCAAGCTACCACGGAACCCATAGAAGAACTTAACTTTAGCACTGAAGAGAAGCCAAAGAAGCTACTGATTAGCATAACGCTTAACTCTAAGGAATGCCAACAAATTGCACAAGTCTTGCAAGAGCACCTCGACTCCTTTTCATGGTCCTATGAGGATATTCCTAGTTTATATCCAAGTTTAGTAGAACATCGTCTCGTCTTAGAACCCGATGTAAAGCCTGTTAAGTAGAAACTTCATAGGATGCACCCACAAACAACCTTTCAAGTTAAAGAGGAAGTTGACAAATTACACAAGGCTAAATTCATTCGAGTCGTCCTCTACCCCAAGTGGGTCGCCAACATAGTACCTGTCACCAAGAAAGACGGCAGAGTACGGGTCTGCATTGAATTTCAAAACCTCAACCAGGCATGCCCAAATGATGACTTCCCACTTCCACACATTGACACTCTAGTCGACAACACTGCTGGACATTAGATGCTATCCTTTATGGATGGTTTCTCTGGGTATAATAAGATCAAATTAGCAGAGTCCGACCAAGAGAAGACTTCTTTCACCCCACCATGGGGAACTTACTATTACATTGTCATACCTTTTGGGCTTAGGAACGCAGGAGCCACGTATTAACGTGCCATGATGGCTATTTTTCATGACATGATGCATAAGTGTGTAGAAGTCTGTCGATGACATACTAGTGAAGTATCAAATGCAAGTAGGACATGTTGAAGCACTCCGACTGGTACTACAAAGGGCTAAGAAATATAACTTGAAAATGAACCCAAAGAAATGTGTCTTCGGAGTCACCTCCGAAAAATTACTCGGTTTCATAGTGAGCAAGCAAGGGATCGAAGTTGACCCTGCTAAAGTTAGAGCCATTCTTGAGATGCGACCTCTCAGTAATATCAAAGAATCACAAGGCCTGATAGGAAGATTGTAATTTTCAGGAGATTTATGTCACAGCATTCAGATAGATGCGATCCTTTCTACAGACTACTTAAAGGAGGAACTGAGTAGAAATGGGATGACCAGTGTCAGTAAGCCTTTGATAATATAAAAAAGTACCTCCTTAACCCGCTCATATTATCACCACTAGTTCCCAAAAGACCTCTTATCCTATACCTCTGAGCAAACGATAAAGCCATGGGAGTGATTTTAGGACAATATGAAGAAGACGGTAAGAGAGATAAGGCTATCTACTACCTTAGTGTTAAGACCTGAAAAGTACCACTTTTCACCCCTTAACTTAATCTCTGTTAGAACCTTAGTCATTTAATAAATGTGTGTTAAGCCCATTTTGTAGGTAATAAGCTGCAGCTGCAGATAAGGCCCTAACCATGCCAAGAAGCTTACTTTTACCCCAGAAGTTCCTCAGGAGAAAGGAGGTTGGACCCAGAGAGAGAATTGGCTACAGCATAGGCACAACAAAGCAGAAAAATGTCAAGAAGTGAGCCTCGCGCAGATATCGCAGGGTTCAATTATTTCAGAGAAAAAGGCTTCGTGCAGTTGTCGCGGGTTTCTGAAGGTAGCACACCAACTGCTCACGTTGTTCTCACGCAAATGAATGATAAAAGAGCTAAGAAAGTAGACTTCACGTAGTTCTCATGAGACTCAGTCATAAGCTCTCGCACAGTCCCGCACAGTCTCACGCAGCTTAAGAAAGGCGCCTTTAATCTTCGCGTGATTCACTGAGGAGAGAGAGCTCCAGGCATTCCTTCGCGCAGTGGCCGTGAGATACAGACCTTCAGGGAACTGCTCGTGCGATCCAGAAGCCCATGCACATTGCTTCTTCGCGAGGATCTCCGCGAGATTCACCAAGGAACCAAACGCGCGCGTAATTCCCGCACCATTCAAATAGAAAGCGCAATCTCGCGACGATAAGAGCATTCCCGCGATGACCAAAGTATCAATCCCACGACTGCAAGAGCTTCAAGTTAATTCAATCCCGCAATGACAACTCTATCATGCGACAAGACCTAGAAACTCTTGCTACCTAGCGAGGCTCGGGATCTTAACTTCCCCCCACTTCTGTAGGGGCAATCTGAGAACTTCCAGCAACTAGGGCATGCACTCTAATGCTCTAATCTCTGTGCACACGCCCCGAGGCATCCAAGGAATAGAAATGGGCCATGATTATATTGATAAAATTAGGGTTTTCCTAACTCTAATGCTCCCACAACTGACTGCTATATAAGCCTAAGCCTAGTTTAGGTTTAAGGGACTTCTGTACTCCTTAAATCAACTGTAGAATTCTAGTAGGCTAAGGTTAGGGTTTAGGCAACTTCTTTTTCCCTTTTTTTCTCTCCATAGTCCAGCACTTGTTGGCTATGCCATTGTATGTTCATTTGGAATAGTTTTAATGGTATTTTATAAGAGGATATTATACTTATATGGGATTGGTGTTTTGAGAGTTGTTCTGTACAAGGCTGCTGCCTTGAGATCCTCCATTGCTAAGTTGTATTATAAGCAATGGAGGATTGTGTTTAAGGATTTATTTAGATCCAAGTGCCCTGTGTGTCCAGGTTAGGCACATTGCAGGCCTATGCCCCACCACAGGATCAACTAAATCTGAATCCCCATGGGAGCCTGTGCTAGTAGCCTTGTGAACATGGTGGTGGCAGCAATCTTCTTGTTCTGTCTCAGACCTCTGTGAGGAAGATAACCTCTGTGGATAGTCTGTGACCATTCAAGTGGACAGGTTATAGCCCTAGAGTGTGGCGAATCCACAGATCTAAGACAGATTCTTCTTCTCTACACTTGTGCTTGTAGCCTTGTGAGAGATTGTGCAGAGACAGACTCTCCTGTATTTGTATAGACCCACTATTAGATGGCATATCTAATATGGCTGTAGAGATTGTAGGCTTGTGATTGGATCACTGCAGTCTTTCCAAAGCAGTGAATAGCTAGATCTAAAGCTAATACTCAAACTCTTGCTGGTCTTGTGTGTCTAGGTTAGTGCACATTGCAGGCCTAACCCCACACACAGAACTTTAGAGGTTGAGGTTCTTATGAATTCTTGAGCTGGTAGCCTGGAAGAAGTAGTGCCTATAATTATGAACTTGTTCTGACCCATCTCTGGACTATGGTTCCCCTATTGGATAGTCTGTGACCATTTAAGTGGACAGTTTATAGCCATAAGGGATTGGATCATGGCACAGGGGTGAGTTGGATCCTTTCTCCTCTTTGGTGATAATGTAGCCTTTGGACAGGATTTCTATAGCAGCAGATCTGAGTCTGAGTTATAAGACCCATCAGATCTATACCTAATAGCTTACTTCTCACCCTTTTATATTTATTTTCTCGCACTCCATCATTCTTCTCAACCATTTCTGTAGTATAGGCATTAGGTTACCTTAGGATTTAAACATTAATGACCTTAAATCCCCTTCCATTTAGGATTGCCAGATCTTGAGGGCATACTAAAGAAAGTTCCCTTGGAGCTTTAGATCAATTTTTCCTATGAGACAAACTCTTATTAAAACTTGCTACAACAGGCCTTGTATCTTGTAGATCTGTGTATTTTTAGACTTGCTGCTATGTAGTTTTCAATCCACCTCTGATTCAGTCTCACTAACACATTCTTATCACTATTTCCAATAAAGTTAGCAGCAAGCATCTAAAATATCCTAACAAGTTTTTGGCGCCATTGCCGGGGAATCTTGATCTATTAGTAGACCCTAGATTTTTATATTTTTTAATTCTTTGGTAGTTGTGCTTGTGAATAATTGATACTGCTGATTTACATTTGGAATTTATCTTGCAGATCTGGACAGTAGCAAAGAAGGAAAGTTGAACTGTACTGGGAGTCTAGCTACCTCTGTTTGCACTTCTCTAACCCTCAAGAACTCAGTCTATTTCTCCTTTAAAAATTCCATAGCAGTTGATTAGGATAGTTGTAATTTTGTTCATTGCAATGTGTCTGCAAGTAGTCTTCCCTGCTGTTGGTGTGTGTGCATGTTAGGAAGGAGATCCCTTAGTCCTACATTAGAGCCTCCTAACCCTGAGATAGAGAGGGGCAGAAGACCAAGAAGGCCCAGACACACCACAGTTGACCCCCTTACTGAAACTGAGATAGCAGTCATGGGTGAAGTGCAACCCAGAACATTGAAGGAATTGAATGCTCCTGATGATTATAATTCTCCATTCAGCATTCAATTCCCAGATGTTCAGGGAAACTATGAGATTAAAACCTCAATCATCCAAATGCTTCCCTCTTTCCATGGGCTCAGCAAGGAAGACCCCTACAAACACATTGACCAATTCTTGGCCCTGTGCACAACATTCTCCATTGCTGACTTGGGACTAGAAGCCACTAGATTAAGGCTCTTTCCTTTCTCCCTAAAGGACAGGGCCAGCACTTGGTTAGCTACTCTCCCAAACAATAGCATCACTTCTTGGAAAGACCTCCAGACAAGATTTTTGACCAAATTCTTCCCAGAGACAAAAACCAGCCAGTTGAGGAAAGAAATACTTGCTTTTGCCCAATCCCCAATTGAGGATTTTAATCAAGCATGGGACAGATTTAAGGAGATGCTCAAACAATGTCCCCACCACAAGATCCTTGACTGGCAGCTTGTCTAGAGCTTCTATAATGGGATTGCTGAGAAAAGCAGAGACATGATAGATGCCTCTTGTGGTAGAACTTACATGCACAAAATAGCTGATGAGGCATGGGACTTGTTCGAGGTCATTAGTGAAAATGCTTTTTAAAAGATGTCCTCGTCAAGAACTGTTCAAGAGCCCTCTCCTAAAATGGGACTTGCTGAAACTTCCAAAGGAAAGATGTATGAAGTAACTAGGAATAATGACCTGAGAATGTAGATGGCCAATCTTTCTGATAAGTTTGATAAACTATTAACTGTGGTGTAACCTAGATTGGTTGCACAGGTGATGGAGGCATGTCTGATATGCCAATCTCCACAACACACAGTGGAAGAGTGCCCATCTGCAGGGCAATATCCGGAGTATGTGATGGAACAAGCTACTGCTGCCCAATCATTTGGCCAGTAACAATCTGTTGGCTACAACAAACAACCATTTAGATACCAACACCAAAATGCTGGTTACCAGTGGAGAGACCACCCAAATTTGAGGTGGAGATAAGACAATTACATGCAGCCACAACAGATGTTGGCCTTACCTCAAAGGCCACAACAACAATTTAACCAGGGATATGCCCCAAGGTCAAATTTCCAGCATCGGCAGCTGCCCCAGCAAGAAAATCAGTTGGTAGTTCTCCCACCTCAGCCTCGAAATGCTTCTTTTGAGGATAAGGTTTTGAACTCATTGCAAAGCCTTGGAATCTTGACTCAGACTGTGACTTCTCACAGTCAAAGCATAAAGAAAATGGAAGAACAGTTAGGCTAAATATCCAATGCCTTGGCCAAAAGAGAGGAGGGCAGGTTGCCAAGCCAGTCAGTGGCCAACCCTTAGGGCCAATATTCGATTGGAGAAGGTTCCTCAAGTTTTGAGGGAGCTAATTCTATCACAACCCTAAGGTTTGGCAGGCTGGTAGACAACCAGGTTTGAAAGGAACAAGGAGAGGTCATTTCCAAAGAATTTTCAAATGAGAGTGAAAAAGAATTTGTTAGAGCACAGAGCCAAGAGTTGCCTGCTACCCTGCAGCAAGGGAAAAGTAAAGAGGCTGTAGTTGAGCCCCAGCAGGAAATAAAAGATGAAAAAAAATATAAATAAAAGTTTAGTCATAGGCTTGCAGCTGAGGAACCAGCAGTTCCTCAGTTGCCATTTCCTCAAACTTTGAGTGGCCCTGCCCCTTTTG
This sequence comes from Chloranthus sessilifolius, assembly GCA_021018995.1. NCBI lineage: Eukaryota > Viridiplantae > Streptophyta > Magnoliopsida > Chloranthales > Chloranthaceae > Chloranthus > Chloranthus sessilifolius. The sequence continues at coordinate 44,173,598 of CM037593.1, read as the reverse complement.
ATAAGGGGAATGCACAGCTAGAAGAAATGATGGAGACCTTTAAGCAGGTAAAAATCAATTTGCCCCTGCTTTATGCAATTAGACAGGTCCTAGCCTATGCCAAATTTCTAAATGACCTTTGTACCCAGAAAAGAAAAGCTAGAGGCCATTTGTCCAAAAAGGTCTTTACAACTGATATAGTTAATTCTGTATTAAACATAACAATGCCAGAGAAGTTGCAAGACCTAGGGATACCTACTATTCCCTGCATAATTGGAGCCCACACAATTGGAAGGGTCCTTCGCGACCTTGGAGCCAGTGAAAACCTGCTGCCATACAATGTGTATCAGCAGCTAGGTTTGGGGGAGCTAAAACCCACCCCCATTGTACTGTTAATGGCTGATAGGTCTGAAAGGAGACCTATGGGAGTGGTTGAGGATGTCTTAGTAGGGGTGGATAAGTTCTTCTATCCTGCAGACTTCCTAGTTTTGGACATGGGTTGCAACAAGAGTATAATCCCTATACCTGTTATTTTGGGCAGGCCATTCTTGGCCACAACCAATGTATGCATTCAATACAGGTCAAGGACCATGGAGGTAACTTTCAGACATATGAAGGTTGAACTTAATGTGTATAACAGTGCAAAGTACCCTCAGCTGGACAATGAGGAAAGCTTTGCAGTGGATGTACTAGAGGAAGTTGTTGAAGAGGAGTTGTCCACTCTGCTGGATTGGGGCAACATTGTCACAAGTTTAATTAAAGTTTGGGACACGGTAGAGGAAGGAAGCCCAGCTGTTATGACAGAAGACATGACCACATTAAAAGTCTTCTGTGGACTCAGTGCAGCATTCCATTTGGAAACCTACATTGCTGCCTCTTCCTCAAACCAACAAAGCACCAATCTTGCCATCCACCCAACAAGCCCCTAATCTGGATCTCATGAAGCTTCCAGAAATATTGAAATATGCCTTCCTTGGGAAAGGAGGGCTCAACACCCTCCAGGGAAATGCAGAGGAAATTGAATCCTCACATGCAGGAAGTGGTCCTCAAAGAGATCATTAAATTGCTAGATGCTGGGGTGATTTACCCCATTTCTGATTTTGAATGGGTGGCACCTATCCAAGTGGTACCCAAGAAATCTGGCATAACAGTTGTTACAACTGAGTCTGGAGAGTTGAGACCAGTCAGGGAAACCACTGGCTTGAGGGTTTGCATAGATTATGGAAAGCTCAACTCTAGAACCAGAAAAGATCACTTCCCTCTCCCCTTCATTGATCAAATTTTGGATAAGTTGGCTGGAAAAGATTTTTACTGTTTTCTTAATGGGTACTCAGGGTACAACCAGATCCCTGTGCACCCTCAGGACTAAGAGAAAACTACTTTTACTTGCCCTTTTGGCACCTTTGCTTATCAAAGGATGCCTTTTGGGCTGTGTAATGCCCCAACCACCTTTCAGAGGTGTATGTATGCCATATTCTCTGATATGATTGACAAAATCTTGGAAATTTTTATGGATGATTTCTCTATATATGGGGACAGTTTTTGCCAATGTCTGCAACACCTCCACCTGGTCTTACAAAGATGTGAGGAGACCAATCTGGTCTTAAGTTGGAAAAAGAGCCACTTCATGGTAACACAAGGTATTGTGTTGGGCCATGTAGTCTCTAAAGAAGGGATTGAGGTAGATAAGGCCAAAGTTGACCTCATTACAATTTTGCCCCTTCCAAGAACAGTCAAACAAATCCGATCTTTCCTTGGACATGCAAGATTCTACAGGAGGATCATTAAAGACTTTAGCAAAATTGCTAAACCATTGTGCCACCTGCTCTGCCATGATGTGCCCTTTGATTTTTCTGTTGAATGTCTTAAGGCTTTTGAAACTTTGAAGATATGCCTCAGCTCTGCACCTGTACTCCAAATACCTGACTATGCACTGCCCTTTGAGCTGATGTGTGATGCATCCGACTTGGCAATAGGTGCTGTTTTGGGCCAAAGGAAAGATAAGCTGCCAGTGGTCATTGCCTATCTCAGCAAATCACTTGCTAAAGCTCAGCTGAATTACACCACAATTGAGAAAGAGCTTCTGACTGTGGTTTTTGCTGTTGATAAATTTAGACCTTACCTACTTGGGTCTAAAACTGTAATCTTCACAGACCACTCAGCATTGGCATACCTATTGTCCAAGAAAGATGCTAAGCCCAGGCTGATTAGATGGATACTCCTATTACAGGAGTTTGATATTAAAATCAAGGACAAAAAGAGTGTGGAAAATGTGGCGGCTGACACTTGTCTAGAATTATGTTGGAAAAATGTATTGATAATCCTACAAATGATGTTTTCCCGGATGAGCAATTGTTTGCCATCCAAACCTTGGTTCCTTAGTACGCACATATTGTAAATTATTTAGTTATAGGCAAGATTCTTGCCCATTGGACCAAAATGGATAAAGACCTGTTTTTCTCACAGGTCAAATTCTTTTTCTGGGAGGAACCTTGCTTATACAAGTATTGTGTAGACCAAATCATTCGAAAATGTATTTCAGAAAGTGATGTCCCCAGTATTCTGGCCATGTGCCATAAAAATGCCTATGGGGGCCACTTTAGTGGAAGAAAAACAGCTGACAAAATCTTGCAGTGTGGGTTCTATTGGCCTTCTTTATTTAGAGATGCCAATACACATTGCAGGACATGTGAGAGATGTCAGAAATTAGGAGGGCTATCCAAAAGAAACTCAATGCCTTTGCAGCCCATCCTTGTTTTGGAACTGCTTGATGTCTGGGATATTGACTTTATGGGCCCCTTTCCTCCTTCAAATGGTTATCATTTGATCTTAGTGACAGTGGATTATGTTTCAAAATGGGTAGAAGCTATTGCCACAAGAACCAATGATAATCAGGTTGTCCTCAAGTTTGTAAAGTAGAATATCTTCTCAAGATTTGGCACCCCTAGAGCCATTATCAGTGATGGGGGTAGCCATTTCTGCAATAAAAATTTCGAGAGCTTGCTCAAAAAAGATTTTGTCACCCATAAGATTGCTACTCCCTACCATCCACAAACTAGTGGGCAAGTTGAAATTTCTAATAGGGAGATCAAGCACATCCTTGAGAAGACTGTGAGGACTGACAGGAAGGATTGGGCTGACAAGCTAAATGATGTATTGTGGGCTTATAGGACTGCCTATAAGACTCCCATTGGTATGTCCCCATTCAGACTGGTTTATGGTAAGGCTTGTCATCTCTCAGTAGAGTTAGAACACAGGGTCTATTGGGCCATTAAAAATTTAAATCTAGACCTAACCTCTGCTGGTCATCACAGGTTGCTGCAGCTGTCAGAACTGGATGAGCTGAGGATGGATGCATATGCCAATGCTCGAATCTTTAAGGAAAGGTCTAAGGCTTTCTTTGACAAGGGTCTGTTGAGAAAGAGCTTCATAGATGGTGACAAGGTTTGGTTGTTTAACCCTAAACTTAAATTTTTTCCTGGCAAACTGAAATCTAGATGGGAAGGTCCCTACATTGTCATGAGTGTTTCCCCATCTGGTGCTGTGGAAATCAAGGATCCCAAGTCTGGGAAAACCTTGAAGGTGAATGGTCAAAGGCTTAAGCCTTGTTTCAAAAAACTTGCTGAACCTATGGACACCATTCACTTTCAAGGGGATCCTTCATTAAACTGATCCACAGGTGTGTCAATATTGTATCATATGTACCTTGGTTTTGTTAGATTTGTATTGCCTTCTTTTATTCAAATTTTTTTAGGAAATGTTAGTGGCCCCACTTGAATTTGAACCTGTCTGGTCTGATTTCTTTATGCTTGGTTTGATGATTACTGCTCTTGAATTGATGGTTTTTGCTTGAATGCACAATGTTGGATGATGATTTTTGCTGTCTTTGCTTGAATGGTTGATTTTAATGTGTCTGGGGGTACCCCTGGTGGTGAGTCATGCCTAGGATCCAGCCACAACACAAATGGAAATGGCAGAATGAAGAGCACATGCTCTCTATTTAATACTTTGCTGTCTCTGGGTCCAAAAGGAGGCCTGAGAGACTCTCGCGCAATTCACATAAAACCCTTCACTAGCTATCGCGAGGTCCAAAAGGATGCCTGGGAAACTCTCGCACAATTAAAATAGAATACTTCATTAGCTATCGCGAGATTCAAAGGCTGTCGCGAGATTCAAAGTGAACCTCAGAGCCTTTCGCACAATCCAAAAGGAGGCCTGGGAGCCTCTCGCGCAATTCACATAGAATTCTTCACAAGCTGTCGCGTGCTCCAAGGTAAACCTGGGAGACTCTTGCGCAATCCAAGTTGGAATTGCACCTTCACTAGGTTTCATTTCTAATCCCGCGACCAGATATTTCCAAAGCCCGCCAAGCTTAGCGACAAGTATTTAAACCCCGCGCTTGTCTCCCTTTCCAGTACTCCCTTCCTTCTTCATCCAGCGAAACACTAGCTTCCGGTGCTCTTCTCCCCACCAGGAATCTACAAATTTTTTCCTAACGTCATCCCCATCAGTTGCCCTCTGTTCAGAGATCTCATGGTGCACTGTGCATCAGATCGAACTAAACCCTACGATTTTAGGGTAAGCACTCAGATCTTAGTCCCTCGTTTTCATCTTCAAAAGTAGAGTTTGTAATGGCCCCTAAGAGTGCACCAAAGAAAAGGGACAAGGATAAGGCCCCTGCTGAGTCCACTACTAAGAAGGTCAAGACTTCTAAGGCACCGAAAAAAGGGAAGGAAGTGGTTGAGGAGGTGGAGGAGCCAACCCCTGAGTTTTTTACACCCTCCGAGCTCATGGCTTCAATCCCATTGGAGCCATGAGCCTTCTTCGAGAAGGAGCCTCTCTCTACCCCTGCCATTCAATTTATGAGCAAGGTTGGCCTGACACCCTTGATGAGAGGAATACCAGTACTAGCCTATCCTAGGCTAGTGCAACTCTTTTATCAGCACATCAGGATCACCAAGGACAAAGATGGACAAGCAGGTCTCCTTGTGTTGATTGATGATTTCAAAATGTTAATTAGCCCCAAGCTGATTGCAGAGGTATTGGGCATCCCAGCCGCATTTGACACTAGCTGTGGATATGGCCCCCCCTGAGTGCCTCAATTGATACAATTGCAAGGGCTCTGACTAGAGGATTAAAGGCCTCAGGGGATTCTATCAGAAGAAGAGAGTTGGAGCCTGGACTCCTTTTCATTGACCAGGTCCTAAGAAAGAACATCTATTACTTAGGCCATTAGTAGGAGAGGAGAGCTCCTATTGCTGATGTTGTTTACTCTTTTTCTCTGGGCCATGGCTTCCATGCCGCCTGGTTAATCTTTGAAGCAATGAAGGATCTGGTGGAGAAATTAGGGCAGAACAAGAAGTCACACACACTCCCCTATGCCAGAGTCATCACCAAACTGCTTCTAAAGGGGGGGTACAAGAAAGTAAAAGCCGAGGAGACTACCACCCTTGCCCCTACAATTTTTGCCAAGAGGCAATGCGAAATCAGCAAAAGCCTGACGGAAGCACAGAAGAAGAAAGCTGAGACTCAGGCCCCTCCCAAGCAAGCTGATAAGGAAGTTGTTCCAAGGCCTACCCCTACTACCAAAGAGGTGGTTCCAGAGCCTGTCACTACCACTGCTGCAACAGCCCCGACATCCCCCCCACCTGTTATTCCAGGATCCCCTATCCTGACAACATCCCCTACCCCTACTCCATCTCTCTCTTACCCTCCTCTGTCTTCATTATCTATGCCCACACCCCTTTCTCCTGTGATTGGTACCTGGGAGGACACCACCCCCCATGTCAGCCCCTCACCATCCCCTACCCTACCTCAATACACAGCCCCAATACCCCCATCATCTTCACATAAACCTGACAACCCTCCACTCATTTCCTACAAGAAAAGAAAAATCACTGAGACAGCCCCCACCATCTCCCAGACACCACTCACAATCCCTTTTATCCCCACTGACACACCTCACATTGAAGAAGACACCACTCCTGCCATGCCTACTACATCCCCATTCACAGACATAGACCTCAACCTTAACATAACCACAGGATTTCAAGCCTTTATGGCTAGTTTCCTTGACACCATGCCCACCCACTACACCCCCCTCCCGGACTCCCCAACTACATCCCCACATCACTCACCAGAACCCCACTCTCCTCCTCCTTCAACTTCCCATCATGCCCCTTCCTCCCCTTTTCAACCTGTTCCATCCTCTACCCAATCTCAGCCTCCCAACCCAGACACACTGACACTCATCCTCTCCCTCATCCAAGACATCCAATCCCAACTATCCACCACAACACACACACAGGACCAGATGCAAACTGAACTCACATCCATTAAATCCACACTTCAGACATTGACCAACCCACCCATCCCTCAACAGTCCACTCGAACCCCCCTGGTCCTTTCCCCTCCCATCCCTGTCCCCACAACCCAACCATTCTCTTTCATACCTTTCACCATTCCCTTTTTCCCTCCACCATCACCCCCTACTCCTAGTGAGCCTACCTTATTTTCTTTCCCTCCCATGCCTTCAATCCCACCTCTTATTCTACCCCCTCCAACATTCACTGACAAACAGACCCAAACAGACCCAGAACCTGTTACCCTCCCCCACCAACTAGACTTACCCACTGATAACTCCACTTCCCCCACCCAGGACCAATCACATTTTGCTCCTTCCACTTCCTCTCTTCCTATCGCACCCAAACACTCCTTTTACATCCCTCCCTACCTCACCATCCTCCATGCCATGAGGGATAATCCCTACCTTAGGAGGGATGTCCTTAGGGGCATGGCCCAACTTAGGCAGTACAGTGAGACCCCCCTACTGTAGCAGATTGCTGAACTTGAGGAGGCCCACAAAAAGCAATTACTGGGTATTTCCCTTGGGTGGACAAACATCTTGGAGGCCTATGAGAAGACAAAAACCATGGCTGCTTATCATCAGATGAATTTGGAGCTGGAGAAGGCAAACACTAATGTGGAGAGGATGAAGGCCAGGATGTTTAAAAAGAGACTTAATAATGCCCAGGAAATTTTTTGACTCCAAAAGGAAATCCATGACACTGACCTCCTCAAAGCCAAAATCTAGATAGCCTCTTTGGAAGCTGCATTGTTGTTGCAGGCTGCAATCGAGCCCACCACTCTCTGTACTCATGCACGAACTCGAGCCTAAACCTTCTCAAACCCAAGCTGCCCGAGGAGGACAACATGGCCCGCCTACCAAAGGGAGTCCCTGCGCACATCCTCTGAGCAAACTTATCCTAACGGAGGAAAGTCCTTTGCTAAGAGAGCTTCCACAATGACCTCTATTAAAATTGGCAAGAGCGGTACTTGATCTGAGGAGGCACCACCATATGGCCAGCCTGCCAAAGGGAAGTCCCGAGTAGCCCCCACTGAGCAAGACAAAGGAAAATCTCCTATGATCCCTCCTGAACCCAAAACCAGAAAAATGAGGGTGAGGGCACCAAAAGCTCCAACCATGAAGAAACCACCACAACCAAAGAAACCAAGGCAGAAAATGAAAAAGAGCCCAACTGAGAAGAAAGCCCGAAAGAAAAAGACCAAAGCTCCCTCAGATAGAACCAAGTTCAAGCCCAATTCTGAGAGCAAAGCTAAAATGAGGAAACATGCAAAACAGATGGGTTGGGACTGGTTCACAGATTCAGATTCTGAGTCCTCTTAGAATAGATTGTACTTAGGCTTTTCTTTCTTTTCCACTTTTTTTCTTGTCATTTCAATTACAGTTGTACATTTCTTTATAAATTAATAGAATTTCTTTTTGTATTTTGCTTTGTGTATTTGATCTGTGTGTGTTTACCTTTTTGTTCCTAACTATTACCCTGCACTTTCTAACCTTTGAACCAGTGAGGACACTGCTCCTCATGGTTTGGGGGTGTGGTAGGGTAGGTCTGCCAATAGAATAGTTAACTTTAGTACAGTAATGGTGGTGTAACTGGGATGAATAAAGTCAATTTTCACCTAACTTGCTACAATGAGGAAATTTGTGAAAAATTAAAATATTTTTGCAGACATTTTGAAATTGAAAATGTTAAAATCTTGACACCACCATGAAGCTAACATTAGAAATGCTAAATTATTTGAAGACCATACCTAGTGAGATTTGGGCCCATCATTTTCTTTTGAAGAATATTTTTGGCATTATTTATGCTCTAAGGACTGATTGAGTCAAGACTTTTTCATTAGAAGTTAGGCACCTCCAAATTAAAATTGATTGACAGCACTCATGACACTAAGGAAATGATCTAGGGCCTTCATTTGGACAATTTGAGCTTGAAAATCTAACCTTTTAAAACTGCCCTTTCGCATACACTAGTTGAGCCTTAAAAATAATACTTTTCTTTTACAAACACCAGAGTACTTGCACCTTAACCTCTTGACCTAATTCAACCTCACCCTCACTCTGAGAATTCAGAAGGTAAAGGAGTTAAAGATAGTGAGAGTGGTCCAACATTCTGTGGAAGGTGAAGAAAAGCAACTTATGAATAGCAGTGTATCAATGGTATTTGTGTGGCAGTTCATCATAAAAATCATAAAAATATTGAAAAAAAATAAAAAGAGAAAAAGAAAGAGAAGTCTAGAGAAGAACATCATCTAAAAATTGAAAAGAAGAGAAGCTAGCCACTTTGATTCTGGAATATATCAAGTAAGATGAAGTTTTGCTGTAATGAAGGTGGTGAAGTCATGAATCACTCCTTACCTTGCTGATTTCTTAATTTTGATTCCTTTTTTACCCCTTGATTCTCTATATCCCTCACCTATAAGCCACATTACAACCCATTCAAAAAGACCTTGTAGATCCAAAGTGAAATGAGCTGTCATGTGGAGATGAGGAGTTGTCCAATCTATGGTGAAAAGTCATGAGGATGTCAGAAATTAGAAGCTTTGCCTATGCTTATGCTTGCAGGCCCATTTGGGGTCTATAACTGCTCTTGAGCTGTTTTGAATGTGAACACCCTTAGATTGTCAATGTTGAGAGATAGTTCTGGTGAGAATTGGGTCTGAATTTAAACCTCATTGGGGTTGTATCCAACCTGATTTTTGAATTCAAGGCAAGCTTGATACTGATTTTTACACATTGAATTTCTAATGTAAAATGAATGGTGGTGATACAAACACATGCTAATTTTGAGTTTTAAATGGCCTGCATTACTGCTACAGTTTCCTCTAAGTGTTAAAGAAGGGGTGTAGATTGAAGCCTTATACATTGAAATCTGTGTTGTCATTAACTGCACTATACTTAACTATTCTAATGGTGAAGTTTGTGGGTATCTTCACTGGAAACCCTCAGGAGACTTTACTCCTCCACTAGGGATCACCTAGGGGTTTAAAAGGCTTGGTACATATGCTAAATGTACCCGTGATCCCTACGAAAGTGGCATTTAATTAGTTAAAGCTTTGCTAAGGGACTAGCAAAGAATAGGTTTGGAGGTGTGTTAAGACCTGAAAAGTACCACTTTTCACCCCTTAACTTAATCTCTGTTAGACCCTTAGTCATTTAATAAATGTGTGTTAAGCCCATTTTGTAGGTAATAAGCAGCAGCTACAGATAAGGCCCTAATCATGCCAAGAAGCTTACTTTTACCCTAGAAGTTCCTCAGGAGAAAGGAAGTTGGACCCAAACAGAGAATTGGCTGTAGCATAGGCACAGCAAAGCAAAAAATGTCAAGAAGTGAGCCTCGGACAGATGTCACAAGGTTCAATTATTTCAGAGAAAAAGGCTTCGCGCAGTTGTCGCAGGTTTCTGAAGGCAGCACACCAACTGCTCACGTTGTTCTCACACAGATGAATGATAGAAGAGCCCAGAAAGTTAACTTCGTGCAGTTCTCGCAAGACTCAGTCATAAGCTCTCGCACAGTCCCGCGCAGTCTCGCACAGCTCAAGAAAGGTTCCTTTAATCTTCGCACGATTCACTGAGGAGAGAGAGCTCAAGGCATTCCTTCGCGCAGCTATTGCGCAGTGGCCGTGGGATATAGACCTTCAGGGAACTGCTCGCGCGATCCAGAAGTCCATGCACATTACTTCTTCGCGAGGATCTCCATGAGATTCACTAGGGAATGAACCGCGAGCGCAATTCCCACGCCATTCAAATAGAAAGCGCAATCCCGCGACGATCAGAGCATTCTCGCGCTGACCAAAGTATCAATCCCGTGACTGCAAGAGCTTCAAGTCAATTAAATCCCGCAACGACAACTCTATCATGCGATACGACCTGAAAACTCTTGCTACCTAGCAAGGCCCGGGATCTTAACTTTCCCCCACTTCTGCAGGGGCAATCTGGGAACTTCCAGCAACTAGGGGACGCACTCCAATACTCTAATCTCTGTGCACATGCCCCGAGGCATCTAAGGAACAAAAATGGGCCATAATTACATTGATAAAATTAGGGTTTTCCTAACCCTAATGCTCTCATAGCTGACTGCTATATAACCCTAAGCCTAGTTTAGGTTTAAGGGACTTCTGTACTCCTTCTTGAATTAACTGTAGAATTCTAGTAGGCCAAGGTTAGGGTTTAGGCAGCTTCTTTTTCCCTTTTCTTCTCTCCATAGTCCAGCACTTGCTGGCTATGCCTTTGTATGTTCATTTGGAACAGATTAATGATGTTTTATAATAGGATGTTATACTTATATGGGATTGGTGTTTTGAGAGTTGTTCTATACAAGACTGCTACCTTGAGATCCTCCATTGCTAAGTTGTATTGTAAGCAATGAAGGATTGTGTTTAAGGATTTATTTAGATCCAAGTGCCCTGTGTGTCCAGGTTAGGCACATTGCAGGCCTATGCCCCACCACAGGATCCACTAAATCTGAATCCCCATGGGAGCCTGTTTTGGTAGCCTTGTGAACATGGTGGTGGCAGCAATCTTCTTGTTCTGTCTCAGACCTCTGTGAGGAGGATAGCCTCTGTGGATAGTCTGTGACCATTCAAGTGGACAAGTAATAGCCCTAGGGTGAGGCCAATCCACAGATCTAAGATAAATTCTTCTTCTCTACACTTATGCTTGTAGCCTTGTGAGAGATTGTGCAGAGATAGACTCCCCTGTATTTGTATAGACCCACTATCAGATGGCAGATCTGATATGGCTGTAGAGATTGTAGGTTTGTGACTGGATTACTGTAGTCTTTCCAAGGCAATAAACAACTAGATCTAAAGCTAATACTCAAACTCTTGTTGGTCTTGTGTGTCCAGGTTAGTGCACATTGCAGGCCTAGCCCCACACACAGAACTTTAGAGTTGAGGTTCCTATGGATTCTTGAGCTGGTAGCCTGGAAGAAGTAGTGCCTACAATGATGAACTTGTTCTAACCCATCTCTGGACTGTGGTTCCCCTATTGGATAGTCTGTGACCATTTAAGTGGATAGGTTATAGCCATAAGGGATTGGATCATGGCACAGGGGTGAGTTGAATCCTTTCTCCTCTTTGGTGATAATGTAGCCTTTTGACAAGATTTCTATAGCAGCAGATCTGAGTCTGAGTTATATGACCCATCAGATCTATACCTAATAGCTTACTTCTCACCCTTTTATATTTATTTTCTCACACTCCATCATTCTTCTCAACTATTTCTGTAGTATAGGCATTAGGTTACCTTAGGATTTAAACATTAGTGACCTTAAATCCCCTTTCATTTAGGATTGCCAAATCTGTAATCAGATCTGGAGGGCCTACTAAAGAAAGCTCCCTTGGAGCTTTAGATCAATTTTCCCTGTGGGAGAAATTCTTACTTAGTAAAACTTGCTACAATAGGCCCTGTATCTTGCAGGTCTGTGTATTTTTAGACTTGCTGCTCTGTAGTTTTCAATCCACCTCTGATTCAGTCTCACTAACACATTCTTATCACTGTTTCCAATAAAGTTAGCAGCAATCATCTAAAATATCCTAACACTTAGTAGGACGATGGTCGAGTACAAATGAAAATGCACTTCGATGGAGAAGACCTGCCTCATGCTGGTGTGGGCCTCAACCAAATTATGACAATACTTCGGAGCACATAAAATACTAGTACTAAACCGAATGGACTCTCCGAAGTACGTATTCTAAAAGCCCGTAACATCAGGAAAGATAGCTCGCTGGCATATGCTCTTGTAAGAATTTGATATCACTTATATTATAGAGAAGTCAATCAAAGGACAAGCAATCACCGATTACCTCGCAGAGCTCCCACTCCCTAGTGATGAACCCATACACGCAGATTTCCTCGATGAAGACCTACTCATGATTCATAACGAAGAGCCTGATTAGACGTCATGGACCCTCTATTTTGACAGTGCTCTAAATCACAAAGAGAAAGGCATCGAGATAGTCCTCCTAAGCCCAGAAGGGGTAGTTATACCTAAGGCTTTTCAACTAGATTTCCTTGTCACAAATAATGTTGTAGAATATGAAGCTTTTATAGCTGGACTATGAGTAGCATTACAATTAGGCATTAGGAAGTTGAAAACCATCGGTGATTCCAAACTAGTAATCTCGTAAGTTATAGGAGAATGAAAAAATAAGGAAATGAGACTAATGACATACCTAGAAACCGCTCAATATTTAGTAAAGAAATTTGAAAGAATCTCTTTCACGCACATCCCTAGATTAGAAAACGAGCTCACAGATTCCTTAGCTACATTAGCCTCAGTCATTCAAATACCCATCGACCAAAGTAACAAGACCTTCTTTATCAAAAAATTAATAGTACTCGCCCACGAGGTAGCATGGACCATTAAGAGAGAATTATCAATCCCCCCCATAAGCACAGGACTAAAAGAAGCAATCACTCTGAAAAAACACATCAACTCAGAAATCGAAGTCGCTATGTTCATATTTGAAAAATCAGCAACTAACGATGGACAGCCATGGTATTTTGACATCTGGAACTTCTTAAAGCATCAGCACATCCCTCCATATCAAACAAAGATTAAATGGAAGACTATAAGGAACCGATGGGCCTGATTCTGCATACTCGACGAAACGTTATATAAAGAAGCCTTCACCAAAAGAGTACTGCTACGATGCACCATGACTGTCAAAGGATAATACATCATCTGAGAAGCACACACCAGTGCCTGCGGCGCCCACTTCGGTAGATAGAGACTCGCCAATCAAGTTACACGACAAGGTTACTTCTGGCCGACGATGATCAGAGATTGCCACCTCTACATTCAAACCTATAAACAATGCCAAGAACATGTTGCACTCATCAAAGCTCCATCAGTTGTATTGAACACTATGACCTCACCATGGCCATTTTCGATGTGGGCCTTCGATGTCATCAGACCTTTCACAGACACAGTTGTGAGCACTCACAAGCATGCGTTCATACTTACAGTAACCAAATACTACACCAAATGGGCAGAAGTTGAATCCTATGTTAGAATCATCGCTTCAACACTTGTAAGGTTTATCGTTTGGAAGTTCATCACCAAGTTTGGAGTACCCAGAATGTTCATCACCGACAACAAACCACAGTTCATCGTAGAGAAGACGAATAAGTTATGCAAAAAGTACGACATCAATCTACACCACTCATCACCGCCCTCAAGGAAATGGACAAGTAGAAGTTACGAACAAAATGCTGATTCGAATCCTGAAACACATAGTAGAAACAAGCAATGGAGCTGACTGGCCTGAACGACTACCAGAAGCACTCTGGGGCTATGGGACCTCTATTCGTATGGCCACAGGCCAAACTCCCTACCTCCTTACCTACGGAATGGAGACAGTCTTACCATATGAGATACAAGTACTGTCCTTACGGATTCAACTTGATGATGAGCTATTCTTAGATGAGAGGAGAATTGCCCTACTCACATAGCTAGAGCAGCTCGATGACACATTTCCAAGGGCGGTTGATCACGCTCAGGTATATCAGAGGAGAGTGGCCAGGGCTTATGATAAGAAAGTCCTTGAACGAACCTTTAATATTGGAGAATTAGTCTTAAACAAAATCATGCCTTCCAAGCACACCCATCTAAAAGGAAAACTAAAACCAAACTGGGAAGGCCCTTATGTCATAACAACTACATACCCTGGAAATGCATACAAACTGGCGAACCAAGACGGGGAAGAACTCCCTAGCCCTTGGAACGTCATGTACCTTAGAAAATACCATCCTTAGCTCTGTGATCATCACATTCCGTGGTTAAATACTTATACTTATCACCTCCGTAATCGTCAAGACCCATTCATTGGTCATACGTCATCAATTTTTAGGATATCCTTAAGACCTCCAATTTATTGCCCACCTTTTCTCACTCGGGTAATCCGATTAAAGGACTAGTGACCTACCTAACCACCTTCAAAAGCATAAGTCACACCCAATCCTCATTTCCCTTCCCTCGCCATTGGAGGAGACATTAGAGTAAAAAAATGAAGATGTTAGGTTCAATTAAAACTCATTATTCTTGTGCTAGCAGGATGCTTTCAAAGAATATATACATTAAAAATTTTTGAGTGAGAGCATTACGACGAATGAACAAGTCAATGAGTTCAAGAAAACATAAGCAGACTGTGAGGACATCTCTGGTAACTTTACTAGAAGTGTATAAGCAAGCTGCGAGAGCATCCCTGATGTCCCCATACTACTAGATGTCGTCGTAAGGTGGCGGGAGGAGGACAAACTCTTGCTAACCATAGAATGTGAGATTTTAATGGTACCGAAACATGACGAAGAGCTTAATCATGACACCCCATACCCCTCTGAGAAAAAGACTGTTACTTATCCCTTTTGAAAAGAGTTAGTTACAAACTATTCCCCACATCATTGAGCCTTACCACCCTCTTCTATTTTTATTTTGGACAATAAATCAGAAGCCTTACAGGATGCTCCTAGAAATGAAACTGAAAATCGATGAATGACACAATCACCCACTATAGTTACCATACTCCTCCTTGATAACCATGAGATAGGATCACCATCACCCTAGGATAGACCCATATGCAACTGATTTAATCAAAATGACCTCCCCCCGGTTCGATGACAGTACTGATCAACTTTTCTTCAAAACTAACTCACCAAATACCCATGACTGCTTATAGACCCAAAGTGCTCATCTAACAGCCCAGAAAGGCTCCATTGCCTCTATACACTGTGGGCATTTTTTTTATCAGAAGGAGAATCACATTAGAAGCGTCAGCTTGTCCACAAAGAAGACGAGGAATGACAAAGTTACCATTCGGAAAGTGGTATCGAAGATACTACACTGTTAGTCCTACCATGCTCCTACACTGGGGCATTTTTATTTATTATTATTATTATTTTGGTTATTTTTTTTCCCTGCTGCATTATTTTTATTTTAAAAAAAAGAAAAAAAAAAAGAGAAAAAAATAATAATATCCACCTTTATTACCAGACCCCGGTTTGAGATACTCACCCCCCTTGACACCTAGCAAGGGGGGGAACAAAAACTACTGATGGAATTACCTTTACATGTGCAGATATGAAGCAACCTTCAATTATCATCGGGCCAGCTCAGGAAGCATCGAAGTCCCAATGACGGTCGACGGCGCTAAAAAAAAGAAGCAAAAGTAGACGTAAGAGGTAACTAAAAGAAAAGGAGCCAGTCAGGTACATCTAGACTAAAAAAATCTCTCTATATATATGTCAAACTTTTTCTTTTCTTTTTACACTTGTCACCAGGGGCATCTCCCCTATATATACAATGCACACATACAATAAAAAAAAATACGCACACACCCCTACTCCCTACACTGTTGCTAGGATGGGTGAGCACCGCTGTCCCTAGTATCATCAACTTGGAGGTCCATAGACTGGTCCTCTGAAAACACAATCCCGACACCCGGAGTCCTCAAAACCTCTAGACGACGATGCCCCGCCACAGAGTCCCCCTCGCTCATCTGATTAACTGATTGCCTCGAATGAGAATGAGGAGGATATCCTGTAAGAATCTCCCGAACAACAGAATCCTCTCAAGCATCACCCCTAACATGATTATGAGACGTGTGACGAGACTGCCCAGCCGAGGAACTCGTAGCCCTCGACTCCGATCTGCCAAGCTGACTAGACAGCCTACGTATCCCCTACTCACTCCTTGCCAGACGATACTACAGCTGATCTAGAGTCACCTGCGTCTCTGCCTACATCGTCCTACGCGCCGCCCCTAATGCCTTAGCCTGAGTCTTCTATGTAACCAGCATCTCGATAAACAGGTCATCATGACTCTGCATCTCCCCAAGGATCTGTCTCGCCTCGGGAGTGGCACGCGCTTGCATGACCTTTAGCCACACCTCCTCAAGCTGATGAACCTGCATAACCACACCAAGTCAAAGAAATCCGATATATATATATATATGAATAAAAAAACTTTGAAAAGGAAGGAATTATACCAAACCCAGCCTCTCCTCCAGAAGTCGCTCAACAATCGCGACAATCACTGGATCGGCGGGAGGAATGGAAGGGATGGCAAACGTAGATGGCTGCAAAGAGAATGAACAAATACATCAGGTAAACACTACGATAACAAATAAACCACAAACGTAATAACTAAAACATACCTGAGTAGGGATAGGAACAGACCCCTGAGGGGGAGCCTCAGGAGCAGAGTCTGGAACACCTACACAAAACAAAGCAAGCCAACACAAAATATATCAGAACAAATCAAACAAAGTAACCTAAACTGAATTACACCAAACTAGAAATTATACTTGACTCTCTGGGTGTAGAGAGGCAGCAGTCGCCTCCCTCATCTGAAGATCCTCGACAACCTAATGCTGAAATACCAATAAGATGTTAGTAAACTATGAAGAAAAGCGAAACAATAACACCCAACAAACTGTTATAATTACACAATCGAGTTAAAGGATTGAATGGAACTTACCCAATGATCTAACTCAGACCGAAGCTGAGCCATCCCTGGATCCTCCCGACTGGAGGAAGCGATTGAAGAAGGATCAAATACCGGAACGGGACCTCCAGCAACGAGCTCGGCTCTCTACGAATAATAATAAATACATCAGTCGGAAAGCCCACGACGCTAACAATTACCAAAACCAAGGTCATGTGTATAGACACTTACCAATCGATTATTCTCAGATCGCAAACTGGCCTCCACCTCTTGGCCGGCCTGTTGCTGATCGCGTAACAGCTCGATCATCGTCATATGACTAGCAACCTTGGCCTCTCTCTCAGATGGTCCAACATGAAACGAGACACCACAACCATGTCAGAACAACTGAAAGACCAAGTCAACATAATACATAAATAATTAAACTAATAAATTAACTCACTAGGAGCAGTCGAGTCTCCGCTAGTTGAGCTCCCAGCTCATCCTCCACTGCTCTAGTCTGAGCAACTAAGAGGGCTAAGGAGTACAACATCTCCTCATCCGAACGAGGAACACACCCCATTTACTCTATCGCCCTATGAAGAGAATCTAATGTGCCCCGTACACTTGCAATGAGATGGCCTTGCTCCAACACGGCCAGTCTCTCCCTCAATGCCGACGCCGACTCCGGCCCACCATCGCAAAAGAGCCACTCCCAAGGAAGGGATGTGTGAAGAGGCGCCAACCACCCAATGCACTAAACCATCTCCTATACTCTCAGACATCCGCCTCGTCATGCGCCCCTGTGACCCTGGTCCCCTCAGGTCTGAAATCGACAATCTGAAGTGCCATCCGCTCCATAAAATTTCAGCCAGGAGGGCCGCTCATCCTCTTTGCCACTCTATGGCGAATCTCTGGAGGGACTCCCTGAGCGAGCCCCAGCTGCCGTACCACTCGAGATGTGTGGATCCTCTCCACCCTATCAGAACAATGAACCCATATGTCCACATCAAAGAAAGGCCGGCCAGACTGAATCACTAGCACGTCGGCGTCCTCTCCATCCTCGTAGGGCCTCCAAATCACCTACAACCAAACAAGCAAGCTGACCCATCAATGAAGCCTTAGAGCCTAAAAGACCATAACAAAATAACACGAAGCATACACACGATGATATATACCTGCCCCGCGTGCATGTCCTCAAAAAGGCCTCACACAGTCTAAAGATCTGAAGACCAACGACGACCCCTCAACGCCTCCCTCCACACTCGCATCCGTGAAAACGTGAACCTCACCTCCAACGGAACCCCCGGGCAAAGAAAAGCGAAATGATCATATGCCTGAAACTAAACAAACAATAACAAAAGAAATGTTGAATAACTACTACAAAAAAAGGAGCTAAAAATCTCATGACATCAATTAACTAAAACTCACCTGGAGGAAAGGAAGGAAACATCCGATCATCGCGACGCCCTGTCCCTGACGATAAAGCTGCTCGTAGAGATGCGCCAATGTGGCCGCACCCCACACATAGGTAGGGACCCAATCCAAATCCCTAAGAATCATTAAAATTAACTTGGTGACACATCCCCGAGTCGAAGAAGAAAAGAGCATTGCACCAAGGAAGTGCATCAAGAACGCTCGGAGCACCCTATCTGTAGCCAGCCCTGGCTCCACCACAGGCTCCTGACCCACCACCACCACACAACACGCCTCATAAGACGTCCTCACCTCTGAATGATGCCTCGGTGGGACGAAGCCGCTGGCAAACGTACCAAAGAACCAAGTTACTCAAACTACACCCGACCCTGATCCGTTCGACCTATACGGTACACCCAAAATTTCCTCACATACTGCCAAATACTCTCCTGCCATCCGCACGGTGATCGGCTCCCCCTCGAAAAGAAGATTGGTAATGCGGACCTAGTCCTCTGGAGTCAGCAACATCATACTAAGTGGAAAGAGAAATGCCTAATGCTCCTCCCTCCACCTCTCTAAAATTCACGTAATCGCCACGATGGACGAAAGGGCTTGACTCGAGATCACTGAAGAAAGACGCTAACGCTTTCTTGGAACTCCGGCAAGGCACGGTACCAAGTATGAGACTCGATCCATGCCGAGTTGATAGACAACTATGGGGGCTCCTATCGAATGGAATAACGACCAACACAACAATAATAACGAAAATGAGACTAACACATACCTACGATGAAAGACAAACAGTCTAGAGCTAAAAGCAAATGAAATATATCCGGACACACCCATTAACAACTTACAACAAACACACAAAATATGATAAGGACAATTGGATAGAAATATGACCTATCTCTAGATGTCGTCATGATGCATGAGTGAGCACACAACCAATAATCAATGTAGGTTCGACATAAATTAGAAGGGTTTCCATATCCTAATAAGTCTATGTCATAACCTAAAATTCCTAGAAAAGGAGGGAAGTGTCTGCGATCTCGGTGCTCCTCACCCTGGTGCTCCTCAGCCACATCTTCAGATCTCTCACCCTTAGCTCTCTCACCCTCAGGTACCTCACCCTCGACCCTCTCACCCTCAACTACCCCCTGCTCAATCTCAAGCACCTCCTCCCTGAGCTCCACCTGGTCAATCTCCAGTACCTCCTCTCTAGCCACCTTCCCGACATCCACCTCCTAGACAGCAGCATCGCTTCGGGCCTCAGAGGTCTCACTTATCTCCCCCATCATCATCAGAGGTCTCACCTATCTCCCCCATCATCATCCTCTTCAACTCAAAAATAGTAAAATCGCGCCTATCACCACCTTCACCCTCCATCCTAGAACAAAGAACTCAAAAAACTGAAGAGAATGAAACAAACAGCGCCCGAAACGGATGGCCGAATCACAAAATATCACGAAAACATGAAAACTCGAGCACAAGGAAATAAGGGAACCAAGAATTAAAGACCAAAATGGATAGCGCAAAAAAATGAAAGTTTTTAAACTATTTATACGGCACAGCTGAATCGCACACGTGAACTCACGCGCTCAAATCCATCACCCACCACAACACCCACGCTTAATTAGGATCAAACGCCTAGCCCTGAGTGCGTAAACGGATTGTCGCCCGCTCAAACTAACCCGGCCATTTGGTTGCACATCGCCAACCAGATGCGTGATCATATCAAGTGCCCGAACTGGCGCGCTTGAATGCCAAAGGTCACCCGCACAATGACTGGCCACCACCCTAATCCTGCGCCTCAAACTATGCGCTTAACTAGATTAAATGATCGAATACCGACGCTTAATGACCTTCTGACCCTCTGAAACACGCCCTCCTATTCGGGCACGCAATTTGTTATGCGCCCGGAGAAAAGCATGCAATTTCCTAGAAACCAAAAAAAAACATGCCTAGAACAGTAGGCCCAGGCCCTAAATTGGGAAATTTCTGATACTCACTATCAACCCCAAACTACGCCCCTATTAAGACAAATCTAAAAACACTCCTAACCTAGAAAAGATACACCCTGAAAGCTAAACTAAAAATGCCCAACATCACTCACACGCTCCAATTAAGACCAAACTAAACAAACAAAAAATGCCCCATCGTTTATACACTCCAACCAAGCCCAAACTAAATCAAACCGAAAAAAATGCTCCTAACGTGCCCTGATCCAAAATAAATAAACTAAATCAAACCAAACTTAAACAAGTAAGCCTCACCCTTAAAACCAGTCAAATAATCTACAAAGTCAGCCAAACCAAAAGTTACTAATTATAAATAACCACAAGTGAAAACAGAAGAAGAAACATAATCACTTCATAAATAAATAAATAATTACATAATACACTGAGGGCATACCCTCTGAATATACAACTTAAAATCAGCACATTCAGGCAATGCCTGAATCTAGATTTATTCGGGAAATAAGAAATCTCATAGAAGGCCGGAGGAGGAACGCACCCTGAACAAATTCTAACCGTGATAACCTCTTCCCCTTGCCTCGAACTTGCAGGAAAGGAAGAGTGGCTAAAAGAAAGCAACCCAGGACCTGTGGGATCCACTTTTGGAAGCTCACCTTGGACACCCTAAAAAGGAGGAGCAACTAATACTGAATCCGCAGAGCCTACCGAGGAAACATAGGCATCGTTCATGAGAACTCTAACCATGCCTTATCCTTGGGTTTCTTTCTACCACCTTCTTCTCCTCCACCTCTTCCCTTAGCATGGTAGCAATTCGACTGTTACTTTGCATTTCCAATCCCATCCATTCTCAATAATCCACTTAATATTCACAACTCCTCGGGTTCAGTACCCGGGATACAAAATAGGGAGGAAGAAAAGACATTAATGAACAAAATGCCCAAAATCACAAGAAAAAAAGAATATATGCCCCAAAACTTTAACCCTAAGCTTGAACCACAAAACTAAACAAATGAAATAATGCCTTTAACGTACATTTACAAATCATACCCCTTAAACCACAAAGTGACAAGTGTCACATTTAAAAAACCCTTCCAAATCTAAAACCAAACACATACCCCTTTGGAAGCTCACAATCCATGACAACCTAGATTAACCAATAAACACACAACACCTTCCCCTCCAAAGAAACACAAACCCTAAGCCTGGATAAGCCAATAGGAATCAAACACTTAACAACCATCTAGGACTTTTGAAAAAAAAACTCACACCTTTTAACAAGTGTCATCTCAAGTCAAACAAATGACTAAAACAAAATACCTTAAACTATAAATTCAAAAAAGAAACTCTCTAAAATGAGATCCTGACTTGTGAGGGACCAAAAAAATGCCTCCAACAAACCCATCAGAACCAAGTAAAACCTCTAAACAAATTCCATAAAAAACAAATTAATCTCGAGATAAACACTAAGCTAAATTAAATCTTAAAATAAATTAAACAAATCAAATAAATCCAACTAACCAATTAATAAGTTTAAACCAATAAACAAACACAATAAAATAAAAAAATGCCTCTTTATTTATAATTTAAAATTTTTACAAGTGTCACCGGAGGCATACCTCCTAAAATTACAACCCAAAACGAAAACTTAGAACCTAACTTACAACCCAAAACAAAAATCAAAAATCCAAAATCACACAAAGCGAGGAGCAGAACGCCCAATTGGAGGCCTCAGAAGGATTACCACCAGACTTGGAGCGTCCAATCGGAGGCTTTAGAAGGAGAGGTGGAGGATTGGTTGGGGAACACATCCCTCCACTTGTTACTCCTTCCTCTTTTGCCATCTTCAGCTCCTCTGCCACCGTCTCCTCAATACTACCTTCACTACTCCCTGAAAGGGATCGATGTGAAAACTAGTGCCCTCATTCCCAATATTGCCCATTCTTAAAATAACGCCGTCCCCGAGCATCACCTCAAGATGAAGATCACGTGAAATAATGAACATAGGAAGAAATGACATTCCAATTGGACGGTTAGATTGCCCTATATCGCCAAAACACAAATTTCAGAACACAAAACATCCAGAAAAGGTCAAAACTCGAGACTAAACCAGAGAATGAAAAATAAATGAAGGCTCCCTCGCTTATATAGAGTACAGACTCAATCACGTTCCAGGGAACATGCATTTAACTCGATCACGCGCCACACACACAGTGCACAATCCAAAACACGCGCTATGACCCAAGCGCTCAATGAAACCATCGCCTGCCCCAACGGCGCGATGCTCTGATCACACGCAGACTATCACCTCAATATCCAGTCCAATCGTAATAAATTAGCCATGCCCTCATGTCCTATAGCGAAAACCCAAAAGCAAATCTCCCGAGAACGCGGGCACGCCATCACAAAAAAATATTAAGCCAATCACGACACAAGCCTAACATAATCTTGCATAACCCAAGATCTGCCAAAGAAAGAAATAGGACATACCTATCACGCCAATATCTTACCAATATCGCATCGTTAACTACGCTCAGCCAATATCCCATCATAAACATCACTACTCAAAGAAGAAAAGCTTAGACAACACCTGTCACACCACAGGAAAAAGGAGAAAGGTCGACTAATGTCCCATCGCTAAAGCAAAGAGCTCTCCTCCCTAATTACTCACTACATAATAGTCACCAGACACCACTCCAACAACAAAAATACATGAAGATTCGAGACTCCCCCCATGTCCCCTCACATCCGACCAATGCCAAGTTCCAGCGTGAACATCTTGTCAGAATCTCCATGTCCCACCAGGATTCATCCAGCACACAACCGAAGAAAGAAAAGTCTCCAAGTCCCATCACGACATCACTTCTCCAAGACATTATATCACATCGACAACTGCCAAGCTCTTCCACAGCGGACACAAAAAAAGAGAGGAGAAATCTCCAAGTCCCATCGCAGCATCACCCTAACAACCCATTAGTCCCACTATGGATCATACAAGCTATGCACAATTCAGGTATGTATCACCCCTAGGTAAGTACTACCCACTTTTCAATTACTCGATATTTCTTATAAAAATATAGTTAGCTATAATTAAGTCAAAATGTTTTCAAAACACATCTCTCTTGACTCACGAATTACTGTAGTCCTCCCATAAGAGATAATCATTAGTATTCGCCGAGAAGGTTAGATGGAGTATCTGGCATGCCAAGTGTCGTCTTGACAACCACGTCAATGGTCGGGTCTACAAATCCCGTACCGGTGGATCTGCTCAGCGACGTCTCGGAAGCCACATTTTTCAAAATTTTACCACCAAATTGATCTTAAGTTAAATTCTCTAAAATTACAAAATTTCAAAACCCCTTTACTTCCAAACCAAAAATCTCTTACTTTCAAAAAGAAAAAAAGAAGAAGAAACAATGCAAAAATTTTAATTTCTTCTTACTTCCAAAAAATCTTTAACTCCCAAAACAATAAAAAAACAAAAAAAAAGAAGCAAAAAAATCAAATAAAGAGACTCACCTGCCAAAATTCATTTCAATTACCAGCCCAACTACCAACCCAAATCGGTCATTCCCCTGGGAAGCCGAACAATGAGTATATTTAATCTAAGAACTTACAAATCCCTATTGGAAAAGGAATGCCTGACGCGCATTGGTGTGAGCAATGATGCGCCGGTCTGATATGACTTGCGAAAGCCTTTGACATTATATTGCATTATATTATTATTGGTCCCTGACCTATTTATGGACATTTGTATGACGCCCCCTGGTACCTCAACTGCATCACATCCCTCTATTTGACTACCCCTTTCAGCAATTCGAGACATGCGGCGAGATGCCTCATGCACCCACAGATTAGGATATAGTGTTTCTCCTTTCCGTTTGACTGTCACTCGCAGCAGGTCGCATCACACGACGGGATGCCCCTTGCACCCATGGAATAGGATATGCTGACTTCTCCGGTCGACTGTCTATAACAATGGGTCGTGATACGCGATAGGATCACCCATAGGCATCCACGGCATGGAGCACGCCTTTTGACTGCTACCACTGGGCTCTCGAATACTCCATTTTAGCTTGCGCTGATAGATAAGAAAGCCAAGCATGTCATGTCAGCATCCCCAGTTCACATTTATAATTTTCCAAGAGAAACAAGAAGACACCTCGAATGAGGGGTGTCTACTTCTTCGACACATTCTTATGTCGCAAGAGCATGCCGAAGAGGGGCATCTGTAGACACCCCCATTTTGCCCTCTCAAAATAAACAAATCTGTTCAGTCAACCTATGACCTTTAACCCTAATATTGGGACTATATACTGAAATAGTAGTATATGGTCGGACACAGGCTGAAATAATAGTTCTGTGGCTTAGGCCTCATATCCCTAACGTGGGGACCATGCACTGAAACAATAGTACATGGCTGAACACAGGCTGAACCAATAGCTCTCTAGCTCAGGTCCCAATATAAGGAGACTATATACTGAAATAATAGTATATGGTCAGAATGCAGACTGAAATAATAGTCTTGCATTTCAAATCCCTTTAACCCTAATGTGGGACCGTATACTGAAACAATAGTATATGGCTGGACACAAGCTGAAACAATAACTCTGTGGCTCAGGCCCCATAACCCCAACGTGGGGACCATGCACTGAAATAATAGTACATGGCTGAACACATGCTGAAACAATAGCTATGTGGCTCAAATCCTAATGTAGAGAGACTATATACTGAAATAATAGTATATAGTCGGAATGTAGACTGAAATAATAGTCTGGCATTTCAGACCCGGCTTTGACCCAGATGACCCAAATTAAGCACCTAAAACCACATGCGTAATTCGATTGCACGCCAAACCACACACGTGCAATCAGTCCCTTTTCAGACCAGACTTCCTTTCCCAGACTACTCTGAGACTCGATCACACGCTTCATATGAAATGCACAATCGAATTGAGCGCCCCACCACCGGCTTGCAATTGGCCTACGCCCGACCTAGTCTTACGGTCCTTGACCCCCAAGTTTCCTTGATTGAGTATTTCAAAAGAGACACTTAATCGGATTACGTACCCCACACCAGGGGCGCAATTAGTCCTAACGCTGTTAGAACTAGGAAACTTGTTGAGCAAATCAGTCGGTCGCTCACTGAGTCGGTGACCAACTCAAAGCGATTAAGCACTGGAAAATCGGTGTGTAATTTGGTTAAACGCCTGAAATAGGGTGTTTAATTGAAGAAAAACCTATGGCCCAAGGGGAGCGATTGAGAAATTCAGAGAATAGAATGAACACAGAGAGAGACCGAGAAATGACTTTGAACCTCAAATTCCGAGATCCTTCCCTGCAGCTCCGGCCTTAGGTAAGAATTTAGTTTTAATTTCTGACCGTAGTTCTTAGTCTTTAGATTTAGGAATTTTATTAGTTTTAATTTTCAGTTTTAGACCGTAGCACCCTTCTTTAGACCGTAAAATTCTTATATCTGGTTCTAGTTCTTCATTTTTAGAACCAGTCCTTAATCTGACGGTCTAATTTATAGGACCCTAGGCTTTAATTCTGTTCTAAAATCTTAATCTCTAGTCCTATCATTAATCTATGGTTCTAGTTCTTAGGTTCTAGAACCAGTCCTTAATCATACGGTCTGATTTTCTGATTTCAGACCTGAATTCAGTCCTAGAATTTTAAATTATAGTTTTAATTCCTTAGTTTAATACTTTTAAAAATCCTAAATATTAATTTTAGTTTATATAATTCTAGTTTCTCAATTTCATAAATTATAATCCCGAAATCGACTCTAAAAATCCAAAAATACTATTTTATCATCCAAAACCCAATTTGTCTTTAATCTCAGCCACCCGATTTGCCCAAGGGAGATTACGGAAGGTACTCAAGAACGAGGTCAGTCCTCCTTAGCATAGCGGGCCCAAACCCCCTTTCTTAATTTTGTTGCTTTAATTAAGATTAGAAAATCAGTTCCATAATTTCTTCATAGAATTTTAGTATAGTTAATTTACATGCTTTACTTTTATCAGATCCTTAGAATTCATCGCTTTGATTATAATTCAAGAAAAATCAGTTCCTTTATTTTAGTTCGATTTTAGGAAAGTTAATCCATTGCTTTAATTAGAATCTTAGGATCATTAATTTCCCGCCCTGATCATACTTTTAGTAAAATTAGTTTCTTTATTTTAATTTAATTAGAGTTTTAGTAGAATCAATTCTCTATTCCAATTAGAATTCTAGTAGGACTATTATAATTACTCTAATCAGAGTTGCAGTACAACCAGTATTCTTGTTTTACTTAGAATTTCAGTATAATTAGCATGCTTGATTTTAATTAGAGTTTCATTAGAGCTAATATACTCGCATTCCTAGTACAATTAGGAGACTGATATTAATTAGACTTTTAGTAGTATTCGGACACTAAATTAATTAGAATTATAATAAGATTAGGACATTGAATTAATTAGACTTCTAATAAGATTAAGAAACTACGATTAATTAGACTCCTGCTAGGATCAGAATACTAGATTAAATAAACATAACAAATTTCCATACAACCAAACTCACAACATAATTGGGATATCTAAACTGATTAAAACTACAATAATAACTAGAAATAAAAGGAAAACTAAACTATCTAAATTATAAGAAGAGACATTACTGCTGACATTTGCAGGCAGACGATTTAGTAAGGAAGTAACCCACACCCGCTCTAAGGCATGATCATTGACGTGTTGCAGCGTCATTAAATATCTGCAGCTGGCGATCGCAACAAACTAGGAACCTTCCTAAGAAATCTCTTTTTATTTATTTTATTTTACCTCCACCATTCCAAACGCCGCATCGATAGAGTCCACTTGGACAGAATTGGAGCCACTAATTCAATGGGGACTGAGAGGAACCCAAAAAAAGCACGCACCAACAGATGGGTGCTAGTGTTTCTGGTTGTTTGGAGATTTTTCCCGACCTAGTGATGAAATCTATTGACCCCTCTTTGCTGTCGCCGACGTTGACATCTGTCTGTTCGTAGCTTAGGGTAACTTGATGGGGATTGTAGGTAAGTCTCAGAATTTGAAAGGGGGCGGACAGGGGACCCAACGGTGCTTGGCTCGGTGGATTAGGGTTGGTGGATAGCACTTGGTTAACCTTGGTGGGATAAGTCAGGAGAGTGGTGAAAGTGGGCCATATGGGGTTGGAGGGGATTGTGAATGGTTGTACTGGGAGTGGTGCGATGGGGGTAGGCCATTGATAGTTAATCGATGCCGGAGAGGGGTATAGGGCAAAATTAGCCATCTGGTAATTGGTGGAGGTTGCTGCTGTACATGGTTGATACTGGTTACTTTGGACATAATTGATAGGAGCCGGTGATGGAAAATATACCCTTAGATCTAAGGATTCTGCTCATGGTGTGGGGTTAGGAAAGTAATCAGCCAAATTCAAAGGTTCGATCACCCCAATGCTTCTGTCCTCCTAGTCTCTTTGCCGTGGTGCTACAAAATCTTCCTGGGTGCGGATATACTCTGATGGGTCAAACTCCTCATCATCCTCTGCTACCATACTGATAGTTGGTCTTCGACCTGCCCCTCCTAGTGGGTGTGGTGGTAGTGGCACTTGGTGTATATTTGTGTGTTGATTAGCTTGGGAAAGTGTCGAAGGGATGATCTTACCAACCTCTATTAAATCTTGATCGCATGCTTCAAGGGGAAACAACGATCAGTCAGGTGGCCTGGTCCTTGGTGGAAGTTACAGTGGGTGTTGGGGTCATAATTTCTTGAGATTAGATTCGGCGAGGGTGGTGGCTAGAGTGTTGTAACCAAACCCTTTTCAATTAACAAAGATAACAAGATATTCAGTGATTGCCCCAAGGGAGTGAAAACTCGATCAAAACGGGCTTTTCTCTGCTCTGGGGTCATTTGTGCCCCATATCCATTTCTGAATCTCTACATTGGCTTGCTTCTGGTTGGGGCTGGCTGTGTTGCCCTAAACTGGAATGGGGTTGTGCTAGTATTAGGTTGCATATTGCCGATCGTTTATATATCTGCCCTAATTCTTCTTTCATTCCTCTGATCGGTGAACCTCTGGACCCCACTATTTATAGTTTTGTTCAACCGTCCTCTTATCGCATCTTTCAAGCGATTGGTGTTCCTCACTAAATCAGTAAAACTGGACTACTGTTGGTATACCAAAAAGTCTGAGATGGCTGGCAGGGTGTTCTCTGATATCATTTCAATCTACTCATCGTCAGGTATTTTGTTCCTGACCTGAGACACCAGTGTCCTCCACCGCCCAAGATAATCACTAAATGATTCATCGAGCTTCTGCTTTAGCCAGGCTAGGTCCGATTTTTTGGGTTCAATGTCTATGTTGTAGATATATTATTCTTGGAACAGGTGGGTTAGATCCTTCCAAGTTTTAATCATGGATAGTTCTAAGAAAGTGAACCACCTTAAAGCTGGCCCCGTAAGGCTCTTTTGAAAGACCTTTATGAGAAAATGTTCATCCCTTCCGTACTGGCATATGTCCCCGCAGTAGGACTTGAGATGTGCAATGGGGTTACCCATGCCATTATATTTGTCGAAGATCGGCACTTTGAATTTTGGGGGTAAGGGAACTTCAAAAAATAGGCATAGGTCAGAAATGTCCGTGGCATGGATTTCAGCTCCACCCATCTTCATTAATTGTTTTTAGATCTTGTCCAGTTGTTCCTTCAATTGCTCAGATTCTTTGGATGGTGGGGTCGTTCTTTCAACAGGTGGCTTCCATTCACTTTGTGCTGCCAGTGGGTTGGTGATTGCGGGTGATGGAGGATTGATACTCATGTGTGCCCCCATATATGCCCAGCCCGCTATTTCTTATCTCATCTTCCTCATACTGTGGGTCTTCATAAAATGGGGGAAGGGTGAGATTTTTCTGTTGGTGTTGGGTGGTCTGAAGAGGTGTTAGGTGGGACCACTACACATGGGGGAAATTCGGTGGAATGATAGGATGAGTGGAGGTTGGGTTTTGGATTAGGGCCTGATGAGACCATTGTGACTGGGGGAATTCATGGGGATGAGTTTGAGATGCAGGAGGATGGGTGAGTTGGGGTTGATGAATGGTGTGAGATAGATTCCTGTATTGGGTCGGGTATGAGGGTTGTGAGGGAATGGGATATTGAGGGAATTGTGGAGGGTGTAGGTACGAGGCTCCAAGGTTTGGGCCTTGCCAGGCTTGGGTATAGGGTAAGGAGCTTGGATGGGTTTTGGACTTAGGGCCTTAATGGGTTTGGGCCATTGGGCTTTGATGGATCTGGCCCATTGGGCTTTGATGGGTCTAGGCCATTGGGCCTTGGTGGGTCTGGGCCATTAAGCCTTGAGGTTTGTTCAGGTGGGACTTAGGGCCATGGTTGATGAGGGTCTTGGGTGGTATGAATGATGGGGGTTGATGAGAGTTTTGGAGAAAAGGGGCATGGAGATTTGGGAGTGTATGAGATGGATTTGTGAGGGGCGAGTAAGGGAGGCTGCTTTGAGAAGCCTTCCAATTGGTGTAGGCCCTGACCATTTCCTCCATCATGGCCATTGGATTGGGTGAGGGGGTGGGTGCAAGGGGTGTATCTGATGGATGGGGAATATAGGGTATGAATTGGGTGGGTGTATGGGAAAAATTGGGCATGGCCTCGGTAAAATTGGGCACGACCTGGGTACATGAGGGGGGATTGTGTGTAGTTTGTGAGGATGAGGGATAATTGGTCATTGCTTGGGGGATTGGGGAAAATGTGGGGTAATGGTGGAGGATTGGATTGGATTTTGGGGAGGTATGGATGAGAGATGGGAGGGACTTGGAAGGGTAGATGTGGAAAAATATGGTATGTTTGGATTGGACGGGGATGAGGGGGGTATATTGGATGTGGAAGGAAAATGGGGCGAATTTTGGTTTGATATGGGGAAAGCATAGGGGGAAACATAGGGTGGATCCTGGGTAAAGGCGGGGGGGAAATTGGGGAGATTTGAGGTGGATGTGGATGGGTCTTGAACGGATGTGGGTGGGGAAAGGGATGAACTTTGAATGGGTGCGGATGGGAATATGAGTGCATCGAAGGGTCCAGTGATGGTGAATGACGGTTGGGTGAGCGGAATGGAGGTGAACATTTCCTCCGAATGAGAGTGGGTTGGGGAGTGTGGCGGGGATGAATCAGGATCGGCGTACACCGGATCAACCGCCCACAACATGGCTTGGCGACGGGTTGGGTACGGATGCCTCGGGTGGGGTCCGTAAATTTTTTTTCTCGTCCCCTTCAGGATGACGTAGGGTAAGGCGATGCCGTTATGCCGACACCACAAGCTATATAGTTTTTTGTTTTTTTTCTTCATGATTTTTTTTAGTTTTTTTTTTCAACTCAATTTTTTTTGTTTTGATTTTTTTGGATAAAGAAAAATGAACCTTTTGGTGATGAGTTCCGGGGCCTTTGGAATTCCCTCCACGGCGGGATCCCGATGCACTTCGGAAGAATCAAAGGGAAAACCTTTTGATCTATGTGAAGGCATGAGAATCCACGCGACAACCCGATCCCCCAGAGCAAATCAATAAGTGGGTGACCTCTTTTGACCGGCAAGGGCGTATTTGGTGTTGAAGAGTGCAAGATTTATGGGAGGCATTAAATTGCTAAGCGGAGGACTTGGGGCGGTGACAAAGGCCTCAGATTCAGGCTGCCCAGCTCAGAATAGGCTTGGCGTGTGTATTATATGCGCTAGGCCAAATCTTGGAGATTTTGGCTTAGCGTATGTATTACACACGCTAGGCTAAATCTGGAAAGGGTTGACTTATGTGTGTAATATACTCGCTACAGCAAGTCTGGGAAAAAAAGGCTTAGCGTGTATTTTAACACGGTATATAAATGGTCTTGACAGCAGAACAACAAGCCCAAATTGAGTCTATTTTTTGGGTTTTCTTGAAGCGATGCTTCCGAGGACTGATTTTTCTTGTTGTAACAGGTCCCTCCTCACTGAACCTAGGGATACAAGGTCGATTCGGTATAACTAACACACTCCCCCAAGGGTTTTAAGCTTTGCAATTGGATCGGTCACCCACCTGATATACCTTTGGCGCAAGCGCCTTTTCAGATACTGGATGGGGTGATACCTTTTTGGTTCATCACCACTAGGGGCTGCCGCCATGCTAAGAATTGGGACATTTGTATTGTGTCCTAAATTCCCAAACCTTGTAAAATCTACCCTTGCAAAAGTTCAATTAAGTCCCTCTCTTGGTTAAATTTTAATTTCAAATTGTAAGGGAGTTTGCTTGATGTTCAAAACCAAGTGGTGATAGTCCCGTGTCGCCTCTACGGGCCGGCGTCCACTAATAAGATATGATTGCAGAAAGTAAATGCTCACGTAGGCCCGCCAAACAGCTAAGGCGTGTAAATGAGCAAGTAAGCCCGCCAATCGGTTAAGACATGTAAATGACGAAAAAGTAGGGGTAAGTAAAAATAAACCGAATCGTAGGGGTGAGAAAAATTGACGAAACCATAGGGGTGAGTAAAAATAAAAGAAAACAGCCAAATGTTAGTAAAAATAACAAAAAAGGCCAAATTTCAAGGGAAAGCTCTACTAGCTACTCCCCAGTAGAGTCGCCATCTGGGCAACCGTGGGCTCTCGTGAGTCCGTCGCGATGATGCGCTCGTTTAATGAAAAACTAGAGTCGCCACACAGAGCTTTTGGTGTCTCGGGAAACCTCAAATCAATATTAAATGCACCGAAGTGCCAAATATGACTCTGATTTACCGATTCATGCCAAAGGCTCTTGGGTAGGGGGTTCGGTTATCGATCGGGAAGGTGTTAGGCACCCGATCAACCCACTCAAATGCAGTCTCTACTTATGGCCAAAATAAAAGAAAAACAAAGGTGAAAAAGAGTACTTCCTTTTGCCCAAAGGAACGTTAATCCTATTTGTGCCCCTCTGCAATTACCGAGATTTCGACGGCGTAACGACACAAATTCAAGGTCAAGGGAAAAGATAAGAAAATAGAGGAGTAGAAGGGAGAGTCGGAGCTCTCGGGCTCTTATAGTATAGTGGTGGACCTTCGCGTAGGTGAACTTGGTGAGCTTCTGATAGCTTGAAAAGATGGAATGGGGAGGGAGGTAATCCTCTAAGGCTTGATGGCTAAGAGGTAGGAGAGGAGGGCTAAGGGGTACCTCTCACCTAAACTCAAAGGTTTTTTTATGGAAGATGGGCTATAAAGGGGGTTTTGAAGTTTTGGAATTTGTTTTGGATTAGTGCCCCAAAGGGGGAAAAAGGTCTCTCTTAATCTTTTCTCTTTTGGAATGTTTTCAAGCCCTTTGCAAGGGGGGGTGCCTCTCTATTTATAGAAAAAGAGAGGGTTAGGGGGGTACTTAAAAGCTAATTAGGGTTAGTAATTAGGTAATCCTAATAACTAAGGTTTCCTAAGATCTTAAGGCTTAGATATATCGGAAAGGGGTTCAATGGTAGATGATAGGGTGGGGTTTCAAATCACTAGAGAGTTGAAAATAGGGTAAATAGGGGTGCAATTGTCCTAAAGAAACCCAATCTAAACATTGGGATGGCCAACAAGTTAAACCCCAAAAGTGAAATTCGGGTAAAATCTAAGATTTACTGTAGCTAAGCTTGGCATGTGTATTATCCACGCTAAGCATAGCTACAGTGCCAGAGAAGTCAGAGCCTATTGTGGGACCCAACTATGCTTAGCATGTGTATTATCCACGCTAAGCCATTCTGGGAAAAGATGGCCTAGTTTGTATAATATACATGCTAGGAAATATTTCTCCAGAAATGGCCTAGCATGTGTATTATGCACGCTAAGCATGCCCATCCTCTCGAGAAGCTCTGGAGGTGCTCAAAACCTGTCGAGTGGTTTAAATAAGTTCAATTTTTGGCCATATTCAGATCACTGTAAATCTTGATGTGCAACTTGGATTGAGGTGATTCTTGGCTTGTTGGAAAACTGGGATAGTTTACTTTTTAATGGTATAAGCCTCAGTCTTTGTAGAGGTCCCAACAAACCTTGGTACATCTCTCTCTAACCATTGCCTGGGAGGGTTAACTATGGGTTTGGGGGTAATTCTTAAGGGTTTGAGAAGGTTCCTAGGGGTTTGGAAAGGTTCCTAGGGGTTTGGTAAGGTTCCTAGGGGTTTGGTAAGGTTCCTAGGGGTATGGGAAATGCTATCGGAAGCTCAGGGGTGCGTCTCTCCCGAAGTATGTTTCGATTAGGCCTTAGGCCAAATTTGGGTGTCTACAGACCCCAATCTTGGTCGCGGTTCTCAGAGGACATACGTTCAATGTCAAACCATTGTCTATTAGTATAAGTGGTATTAGCAAGCTCTTGATTTCTACCATGATATTGAAGGGCCTGGAGTGGTTTCCTCCTGTTGGGAGATTGGTGTCTGAAAATGATATGGTGTTGGGAGCCAACACCTGCCCCATCATCTATCCCACTTCATCTGGGGATAATTTATTTGATACATGAGCGTCCTTTAGTGCTCCCATTAGAGATTGGAAATGAAGTGGAGGCATCCTGAGTAAGTCCCATTTAGTGATGTGAGTCGACATTCTTCTAAGTTGTATTTCTAATGCGTGTTCTCTGCTCATCTTTTCCAACAGGTGCACCACTGTAGGTTCTCTACTTTCTTTGAGCTGGGTGGGCACCGGTGCCTCAGGCTGCTTTGAGATCCTTCCTAATAGGGTAATGAACTCGACTGCCTTTGTGTTGCTACTGCCAACATTGGCATCTATTTGACTGTAGTTGAGTGGGACTTGATGGGGATTATTGTTGGTTCGGGGATCTGGAAGGGAGCGGATGGAGATGCTGGGTATGATTGGACCAGTGGGGCTGGTGTGGTGACGCTGGGCCAAATGTTGTTGACTAATGAGGGTGTGGAGAAACTGGATCCATTGTAATTGATCGGTGCTGGAGGTAGATTAATTGGGGGTGGAGCAAAATTAGGCCAACTGTATTGGGTTGGTGTTGGGGGTGAATATACTGGTGGGGGTGTGGCAAAGTTGGGCCCATTGTAGGAGGTAGGACCTAACTCTGAAGGTGGGGTAAAATTGGGCACCATGCAATTCACGAGGGTTGGTGCTGGATATGATTGGTACTGCAGAGGTGGGGTAAAATTGGGTTGCACATGGTAAACAGGCGCGGGCATGGGAAAATATAACCTCAAATTTAGAGGTGCTGCTTGAGGTGTTGGGCTTGGGAAATAATTTGCTAAGTTCAAAGGCTCAACTACCCTGATGGTTTTGCCTCCTTGATTCCACTATCTTGGTATTTCATAGCTTTCCCCTATGCTGATATATTCTGAGGGGTCGACTTCTTCCCTTTCTTCCTCCAGCATGTTGATGGTAGCTCTTGGGCCCATTCCTCCCCGCGGTTGTGGTGGCAGCGGCGCCTAGTGGATGTTGGTATGCTAATTTTCCTAGGGGGTGCAGGGGGTATGAGTTTCCCGACCTCTATCAAATCTTCTATCGCATATTTCAAAGGAAAGCACCAATCAGTTGGATGTCCCAACTCTTGATGGAAATTACAATGTGCGTTGGGATCATAATTCTTTGAGATTAGATTCAATGGAGGTCGTGGTTGAAGCCGAGTAATTAATCCCTTTTCTATCAACAATGGTAAGAGGACATTTATGGATTATCCTAGGGGAGTGAATGCTCGGTTGTATCAGGCCCTTCTCTGCTCAGGGGTCATCTGTGCCCATGAATTATTGTGCGTGTTGGAGTTTC
This sequence comes from Chloranthus sessilifolius, assembly GCA_021018995.1. Classification (NCBI taxonomy): domain Eukaryota; kingdom Viridiplantae; phylum Streptophyta; class Magnoliopsida; order Chloranthales; family Chloranthaceae; genus Chloranthus; species Chloranthus sessilifolius. The sequence continues at coordinate 44,138,705 of CM037593.1, read as the reverse complement.
TTGTGTCGGGGCTTATGCTGGGGCTTATTGTGTTGCCCTAACTTGGAATGGTACTATGCTGGTACTGGGCTGGGTTTTTATTATTGTCTGAACATCTGTCCCGGTTCTTCTTTGCTTGGCAAATTTTTGTACCCCACTAGCCCCATTGGCCAGATTTTTGTTCAACCGTCCTTCTCTTAATGCGTGTTCGTAGCGGTTGGTATTCCTTACCAGGTTAGCGAAACTAGCTTGCTGCTGGTAGACTAAAAAATCAGAGATAACGGGTAGAGCGGTTTTCGAGATCATCTTGATTGGCTCCTCATCCAGGATACGGTTCTTTACCTAAGCTGCTAGGGCCCTCCATCTTCAAGGTACTCATTAAAGGCCTCATCGAATTTTTATTTTAACAGTGCCAGATCTGAGATGCGCAGTTTCTATGTCTATGTTATAGACAAATTGCTCTTGAAATAAATGGGTGAGGTCTTTTCATGTTTTTAACATAGATGGTTCAATGGACATGAACCACCTTAGAGCCGGACCCGTGAGGCTTTTCTGGAACACTTTGATGAGGAGTCGTTCATCTTCATTGTATTGGCACATGTCCCCATAGTAAGACTTGAGGTGGGCGATTAGGTTACCTGTGCCATCGTATTTATCAAAAGTGGGCACTTTAAATTTGTAGGGTAATGGCACCTCAGAAACTAGGCACAAATCAGAAAATTCTGTAGCATGTATTTCAGCCCCTCCCATCTTCATCAGTTGTTTATGGATTTTATCCATATGCTCCTTCAACAGTTTTGACTCCCTGGACTGTAGAATTGGGGCTGCTCCCCCACTAAGCTGCCTCGATCCATTTTGGGTGACCTATTGGTTGGCGAGTGTGGGTGGTGGGGGATTAAAATTGGTAAATGCCCCCATGTAAGCTCCACTATTTCGAACCTCATCTTCTTCATATTGAGAATTTGTATCTACGTAAGGTGGAGGAAGGGTGAAGTTATCTTGTTGATTCTGAGTGGGCTGGATGGGTGCCTGGTGAGTCCATTGTACATGAGGGAAGCTTTGGTGATGGATTTGTGGGGAAATGGGATGAGTAAATGGGGGACTTTAGAGGGATCGAGTGGGTGCCAGATGGGACCATTGTGCATTTTGGGAGTTCTGGGGAGTGAGTGGATGGGTAATTTGGGGACGATATATGTTTGAGTGGGTGTCGGGTGGGGCCATTGCATTTCGAAGAAATTTTGGGGATTGGGTTGAGGGGTAAGAGTATGTGAAAATTGGGGATTTTGGATGGTTGGAGATGGGTTTTCCTGTTGGGTTGGGTATGAAGGGTATGGATGGGTTAGGTTCATGCCAGGTTGGGGGGTTAGAACAAATGGATTTTCCATTTGAGGGGGAATGGGGGCTTATTGGGTGTAGGTAAATATGGGGAATTGGGGAATTTGTTGGTTGGAGAATGTGACCCTTCGGTATTGGGCCTTGATGGGTTTGTGGTTGGGTATCAAGCCTTGACGGGCTTGGGTTTGGGCCTTGATGGCCCCATGGTTGATGTTGGGTGTTTTGGGTGGTGTGAATTATGAGTGGTTGATTGAGATTTTGAGGGAATGGGGTGTGAAGGTTTTGGAGGGTTTGTGATGGATTGGGTATTTGGGATGGATAAGGAAGGTTTTGGGAAGCCTTCCAGGCTATATAAGCTTTAACCATGTCCTCTATCATGGACATTGGATTGGTTATGAGGTTGGATATAGGTGACCCTTTCAATACAGGGGGAGATGTATGGGGAAGAGTGGGCATGCCTTGGGTGAATGTGTGGAGAAAATTGGGCATTGGAGGGGATGTGGATGGGGGAGAAAAAATGGGCATGACCTGGGTAGATGGGTGAGGAAAATTGGGCATGGCCTGGGTAGATGGGGGGAAATGTGGTGGATTTGGATTGGATGTGGATGGGAAAAAATGGGGTGTATGTGGAGTGGAATGGGGGAAATTGGGCATGGCTTGGGTGGATGGAAAAGTGGGTGTGTGTTGGGTAAATGGAAAAGTGGGTGGATGTTGGGTGAATGTGGGGAATGGAATTGGATTTTGGATGGATGTGGGAAGAAAGTGGGATGGATTTGGATTTGAAGTGGAGGGAAAATGAGGCATGGTTTGGGTAAAGGTGGGGTAAAAATTGGGCATGACCCGGGGGGATGTGGAAAAATGGGGGGTATTTGGATTTGTTGTGGGAGAGTGGGGTGTATGTGGGGTTGATGTGGAAGGAAAAATCAGTGCACCGAAGGGTCTGGTGACGTTGAATCGGGATTTGGTGGAATTAGAGATGGGTATGTCCTCCATGTGGGAATGTGTTGGGGAACGTGGTGGGGATGAGTCGGGGTCGGCATAAGCCGGATAAACCTCCTATGACATGGTTTGGTGGCGGGTTGGGTATGGGTTTCTCGGGTGAGACCCGAACACTCTCCTCCTCCTTCCCCTACGAGATGATGGAGGGTAAGGCAATGCCGTGGTTACGGCACCACAAAGTCTCTATTTTAGATTTTTTTATTTTGTCTTGATTATTTTTTTATTCTTTGGGATTATTTTTAGATTTTGTATATGACAAAAAAAATTTCCTCTCTCTTGGATCAATATGGTGCTTTTTTCGAGGCCTTGGAACTCCCTTTTTAGGCAGTGTTCACATCCTTAATGCCTCCCACGGCAGGATTCTAATGCACCCTAGAAGAATCAAAGGAAGACCTTTGATCTGTGAAAGGGAATGGAAATCAATGTGACGATCCGTTCCCTCAGAAGAGTCAATAAGAGGGCAACCTCTCTTGATCGACGAGGGCGTTCTAGGTGTCGATGGTATGTAAAGTATTGAGGGTATTAAATTCGCTAAGCAAGGGGCTTGGGAATGGTGAAAAAGGCCTTAGATTCAGGCTGCTTGAGCTAGAATAGGCCAGCTTATATATTATATTGGCTAGGCTAAAATTCTGGAGATTTGGCCTAGTGTGTATATTATACACACAAGACAAAAAACTCTGAAATTTTGGCTTAGCGTGTATATTCTACATGCAAGGCTAAATTTGGGGATTTTTGACTTAGCGTGTATATTATCGACGCTAGGCTAAAAAGTATATATATATATATAACAGCATACCTGAGTTGGTCTATTTTTTTGGGTTTTCTGGAAGCAGTGCTTCCGGGGACTATTTTTTCTTATTATTTCTGGTCCCTCCTCATTGTACTTAGGGATACAAGACCGGTTCCGTTCAACTAACGCGCTCTCCCATGGGTTTTAAGGCTTAGTAACAGCTCAGTCACCCACCCGATATACCTACGACGAAAGTGCCTTATCAAATATTGGATGGGGTGGTTCCTTTCGAGATCACCACTAGGGTTGTTAGTTACTTTTTGCGACATAATCTCTCATGCGACAACTTGCTTTCTCAAACTAGATCAGCCTATTCACGTTTTAAACTTGCACGGTAGCGCATTAGGTTAGAAACTTATGCGGATTCTCGAATACAATTTATATAGCTATACGCAGCGACCATCCTAGGGGCAGCCCCACTTAAGGTCTGGGTCCGCACTGTGGATGGTGGTTGTGGGCCACCAACACGATGGCTTCTGTTGCACATCTGCATTTAATGGCACTGGATACTTATTCTTGATAGTGACCTTATTCAATGCTCTGTAGTCAATGCATAATCGGAGGCTACCGTCACGTTTCTTCTGAAATAGAACTGGGGCGCCAAATGGAGCTTTAGACGATCGAACAAACCCTGCCCCTAATAACTCATCTAACTGCCGACATAACTTGGCTAGTTTCGAAGGAGCCATTCTGTAGGGAGCTTTAGCCGGTGGCTTCGCACCTGGTTCCAATTCGATTCGGTGATCCACTGATCTCCTTGGTGGCAACACCTTAGGCAATTCTGGCGGCATGATATCTTGGAATGCTCTAAGTATTCCTGACACACATTCTGGCACAATCTCTGTCGGCCCTGTTGCTTTCTCTTCTATCAGTGTAGCAAGAAGCATAGGTTCCCCTCTCCTTAGTCCCTTCTTTAACTGAAGTGCCAAGATAAACCCATCACTCTCTACTTCTTTGTCTTTCTGAATGACGGGGATCATACAAGGGGTCTCTTCACCGAACATGCACACTGACTCAAGGTACGGCATGGGCACCGCTTTAGCCTGGTGTAGGAGTTCTAACCCAAGGAAAACCTTGAAATAATCCATCTGTACTACTTTAAAGCTTGTTGTTCCGATCCACGGCCCTATCTGCATAGGTACACCCTTTGCTATTCAATGAATGGGTAACCGAGTTCAGTTCATGGCCTTTATCTGGTGAGTCTGCTCGTTTAATCAAGCGACATGCTTCTTTGTCTGTGATGAAGTTATGCGTCGCCCCCGTGTCAACCATGGCATGAGTACTTTTTCCGTTGATGCACACCTCTATGTACATCAGCCCCTTGGGCGCAACGGTCTTTCCCTTCTCTACCTGTCCTTTAATGGCATTCAGCAACCTGAGTGCCCCCATTCTTGGTTCATCGACGGCAGGAGGTAGAGCACTGGCGGATCCCTATAGGGCATTCAAAGATTATTTTTGCGGGCAATCTTTCACTCGATGAGGCCCTCCGCATAGAAAGCAACCATACTTAGGAGCAAAATTAGCTGATTCGGCCGACTTGACACGAGACTTTTTTCCGTGTGACCTTTTTTCATGCGTGTCGTTCTTGCTTTTCTTGTTGGCTTTTGTCAAATTCTTCGAACTACTTTTGTTCTCGTGCGGCCTCTTCTTATTTTGATTCAATGGCCCGTAGTCTGTTAATCGTTCCACAGCAGCCTGCGCGACTGCTAGATCTGGTAATGCTCTTCTGTTCAATTTTGTTTGTGCCCAGGGCTTGAGGCCTTCAATGAAGTAGAATAATTTATCCTTCTTGGACATCTCCCTAATGTCCAACATCAAAGCAGAGAACTGTCTCACATATTCTCTCACTGTGCTCGTATGTTGCAGCTTTTGTAGTTTCTGTCGAGCAATAAAGTCGACATTTTCAAGCAAGAATTGAGCTTTTAATTCTTTCTTCAAATCCTCCCATGTATCCACCACACAGCGTCCATCCTGAATTTCTACGTAGCGTGTACACCACCACAGTTTAGCATCTCCCTCAAGATACATGATCACTGTGACCACTTTCATAGCTTCAGTGGCAGGTGGGACGACACAGAAGTACTGTTCAATGTCCCATAAGAAATTCTCCAATTCTTTGGCATCGTGATCTCCCCCATAGCACTGGGGCTCGGGTATCTTAACCTTTCATTGGGGAGTTTTTGGCTGCTGAGCAGTCCCAGAACCAATCGCCCTCATCAGGACGTTCATCTTTATGGTTAGATCATCTATCTGTAAATGAAGGGCTTCGATGGTGCCCCTCGTGTCCTCTGTGAGGATCTCCATGTTCTCCACTAACGTGGCATGGTTCACTTCCTGCTTATTTACAAGTGCCACCATAGATTCTATCTGTTCTGTTCGAGCTTCCAGATTATCCAACCTTTCCCTTGTACACCTTCGCATAGCACCACTGCTTATCCTAGTGTCGGCCATCTTTAGGCTCTGATACCAAATGTCACGGAGCTACTCCTTGCAACGTAATCTCTTGTGCGGCAACTAGGTTTCTTAAACTAGATCAGCCTATTCACATTTCAAACCTGCACGGTAGCGCATTAGGATAGAAACTTATGCGGATTCCCGAATGCAATTCATATAGCTATATGTAGCGACCATCCTAGGGGCAGCCCCACTTAGGGTTTGGGTTCGCACCGTGGATGGTGGTCGTGGACCACCAACACGATGGCTCCGGCGCACGACGCGACAGGAGCGACCCAACACCTATGCGAGGCCCGGATGCACGAACTCAAGCCCACAAGGCTATCGTACGCATTCCGTAGGGGATCACCTAGGCCAGCGACATGTCATGTGGCTGTTAGATCACTTCCCCATATATCTGGTTTAAACATCAATAGTAGCCAAATGGCGGGAGGACCTCAAACCCCTTGGTTTGACATATCACAACGCTCCTCACCGCTAACCCAGCTTGGCCATGTCGCGACCGCATCGCGTGCCCTTTTGGCACAGCGCCATGACTCTATCTGCCACCATGTCGTGTGCCCTCTTGGCCCACGATCGCAGCTCTTGGAGTACCTATGGCGAAGCCCTCATGGCTTGGTGACGCGCTAATGATGCCTTAGCTTCAATCCACTAGTGCCTGACTCACTAGTGGCCAAAGTGGTCCTGCGGCTGACTCGGATGGCCATGCCGCAAGCCCACGTCACATGTTACTCTACCGGGAACCGGGAACTGGGACTGGTATATCATAACCTATTTCCCCCCTTTTATAATCTACCCGTATACAAATGAATTAAGTCCTCTTGGTTCAATTTTAAGGGAGTTTACTTAAGTTCAAAAACGGGTGGTGAGAATCCCGTGCCGCCTCCACGTGTCGGCGTCCACTGTTGAAATAGGATGACGAGAAACGTAAGTGCTCAAGTAGGCCCGTCAAACTGCTAAGGCGTTTAAATGACAAAAATGAAGCCAAATAATTAAGTAGCCTACCAATCGGCTAAAGTGGAAAATAGTTCAAGTAGGCCCGCCAATCGGCTAAGGCGTGTAAATGACGAAAAAGTAGGGGTAAGTAAAAAAATACAGAATCATAGGGGTAAGTAAAGATGAAGGAATCATAGGGGTAAGTAAAAAAATAAAAAAGTTAGTAAAAGGAAAAAAAACACATGCAAAAGGGGGCCAACTTCAAGTAGAAGCTCTAAAAGTTATCCCCAGCAGAGTCGCCATCTGTGCAATCGTAGACTTTGCAAGTCCGTTGTGACGATGCGCACTCTCTAAAAATGATGGAGTCACCACCTGGAGCTTTTGGTGACCCGAGATACCTCAAAAATCAATACATAAGCACCGAAGTATAAAAATATGACTCCAATTTACCAGTCTTTGCCAAAGGCTCTTGGGTAGGTGTTAGGCACCCGATCAACCCGCTCGTAAGAGGTCTTTACTTATGTCTAAATGATAATAAAAGAAACAAAATGAATGGCATTCCTCATTGCTCGAAGGCACTATGATCCTATTTGAGCCCCCCTCTGCCCCCCTGCAATCACCGAAATTTCGGCAGCGTGACGACTCAAATTCTAGGATGGGAGGAAAGTAAATGAAGGTAGAGGAATAGAGGGGAGAGCCGGAGCTCGCACCATTGTGGACCTTCACGTGGATGTGCTTCCGGTGAGCTTTCAAGGGAAAATGGGTTGAGAAATGGGTTTGAACCTCTAGGGCCTGGTCGCTAGAGGGTAGGAGACGTAGGCTAAGGCTTTGATCTTGGCAAACTTAAGGGATTTATGATGGAAAAGGGGGCGTAAAAGATAAACTTTCAAGCCCTTAAGCAAGGGGGGGTGGGGGGGTTAAGTGCTAGAAAACGGAAAAGGAACACTAAAGTTTCCTCATTTTTTTTGGAAAATTTTCAAGCCCTTAAGCGAGTGGGGGGGGGTTGGCTCTCTATTTATAGAAAAGGAGAGGATTAGGGGAGGGTTTAAGTCCTAATGGGTTTAGTAATTAGGTAATGGGGATCTAAGGTTTTCTAGGATTTCTAGGGCTTAGATAGGTGGGATCTTGGGCTTAATGGTAGATGATAGGGTAGGGGTTTAGGCGGAAAAAGGGTTATCGTTTAGGCTAGTAAGGGTACTATGGTCCTAAAGAAACCCACCCCAAACTTTCGGGTGGTCAAAAAGTCAAATCCCAAAGATGAATCTCGGACATTTCCTCTAAAAAAATATTATTCCTAAGCCTTGCGTGTATATTATACACGCTAGGCTTAGGAATAGTGTCTCTGAGAAGTCGAGAGTCCGTTCTAGAGTTCAATTCTGAAGGAAGAAGCCAATTTTGCCTTGCAGTATAATATACACGCAAGGCCAATTTCAGTCAAAAATTGGCCTAGCGTATATAATATACACGCTAGTGTAAGTTCCTGCATTTCTTCCCAATTTTCAAACTGCCATAACTTTTTATTATAACTCGGATTGAGGTGATTTTTAGCTCGTTGGAAAGCTGAGAACATCCTCTTTCAGAGATATAAGACTAATTTCTAAAAGATGTGTATGTAAACTTTGACATTCCTCTTTCCATCCATTGCTCAGGAGGGTTTAAAATGGGTCTGGGAAAGGTTCTATGGGTTAGGGTTGATTCCTGAGGGTCTGGGAAAGGTTCCTAAGGGTTTGGGTTAAGTTCTAAGGGTTTGAGAAGTGATTTCGCAAGCTTGGGGGTATGCCTTTCTCAAAGTACATGTCGATCGAGCCTTGGGCCAAATTTGGGTGTCTACAAGTCCATACTCAATATTAACCATCAAGATCATATTAAAATACTCCAATTGGATAATATAAATCCCCTAATGACTATATTTTCAAAATAATATATATGTAAAGTGTACGTGCTTTCATTCTATACTTGAAATTTTCAATCATCTATTTGTTCGAATTTAAGAATTTTTTAAAACTTTTCAACAAAATTGTTGGTACAAGCATAGTGACAAATTTCATTTTCAGAAATTTTTCGGTGGGGGGTCGTTTTGGTACATTTCGGACTAATTTCAATATATTTCGGAAACATTTCGGGAAAGTTTCGGTGATTAAAAATATATAAATATATATATTTAAACAATTGTTCCAAGTGGATGTTGGCAAGGCGCAAATAGACAAAGTTCCAAGTGGATGTTGGCAAGATGTTCCAAGCACTACCGCTCAAGTATTGAACGATAGCAAGGGCTAGCTTTAGTCCCACATCATTAAAACCAGAAAAGTGGACACTCCAACCCCCTACATAAACAGCCGTTCACCTAAGTAACGTGCTTATAGAGCGAACTAAGCTCTCGCCCTTTAGGCCTTTACTACAAAATTACCAACATTAAAAATAAAAATAAAATAAAATAAGCTCAAAATTTATCAAATTTTCGCTGAAATTTCATAAATTTCGCCGAAAAAACAAAAATTATCAAAATTTCTAAAAGGCACCGAAATTTCTTTGAAATTTTTGTTCGACTCCCATTTCAGCTATTTTCGTGAAATTTCGCTGAATTTCGGCGAAATTTGTCACTATGAGTACAAGCTGACTATATTTTAATACCTCTATGAAATTCATCTAAGAAAAGATAAATCGTAATAATCTAAATCTACACATTTAAGAAGACAAAATTACATAAAATTTTTAATTATAATTATCATAATTTGATTGTATTGTAATCATTTCATATACTGAAATCTATGATATATTTTCTACGTCTGGGGAAGGATGATAAGTATTAAAGGTTGTAGACACCCAAATTTGGCCTAAGGCCCGATCGACACATACTTCGAGAAGGGTGCACCCTTGAGCTTTCGAAAGTATTTTCTAAACTCTTAGGAATCATCTCAAAACCTTTAGAACCCCTCTCGAACCCTTAGGAATCAACCCTAACCTTCCCAAACCCCTTAGAACCCTTTCTCGGACCGGTTTCGAACCCTCTTGAGCAGTGGTTGGAAAGAGGAGTGCCAAAGTTTATACAAACCTCTTCTAGAGCTGATTTTATACCATTGGAAATAGGACTTCCCCATCTTTCCAACAAGCCAAGAATCACCTCATTCCAATATATAGATCAAATGTCACGACAATTTGAAAATCGGGAAAAAATTTAAGTATTTTGCTTGGCGTGTGTAATACACACGCCATGCCATGCCATTTATGGAGAAATCTTGCCTGGCGTGTATATTACACACACCAGGCCATTTTTATCCCCGAAATGGCTTGGCGTGTATATTATGCATGCTATACACAGATGGGTCCCCCTAACGGGCTCTGGATTTCTCTAGCACTGTAGCTATGCTTGGCGTGCAATACATACGCCAAGCTTAGCTACAGTAACTCTTGGTTTTGCCCGAATTTCATTTTTAGGGTTCAACTTGTTGACCATCCTAATGATTAGAGTGGGTTTCATTAGGACTGTGGTACCCTCATTTATCCTATTTACAACCCTCTAGTCATTTGAAACCTCACCCTATCATCTACCATTGAACCCAATTCACATCTTCCTAAGCCCTTAGAATCCTAGGAATCCTTAGATGTTAGGATTACCTAATTGCTAATCACATTAGCATTTAAGTACTCCTTAACTATCCCCCTTATCTATAAATAGACAGGCACCCCTCCCTTTATAAAGGCTTGAAAAAATTTCCTAAAGAGAGAAAAGAATAAGTGACCCCCCATCTCCCATTTTAGCACTAAACCCATAAAATTCTAGAACTTAGTTCATCTCTTTCAATCCCATTTTCCATCATCAATCTCCCGGTTTTGGTAGGAACTAGGCCGTAGTCCTCTTCTCCTACCCTCTAGCTTCCTAGTCTTAGAGTTTAGAACCCATCCAACAACCCGTTTGCTATCGAAAGCTCACCGACATCGCTCTCGTGCGAAGGAGTACAGCGGTGCAACAAGGGCCCGAGAGCTCCGACTCTCCCCTCTATTCCTCTACCTTCTTTGTTTTTCTTCTATCCTAGAATTGAGCCGTTACGCTGACCAAATTTCGGCAAGCGGGATGGGCTCAATAGTATTGGTGTCTCTTTGGGCAAGGGAAAGTGTCGCTCATTTTTTATTATATATATATATATAAATATGTTATATTATATCCCAAAAATTTGAGCGTTAAGCAGTGACCTCGGGATCTGTGCCCAACTGGTCGTAGGTTTGACCAAGTGATGGTCAAACAGTGGACTCATGAAGGGATAAACTAATGTGATGTCAATTTGACCTAAGTATAGTGCATGGTGTGAGTTTAAGGCCACATACACCTATCTCTTGTGTATGTGCTTAACACCGAGACTAGAGAGAGGATATAAGGGTTTTAATAAACCTAGGTTGCTTTTATTTGGTTGGTGAAAGAGAGTTAAGGAGAGAGAGAGAGGGAGAAACCAAGATGAGTTATTGAGCTAAGAGTTAATGCAAATCAAGAGGGGACCAAACATTGATTGCCGGATTCAATGCGTGAAAGACCGTTGAACTAAGGGCTGGAACCCTAGCCATCAAACCCAACAAATCAATCCTTTAAGGGATTTATTGAGGTGAGTTTTGTTAGATTTTAATACCTAAAGATTTAATGAATTTAATTCAGTCAAGTATAGTTAAAATGATAGATTAAAGACCTAGAAAAGAAAGAAAATTGATAAGGAAAAGATTTGGAAGAACAGCCCGACAAGGGGCTGAGTCTGGCCAAATCGATTAATCGATTTTGGTCTAAAAGTTGAAAAAGCAAAGAACCCAATTTCAATTAATCGATCTGGAAATCGATTAATCGATTTTGAAATTTTATTAATCGATTTGGAAATCGACTGGGTACCTCCGGTGGCTGGAGAAATAAGACTTGGGGAAATCGACTAATCGATTTGGGAAATTGATTAATCAATTTTGGATTTCAATTAATCAATTTGGGATCAACTACTCGATTTGAGAATCGATTTAACCATTCAGGAGAATTTGATTAATCGATTTGGGATCGATTAATCAATTTTTAATTTTGATTAATCGATTTGGGAATTGATTAATCGATTTAGGGTTCGATTAATCGATCTTGGGAGTCGATTAATCGATTTTGGCAGTTTCACTTGACTTCTTAATTGGACCTTAGGGTTCATGGAGGGTCTAGGACCTTCTCTATTGCATCCTTAGTGATATGTTGCATGTGTTATGATGTACCATAGGTGGTATGTGTGAGAGCAAGTATAAGGAGTCGTGTGAGACCTTGATGCTCAGACCTTCGGAGACCTGAGGTAGGGAACACCTTGAACATGTACTTTAATAGCAAGAGCATGTATGTAGTGATATACAAATCCAATTGAAAATGTTTTAACTGTGTAAATCTTTGTAAAAAGGGTGTGTGTGTGACACCAAGAAAGTAAATGAGAATGAGACATCCCCAAGGGATGAGAAAGTGATAAGGGCATCAGTGTGATGCGAGTAATTTAGACATCCTAGGGATGTAAGTAAGATTGGATAACTACTGATGAGGCCTAATTGATATAAAGTAGCACTTTTACATGATGAATAACTATATGTAAAGCACATGATATTTTTGTTATTTAAGGTTTAAATAGAATACCCCACCGACGTGGCGGGATACCCACGACTGATTCGACAGGATATCCATGACCGGTACGTCGGCCAATCCGTATACTGGTACGGAGGTTTATCTATACACAATAAGCCCATCCCAAGGATGTTGAGATGAGATTTAACCCCGCCGCCTATTGAGAAAGGGGCTTGGGTAGTATTCCCAGGGGATACATATAATAACTGTCTATTTAGACGATGATAGAGGGTATTCCATCGGAGCTCGATGCTATATTGCTCGGGGACTACTTAAATTGAAGATTTAAGTTTTGCTTTAGGCCTAATCAGTGTAATTCATGAACAGTTGAGAATAAATGAAACATATAAACTACAAGTAAACTTCAAGGCATAATCATCATCTTTTAAACTGTTTTCCCAGCAAGTGCATAGATACATCATGCTTAGAATATCGTGGTATATATGTGAGACTTTAGCTTATATGTTCATTGTGTTGTTCCCTATTGAGCTAGGATGTAGCTCACCCTTTAGACTATATGTCGCAGGTCCAGTGTTAGCAGCGGCTGAGGCTTCAGGAGACGTGGATCCAGGTGATTCGGATTACGTGCTCGGGGAAGAGTTAGAGCCCCCTCCTGAGGACTTCTTCTAGGAGACTATGTTGAGCACTTTGATAGAGTGAGTTTTGAGAGCTTGTTGTGCGGCTTGGTATGTCAAACCTTATTTTTAGGAAATGTAATTAAATTAATATCATTCTTTTGGCAAACCATCTGGGGTGATCTGTTTATCACCGATGGTTCGGACCGGTTCTCTATTCATGCAGTGGCATGAAAGTAGAACTGTCTTTTAGGTTATACTTAGAGTAGTATGTTATTTCCCGCATTGCTTAGTCATTTGTTATCTCGTTTTGTTATTGCTTGCAGTACTAATGTTCCGTACATAGTCATGGGGCATGGTCTAGAGGATCGTGCTGATGACACGGGTGTTGGGGTGCCAAAATCCGGGCTGTCACAGTTGGTATCAAAGCATTTTCTTTTAGAAATTCTGACGATCGTTACTTTTGTCAGAACATAGGGACTTCTGCTAATGAAGCCTTATTTTCACACCGTTATGTCTTCTAGAGGAAGGGGCCGACCCAGGGGCGGCCATAGTAGAAGTTTGCTTAGTCGAGATGATTTTATCTCGGATACCAATAGAGTGCCTATTAGAGATAGAGGGGCTTCAAGCAGTGGTGGCCAAGGGAGCAAAGATCAGGCAGAGACTCAGGATCGCGATCATCAGGATCGAGATCAAAGAGAATAGGAGAGAGTCAGAGAAAGAAATGAAGATAGAGAGGAGCGTCAGAGGATGATGCACACTATGGAAACCATGGTGGCTGCCATGGCCCAATAGGCAGCATCCTTGGCAGCTCATACTACCCATGAGCAGCATCAGCCACCGACACCTCCAATGGCTCTGACACCGCCAGTGTCTTCTGCATTTACTGAGTTTAGGAGGATGAGACCTCCTACCTTTTCGGGGCAGGCAGAGCCCATGGCAGCTGAGAACTAGCTGAGTGAGATGGAGAAGGTGTTTAGTGTGCTCACATGTACAGAGGACGAGAGCGTCTGTTGCGCAGCCTACTGCTGGACGGAGAGGCTAGGCCTTGGTGGAAGTCTTTTTCACGGAATAGGGCTCAAGAGACTCTGGATTTGCCCTGGACGTGGGAGGAGTTCGTTGAAGAGTTCAATAAACAGTACTTCCCGGAGGTAGTGAAGAACCAAATGGAGATTAAATTTTTGCAGCTTGTTCAAGGGAAGATGACTGTTAGAGAGTATGGAGTGGAGTTCATGCAACTCACTCGCTTTGCGCCTGACTACGTCAACACGGAGATGATGAGAGCAAAGAGGTTTCAGCAAGGGTTGAGACCAGACGTGAGGGGAGGAGTAGCTCCATTCCAGATGAGGACCTATGGAGAGGTCATGAGCAAGGCCTTGGTGGTAGAGAAAGAAAATAATAACAAATACCACTAGAGGGAACAACAAGGAAGGTGGAATGTGGACCAGAGCAGAATGGGAAACTACGAGCCGGTGAACAAAAAGCTACGATTCGTAGCAAGCAATCAGAGACCACCGTTCCAAGGAGGTTATGGGAGACCGGAGCAGCAGACCAACCAATAGAGATTTCCATTACTTGCGTCGGGGAGGCCAATAAGATATGAGAGCCCTGCTATTATTACTAGAGCTACAGTTACATAGGGTTTTCGCGAGCAGCTTCTTCCACACCTCGTGAGACTTGTGCCAAGTTTGGCAAGCCTCACAAGACAATAGACTGTAGGATGGGTACTCGGGGTTGTTTTTTATGTGGCAAGGTGGGCCACCTGATTAAAGATTGCCCCGAGGTGAATAAAGGGAAGACGGCTTCAGTTTCCATGTCACGACCGATTACAAGCAAGGAAGCCGATCGTCCAAGGGAGAGCCTATGCGGTCACAACTCAGGAAGCCAAAAATACAAACAACGTGATCCAAGGTGAGATTCCTTTTAAATAAAGAATTTAAATTCTTGAAAATTTAGATAGAGAAGGTGCATCCATATAGAAAATAGAAAAGAACCTGCATGTAATAAATTTTGTATGATAGCGTACATTATATATATATATATGTGTGTGTGTATGTATGACCAAGTATGTTACAAATCTATGAGAAAGGAAGCGATGTGACATATGAAGCTCGAGTGTTGATAGACCCGGGTCTACCTAATCATTTGTTACCCCTCGCTTCACAAAGAAGATGAAAGTCAACCCAGAAGAGTTAGACTTTGTGTTAATCGTGACTATTCCTACTGGGAAATCGGTTTATACCGATAAGGGTTGCAACTCCGTGATCGTGAGAATCATGGATGGAGACGTCTTTGAACTACCAGTGAACCTAATTTTATTAGACATGCAAGGATTCAATGTAATCCTTGGTATGGATTGGTTATCAACACACTGCGTGATGGTAGATTGCAAGAACAAGGTTGTCATCTTCAGACCCAATACGAGGAGATCATTCTGATTTTGAGGAGTGAGAACGAAGTATATGCCACTTATCTTTGCAGTCAGGATAGAGCGTTTGATCAGAAAAGGATGCATTGGATACTTGGCATTCTTGAAGGATGATAAGGAGGAGAAGAATGTTATTTTTGAGATAGCAGTTGTGCGAGACTTCGCTGATGTATTTCCGGAGGAGTTACCTGGATTACCTCCAGAAAGGGAAGTGGAATTTGCCAGTGAATTAGCACCAGGAACGGAGCCTATTTCAAAAGCACCATACAGGATGGCTCCCACTGAGTTGAAAGAGTTGAAAGAGCAGTTACAAGAGCTAATGGACAAGGGGTTTGTGAGACCGAGCGTGTCCCCATGGGGAGCACCGGTCTTGTTTGTAAAGAAGAAGGATGGGCCAATGTGGCTATCCATTGACTATCGGCAGTTGAACAAACTCACTATTAAGAATCAATACCCTTTGCCTAGGATAGATGACTTATTCGATCAGTTGCAAGGTGCAAGGTATTTTTCTAAGATCGATCAGAGATCCGGATACCATCAGTTGAGAGTCAAGGTAGAGGATGTTCAGAAGACTGCGTTCAGGACTCGGTACAGACACTATGAATTATTGGTGATGCCGTTTGGGTTGACGAACGCATCGGCGTCGTTTATGGATTTGATGAATTGGGTGTTTAAACCACGCCTAGACTCTTTTGTTGTAGTGTTTGTTAAGGACATCCTAATCTATTCAAAATTAGAGGAAGAGCATGAGAAGCACTTGAGAATAGCCCTACAGACTCTACGTTAACACCAACTGTACGCCAAGCTCAGCAAGTGCGAGTTTTTGTTAGAGGAAGTTAGCTTTTTAGGACATGTTGTCTCAAAAGAGGGTGTCACAGTAGATTCAGCAAAAATAGAAGTAGTGGTCAATTGGGAGCAACCAAAGACCATGACCGGCATCCATAGTTTCCTTGGATTAGCGGGTTACTATCGATGTTTTGTTGAGGGGTTTTCAAAGATATCAGGACCACTCACGCGACTTACACGGAAAGACACAAGGTTCGAATGGAGTGAGGCATGTGAGAAGAGTTTTCAAGAACATAAGAAGAGACTCACTTTAGCTCCAGTATTAGTGATTCCTTCAGGCGGTGGAGGGTTCGCAGTATACAGCGATGCTTCGTATAGTGGTTTGGGCTGCGTACTTAATCAACACCGAAAGGTGATAGCATACGGATCGAGACAGTTGAAAGAGCATGAGAAGAATTATCCGACACATGACCTGGAATTAGCAGCGGTCATTTTTACACTGAAGATTTGGAGACAATACTTGTACGGTGAGACTTTTGAGATTTTCACCGATCATAAAAGCCTCAGATATCTGTTTACACAGAAAGATCTAAACATGAGGCAGCGCAAGTGGATGGAGTTCCTCAAGGACTATGACTGTTCCATATAGTATCATCCAGGCAAGGCTAATGTAGTAGCAGATACCTTGAGTCGGAAGGGTTCAGCTCAATTGGCTAGTTTGATTTTGGGTATGCACCGATGGAAGTTGTTTGAAGATCTGGCACTGTATGATGCGAATATTGAGTCGCAAGCCACAGGAGCCTTTTTGGCAAATATTTTAGTGAGACCAGTGATATTTGAGCATATCCACGAACTATAGATGAAAGACTCGGCGCTAACCAAGATTCGTCAAGATGTAACTGAGTTCTCGGTCAAGGAGGATGGTTCCTTATTGTTCAAGGGCCGTCTTTGCATTCCGGACAATGCCGATCTGCGGTGAACTATCCTTGATGAGGCTCACAAGTCAAGCTATGCTATCCACTCGGGTAGCACAAAGATGTATCAAGATTTGAAAAATAATTACTTGTGGAGAGGTTTAAAATAAGACGTGGTAGAGTACGTGTCGCGGTGTTTGACGTGCCAGCAAGTCAAGATTGATCATAGACACCCTATGGGATTATTGCAGCCTCTGCCTATACTGGAATGGAAGTGGGAATCGATATCAATGGACTTCATCGTTGGGCTACTGCATACTGCAAAGAGGTACAATGCCATTTGGGTAGTGGTCGATCGATTGACCAAGTCAGCGCACTTCTTGCCTTACAACAAGATGTACACGGCGGGAAGACATGCAGAGCTATATATGGAAGAGATCATCCGTTTGCATGAGATTCCGAGTAGCATTGTTTCTGACCGTGACCCATTATATACATCAAAGTTTTGAAAGAAATTTCAAGAAGGAATGGGAATGCGATTGGATTTCAGTTCAGCATTCCATCCGCAAACTAATGGACAAACAGAGCGAGTGAACCAAGTCATAGAAGATATGCTTAGGGTGTGTATGTTAGAATTGCAAGGATCATGGGATCAGCACCTATCGTTGATTGAGTTTGCATATAACAACAGTTTTCAGACGAGCATCGGCATGGCGCAATATGAAGCTCTTTATGGACAACGATGTAGATCGCCTATCAATTGGGAAGAGACCGGTGAGAAATTTGTTTTGGGACCAGAAGTGCTTGAAGATAATGCCACCAATGTTCGTATGATAAGGGCAAAACTCAAAGCGGCTCAAAGTAGACAGAAAAGCTACGCCGATATCAAGCGGACGAGTGTAGACTTTAAGATGGGTGAACATGCGTTCGTGAAAGTGTCACCTATGAAGGGCGTGATGAGGTTTGGAAAGAGAGGGAAGTTAAGTCCCTGCTATCTTGGACCATTCGAGGTTCTGGGTTGAGTAGGGGAAGTTGCTTACCGCATTGGATGGCCACTGTTATTTGATCTAATACACAATGTGTTCCACGTATCTATGCTCAGGAAGTATCTTAATGGCCCTGATCACATGTTGAGCGGCCAATCATTTGAGATGCACCAGGATATGAGCATGATCGAAGAATCGACAGAGATTTTGGATCGAAAGGAACAAGTGTTATAGACAAAAGTGATTCCATTAGTGCTTGCTCGATGGAAGAATCATTCGGCCGAAGAAGCTATGTGGGAACAAGAGGCCGATGTGAAAGAACAGTATCCAGACTTATTTGCGACAGCTTGAGAGTCAAAATTGTATCACCGCAAGCATGTTTGCGGATTTAAACCATATGTTGTAATCCAATATGGACCTTTGATCAATATATTTAGTAGAGAGAAATTCGATCCACACCGTGTTCCTCATTACAGTGTTGAATGCGTAGTTAAGATCCATTGTTGCCACCTAATGACTGTGAAGACATGTTTCACAAAACCAGTGATCAACTGGTCATGTATTACCAAGAAAACAAAAGAGACATAAAAATAAGAAAATTATGAACTTTTGATGAAAACCGATTAATCAATTTGGAAATTCGATTAATCGATTTTTGGTCGATTGGTCGACTGGCATACGCCAGTTAGTAAAGATTAAGTGGAGGTTCAAAAATTTTCTTAAGTGTGATTTCAATTAATCGATTTGGGGATTAATCGATTTTGGATTTCGATTAATCGAGATCGGGATTCGATTAATCGACTAAAACATGTCAGTGACTTGAGAATCTTAGAAAAATTTAAGGACTTTGCGATTTCGATTAATCGAAGTGAAATTCGATTAATCGATTTTGGGAAGTCGATTAATCGATTTGGTAAATTGATTAATCGACTGGCACACGCCAGTGAGCTGGAAAAGTTAGAAATTTTAAGTGACCACGATTTCGATTAATCAAAATGGATTCGATTAATCAATTTTGAGTTTCGATTAATCGATTTTGGAAATCGATTAATCAATTTCACATGGCTGAACTAAGTTTTTGAAAATTGATTAATTGATTTTAGAAATTGATTAATCAAATCGAGCCTATATATATAAAATGAAGGGGGTTTCTCCCCATTCAAAAATTTTGGGGTTTTGTTTCTTGTGCACCACTTCGTCTTCCTCCTCGAGCTATCATACCAGCTAGGTTTTTGGGGGATTTTACATCGATTTTGCCTCGCAAGCATCGCATACTTGGATCAAAACCTAAGGTAAAACCTAGATTTCGAGTTTTCATTTTAATTTGACCTATAAAACCCTACTTTTGGGCATTTTGAGTCGAAATGCCGCCTCGAACTCACTTAACCTCGAAGAAAGCGACTTCGAAGCTTTCGATGCGATGTAAGAATTCTGCATCGCCACCGCCTACACCATCACCCGTAAGAACCCCATCCCTGTCGTCATCGGATACCACATCCGGTTCGACGAACGCGTCTTTGCGCAAGTCTTCACCGACACTACCACCACCCGTAAACGTGCCCCAACCAAATGAATGGTGTGCGGCAAAGAGCTTTGAAATCGAATACATCATTGATGAGGAGTTGTTTACCAACCCCGACGTCGAGGGTGAGACCAAATGGGCTAGGAACTATTTGGTGAAGGCGGGCCTCGGCAACCTGTTAAAGCCGCTCCACGGGTGTTATTACCCTAGGCTGGTACGCCTATTTTACCAAGGCTTGGAGGAAGGCCTGACTGATGACATAGTTACGACCAAGATCGAGGGTCGTGACTACACCTTCACCCGTCGCCACGTTCACGAAGCCCTCAAGTGTTATTTGGACTTTGTGCCTCAGACCACCCTCTTTCCACCATTTGCGGAAGAGGTGAGATTTGAGGAGATCATGACCAAGATGACCAATGGGAAGAAGGGGTCCAGATCATCCATTCGAAGGGTCGAATTGCCCCATTACATGTGGATGCTTGATTCTATAATCAAGTGCAATCTCTACCAGATGCGTCATGATACCGAGAGCTCCGACTCTCCCCTCTATTCCTCTAACTTCTTTATTTTTCTTCTATCCTCGAATTGAGCCGTTACACTGACCAAATTTCGGCAAGCGGGATGGGCTCAATAGGATTGGTGTGTCTTTGGGCAAGGGAAAGTACCGCTCATTTTTTATTTATATATATATATATATATTATGTAATATCCTAAAAATTTGAGCGTTAAGCAGTGACCTTGGGATCCGTGTTAGACTGGTCGTAGGTTTGACGAAGTGATGGTCAAACAGTGGACTCATGAAGGGATAAACTAATGTGATGCCAATTTGACCTAAGTGTAGTGCATGGTGTGAGTTTAAGGCCACATACACCTATCTCTGGTGTATGTGCTTAACACCGAGACTAGAGAGAGGATATAAGGGTTTTAATAAACCTAGGTTGCTTTTATTTGGTTGGTGAAAGAGAGTTAAGAAGAGAGAGAGAGGGAGAAACCAAGATGAGTTATTGAGCTAAGAGTTAATGCAAATTAAGAGGGGACCAAGCATTGATTGCCGGATTCAACGCGTGAAAGACCGTTGAACTAAGGGCTGAAACCCTAGCCATCAGACCCAATGAATCAATCCTTTAAGGGATTTATTGAGGTGAGTTTTGTTAGATTTCAATACCTAAAGATTTGATGAATTTAATTCAGTCAAGTATAGTTAAAATGATAGATTAAAGACCTAAAAAAGAAAGAAAATTGACAAGGAAAAGATTTGGAAGAACAGCCCGAGAAGGGGCTGAGTCTGGCCAAATCAATTAATTGATTTTGAAAATCGATTAATCGATTTTGGTCTAGAAGTTGAAAAAGCAAGGACGCCCGATTTCGATTAATCGATCTGGAAATCGATTAATCAGTTTTGAAATTCGATTAATCGATTTGGAAATCGACTAATCGACTAGGTACCTCCAGTGGCTGGAGAAATAAGACTTGGGGAAATCGACTAATCGATTTGGGAAATCGATTAATTGATTTCAGATTTCGATTAATCGATTTGGGATCGACTAATCAATTTCAGATTTTCGACTACTCGATTTGAGAATCGATTTAACCATTCAGGGGAATTTGATTAATCGATTTGGGATCGATTAATCGATTTTTGATTTCGATTAATCGATTTTGGAAATCAATTTAGGGTTCGATTAATCGATTTTTGCAGTTTCACTTGACTTCTTAATTGGACCTTAGGGTTCATGGAAGGTCTAGGACCTTCTCTATTGCATCTTTAGTGATATGTTGCATGTGTTATGATGTACCATAGGTAGTACGTGTGAGAGCAAGCATAAGGAGCCGTGTGGGACCTTAATGCTTTGACCTTCGGAGACTTGAGGTTGGGAACACCTTGAACATGTACTTTAATAGCAAGAGCATGTATCTAGTGATATATAAATCAAATTGAAAATGTTTTAATTGTGTAAATCTTTATAAAAAGGGTGTGTGTGTGTGACACCAAGAAAGTAAATGAGAATGAGACATCCCCAGGGGATGAGAAAGTGATAAGGGCATCAGTGTGATGCGAGTAATTTAGACATCTCAGGGATGTAAGTAAGATTGGATAACTACTGATGAGGCCTAATTGATATAAAGTAGGGCTTTTACACGGTGAATAACTATATATAATGCACATGATATTTTTGTTATTTAAGGTTTGAATAGAATACCCCACCAACGTGGCGGGATACCCATGACTGACTCGGCAGAATATCCGTGACCGGTACAGCGGCCAATCCATACATCGGTACGGAGGTTTTTTCATACACAATAAGCACATCCCAGGGATGTTGAGATGAGATTTAACCCCGTCGCCTATTGAGAAAGGGGCTTGGGTAGTATTCCCAGGGGATACATATAATAACTGTTTATTTAGACGATAATGGAGGGTATTCCATCGAGGCTCGATGCTATATTGCTCGGGGACTACTTAAGTTGAAGATTTAAGTTTTGCTTTAGGCCTAATCAGTGTAATTCATGAACAGTTGAGAATAAATGAAACATGTAAACCACAAGTAAACTTCAAGGCATAATCATCATCTTTTAAATTATTTTTCCAACAAGTGCATAGATACATCATGCTTAGAATATTATGGAATATATGGGAGATTTTAACTTATATGTTCATTGTGTTATTCCCTATTGAGCTAGGATGTAGCTCACCCTTTAGACTATACGTCGCAAGTCCAGTGTTAGCAGCGGCCGAGGCTTCGGGAGACGTGGATCCGGGTGATTCGGATTACGTGCCCGGGGAAGAGTTAGAGCCCCCTCCTGAGGACTTCTTCTAGGAGACTCTGCTGAGCACTTTGATAGATTGAGTTTTGACAGCTTGTTGTGCGGCTTGGTATGTCAAGCCTTATTTTAGGGAAATGTAATTAAATTAATATCATTCTTTTGGCGAACCATCTGGGGTGATCTGTTTATCACTGATGGTTCGGACCGGTTCTTTATTAATGCAGTGGCATGAAAGTAGAACTGTCTTTTGGGTTATACTTAGAGTAGTCTGTTATTTCCCACATTGCTTAGTCATTTGTTATCTCGTTTTGTTATTACTTGCCGTACCAATGTTTCGTACATAGTCATGGGGCACGGTCTAGAGGATAGTGCTGATGACACGAGTTTCGGGGTGCTAAAATCCAGGCTGTCATATATTATATAACATCCAAATAGCCATAGTAGAGACTGCTTATGAGCGGGTTAGTCGGGTGCCTAACACCTTCCCGATCGATATCTGAAGCCCCTACCCAAGAGCCTTTGGCGTAGACTGGAATTAGAGTCATATTTGGCACTTCAGTGCATTTAATATTGATTTTAGGTTTCCCAGGACACCAAAAGCTCCAAGTGACGACTCTATATTTTTCACGAGAGCACATCGTCATGACGGGTTTGATAAAAATCCACGGTTGCACAGATGGCGACTCTGCTGGGAAGACTTTAGAGCTTCTACTTGAAGTTGGTCCTTCATTTTTTACATGTGTCTTTCTTGTTTTTACTGATTTTTATTATTTCTCTTTCGTTTTTGTACTCACCCCTACAATTCCGTCATTTTTTACTTACCCCTATTTTTTCGTCATTTACACGCCTTAGCCGATTGGCCGGCCAACTTGAGCATTGTATTTATTTTCATTTATTTTTTGTCATTTACATGCCTTAGCCGATTGGCGGGCTTACTTGTTCATTTAAATTATGTCATTTGCATGCCTTAGCCGATTGGTCGGCTTACTTGCGCATTTAAATTCCATCGTTTACACGCCTTAGCCGATTGGCGGGCTTGCTTGTGCATTGTTTTACGTTTAATCATATCCCATCAGTGGACACCGACCCATAGAGATGACACGGGACAATCACCCCCAGTTTTTTAACATTAAGCAAACTCCCTTAAAATTGAATTAAAATTGAACCAAGCGGGAGACTTAATTGAATTTTTGTAGGGGTAGATTGCACAAGGGTTGGAAATTTTAGGCAAAGATATAAACATCCCGATTCTTATTACGGCAGTAGCCCTTAGTGGTGATGATCTCGAAAAGAACCACCCCATCCAATATCTGAGAAGGCGCTTGCGCTGGAGGTATATCGGGTGGGTGATTGAGCCGGTTACAAAGCTTAAAACCCTGGGGGAGTACGTTTAGTTGCCCTGAATCAACCTTGTATCCCTAGGATCAGAGAGGAGAGACCCGTTATAATAAGAAAGTCAGTCCTCAGAAGCATTGCTTCCAAAAAACCAAAAAAAGAGACCAATTTCGGGTTGTTGTTCTGCTGTCAACATAAATATATACCTTATTTTTGCCTAAAGCATGTACAATACATGCCAAGCCACTTTTTTCCAGAACTGTTCTGGCATGTATATTACACACGCCAAGCTTCTTTTTCCCAAAACTACTCTGACGTGTATAATATACACGCCAAGCCAAAATCTCCAGATTTTGCCCTGACGCATATAATGCAAACGCCAAGCCTATTATGGGCTACGCAGCCCGAATCTGAGCCCTTTCTCACTTCCCCGAGTCCCCCGCTTAGCAGTTTAGCATCTTCGATAAATCCTATACTCTTCGACACCCAATACGCCCTCGCTGGTCAAAAGATGTCAACCTCTTATTGACTTTCTTTGAGGGATCGGGTTGTCGCATAGATTCCCGTGCCTTCACATAGATCAAGGGGTTTTCTCTTTGATTCTTACAAAGTGTATCGAGATCTTGCCGCAGGAAATATTTGGGGTGTAAACGCCACACGAAATGGGAACTCCAAAGGCCCTAGAACTCATCCTATAAAGGTTCATTTGCTTTATCGAAAAACCAAAAAAATCAAAAATTAAAAAAAATTAAAATCTAAAAAGACTTGTGGTGCCAGCACAATGGCATCGCCTTACTCTCCATCGTCCCGAAGGGGGAGGAGAAAACTTTTCAGGCTCTACCCGAGGCAACATACCCAATCCATCCATCATGCCCAATTTTCCCCCATTCACATCCAATATACCCCATTTTCCCTCCACTTCCACCATACCCAATTTTCCTCATCCATCTGCACAACATACATCCCATTTTTCTCCAATACCAATCCAAAATACCCCCCAGGTTTTAAACCAACATACTTCCCATTTTTCCTCCACATCCAATTCAAATCCATCACACTTCCCCTCATCTACTCAAATCTTGCCAAATTTTCCTTCCACATCCGATCCAAATAACCCTAATTTTCTCCCATCCACCACCTCTCAAAATTCACCCCAATTTTCTCCCTCCTTTACCCAGGTCATGCCCAACTTTCTCCAACCATGCCCAATTTGCCATTTTTCCAACACACACTATTTCCCCCGCACCTCCACCCAAACTATGTCCCAATTTTCTCCATCCATGCCAACCATGCTCACATCCAATGCAAACCTACCACATTCCCTCCCATCTACCCAAGTCATGCCCGATTTTACCCAGGCCATGCCGAATTTTTCCCTCACATCCATCAAATCCATGTCCCATGCTCCCCCCTTATCGGATGGACCATCTACATCCACCCCCACACCCGATCCCATGATCATGACAGATGAAATGGTCAAGGCCTATACAATTTGGAAGGCTTCTCAAAGCCTCCCCATCCATCCCACACATCTCCAAACCCATCCCATACACTTCAAAACCTCCATGTCTCATTCCCTCAAAATGTCGACCCTAATCAAACCCCCATTGTTCATACCACCCAAGGCACCCATCAACCATGGGTCCATTTGAGTGGGCCTCAAGGCCCAACACCCTATACCCTAGCCCACCAAGGCCCAATGGCCCATACCCACCAATGCCCAATTTCCCAAACCCAATAAGGCCCAATGGCCCAGACCCACCAAGGCTCAATGGCCCAGACCCACCAAAGCCCAATAGCCCAAGCCCATCTAAGCTCCATGCCCTACCCCCAAGCACATCAAGGCCCACATTTGCAAACCCTCCATCACTCCCCCAATATCCCACATTCACTTACATCCAACAAGTCCCCATTCCTCCTCAAATTACAAACCCATTATTCCCAATTCCTCAAACGGACATGAGCCCCGTCCATCCATGTCCATCATACCCATCTCAACACGGGAACCTATCTCCAACAATCCAAAATCCCTAATTTTCATAACCTATTACCCATTCACTCATTCTCCAAAATTCCCAAAATGCATAATGGACCCATCCGACACCCACTCAATCCACCCAAAACCCGCCATTCATCCACCCCCTTACCCCACAAGCCACTCATCAAAGCTTTCCCTATTTGTAATGGCCCCATTTGACCCCCATGCAGCCCACTCAGAATCAACAAGATGACCTCATCCCTCCCCCATTCGTTGATACGGATAACCAATATGATGAGGAGGAAGCCAAAAATAGTGGGGTCTACATGGGGGAATTTGCCAATTTCAATCCCCAACCATTTGCCGATGCAAGTCATCAGTATGAGGAGGATGAGGTCCAAAATAGTGAAGCCTACATAGGGGCGGTCGTTAGTTTCAATCCCTCACCCTCAAAAGGTCAAACTATCGGACTGTTGAACGATGGAGACATCGTTGATGGTAAGTGGTTCTTTGATGACCAAGAGGATGAGGACGACACATTTGAAAGTGAGGATTATAAGCTAACATATTCGAGTCCCGCTTCTCAAAATCGGTGCAATATGAAGGTCCAACCCTGGACCTACTCAAATGTCTCATCTATGCCAACTAGTGGGCGACCCAATAAAACTTAGAGATGCCAATTCAAAGACCCATTGCCTTCATCTAATCCAAAGCCCCGCGAAAGTGGCAAATTCTCCAATGATCCGCAATCATCGGATGAGCACGGGGAGTCATTGGATCAAGATGAGGATGAAGGACCAAGGCAAAGTCATCCCCAATGAGAGGCATACCTCTACCCTCATAGAAAAATGAAGGAGCAAGTCAATGAACACCTCATGACTTCTTTAGAATGGTTACTCAAAAGCCGAGAGGCATTAGAGTCAAAAGAGTTGCAGATCGAGGTGGCCGTTGAAAGTCTACCAATAATACCTTTGGAAATACCCATGATGTTGGTCAAAGAAAATCTCCTAATTGGAGACTCAACTCTCGTGGCGAAAAGGCAAAAGAATATCATTGCCCCCAATGGCCAAATGGTTTCACATAAAGGCCCGAACAGTTTTGAACCCCTCCAAACTAGAAAAGGGGTAGTGAAGGATCAGGATTAACTTTTAGCATGTCTTTTCTCAGTCTCAACTTGTCTATGAAACCATGCATTGGGGTACCAAGAAGCCCAATATGACTGATAGTGGGTGATATCGAAATCAAGCTTCATGTCGAGCCCATGGCAATCATGGTCGTTAAACTCACTCTACATTCAGACCATCCGTGGACCCACAATTCCCAGAGCATTGCATCGACATACCATGCCAAGAGTCTTTCTATCACTCTTAATGTCGAGGCTTCAGCGGGATTGGGAAAGGATACCTTTTTGATGAAGAATTCTCCCCTCAATAAAAAGGAGCAAGTGATGACCCAAAGGTTGGGGTGGTATGATATGGCAATGATAAATGATGAAAAGGCCTATATCTCTTGCACCAATGTGAACTCGAAATTTGGGTTTACCGCATTGTGGGCCTCAATTATGAGTACGAAACTAGAAAATAAAGAGAGCAATGCCCAATTGACCAATGAATCCCCAAAGTTGAAAATCACTGTGCCTTCCTCTATTTTGCAAAGGAGGCAATTGTGCTCTAAAGAAATACTCAGGACACCACCATTGGTTCAGGATGAGGAACTTTCTACCAACCATCTTAATTGCGTTATCCATAATCCTTGGGGATAATTCCTTCACCCATCTAGTTCCCAACATCCGAAGTCATTCATTCCCCATAAGCTAAAATCCACCATTTCTGCTAATCCAAAATCAGTCAGCTCAGTAAACCCAAGGTTATTCATCCCCCCAAGGATGAAATCATTTGCACTCAGCAGCCTAAAATCGTTCACATCCATCCTCTCAAAGCCATGCAAATCATCCTCATTCACCATTATGAACTTGGGACCAGTGATGCCATTCCCATCATCAATGGTTATTTTGAAGTCAAAGTCATTTAACCTTTCTTTCAATAACTCATGGACCAAACTCTCCATGTCGTACCACCCTTTTCTAGGTAAACCAATAGGCCATATCAGGAATCTTATGCGAGAGTTCAATGCTCGCAAACACCACTTAGTTCGTTGAGCCCTGCCTATCCAAATAAATGGCCACGCCTCTGCGACACCAAATCTCCCACAGGTAGGTAGCAAAGGTATGGTTTCATTAGGGAAGTTTATCTCATTCAGTTGCCAAGCGGTACATCACCATGATCGAATTGTGTCGAGTCGGTTAATATTTTGAGCAGCCCTTGACCGACGTAATTGTACAAATGTCTTAAATCTTGCCAAGGGCTGAAGAAAATGGTCTAAAGTATTTCAAAAAAATTAAAAAAAAAAAGAAATAGAAAACAACAAATAAAAAAAGTGAGATTAGCCCTTGGCAGGCAATAACATATGTATATGGAGACCCGCTTTGCCAAGGGCCCATTTATGAAGTAAAAGGAAAATCCAAAAAAAATATATAAAAGAAATACAAAATAATCCAAAAAAAAAAATCCTTTAAAATTCCCAATAAAATTAAGAAAAAATATGTCTTAATTGAAAAACTCGTCCCACGTGAAATCGACCCCTTTCCTGTAAAAATATAAGAAGAGGTAGGAGTCATGAGTCTGGATGAGGAAATCCCTGTTGGGGAGCTTCCCAATGATCTCCTTGAACAATAGGCTGATTTTGAGCATGGCCCTACCTCGATCATTGAAGAGACTGAAGATGCCAATCTGGGTACCGCGGAGGTTCCTAGAATCACTAAGATTGAAACGTTGCTATCACTCGAGGAAAGAAAAAGCATGATTGATTTTCTTCGATCATACCAAGATGTCTTTGCATGGTCATACAAGGACATGCCTAGTTTAGATACCTATTTGGTCGAGCACGAGCTGCCTCTGTTTCGGTAGCAAACCAAAGGGGCTGTAAAAGCGACTAGAAAAATAGTCATCCGTATCCATGAGAAGATGGTTGTCACATACCGCTACTAGGGCAAAATATTACCACTTGAACTATGGGCTTACCGAACATCAATTTGTACCACTACAGGAGCAATTCCATTTTCCCTTGTGTATGGAACTGAAGTCGTCCTGCCAGTTGAGGTTGAGGTACCTTCACTTTGCATTCTCATAGAATTTAATTTACCGGAAGCTGAAAGAGAGAGGTCCTGCTTTGAGTAGCTGAACCTGTTAGACAAGAAAAGGCTCCTAGCCTTGTGTCATACCCAAGTTTACCATGGGCAAATCGCACGCGCTTACAACAAATGTGTTCGCGATCGAGATCTGAAAGTGGGGGACACCGTACTCAAGAAAATCTTCCCATCCCTCCACACTGATTCAAGAGGGAAGTTCAAGCCTAACTGGGAAGGACCCTTGTCATCCGAGAAATACTCCTGGGGTACGCAATTGGCCTCGCCACCATGGACGGAGATCACTTTTTTGAGCCCATCAATGTTGGAAACGTCCGACGATTATACTCATAGTCTTCACGATAAGGTAAGTATTTATAAAATGGATGTGTGACTATTTAAGGACCCAGTAAAAGAGGCCATCATTTCAAAGCCAAGTAGCCAAAAGCATCCCTGAACACTTATACCCTTGCTACACCCTTTTGAGCCATGAGCCTTTCTTCTTTAAACCCCTCCCCCTCCCTAGAAAAGAAGACGGAAAAAGTATATATACCAAAAAAATCGGAAATGCAAAATCTCAAAAAGAGGATGTTTGAAAAAAAAAAAGCAAAAAAAATAAAAAAAATAGAAAAGAAAAAGTTATGGGGCATGTACAGTAAAAATCTCTCAAGAAAGAAGTGTATTACGGCAGCTGGAACCCAATCAAGGAAACCTTTTAACTCCAGACTACCTTCAAATTTCCTAATCTATCCCATAGCCACAATACATCCCGAGAAAAAGCCCTCTTTAAGGTCTACGAGCAGTCATAGTATCCATTGAGTCAACACGAGCCAAGCTGTGAAACTACAAAAGAATTCCATCCAGCCGGCTTGGACGGAATCGACATCCATGTCGTGGCCTTTGATAAAATAAAAGGAAATAAAATAAAAATACACAAGCTCAAAGCAAAAAGATGTGGTGAAAACCCGAAAGGGAGCCATGGGTAAAAACAGCAAGCTTGTGCGAACCAGATGAAAACTCGAAAAGGGGCTTGAGGTAAAAACGCATACCCATGGATGTAGTGAAAACTCGAAAAGGTGCTACGGGTAAAAAAGAGGGCAACAATGGGTATGACGAAAATCCATCTTGGGCGCTGCGAGTAAAAATATTCAAAAGAAAAGGAGAAAGTCATTGGTTACTCCCTTGGTTACCAAGCTATTTGATCCTCAACTAGGCCGCTCATGTTTGCTCAAATCAGGTCTTGATGAGGTATATCTTTACAGCTGCACCATCAAACATATGACCCGAGGTGAG
Source organism: Chloranthus sessilifolius (assembly GCA_021018995.1). Classification (NCBI taxonomy): domain Eukaryota; kingdom Viridiplantae; phylum Streptophyta; class Magnoliopsida; order Chloranthales; family Chloranthaceae; genus Chloranthus; species Chloranthus sessilifolius. The sequence goes on along the minus strand of CM037593.1, from coordinate 44,108,828 downwards.
GATAAAGGGTTAATTCAGTCCAAAGGGATGAACGTTTCGACCTTGATAAAAATTCTGAACCTCACTTAGGTCTAACCACATGAACGGGTTTGACTATGCTTAAAATGGGACCAGTCACTTGGTCTCACTATTAAGGCATCAAATAAAAAAGAAGAAAAGCAAAAAAAAACAAAAAAAAAATCATGAAAAATCCAAATACAAAAAAATGTATATATTTTTACTCTTTTCCATGTACATATTTTCAGCATCGTACTTTCATCTCAAAATGAAGAAAAAGAATAAAAAATCAAAAAAATAAAAATCCAAAATATATATAAATCTTTGAAAAAAGTATAAGTAAAAGTTTACTTCTCCTTCTGTTATTTGGGATGCATGTTAGTTACCTATATAAACAAAAAAAAAAGGAACTGACATTTTCTTGAGAATGTGCAGGAACATCAAATGACTCAAAGCCTAGAAGCCGACAACCTCTCGGCGATGGGCAAAACAAAGGAAGCATCTCACCACCGACGTCCAATCTATTCGAAAAAAAAAAGAGAGAAGAAAAACAAAAAAAGCAATCATTTGAAAAAGAAGAAAAAGATAGTTGAGCTTTCATGGTACTTTTTATTACGCACAGCTATGCACATGCATGCTTCAATGGGATAAAATGTGAATATTTTATCAGCAGTGCAGCTGTGCTAAATTAATGTCCTAAGTCTAAGGTTCACCTTGGATCTTTTGATCCTACTTAAAAGTAGGAGCAACCGTGTCAATCTTGGTCAAACGATCAATATTTCGATCAGGTTGACTCCACTACTAAATCTTTGCATTGAGCGCTCCATTTTTGAATTCATGATAATGTGTCTTAAGCTTCAGATTCCTCAGAAAAGAGTTAATCATTGATTGAGACCAACTTGTCAAAAAAGAAATTACCTATCAAACGACTATGTTCAAATATGCATTTCGAAGGACTCATTCTAGGGTGCAAGCTTAAAACTTGCATTTGTACGATATCCCTGTAGAGCGTACATCATGCGTCTAGGTATTCGTTAGATAGTCATTTATTCCCGTAAATAGTACCTTGACGAGATCTGGGTCGGGACTTCCATCGCCCTTATTGCTTATCTTCCCTAATGGGTGCATGTTTACACGTAGTTAAAAGATTTGTAAGATCATTGTTGACAGAGACCAGGGTTGAGTGCCTCCTTTGATAGGCACCCAATTTTGCCCAGATCTATTCAATATTATTTGAAGTTTGATACTCTAAGTCATGTTGATCTGGGGCACATTATCAAAAGAGGCACACACTCCTAAAAAGTATTGCGACATTAATATTCACTCTGCTCGGATAGTCGTGCTAAATTAACTTTGGGATCATTGGGTTCGCTTAAAGGCTTCGAATCCTGCTTAACGCAGGGGCACCCATGGCCAGTCAAGTGGGGCAATCAATGCCTCACGGGATTGGACACAAGCCGTGGATCTTCGCGTATTTGCTTTGCACCTATCTTTAAATATGGGTCAATCACCCTCTCGCTCACGGAGCTATTTTATTCAGAATGAAACTTGAACATTGAATATCTTCAATCATCTCGAGAAGTAAATGTTTTTCTCAGCATATTGGGCTTTCATAACTTGTACCATCTTGGTTATGTCCAGTAATGTCTCTAAGCACTTGGGGACCGATAACCTTGAGAAACAGATATTTTTCTCGACATACAGGGCTTCCGTTTACTCACCATTGTTAGTGCGCACTTTTTCTGGGTTCCTCTCGGCCCTCGTTGAATCAGTGACCCAATTCTGTCAAAGTGGACTCTAGCTGTACAGTATTTGGAATGTTGGAAATAAAACAAAAGGGGGGGGGGGTTTCTAGGAAGGTTCCTAGTTTGTTACAATCGCCAGCTGCAGATATTTAATGACGCTGCAACACATCAGTGATCACGCTTTAGAGCAGGTATGGGTTACTTCTTTATTGAATCGTCTGCCTGCGAACGTCAGCAACTATGACTCTTCCTTATAATTTAGATAATTTAATTTCCCTTCTTCTTTCCCTGTTATTGATATGATTCTAATTAGTTTAAATTTCCTAATTTTATTGTGAGTCTAGTTGTGAATTTGTTGTGGTGAATGAATTAATCTTCTAATGTCCTAATCCTATTAGGAGTCTACTTGGTTTAAGTTTTCTAATCTTATTAGAAGTCTAATTAATTGAGTTTCCTAATCTTATTGAAAGTCTAATTAATTAAGTCTCCTAATCCTACTAGGAGTCTAATTAATTTAAGCTCTAATCTCATTAGGATTCTAATTAATTTAGTTTCCTAATCCTTCTAGAAGTCTAATTAATATTAGTCTCCTAATTATACTAGGAATGCAAATATATTCATTTTGATAGAACTCTAATTAAATCAAGCATGCTAATTATACTGAAATTCTGAGTAAAGCAAGTATATTACTTCTACTGTAATTCTGATTAGAATAGAAGACTGATTTTACTAAAACTCTAATTTAAGTAATGAACTAATTTTATTAAAAAAAATCTAATTAAGGAAACAAGCTAATTTTATTAAAATTCTAATTAAAGCAATAAATTAACTATACTTGAATTATGAGAAAATAACAGAATTAACTTTACCTAATTCTAATTAAAGCCATGAACTAATTCTACTAAAATTCTAAAAAAAGGGGGTTTTAGGCCCGCTATGCTAAGGAGGATTGGCCTCGTTCTTGAGTACCCTCCATAAGCTCCCTTGGGCAAATTGGGTGGCTGAGATTAAAGATAAATTGAATTTTTGGATTATAATATTATATTTTTGGATTTTTGAAGTTGATTTTTGGACTATAATTATGAATTAAATTAAAAAACTAGGATTTTATGAACTAAACTATGAATTAAGATTTTAGAAATATTAAATTAAGGAATTAAAACTAGAATTTTTAAATTTAAGGATTGAATTCGGGTCTGAAACCAGAAAATCAGACCGTATGATTAAGGATTGGTTCTAGAACCTAAGAACTAGAACCAGAGATTAATGATAGGACTGGAGATTAAGATTTTAGAACATAATTAAAGTCTATAGTCGGTGATTTAGGCCGTCAGATTAAGGACTGGTTCTAGAACCTAAGAACTATAACCAGGTATTAAAATTACGGTCTAAAAAAAAGGGGTTTTATGGTCTAAAACTGAAATTTTAATATTAATAATTGAAACTAAGAGAAAATCCTAAATTTAAAACTAATATTTTTACCTATGACCGGGGCTGTGGTGAGGAATCTCAAAAATTCGAAGCTTGAATCTCAAAATCATGACTAGATTCCTCTATGTGTTCGTTCTCGGAGTTCTCTGGTTTCGGGATCCAAAAAAAATCTGTTCTCTCTTATGTTGATCCCCCAGCCTTTTAGGACAAATTGAAAAAAAACTTTTATAGGTTTTTCTCCAATTATATGCCCTATTTCAGGCGTTTAACCGAATTACACACCGATTTCCTGGTGCTTATTCGCTGTGAGTCGGTCACCGACTCAATGAGCGAGCGGCTGACTTGCTCAGCGAGTTTCCTAGTTCTAATAATGTCAAGATGAATTACATGCTTCTTGTGGAGTGTGCAATCCGATTAAGCGTCTATTTCGAAGTGCTTGATCGAGGAAGCTTGGGGGTCATGGAGTATAAGACTAGGTCGGGGGTAGGCCAATTGCACGTCGATGGTCGGAGGCTCAATCCGATCGCGCGTCTCGTATGAGACGCGTGATCGAGTCTCGAAGTGGTCTGGAAAAGGATGTCTGGTCTGAAAGGGGGCCTGATTGCACGTGTGTGGCTTAGCGTGTGATCTAATTACGCGCATGGTTTTAGGCACATAATTCGGGGTTGTCAGGGTCCGGGTCGGGACTAAAATGCCAGACTATTATTTCAGTCTGCATTTCAACTATATACTATTGTTTCAGTATATAGTCTCCCTACGTTAGGATCTGAGCCACATAGCTATTATTTTAACCTGTGTTTAACCATGTAGTATTGTTTTAGTACATGGTTCCCAATTTAGGGTTATGGGGCCTAAGCCACAGAGCTATTATTTTAGCCTATGTCCAGCCATATACTATTATTTCAGTATATGGCCCCACATTAGGGCGAAGGGGTCTAAAATGCAAGACTATTGTTTCAATCTGCATTCCGACTATATACTATTATTTTAGTATACAGTCTCCCTACATTGGGATCTGAGCCACAGAACTAATGTTTCAGCCTGTGTTCAACCATGTACTATTATTTCAGTGCATGATTCCCACATTAGGGGTCATGGGGCCTGAGCCACAGAGCTATTGTTTCAACCTGTGTCCAGTCATATACTATTATTTTAGTATATGGTCCCACGTTAGGGTAGAGTGGTCAAAGGAGGTTGACCGAATAGATTTGTACATTCCGAGAGGGCAAAATGGGGGTGTCTACAGATGCCCCTCTTTGGCGCACTCTTGCGAAGTAAGAACGCGTCGAAGTAGACACCCCTCATTCGAGGTGTTTTCTTGTTGCTCTTGGGAAATCACAAATGTGAACTTTGGGATGCTGACATGACATGCTTGGCTCTCTTATCTATCAATGCAAGCTAAAATAGAACATTTGAGGGCCCGGTGGTAGCTGTCGAAAGGCATTTTTCATGCCGTGGATGCCTAGGGGCGATCCCGTCACATATTGCGACTCGTTGTCATAAACAGTCGACCGAGAAAGTTAGCGTATCTTATTCCGCGGGTGCAAGGGGCATCCCATTGCGGAGCGCAACCTACTGTGAGTGAGAATCAAATGGAAAGGAGAATCACCATATCCTAATCTGTGGGTGCAAGGGGCATCCCACCGCATGTCGTGACCTGCTACAAAGGACAATCAAATAGAGGGATATGATGCAATCGAGGTACCAGGGGGCATCATACAAATCTCCATTAATAGGTCCAGGGACCAATAATATAATGTAATATAATGTTGAAGGCTTTCGCAAGTCATGTCAGACCAGGCGCGTCATTACTCACACCAATACGCGTCAGGCGTTCCTTTTCCAATAGGTATTTGTAAGTTCTTAGATTAGATATACTCATTGTTCAGTTTCCCAGGGGAATGGCCGGTTTGGGCTAGTAATTGAAGTGAATTTTGATAGGTAAGTCTCTTTGTATATTCTTTTATTAGTTTCTTCTTTTTTGTTTTGGGAGTTAGAGTTTTGGAGTAAAAGATTTAGGTTTTGGGAAGTGGTAAGAGGTTTTTTTTGTTGTTTCTTTTCCTTTTTTTTTTTTAGAAGTAAAAGATTTTTTTGAAGTAAGGGGTTTTGAAATTTTGGGATTTTAATTCAAGATCAATTCGGTGGTAAAACGACAGAAAATGTGGCTTCCGAGACGTCGCTGAGCAGATCCACCGGTATGGGATTTATGGGCCCAACCGTTTATGTGGTTGTCAAGACGACACTTGGCATGCCTAATACTCCATCTAACCTTCTCAACGAATATTGATGATTGTCTCTTATGGGACGACTACAATGATTTGCGAGTTGAGAGAGATGAGTTTTGAAAACATTTTTACTTAATCATAGCTAACTATATTTATGAGCAATATTGAGAAAAGTAAGGAGGGTGGTACTTACCTAGGGTGATACTTACCTGTGCTGTGCATAGCTTGTGTAGTCCGTGATGGGATTGATGGGTTGTCGGGGTGATAGCGCGATGGGACTTTGGAGATTTCTTCTCTTTTCTGCACGTCCGCTGTGGCAGGGACTTGGCGGCCATCCATGTGATGTAGTGTCTCGGGGAGGTGATGTCGCGATGGGATATCGGTGACTTTTCCTTCTTCGATTGTGTGCTAGGGTGAGTCCCGGTAGTTGCAAGTATGATGGAGTGCGAGAAAATTTTTTCTCTTTCTTCCTATCGTAGCGAATCATGGACGTGATGGGACATTGGGGGTGTATGTTAAGATCTGAGGGATCACTGGTTGTAGGCATGATGGGGGCCTCTGGATCGTGGGGTTTTTTGCATTTTTTTTTATTTGAGATGCGATGGGACGTGGGAGGAGTCCCTATGCTTCTGTGATGGGATACTGGTTGAGCATAGTTAGCGATGAGGTTTTTGGAAGGTTTGACTCCATGTGAGGTTTTGTGATTAGAATTTTAGAGGGGTGTGATTGATGTTGAGGCTGTAAGATGAGATTGTTGGGTCGCGATGGGGCGTGTTTGTGGTGAGGATGAGTCGTAGTCGGCTCGCGAGGGGACATATTCATGAATGTGTGGTGGGGTTGTGTCTGGATGTTTCGCGTGATGATGTTTACGATGGAACATTATGGGATATTTGCGTGACAAGTGCATAATGTTTCTTTCTTTGGCAGATCTTGGGTTATATGAGATCAGTTGTGGTTACGTCGTGATTGGCCTTGTCTTTGGCTTCTCATGAGAGGGTGGGTAGTGGCATGATTGATTTATCACGGTAGACCTGAATATTGAGGTGGTACCATGTGTGTGTATCTTGTCGTGATGGGATGTGCATGACGGGGTTGTGTGATGGGGTTCTCCCTCTCTGATGGGATCATGATGGGAGAAGGGTGAGCGGTGTCGCTCTTTCTTTCTAAACAGCCTGTGAGGCCACGCGATGGGACAGGAGAATTTTATTCAAAATGGGGGAGAAAAGGTGTGAAGGTGTAGGTTTTGTGTAAAGTCAGGTATTGCGCGCCTGTATTTGGTTGTTTAAGATGATTGCGCACCTATTTTTAGGCGTGTGATCGCAGGTTTGAAGGGTTGTTTATGCGGTTGGAAGTGTGCGTGTGATTGTGTTATGCACTCTATCCATAGCGCGTGATCGAGGCATCACCAGGTCATTGTGCAGGCGACCTTTCATATTGCGCGGCACGTGTGAGTCATTTGATGAGGTTGCGCCGTTCATAATTTGCGCGTGATTGGAGCATCACCAGGTAATTACTTGGGGGACCTTTCATATTGCGTGGCTCGTGTGAGCCGTTTGATGAGGTTGTGCAATTTATAGTTAGCGCATGATCGGAGCATCGCACCATTGGCGCGGGCAATAGTTTTGTTGTGTGCTTAGGTCGGAGCGCGTGTCTTGGATTGAGCACAGCGCATGACTGATTTAAGCGTACGTGTCTGAGCGCGTGATTAAGTCCGTACTTTATAAAAGCGAGAGAGCCTTCATTTACTTTTCATCACTCGGTTTAGTCTCGAGTTTTACTTTTTCTAGATCTCTTATGTTCTAAAATTCATGTTTTAGCGATATTGGGTGATCTAATCGTCCAATTGGGATGTCGTTTCTTTCTATGTTTGTGATTTTGAGTGATCTTTGTCCTGAGGTGATGCTCGGGGATGGCATTATTCTGGGAATGGGCGGTATTGGGAATGAGGTCGCTAGTCTTCACATCGATCCCTTTTAGGGAGCAGTGAAGGCAACGTTGAGGAGTTGACGACAGAGGAGGTGAAGATGGCGGAAGAGGAAGGTGTTATAAGTGGAGAGACATGTTCCCCAACCAATCCTCCACCTCTCCTTCTGAAGCCTCCAATTGGACGATCCAAATCTGGTGGTATTCTTTCTGAGGCCTCCAATTGGACATTCTGCTCCTCGCTTACTGTCGATTTTGGGTTGTAAGTTAGGTTTTAGGTTTTCGTTTTGGGTTGTAATTTCAGGAGGTATGCCTCCGGTGATACATGTAAAGAATTTTGGTTATAAATAAAGAAGTTTTTTTTGTTTATTGTGCTTAATAATTTGTTTTAACTTATTTAATAGATTAGTCAGGCATATTTGGTTCATTTGATTTAGTTTAGTATCTAACTTAGCTTTAGGGTTTATCCCGAGATTAGTTTGCTTTATTTAGTTTTGTTGAGAGGGCTCATTTGGTTCCAATGAGTTCGTCGGGGGACATTTTTCTTGTGGTCTCAAACAAGTCAGGGTCTTATTTTAGAGAGTCATCTTATTTTTTTTTAAGTTTAAGGTATTTTGTTTGTCTTTTATTTGATTTAAGATGATGACACTTGTTAAAATGTATGAATTTAGGGTTTATTTTAAAGTTTCTAGATGGGTGTTAAGTGTTTGAATCCTATTGGCTTGTCTAGGCTTATTTTTTTGTTTGGGTAAGTGTTGCATGATTATTGGTTCATCTAGGCTAGTCATGGATTGTGGTTTTTCAAAGCGTGTATGTGTTTGGTTTGGATTTAATTAGATTGGAAGGGTTTAAAAGTGTGACACTTGTCACTCTGTGGTTTAGGAGGTATAGTTTTTATAAGTGTGAGCCAAAGGCTTTGGGTTTTTGTTTTTGAATCTTATTACTTTTTTACTTCAAACTTAGGATTAAAAGTTTTGGGGCATTTTTTTGGCTTGTGATTTTGGGCATTTCTTGTTAATGTCTTTTCTTTCGTTTTGTTTTGTATCCCGGGTATTGAACCTGAAGAGTTGTAATTACTAAGGATTATTGGGAATGAACGGGATTGAGAATGCAAGGTGACACTAGGGTTGGTGGCATCAACCCAACTCGAAGTGGTTTCTCGAATAAATCTAGATTCAGGCATTGCCTTAACATGCGAATTTTAAGTTTCTTGTTTTAGGTTGTATATTCAGAGGGTATGCCCTTGGTGTATTTTGTAATTTATCTTATCTATTTATGAAGTGATTATGTTTTCTTAATTTCATTTGTGATTATTTTTATCTAGTAAATTTTGGTTTGGTTTATTTTGTAACTTGCTTTGATTTGTTTTGAGTGTGATATTTATTTATTTAATATTGGTTCGATTTGGTTCCTTTATTTTGAATCTGGGGTATGTTGGGAGCATTTTTAGTTTAGTTTGGTCTTAGTTAAGTGTATAAATTATGTTGGGGGGCTTAGTTTAGTTTGGGGTGTATAATTTTTAAGTCAGGAGTGTTTTTGGATTGGTCTTAACCAGGACGTAGTTTAGATTGGTAATTAGTGTCGGAAGTCTCCTAATTTAGGCCTGTGAACTTACTTTTCTGGGGCATTTTTTTTTGTGTTTCTGGGGAATTGTGCGCTTCACTCTGAGCGCATAAACAAATTGCATGTCGGAATGGGACTGCGCGTTTCAGAGGGTCGGAAGGTAATTAAGTGCCAGTGTTCGGTGGTTTAACCGAGTTAAGCGTACGGTATGGGGAGCAGGATTAGGAGGTAGCCGATCACTATTGAGGTGACTGTTGGCATTCACGCGCACCGGTTCAAGTGCTTGAGATGATTATGCGTCTGATAGGCTGTGCGCAACCAAGTGGTCCGGTTAGTTTGATCGGGCGATGATTTGTTTGCGCGCTCAATACCGGTCATGTGATCCGAATTAAGCGCGAGGAGATTGGTGCGTGATTCGATTGAGCGTGTGAGTATACACACATTATTTAGTTGTGTCCTATAAATAGTTTAAAAATTTTTCATTTTTCCCATGCTATCTGTTTTGGTCTTTGATTCTCTGTTTCCTTATTTCTTTGCGCTCTAGTTTTCGTATTTTCATGATATCTCGCGATTCAGTCATCCATTTTAGGCACCATTTCTTCTGTTTTCTTTAGTTTTTCGAGCTATTTGTTCTAGGATGGAGTCTGAGGGTGGTGGTAGGCACGATCTTACCATTTCTGAGTTGGAGAGGATTATGATAGGGGAGATAGGTGAGACCTTCGAGGCTCGGACCGATGCCGTTGTCATGGAGGAGAACATCAGAGTGATGGCTAGAGAGGGGGTACCGGAGGGTGACCAGGTGGTGGTCAGGGAGGAGGTACTCGAGATTGAGCAGGGTGTAGCTGAGGAGGAGGGTGAGAGGGTTGAGGAGGAGAGAGCTGAGGATGAGGCTGAGGAGCACTAGGGTGTGGAGCGTCGAGATCGCAGACACTTCCAGCTGGAGGATTTCTTCGCTCGAGGCCAAGTAGGTACCCGTGAGCAAGAGTTCCTTCATTTTTTCTAGGCATTTAGGTTATGACATAGACTTATTAGGATCTAAAAACCTTTTTAATTTATGTCGAACCTGCATTGATTATTGATTGTGTGCTTACTCATGTATCATGACCGCATCTAGAGGTAGGTTACATTTTTGTTCAGTTGTTCTTATCATGTTTTGTGTGTTTGTTATGAATTGTTATTGTGTGTTTAGGGCATATTTCATTTTCTTTTAGCTCTAGATCTGTTTGTGTTTCGTCATAGGTATGTGGGTTAGTATTATTTTTCTACTTGTGTTTCGTTTGATAGGAGCCCATGCAGCTGGCTATCAGCTCGGCGTGGACCAAGTCCCATACTTGGTACCGTGCCTTGCAGGAGTTTCAGTTGGCACAGCTGATGTCTTATGGTTTCGGGCCGATTCTGGAGCTGGAGCCCTTTCAGGTCGATCGTGGCCTAATTGCGGTGATTTTAGAGAGGTGGAGGGAGGAGCATCAGGTGCTTCTCTTTCCAATCGGTATGTTTTTGCCAACTCCAGAGGACTGGGTCCATATTACCGATCTTCATTTTGAGGGTGAGCCGATCACGGGGCGGATGGCAGGAGAGTATCTAGTGGTGTGTGAGGAGATTTGGGTGTGCCATATAGGTCGAGTGGATCCGGGCCAGGTGTAGTTCGAGTCACTTGGTTCTTTGATACGTTCACGAGTGGTTCATCCCTTCGAGGAGTCATTCAGAGGCGAGGGCATCTTATGACGCATGCTGTGTGGTGGTGGAGGGTCAGGAGCCCGTAGTTGAGCCGGGGTTGGCTACGGATAGAGTGCTTCGAGCGTTCTTGATGCACTTCCTTGGTGTAGTACTCTTTTCTTCTTCGACTCGGGGATGCATCACCGGGTTATTTTTTATGGTTCTCAGGGACTTGGATCAGGTCCCTACTTACTCGTGGGGTGCGGACGCATTGGCGGATCTTTATGAGCAGTTTTACCGTCGGGGACGGGGCTAGTTAATTGGTGTCATGGTGTCTTTGTTTTTTTTTCGGATGTAGCAGCTATTCAGCATTTCTTTTATTATTTTTTTTATAGTTTTGGGCGTATGATCATTTTTCTTTTCTTTTCTTTGTCCGGGGGTTCCGTTGGAGGTGACATTCACGTTTCTGCGGATGCATGTGTCGAGGGTAGTGCTGCTAGGTCGTCGTTGGTCTTCCGAACTTCAAACCGCGCGGGGCCTCTTTGAGGACATGCATGAGGGGAAGGTATATACTACTATGCGTCCATTTTGTTTTATTTTGTTTCGAGTTTTGAGGCTCTAAGGATTCATTGATGGCTTTGGCTTGCTTGTTTGGTTGTAGGTGATTTGGAGGCCATACGCGGCCGAGGAGGATGCGGGTGTGCCAGTGATTCAGTCTGGCCAGCCCTTCTTTGATATGGACATATGGGTTCATTGTTTTGAGAAGGTGGAGGGGATCCACCTATCTCGGGTTGTGAGACAGCTGGGGCTCACTCAGGGAGTCCCTCCAGAGATTCGCCACAGAGTGGCGAAGAGGATGACCGCCCCCCCTGGCCAAAACTTTACGGAGCGGATGGAGCTTCAGATGGCCGATTTCGGAGCTAGAGAGACTAGGGTGATAGGGGCACGTGACGAGTTTGATGTCCGAGAGTATAGGAGATGTTTTAGTGCATTGGGTGGTTGGCGCCTCTTCACACGTCCCTTCCATGGGAGTGGTTCTTTCGCGATTGGCGGGCCGGAGTTGGTGCCGGCATTGAGGGAGAGACTGGTCGCGTTGGAGCAGGGCCATCTCACCACGAGTGTGCAGGGGGTGTTAGATGCCCTCCATAGGGTGATGGAGCAGATGGGGTGTGCTCGTCGTCCGGATGAGGAGATGTTGCACTCCTTAGACTTCTCGATTGCTCAGGCTAGGGGAGCGGGGGATGAGTTAGGGGGTCGGCTAGCAGAGACTCGACGGCTCTTGGTGAGTTAATTTATTGGTTTAATTGTTTATGTATTATGTAGACTTTGTCTTCCAATCATTCTGGCATAGTTGTGGTGTCTCATTTTATTTTGGACAGTCTGAGAGGGAGGCCGAGGTCGCCAGTCATGTGGCAATGATCAAGTTATTATGCGGTCAGCAGCAGGCCAGTCGAGAGGTGGAGGCCATTTTGCAATCTGAGATTGATCGATTGGTAAGTGTCTATATGAACTTAGTTTTAGTAATTGTCAGCGTTGTGAGCTTGCCGACTGATGTGTTTATTGTTATTTGTAGAGAGCGACTTCTGGTATGATTCTTTCTTTTTCAAAGTTTTTTTGTTCATATATATATATTAGTTTTCTTTGACTTTGTGTGTTTACGCAGGTTCATCAGCTTAAGGAGACGCACCTAGAGGTGGTGCGAGTGCGCGCCACTCCCGAGGTGAGATGGATCCTTAGAGAGACCCAGAGTCGTGATGATCTGCTTGTTGAGATGAGAGTTGCACAGAAGACTCAGGTTGAGGCATTAGAGGTGGCACACTGGACGATGCATGCAGAGATGCAGGTGTCCTTAGATCAGCTGCAGTATCATCTGATAAGGAGTGAGCGAGGGCTACGTAGGTTGGCTAGTCAGCTTGATGGATCGGAGTCGAGGGCTACGGGTTCCTCAGCTGGGCAGTCTCGTCACACATCACGTGATCGTGTCAGGGGTGATGCTCGTGAGGATTCTGCCGTTCGTGAGATTCTTGCGGGGTATCCTACTCATTCTCGATCGAGGCGGTCTGGTAGTTAGACGAGTGAGGGGGACTCTGTAGCGGGGCTGCATTGCCTAGACGTTTCGAGGACTCCGGGTGTCAGGATCATGTTTTCAGAGGACCAATCTACGGACCTTCGAGCTGATGATACTAGGGACAGCGGTGCTCATCCATCCCAGCGGCAGCGTAGGGAGTAGGGGTGTGTGTGTGTGTGTTTTTTATCCATTGTGTGTGTGCGTTGTACATACAGGGGGGATGCCCCCGGTGATAAGTGTAAAAAGAAAGAGAATTTTGATATATATATATATATGGAGATCTTTTCGTTTAGATGTACCTGATTGGCTCATTTTCTTTTGATTACCACTTGCGTTTGCCTTTTGCTTCTTTTTTATTTTAGCGCCGTCAACCATCATCGGAACTTGGATGCTTCCTGAGCTGGCCTGGTGATGGTTGGAGGTTGCTTTGTAACTACACATATAAAGGTAACGCTATCAGTAATTTTTGTTCTCCCCCTTGCTAGTTGTCAAGGGGGGTAAGTGTCTTAGATCGGGGTTTGGTAACAAAGGTGGATATGTGCTCCTTTTTCTTTTTCTTTTTTTTTTCTCCTTTTTTGAAATAAACATAATGCAACAAAGAAATCAAATAGCTAAGATAGAAATAATAAAAAATAATAAAATAAAAATGTCCCAGTACAGAAGCATGGTAGTATTGGCAATATAGTATCTTTGGTAGCATTCTCCGGATGATAACTTCATTATTACTCATCTTCTTTATGGGCGAGTCGGCGCTTCTAACGTGATTCTCCTTCTAATCCAAAAAAATACCCCAGTGTGTAGATGCAATAGAGCTTTTCTGGGCTTTAGATGAGCACTTTGGGTCTATAAGCAATCATAGGTATTTGGTGAGTTAGTTTTGAAGAAAAGTTTATCAATACTGTCATCGAACCGGGAGAGGTCTCTTTGATTAGGTCAGTTATATACAGGGGTCTATATTAGGGTGGTGGTCATCCTATCCCATGATTATTAGGGAGAAGTACGATAGGTATAGTAGGTGATTACATTAGACATCATTTATCGATTTTCAGTTTCATTCCTAGGAGTATCCTGTAAGGCTTTTGATTTATCGTCCAAAATAAAAATAGAAGAGGGGGGCAAGGCTCAGTGATGTGGGGAGTAGTTTGTATCTAATGCTTTTCAAAAGGGATGAGTAACAATCTTTTTCTCAGAGGGATATGGGGTGCAATGATTGAGCTCTTCGTCATATTTCGGTACCATCAAAGTCTTGCATTTTATGATTAGCAGGAGTTTGCTTATACACTTCTAGTAAACTTACCAGAAATGTCCTCATGGCCTGCTTATGCTTCCCTGAGCTCATTGACTTGTTCATTCATCGTAATGCTCTCACTCAAAATTTTTTGATATATGTATTTTTGAAAGCATCCTGCTAGCGCAAGAATAATGAGTTTTGATTGAACCTAACATCTTCATTTTTTTTGCTCTAACGTCTCCTCCAATGGCGGGGGAAAGGAAATAAGGATCAGGTATTACTTATGCTTTTGAAAGAGGTTAGGTAGGTCACTAGTTCTTTGATCAAATTGATCGAATAAGAAAATGGGCGATAAACTAGAGGTCTTAAGGATATTTTGAGATTTGATGACGTACGACCAATGAATGGGTCGTGATGACTACGGGAGTGATAAGTATAAGTATTTAACCACGGGAAGTTATGATCACAGGGATAAAGATAGTATTTTCTAAGGTATATGGCGTTCCAAGGGCTAGGGAGTTCTTCCCCGTCATGGTCCACCAGTTTATATGCATTTCTAGGGTATGCGGCTGTTACAACATAAGGGCCTTCCTAGTTCGGTTTCAGTTTTCCTTTCAGATGAGCGTGCTTAAAAGGCATGATTTATTTCAAGACTAATTCTCCAATATTAAAGGTTTGTTCGAGGACTTTCTCATCATAAGCCCTGACCACTCTCCTCTGATATTCTTGAGCATGACCAGCTGCCCTTAGACTGTTTCATCGAGCTGCTCTAGCTACGCAAGTAGGGAAATTCTCCTCTCATCTAAGGATAGCTCATCATCGAGTTGAATCTATAAGGATGGTACTTATATCTCATATGGTAAGACCGCCTCCTTCCCATATGTAAGGAAGTAGGGAGTTTGGCCAGTGACCGTACGAATAGAGGTACTATAGGCCCAGAGTGCTTTTGGTAGTTATTCAGGCCAGTCGGCTCCATTGCTTGTTTCTATTGTATATTTTAAAATTTGAATCAGCATTTTGTTCATAGCTTTTGCTTGTCCATTTCCATGAGGGTAGAATGGTGATGAGTGGCGTAGATTGATGTCGAACTTCTTGCATAACTTTTTTATCTTCTCTGCGATAAATTGTGGTCCGTTGTCTGGGACAAACACCCTGGGTACTCCAAACCTGGTGATGATATTTCAAACGATAAACCTTACGAGTGTTGAAGCCGTGATTCTGACATAAGATTCAACTTCTGCCCATTTGGTGTAGTATTTGGTTGCCGAGAGTTTAAATGCGTGCTTGTGAATGTTTTCAACTGTGTCCGTGAAAGGTCCGATGATATCGAAATCCCACATAGAAAACGGTCACGATGAGGTCATAGTGTTCACTGCAACTAATGGAGCTTTGATAAGTGCGGCGTGTTCTTAGCATTACTTGTAAAATTGGACGTAGAGGTGGCAATCTCTTATCATTGTCAGCCAGAAGTAGCTTTATCGTGTAATTTGATCGACGAGTCTTTGTCTATCGGCATGGGTGCCACAGGCGCTGGCGTGTGCTTCACGAATGATGTATTTATTGGTGCACACTTTTTTTAGGTTCCTCTCGGTCCCCGTTGAATCAGTGGCTTTCAATTCTATCCAAGTGGACTTTAGCGATGTAGCGCTTGGAATATTAAAAACAAAGGATTTTCTAGGAAGATTCTTAATTTATTGCGATTGCCAGGTGCAGATATTTATCGACACTGCAACACATCAATGATTAGGCTTAAGAGTGGGTATGGGTTACTTCTATACTGAATCGTCCGCCTATGAACGTCAGCAGCTATGTCTTTTCTTAATTTAGATAGTTTAATTTTCCTTTTATTCCCCATTATTGTTATAGTTCTGATTAGTTTAGACTTCCCTGATTCTATTGTAAGTTTAGCTATGGATTTATTAGAGTGAATGAATCTATTCTAATATTATAATCCTATCAAGGGTCTAATTAACTTAGTTTCCTAATCTTATTAGGATTCTAATTAATTTAGTGTCCTAATACTATTAGAAGTCTGATTAATTTTAGTCTCCTAATTCCATTAGAAGTCTAATTATGATCAAGTTTCCTAATTGTACTAGGAGTGCACATGTAATAGTTCTAGTGAAACACTAATTAATTTGAGTATGCTAATTATACTAAAATTCAAATTAAGCAAGTATGCTAGTTGTACTGGAATTCTAATTAAGTCAAGTATAACAGTCCTACTAGAATTCTAATTGAAATAGAAAAACTAATTTTACTAAAACTCTAATTCAAGCAAAGGAATTAATTTTTATTAAAATCTCATTAAAACCAATAAACTAATTTTTATTTAAATCTAATTGAACTAAATAAACTAATTTTATTAAAATTCTAATTAAAGCAATGAATTAACTATACTAAAAATCTAATTAAAGCAATGAAATTAATCATACTAAATTCTAATTAAAGCAAGGAATTAATCAATTAAGCTTATTTAAAGAAATTAATTAATCATACTAAAGTCTAATGCACTTAATTAATTAAATATGTTGAAATAAAATAAATTTACTAATTAACTATGCTGAGAAAAATAAGAAAAGGCAGTTAATTAATTCTAAAATCCTAAGGAAAAAGGGGTTTTGGGCCCACTATGCTAAGGAGGATTTGCCTCATTCCTGAGTATCCTCCATAAGCTCCCTTGGGCAAATAAGATGGCTGAGATTAAAGAAAAATTGGATTCGTGATGATAACATAGTATTTTTGGATTTTTCGGAGTAATAATCATGAATTAAATTAAGAACTAAAATTACGAAAACTGAAATTAATGTTTAGGATTTTTAGAAATATTAAACTAAGGAATTAAAATCTAAACTCTAAAATTCTAGGACTGAATTCGGGTATGAAATCAGAAAATCAGACCGTATGATTAAGGACTAGTTCTGAATTCAGAGAATTAGAACCAGAAATTAATGATAGGACTGCAGATTGAGATTTTAGAACGGAATTAGAGCCAAGGGTCGATAAATCAGACCGTCGGATTAAGGACTAGTTCTGAGTTCAGAGAATTAGAACCAGATATGTGAGATTTGTGGTGTAAAAAAAAAGGATGCTATAGTTTAAAATTGAAAATTAAAAACTATAATTAAGACTAAGAGAAAAATCTTAGGTCTAAAACTACGATTTTTACCTAGGATCGGGACTGCAGAGAGAAATCTCGAAGATTCGAAGCTTGAATTTCGAAATCATAACTAGGTTGCTCTACGGGTTTGTGCTCGGAGTTATTTGGTTTCAGAGTCTAAAAAAAAAATCGTTCTCTCTCGTGTTGTGTCGCCCTCCTTTGGGGCAAAAATAAAACAAAACTTTTATAGGTTTTCCTTCAATTGTGCGCCCTTTTGCAGGCGTTTAACTAAATTTTGTGCCATTTTCCTGGTGCTTAATCGCTTTGAGTTGGTCACTGACTCAGTGAGCGATCGGCTGACTTGCTCAGCTAATTGCGTACCCATTTTAGGGTGCATAATCCAATTAAGCTCTACTCTCAAAGCCTTTAACCGAGGAAACTTAGGGGTCAAGGACAATGAGGCTAGGTCGGGCGTAGGCCAATTGCGCACTTGTTATGTGGCGCTCAATCCGATTGCGCGTCTGGTGTCAGGCACGTGATCGAGTCTCGATATGGTCTAGGAAAGGATGTTTGGTCTGAAAGAGGACTGATTGCGCATTTGTGGTCTAGCGTGTAATCGAATTACGCATAGGGTTTTAGGCTCTTAATTCAAGGTTGTCCGAGTCTGGTCTCTAGCCTGAAATGCAAGACTATTATTTCAGCCTACATCTGACTATATACTATCATTTCAGTATATAGTCTCCCTATGTCAAGATCTGAGCCATAGAGCTATTATTTCAGCCTGTGTTTAGCCATGTACTATTGTTTCAGTACATGGTTCTCATATCAGGGTTATGAGGTCAAAGGTTGACTGAACAAATTGTATATTTCAAGAGGGCAAAATGGAGGTGTCTACAGATGCCTCTCTTCGGCGCGCTCTTGCAAAGTAAGAACGCGTCGAAGAAGTAGACACCCCTCATTCGAGGTGTCTTCTCGTTTCTCTTGAAAAATTATAAATGTGAATTGGTGATACTGACATGACATGCTTGGCTTTCTTATTTATCAGTGTAAGCTAAAATAGAGCATTTGAAGGGCAAATGATAGTTGTCGAAGGGCACATTCCGGATCTGTCGATGTATGGCGCATCCTGTCGCATGGTGCGAGCTAACAGAGAGATTTTATGCAATCAAGGTACTGGGGTGTCAATCAAATATCCAAAACAAGGTCTAGGGATCGATAATAATAAAATAAAGTATCATATAATATCGAAGGCTTCTGCAAATCATGTCAGACCGGGCGTGTCATTGCTTACATAATGCGCGTCAGGCGTTGCTTTTCCATTAGGCATTTATAAGTTCTTAGATTAAATATACACAATGTTCAATTTCCCAGGGGAATGGCTGGTTTGGGCTAGTAATTAAGGTGGGGGTCTTGTGAGGTGTCCTTAATTGAATTCTGCGCAGTGGGATGTACGCTTGATTCATCTAGAGTCGACCTCTAAGTTGGGAATTTTAGTCCTAATGTGTTTGAACAAATGATTTTGCTCAGTAGAGTGTGCGCTTGATCTAATTCTGCACAGTGGGATATGCGCTTGATTGCGAGTTCAGGAGTCTTAGGAGTTAAAGGTCAAGTTCAAATGTGGCTTATTGTGCGGGTGATGGGGCGCTTAAACGATTTTTTTTTTGTATTTAAAGAAAAGGTGAGTTGGGTCTATTTATCTTGCTGCTTTGTTCCTCTTTTCTTCTCTCTTTTTTTTATTTTTTTTTATTCTTAGTAAGAAAATTTTGAAATTTCAGGAATTTTGAAAATTTAAAATTTTAAGGATTCTAACTTAAGATCAATTCGGTGGTAGAACGGTAGAAAACATGGCATCCAAGACGTCGCTGAGCAGATCCACCCGTACGAGATTTGTCGACCCGACCGTTATTGTGGTGTGCAACTGTGGGAATCGATGCGATCCCATCGCGAGAATGCACTCTCTAACGATAAAAATATAGAGTCGCCACCCGGAGCTTTCGGTGTCCCGGGATACCTAGTTCATTTTTATGAGCACCTAAGTGCTAAAAATATAACTCTGAATCTGGTCCACACCAAAGGCTCTTGGGTAGGGGCTTCAATTATCGATCGGGAAGGTGTTAGGCACCCGATCAACCCGCTTAATGCAGTTTCTACTTATGGCCAAAAATAAAATGATATAAAGATAGGGAAATGGTTCCCTCTTACCCAAATGGGTCTCCAATCCTATTTGTGCCCCTCCATTCCTACCGAAAATTCAGCGGCGTAACGGCACAAATGAAAGAGTAGGGAATGCCAAAAAGAGATAGGAGAAGAAAGGGGAGAGCCAGAGCCCTCAGACCCTTGTAGCACCGTTGGAGAGCCTTGCGTGGCTTGCTTTGATGAGCTCTTGAAGGCTTTGTATGGTGGAAAATGGGGTTCTAACTCCTAGGACTTAAAGCTAAGTGGTAGGGAAGGGAGGCTAGGGGATCACAC